>OX637584.1:12620475-13820475 GCA_951800085.1 Comarum palustre | reverse complement strand
CTGTTATTGTATTAGATGCTAGTAACTGCTACTGGCGAATAGCTGAATAGGAAGATGTTATTGCTGTCATTGCCTTACACAAGAAAAAACTTCTGCTACTACCACAAAATGTGTACAGTAGCACACAATAGCAAATATAAGGTAGATGTTGCTGATTATATAGCTACTACTACTACTACCAAATTCACCAGAAAAAAAATCTTCTACTACCAAATGTACAATAGCATGACTTTTACACATCCAAAACTTGATAATTTGCAGTAGTAGCAAAACCTGATAATCTGCAGTAGCAGCAAAATCTGATGATCTGCATCAACAGTAGCAGCAAGATCTTTTGCTCTGCAACAACAGTAGCATCAAGACCTGATGATCTGCATCAATAGTAGCAGCAAGATCTTTTGTTCTGCAACAACAGTAGCAGCATGACTTGATGATTTGCTGCAACAGTAGTAGGAAGACTTGATGATCTGTAGCAACAGTAGCAGCTAGCAAAACTTTATGATCTGCATCAACTTTAGCAACAAGACCTTTTGATCTGCAGCAACAATAGCAGTAGATTTTGATGATTTGCAGCAACAAGAACAACACCTGATGATTGCAACAACAGTAGCAGCAAGACTGAAAATTAAGAATTGGATGTCGGTTGCTAGAGAGAGAGAGAGATAGAGAGAGAGAGAAGAGTCGATTGGAGGTGATAGACCAAAGGTGAGAGAGAAGAGCAGATCAGAGGTGAGAGAGAGAAGAGTAGATCAGATGAATGAGAGAGAGGAAAATAATATGTGGTTATAAGTGATTGAGGATATAAAGGACAATGTGTAAGTTTTTGATATAGAATTGGATATTTTAGTCATTTTCTAACTATAATCTAGGTCAGCCTGATATAACTTGATTTTGGGCTTGGACTGGTATCCAAATTTATATAAAAAAATATGGAAAAAAGGTTTTTTGCATTTACAAATTTGGTTGGTTCTTTATATGTAATTCGCCCATAATAAAATTGAAAAAAATGAGTACTTAGTTTGGTCCAAAATTTACTTGCATGTTGTTCCCTGCGTTCAAGATTGTAATTGCATTAGGTGTCTACTCTAATATTTGTCTTTGGACATCAATAGCCTGGTACTCATGAATCATGATTGAAGCAAGAGTCATAATGTTGAACTGTATATGACACTCCCACCTAGAAGTCTTAATGAATATCTAACTCCGCCTTGAAAACTACAACAGACTAGGAGAAGAGGATCATACATCCTTCATGGCCCATAACTCTGCTTAGGTCAAAATAGTATATTTTTGACGAATGCTAATTCTTCGAGCCCATTAGACCGATACTTACGGTCCAAGTAATTGTACATATTCTTTTTTCCTTTTGAGGTCATGCTTGGCTGATTCGCAAGAATACAGAGGATTTGTTAGTCGTCTAGGAGGATCTCTTCCTAGTGGATCAAGAGATTTGATATGCCTTGATCCGCAAGTAAGAACAAACTCTAGTGTTCACTATATAAAGGGGTCAAGGTGCATGATTCAGGGACATCTCCAATCAATTAACAAACAAATTTTAGACACTGCAAAACAAGCCTCCCTCAGAGCACCTCTACCAAAAAGATTCCTTGGGTTTTTTTGTTCACCAAAGCTCTATCCGTAGGCATTCCATGCTGCTATTCACCAGAACCCGATCCGTCGGCAATCCCCGCTTCTACCTCATTAAGCCTCATCCGTGAGCGAACAATCCACCACCATTTCATAAAGCCCTATCCGTAGGTGAATACCCGCAAAACCATTGTTAGGGTGAATTACCTTAGTAAATATCCCCAGTTTGTCAAGGAACTCTTTGGTGAACACACTGCAATCCTGATTTATAGCTCTGCTCAACCACTCCGGTCTGAATAAGAAACGGTCGCTTCGCGAGAAGAGCAGAAAAATCCTAGTTGCTCCTTAGCTAGGTATGTGAAGAACCTAAGTGTCAGCCTGACCAGCACCTGTACGACAATTGTTTGAGAATAAGTCAGAAGGCGAACAAGCATCAAGACCAAGGTTGTACCTGACCCATAGGTACTAGCACGCCTCAAGCCTGGTTGTTCGAAGAAAAACAATTTTCACACCGAACATTTGGCACGCCCGGTGGGATAACGTGTCAAGATTGAAGATGGTAACGAGTATTCACAACCGTAGCCATCGTGCGGCAGACCACAACATTCGCGGATTAATCCACATAATTTGGTGAAGTGTAGAGGTTTAACTTTTGAGGAAACGATCTCGCCTTTCGGTTCATTACCTGAAGAACTAACAGAGTCTATTAGCTGCAGTAAAGCTAATATGGACGAAGAATCGAAGAAGTTATAGGCAACTGTTATTGGGAATTTGACAGCTCTCACTGAGCAGATGGCTCGATTCAAGGTCACCATGCAATAATTTAGGCAGACTCAAACGCAACATGGCCAGAAAATTAGTGCAGCAAATGAGAACATACAGAAGCTGCAGAATACCACAGCTCAAGATGTCGTTGATACTGATGACAAGATGTATAAGCAGTTTGAATGCCTTCGAGAAGTTGAGCAAATCCTGGGGATAGAAAGAAACCGTGAGGTTGAGAAAGCTACTAGAGTAAAAGGAAAGCTGGAAGAAGAGCTTGAGTCACAGGTTTTTAAAGAGGTGATGGCCCTATCGTCATCTATAAAGACTATGACCCTTAAATCTATTGGACCATTTACCTTGGTTCGAGTAGATACAAGTTAACCAGTGGCAGAGACGCCTGCCAGATAGGAGATGAATATGAGGCATCAGAGAAATCCGGATCCACTTAAGGGTCTTGAACGACGAATAGAGGTTCCCAATGGAGTGGTGAATGGTCAAGTTTGCACACCAGATCAGGTTAAGTAGATGATCTAAGAGACTGTTAGAACACTGCAGGGCTAGCCTCCCGTCAATTTAAATTACTCTAATCCTTTTCCAGATGAAGTGACACGCATGCCATGGCCTGATCACTATAGACAACTCTGGCTTACAATCTTTTTTGGAAAGGGATCAGAAGATGCTGCTACGCATATTTCCCGTTTCCAGAGCGAATGCGGTCTTTATGAGATTGATGATATCTTCAAACTAAGAGTTTTCAGGTCTTCTCTTGAAGGGTCCACATTAACTTGGTACACTAAGTTGGCTCATAGGTCTGTTCCTAATTGGCCAACTATGGAAGCTATGTTCAAGACAACTTTTGGCACAATATAACTTGAGGTTGACTTATCGTCTTTGACTTCCATGTATCAACAACCAATGGAATCTCCGGTGGAATATCTGAAGAGAATCAAAATCCAGCAGACGAAGTGCAAGACTTCGATCTCGGAACAGGATGTCATTCGCACAGCTATCAAGGGCTTAGATCGTCGTCTGAGGGCTAAGTACAACGATGTCCATTTTGCAAGCATGACAGACCTGATGAGCAAAGTAGCTAGCTAACATAATTTCTTGAAGAGCTGGATGGTGGTACTGGAGTTCCACAAGGACAACCAACTTCTTATATTTTAGAAACGTTGAAGCCCATGTATGGCCCCAATAAGAGCAGGATGGTGTCCACTGTATATTCTCACTTGAATCTTTTTTATAGTCCACATCATCATTATATGGAGCCACATGAGTATATTTAGGATAATGAAGAAGAGGAAGTGGTAGCGGTAGAGTTAATTGGAAGGCAAGCTATCAAGTTTAGGGCCCTACGTAGCGAAAAGAACCTAGTAAAAATATCAACCGGGACGTTCGACAAGCTGGAGTACGAGTCCTATACATATAATGTGCACAAAGCTTCTGAGATCCTTGATGAACTGTTCGCTCAAGGGAAGCTATGACATGACTTCGGGGTTTGTCCAAAGCCGGAGCAAACCAAAGGAAAGAAGCATTGCAAATTCTATAACCTATGGAATCACAATATTTCTGAGTGCATCAGGTTAAAAGATCAGCTCCAGACATGGATTAATAATGGCAAACTGGACGTTGATGGTGAAAAGACTGCTGCATGGATTGATGTTGATCTGTTTCCTACAATGGCTATGGTTGATGTCAAGCCAGCAATAACTCCAGTACGGAAGCATGTCAAACCTCGATTTTCAGAATATACATATGATGCTCACTTGGCGCATGTCATTTTGGACACGATGATTGAGGCAAGAGTAATGGAGGTTCCATAGGGGTCAGTCCCGGCTGAACAGGTCATTACATGTAAGACCTATTACAAGTTTCATAATGTTTGGACTCATCATAATGCAACTTGTGTTCAGCTTAAAGACCAGATCCAGTAATGGTTGAATGACAGGTATCTGAATTTCGGAGACAACCCGGAAGCAGAGGTTTTCGTGGTGATATCTCGTTCAACCAGAAAGGATCACGAAAGCTCACTTTGGTTTTGAAAAAGGCAGAGTGTTCAGAACAGTGAATTATAGTCGAGAAAGTAGAACCAGTTATAGAGGGGACTACAGTGGTGCTTTGTTCTGGATATAAGGTGGAATGTGGGCTGAAGATGAGCTATGAAGAGTTCGAGAAATGTGTGAAGTTATCAGAAGCCATAACTATACATTCGCCACCGAACCATTATTCACCTGCTAGCCCACAAAGTGTGAGGACATCAGGACAAGTGAGCCACATCCTTCAGGGGTCCAAGGCATTGCAGCAGTTCCAAACTTCTACTAGTATAAAGGGTGAGACTAATGCAAAAGCTCAACCAGACATTTTAACAAAACCATACATACCTCATGCTCCCAAAGCTTGCTGACGAGGCTGTTAGTTAACAACCTGTGCAATTAAAAACCCTATCATTGTAGCTTTAGTAAGTAGGGATCGTTCTAACCGGGAACACTAGGAAAGGATTTATATTCTGCAAAACAAATCGTTAGTACTATTCACAAATATAAACATATTTACATCGAAATATATGGGAGTTGAGAGTTGGTTCGAAATATAAAGAAAACAAACAGAAATATTTATACATTGGTCAATCAATACTCAAGCACAAGATATAACAAACTCCGATTAGAGAAAACATAAGTTTTATGAAAGATCAAGTTATTACGTTTATGTTATCATAGATGCAAATTAATTCCAACTTTTTATGACTTCTCATGTAACTTAGAACTTACGACACGCATCATCCTAAGTTTATGTGTCATCCTGTTTAATGCTTACGACACGCATCACATTAACACAAAATACACTTACCGTTCATGAGTCGTTGGAAACATGATCCTAGGTATGTCGTCACTCATCCTATTAGCATGTAAATCTCTCACCCTACCATCCCTTGGCAGCAACTAGAATTGAGAGCCCGACGTGGTGAACTCAACCTAGAATACTGCGGCGCATGAAACACCCCCCTAATAGCTAACTTATGATCATTCAAATTAACCTACGGTTCGATTATATGCTCGGGTGAAGATTAATCAATTCAACATCTACTAAACACAAACATACACAACTTAAACTAAATTATAATCCTAACATGCAATCTAAATCGTTACACAACAAGCATATTCATATGCAAATCACAAAGAAGAGTTCATAAACATGCTTATTATGCAAAACCAAAAACCAAAACATATATATATATATATATATCATAAAGAACTGTTTTACACAGAAAATTAGTACACAAAACCATGAAGGATTTCATGCTTAACCTACCTATATAGATCGGCAAAGATGAAGGGGAGATTCGGCGGAAGATGGCTGTCGAATTGGATGAGAATGGTGGCGGCAAGGCTTTGTGTTTCTCTGTATAGGGAGGGTTTTTGGGTAGAGTAAAGCTATACTATGGTTTTTTGAGTAATTGAGAGACACTAAAATTGATGTACATAGGTCCTATTTATACAGAAAATTTCGAAGAGAAACCCTAGAGAAATCGGCTAGATCTTCCTTTTGCAACAAGAAAAGATCTTCTTGTATTCCTTCTTGAACACAACTTGTACTTCTTTCTTTCTTGACAAGAAATTTCGACTTGGACCTTGGATCTTCTGCTCTTGGACTCTCCTACATGTTAATGGATCAATGTAGGCCTTATTGCTCAAGTCTTGGGCTTCTAGGCACCTCCCAAACTCGTGTGACAACTTAGGCAGAAACTGCCCAGTTTTGCAGCTTGACCTCCGTCCATTATTTTGATCATAACTCCTTCATCTGAACTCTAAATGATGCGATTCAAGAAGATCTGAAAACTAAACTTCCGTAGATTTCCAATGATATATGGCTCGTCCTCATATTCTTCCTGGATCTTTAGATATGATTTTCCGAAGTTGATGTAGGGTTTCTGTAAATTTCTGCTCGCGGGAGAGATTTCACTCGCGGGAGAGATTTCACTCGCGAGTGAGACTGACCTCCGGCCATTGTTTCCGGCATAACTCCTCCCTCAGAACTTGGATTGCTGCGATTCCAAAAGATTTAGAAACTAGACATCCACAGCTTTCCATCCATATATGGCACATTCTCTGGTTCCTCCTGGATCGTCCTAAGGAAATCTTTGAAGTTGAGTTATGGTTTCTGGAAATTTCTGCTCGGATCAAAATCTTATATTTCGGAGTTTCTTCTTTTCCATGGCTTCTTTTGTTGTCCTCCGTGAATCCAATCTTCATGATTCTTGTTCTCATATGCTCATTTACATGTCATCTACACATTAAACCAAATTCCTCAAAAATGACAATGTAAATGTACGGTGAATCATAAGAGAAATAACCAAGTCTTATCCAAAATCGGTTTTACAACACTTAAGCACAAATTTCTGTATAAAGACACATATTAACCATTACTCTACAGAAAAACCCTTTTGACTCAGTATAAGTAAAAACAACATTACTAAGGAATAAACAAGGTACAAATGAGGGAAAAAACATATTAAAAACATAGCGTAAAACGCACTTATCACTTGCATCAAGGAAGATAGATGGTACGTGCGGGAAAGGGGACGAGTGGTGGAGGGGACACCAACTCTGACAAAGAATGAACAAAAGAGGTATGGTTAAGCAAAACGAACACTAGAAGCTTTGGAGAGAGGTGATATTTAACCCAATCAAATACGACAAACACCAAAACAGCTGCGAAAGGTGGTTGAAAACATGAAGGCTAGGCCTTATGTGCATATTCGCCATGGAAATAGACGCAGAGAACCAGTGAATGACAAATCTCAACAAAGGGAAAGTGTTTTCAATAGGTTATCACAACAGCCGGTGCGTGATAAACAAGAGCAGAGGGCGTCAGTACTCAATAGATTGTCGTTCGCCAAGGAAGCCATGACTGAAGAGGTTAACGACAAGCGACCTAAGTTGGATACTGATTCACAGAAGACAGTTCGTCAGCAGAAGTATAGTTGGAGACCAAAATTGGTCCCTCAAGCAAAGGATTGTAATGCGCTACATCTAACAAGGGTGGCAGGTCCTGATTCAACAATTCGTGCAGAGCTAGAATGCAACATGGCCTATACGCTTTCTAAGAAGTATGCTCTATCAAGACCTATACCGTCTCATATATTTTTGAACTCAGATAGAACAGAGGAGGAGGAGGTTCCCATTACAGAAAAAATAAAACAGCTTTCTTCTGATTTACAGGCGATCCAAGTTAGAGAACCCACAAGAGAAAATGACGAATCTAATCTCTAAAAGCTAGTCATGATGTTTACCAAGCCAACCATGACTATGACTCAGCACCTCAAATCCTTGTGTATAACAGCTGAGCTAGAAGGTATGAAGGTGAACATGATCTTGATTGACAATGGTGCAACTGTTAGCATTATCACGGTGCGAACAATGGAGGCATTAAAGATTCATAAAGAGAAGATCATTAGCAGTAATCTGAAAGTAAAGAGCTTTGCAGACAATGTGACCAAAACCTCTAGGGTTTTAGTGATCAAAATAAAGTTAGGACCTTCTGATTTTTATCAGTTGTTCTTTCTCACTGATTGTACTGCTCCCTATAGCATCATACTTGGCAGAGATTAGATTCATTGAGCATGCTGTGTTTCATCTTCTATGCATCAGGAATTGCTTATGTGGAACCCAGTTGCAGACCAATCAGAACTAGTCAAGGTTGATGAGCGGCCATATTCAGTGGCTGCATGTATTCTTGATTCAGAGTACTACCACGGAGATATGCGCCCTCTCGGAGTAGTAGGGGTAGATAATAAAGGTAATTCATGTGGGGTCACCTCTTCAGAACTTTCGCGGTGGGGTTTGGCTCAGGTTCACGCATATGCCAATAGACCTAACTTCATCGTACCAAGCCCCAATAATCATAAATGAGGTACACCTCAGCAAGGAAGAAGCAGAGGCTTATGCGTTCCTGCATCAAAGATTGTCTATTTTTAGGGAGGAATAAGACACTTGGAATGAAGTGGTTGTAGTAGAATGCATTGAGGATGACCTAGTCAATAGCGAATGTGATGCAGAGGAGATTATCCGACCGGCTTCTGCAACTTTGGATGATACCCCACCGAAAGTCAAAGATCCAGTTAAGCAAGTTAACCTGGGTTCTTCTGAGGAACTAATGGAGGTTGACATTAGTCAGTTTTTAGACCCACAACAAAGACAACAACTGATTGAGTTGTTGCAGGAGTTTAAAGATTGTTTGAGTATATAAGATGACATAAGATGACCTTTTGATGTCCCAGCTTTATCGATGCTTTTGAGTATATTGGTATGCCCTTCGGTCTTAAGAAGGCAGGGGCCACCTACCAACGAGCAATAAACTTAATTTTCCCTGACATCCTCAGTACCAAGATAGAAGTTTACATTGATGATGTGGTGGTTAAGTCCAAGAAGAGGGAGGATCACATCGAAGACCTGCGAATGGTGTTCACAAGGATGAGAAAGCATAGATTGCGCATGAATCCCAGCCAAGTGCATATTTGGGGTTTGTGCATGAGATTCCCTGGGTTTTATGGTGCATCAACGCGGCATTGAAGTCCCAAGAGATAAGGCTAAAGCAGTAATAGAGGCTTCGTCTCTAAGAAACAAAAAGGAGTTGCAGAGTCTAATAAACAGGATTAATTTCGTACGAATATTTATTTCTAATTCTGCAGAGAAGATTGCACCTTTCTCTTCTCTTCTTAAATTGCATGATGAGGATAAGTTTGTGTGGAAATCAGTACATAAAGAGGCTTTTGATAGAATCAAGGAGTACTTAACAAGTCCTCATGTTCTCCGACCACCACTTCCAGGAGTTCCCCTCAAATTGTGTATATCAGCATCATCTACATCGTTGCAAGATTGTTAGCCCAAGATGAGGCTAAAGAGGATGGTAAGGTCATCGAGCACGCGGTGTACTGCCTTAGCAGAATATTATTAGATGCAGAGACTCGTTATTCACCGATTGAGAAGCTTTGTTTTGCCTTATACTTTGCCGGATGCAAATTACGACACTACATGTTATCATTTAGTACACTAGTATTGACACAGACTGATTTAGTGAAGCATATGTTAACTCGGTCTTTCTTACAAGGTATGGGTAGTAAATGGATGTTAGCTTTATCTGAATTTTCACTTCAGTACACTCTCTTAAAGAACAAACTGGACAGGCGGTCTCAGATTTCCTTTGCATCACCCTAATCAGGAACAAGTAGAGGGAGATGTAGGTTTGGTCTACACACAGCCATGGGCTTTGTACTTTGATGGTAGATGCACAGATTCTTTGAGCCATAATAATATATTTTTGGTGAATGCTAATTCTTCGATACCATTAGACTAATACTTGCGGTCCAAGTAATTGTACATATTCTTTTTTCCTTTTGAGGTCATGCTTGGCTGATTTACAGGAATACAGAGGATTTGTTAGTCGTATAAGAGGATCTCTTCCTAATGGATCAAAGAATTTGATATGCCTTGATCCGCAAGTAAGAACAAACCCTAGTGTTCACTATATAAAGAGGTCAAGGTGTATGATTCAGAGACATCTCCAATCAATCAACAAACAACTTTTGCACATTACAAAACAAGCCTCCCTCAGAGCACCTCTACCAAAAAGATTTCTTAGGTCTTTTTGTTCACCAAAGCCTTATCCGTAGGCATTCCCCGCTGTTATTCACCAAAGCCCAATCCGTCGACAGCCCAATCAGACAATGAACGAGGCTTGCAGCTTGAGCATGGTGTGGGAGCTAAAGACACACTATAGTGATAAGAGCATTAGACTGGTTTTATGGATTGGGGAACAAAGAACAAAGTTGGGTTTTCTGGAAAAGGAGCCGGGTTTTAGAACAAGAATTGGGAGAATGGATAAGGCATGAGAGCTTGATTGTTTAGGGAAATGTAGGGTTTGTTGCTTGAAGGATGAAGGCATGAGTGTTTAGGAGTTTTCTGGGTTGTAGCTTGATAATCCTTCTAGTGCTAGGCCTGTCTCTTTATAAACTCAATTGGAAGGTGTTTTGGTGACTCACTGCAGCTGATTTTATGGATAAAATCTTTCCTCAACTCATACTCAATTTCTGCCAGAAAATCAGGAAAAGTGATGTTTGCTTAGAGATAAGGTTTTGGGAAAAGAAAAAGATGACTATAATTGTAGCCGACATATACAATAGAACAGAGTCACCGCAGTGATAGAATAAAGACTGATGAGATAGGATTAGAAGCTATGAGCTCAAGTTTTAAGAGAGAAGGATAATGTTTTTGACTGGTCTAGTGGCTTCTTTTAACAAAATAGAGCTATGATTAAGAGAGGAGTTGTTGGACTGGGTAGTATGTGCTACAGGAAAGAACATATAAGTATTCATTAGCTGGAGGGAAGTGTTAGAAACGAGGAATCAAGGGAAGTTGAGCTTTCTTATATGGACTTTTGGATATCAAAGTCTTTTGGGTTAGGGGATAAGTAGTCTAATTCTCATGTATTTCACAAATTTGTTATCAATTTACCTCGTCGGGTATGAATTTTGGGCCCAAGACCGAAATTATTAACGACATTCAAATCGATGAACGAGCGACATGCGTCTTTGTAACCTTCCATACCACACCCACTTCTACAAGCCCCAAAGATGTGTGTATGTGGCTTGGGCCCATATCAATGCATGGGCGTGTTTGCTTGGCGGATTAAGTTGTCAAGGATTTAACCCAAGGCTGCATGAATTTTATACCAAATCATCGCTTGACAAGGCTTTAATCAATTGCGTGATTTTTCAGGAATCAACATTAGCCCCTTGATTATATGGGCTATTTAAGGCATATATTGAGCCATATAATCAAATATAACCAGGAGAATCAATTCGCCCCACATGTTAAGTGTTAGTCAACATAGAAATGGCCCAAGTTGTCTGGCCCATTTATTTGACCCTATTTTGTCCTCTTATTCTTTTCTTCTCGTGTTTTCTCTCCTTTTCTTCTGCTTTTTTGCCGAACTCATGCATTCCAACTAGGTAAAGGAGATGGGCTTCTTCAAGTAAGACTTCGTTGTGGCTCTAAAGTGAATGTCTGGGTTCTTCCATTCTTCTCCTCTCTAGATCAAATCGACGTTGTTGAATATCTGTGTCAGAGATATGAACATCCCCTTGAACATGAGTTCGTTGCGGCCTTGAGGTGTGTTTCGAACTGAAATTCCACCGATTTCTTCTCTTTTCTTTGTTTCAAAATCCTAAAACCCTTCCTTTCTAACGGCTTTAGTTTCTTTTCTTTTGCTGCAAGGGCGCTCAATCTCTTAGGGATCGACTTCACCAACTCGTCTAGACTGTTCTTTGATCTCCTTTAATCTCCTTCAATCTTCATCATCTAATTGTGCCAACTCCATTCAAGTGAGTTTGTGTTTACCAAATTGAGAATTCTTGTATTTTGTTATCCTTGCAGTTTGAATTTATGATGCTTGGAGAATAAAAGGAAATGAGGGTTTGCATCATTGATGCTAACAATAAATTCTTTTGCATAGCATGTATGTAGGCAAGTTGGCTTCAGTTTAGAATTTGTTTCAGAGGGGACGACCCTTGGCTTTACGCTGTCATTTTCTCATAAGGTTTAAGAACGATGGTTTCTTTGGCTTTACTTCTTGGTTCTAATTGCTTGTTAGGGTATAATGATTGGATTGGCCTTTCCAATGGTGATTGAGGCTTGTTGATCTATGTCAATAAGGCTTGTGTAGGCTTGTCTAGGGAATGTTGAGGTTGAATAGACTAAAATAGATTCATTAGATACAATATATGGTAAAATTAAAGGGATTAGACTACTAGGGGCTAACTAATCATAAAGAGATGGCTGGTGAGGAAATAAGAAGCCACCAAGAAAGGTTTAAATATATTCAGTTCATAACAAAATAGGAAAGACTACAATGTTTGTTTGGTTTGATATGGTTGGCAATGCTGGTTATAATTTGTTTGGTTTGATGGGTTGATAATGCATGCCATAATTGGTTTGATGAGGCTTTCTTTTGTTTGATTGATATAGAAATTGAAGGAATGATTTGACAAGTGTAGGCATGAGGCTATAGGTATGAAAAAACTGTTTTTGGTTGTCATTGATTGGTAAAGACCTGTATATGCCACCAATTTGCTTGACTGTTCTTTTATAACTCAAAATAGAGTAGGCATCCATGAAGTGCCTGAGCATCTCAATGATTAGCATGTTGGCATGTCTTCTAGAATATGCATTTAAGTTCTCGAAGTTTATTGTCATGCTCGCAATCCTTTTCCAAGCGGTTGCAAAGTCTATGTGAGCTTCATTATGATTTTCTCAAATCACCACAGCTGATTTCTTCAGTATGAGATTGATCGATTATATGTATGACCAATCATCCACTTTCTTGGGTTCAATCATCGCAGCAAAATATGCTTCTTTTTTGCGTATGAATTCATGGTTATGTAGGTACATATTTGCGGCAGTGTTTGCATATGGTATATAAAGCTATCTTGCATTTGCTTTTGCTTGATTTCGCATGTACATATTGCAATTGTTTGATTTAGCTTGTGGCAACTGTGTGTTAGGCATGTGTGATGATTACTTCAGCTTGTGGTTGCCTTTTGTATTTGAATGATCATGAAAAAGCATGCATGCATCGAAAAGTAGTTACATTAGAGATGGGCTTGGTGTGGTTTGAGTATGTGAGTTTGCAGTGTATGTGCTTGGCAATGAGCATGTCATACATTGGCTTGGCTTGATTTGTTTGGTATTGTTAGTTGTTTGTTATATATAAATTACACTCCGGCTTGGCTTAGCTTGATTTGTTTGACATTGTTGCTTATTAAATGCTTTCTTCTTTGTACGGCTTGTCTGCTTGGCCATTATTGACTATGCTTGAAGTGAAATATTGATAATAGATTGATTATGATGGGGTGGGTTGTAATATGACATGTCTTGGCTTGACTTGATTTTCTTGGCATTATTGCTTGTCGTGTATACATCTGAGCTTGGTATATGAATTTATATGACATGTTTATTTTAGGTGCATGTGGGAATTATAAAATAGCATATAGCTTGACTTTCTGACAAAGTATTTTCACAAGCTTGGTTTTGTAGTTTGATACAAGTGTGTTTGAGGAACTCGTAGAGTAGTATGCGACTAGTAGTGATCTATAGCCTTCTTAAGTTTGGACATGTATATAAGAGAAATTAAACTTATGAAACACGATTCTGATGAAGGTGTCTATTGACCACAACGATAAAAGACCAGGGTAGATCAAATTAGGGTTTGGTTTGCTAATGGAATACATGGTGTTTTGGAAATGTGGCTTTTATATGGTATTTAATACGACAAAGGCCGTGTATGACTGCAGGTATATGATTGGCATAGAATTGTTTTATTACTGTATAAGTTATTTTCCTAGTTGCAGGTGTAAAAATGTGGAACAAGAATACTAATTGTTTTAAGAAAGACTTGCACTTTCAAACCTTGTTGGGGTATAGAGCTGAATGTGGTGATCAATATTACGGTATAGGTTATGGGTAGAATAACCTTGTGGCAGAAAGTTGTTTATTGTGGTAATAAAATATGAGATATGGTTGAGAGCTGCGGAGAAAAAGAATAATCCAGAATACAAATTGTAGTATTAATATAAGTAGTGGATCTTGGGCTTGGGGAAAGTTTTGTAATAATGTCGTATAGGTATGAGAATCGTTTAGAATGGTGGAGAACATAGATTAAAAGTTCTTAAATTTGGCTGGCACAAATGCTTAAGAGAGATAATGGTTTGCATAAAGTATATGATATAAATGAGTGGTACTAGTTTTTAGGTTGTTAGTTTGAAAGGTATATGATTAGACTACAACATAAATGATCACTTGAATATGTTGGTGGTTGCAAGTCAACAATAACTTCAAACAAGACCTTCATCTCTTAGCCCCCTAGTGCAGTGGAATATCATCTAAGATAGTGATTACTTTGAATAGAGATAACAATTATGCCTTATGCTTGGAATTTTCCCTGATTTGAGAATTAACTGCTTGCTCGAATAGTTTTAGCCTCATTGAATTTTGTTTTATGACTATTGTCATGTGCTTGTGGTGTATTATTCTTTTTGCATGTGAAGATTGATTTGTTTGCTTGTAGGATGATACCATTATAGTTGCTGAGTATTTGACTCTAGCTAACTGCATGTCTTCATTTTGTATTGCACATTCTTAGATACTCATTGTATCTAAATTGATATTAGTATGGATGCTTCAAGAAATGAATTTTGTAGCAAGCGTTGATCTTTATGAGGGTAGCCATTTTGAAGAAGTAGCAACATTGCTTCATTTTGTTAGTAATGTAGTGGTTTAGCCTTCATGATTATGTGAAGTCTAGAGCGACATAGTCATAGCTCACATAATCAGTGTTGCATGTTGCATGTTGCTTACTGCAATCTTCTAAATGCATCATTTTTTCTGTAGGTTGGATGAGCCCTTGAGCATCATGTTCTTGAGGTAGCCATTGGTTGTAGTAGTGTTAGGTTCATAGCCTTAATTTATGGGGGACTCCGTTCTAGCTTGTGGCATTCCTTTCAAACTCGGTTATATTGAAGAGTGATCTAAAGATGTAGTTTAGGAACTTCATTGCTTGTCTTGATGCGAATGATTGCTTTTTAGTTGTTTATGAGGATATTATGCGTTCTTTGAGCAACACTCTTTTGAGGATGAGAAAGTTTTGTGATTCTATTTAATATATTTTTTTACAACTTTTCTGCATTGAAAAATATGACAAAATTGACTATACTACTTGGTCTTGTGTTGGGTAGCATGGAGCTTGAGGAATTCAAGATTGAGGAGACTTTTGTGTTATGTAGGCATATGCATGCCGAGACATCATGGATGAGGAACTTTGGCAATTTCATGTTGGAGCATCTAAAGGGAGTAGCTAGGATTTTTTTATATACCACAGGTTTGCTGGTTCTGAAAACTGCTGCACGAGTGATCACAAAATAGGTTTGTTCTTCAATTGTGAAGAAAACTTTCATTCCTTGAACCACAATGAAATGGAGACTCGTGCACTAGGAGTTGTGGATGATATCCGCTCGGATAACATGTTTTGTATATTAAGAATCTGTATTGTAGAAGCTCGTATCAATATTCGGCCTCTGCGTGAACACTTGAGCTATGGATAAAAGCATTTGAGAACAATGAATTCGATTTGATATTGGGTTACTGAATTAGATGCTTCAGGATTTTGACTATATATTGAATTTGATTGTTGCAGTGAGAACTTCTACTATAATGGTTAATGTACTGGTTTGAATTTTAGGAGCAGGTTTATGCAGGTACATAAATGAAGTCATTGTAACTGCAATGGAATCTTTGGTTGGATTGTGGTTATGGTATGACTTTGGAATTTTAGTGACAGTAATGAAGAATTTGGCTATAGCTGAAAATTGTATAAAGTAACTAGATTTCTAGAAATTAAGCATAAGGCTAAACATGATAATGAGTTGGGAAAAATTAAAAACACATTTGGTTAGCCCCAAAGTGCTTGCATGAGTTAAGATATGGATGTAAATGTCCAAAGCTCTTGTAGAGTAGTGCTTGGTGTAGCACTGTAGCTTGTGGTCAAACATGTCTTACAGTAACAGAGTGTTTTACAACAATACCAGTACACTCTTTTTAAGATCAAGTACTAGTATTGTGAAGAGCAATAAGTTTGTTAACTGCACATAGCATGAGCATCAGGCTTGGATGTATCTCCAATTTTCAAAGGTAAGTATTGAAGTGGAATGTTACTACCACGGGTCCGTAGCAATAGCAAAATCTTTTAGATTCTGAAGTACTGGCATAACTATATTGGTTTATCCAGATAGAAAATTTGGCTAAAAAGTGTATGAACTTTGGCTAGGCACTGAAAGTCTTGGATTTGAGACAAGCAAGCGAAAATGATTTCTGATATAAGCACTTTTTTACTATGAAAGTAAAATTTTGGTTATTTTCATGATGGCTATTTCTATAGCAGAGAATGCTATATATAACTTGGAACATATACTTTGAAATGTACAAGAAGTATCTTGCTTCGCATAAGGCTAATTATGGTTGTAAGGTTGAAGAAAGCTCGGTTTTAACAACATCTCAGTATGGTTATTACGATAGAAGTTCCAATAATGCTTGATAAAAATCTTGAAAACTAACTTTAATAAGACTTGAATATTACTATGAGTATATGGTTGCTTTAGATTATGGTCATGAGTGATTCTTCCAAAGATGGCTTAACAAAAGTAAATCATCATCAATGAATAAAAATGCTCATTCAACATGAATATGCATTGCGGTGAATGAGATTTAAATTTTCAACATCAGCCCCCAAATCTATAAACATGATCCAACATTGTAAAGACTAAATATTTGTAGAATTGTAAGGTATTCACTGTATACAATAACAAAAGACTTGTTTGAGAATTCATTGAATATGCATGGCTACATTGTCAAATTGTTACAGAATGAAAACTTTGGCACAATGTTTCTGTAGGGAAAACTCAAACTTAAAAAGAAGGCTTGTAACATGAGTTATCCACAGTTTGAGGTCAAGCTTTATTTGGTATAAACATCAAACATATGATTGAAAGTTCTTGAACACGAGCTATGACTACAATAAAGACAGAATAGGTTGAAGGCTACGCAGACCCTGTTACTTACATCTATCACAACTGTGAATAGCACAAGTATGCATGAGTTGAAAAACTGCATCTTCAGCCAATTGTTGAATCACAACTTAGTCTCCAGCGAAGTCGCCAAAATATGAGGGTCCTTTTTGAATTATGCATAACTATGCCGAATTCAACCCAATAATCCAATTAATGGGAGAAATTCGTTTGTGATTCAGACAATGAACGAGGCTTGTAGCTTAAGCATGTTGTTGGAGCTAAAGACACACTACAGTGAAAAAAGAATTAGACTAGTTTTATGGATTGGGGAACAAAGAACAAAGTTGGGTTTTCTGGAAAAGGAGCTGGGTTTTAGAACAAGAATCGGGAGAATGAGTAAGGCATGAGAGCTTGAGTGTTTAGGAATTTTAGGGTCTGTTGCTTGAAGGATGAAGGCACGAGTGTTTAGGAGTTTTATAAGTTCTAGGTTGATAATCCTTCTAGTGCTGGGCCTGTCTCTTTATAAACTCAATTGGAAGGTGTTTTGGTGACTCACTGCAGCTGATTTTATGGATAAAATCTTTCCTCAAGTCATACTCAATTTCCGCCAGAAACTCAGGAAAAGGGATGTTTGCTTAGAGATAAGGTTTTGGGAGAAGAAAAAGATGGTTATAGTTGTAACCGCATATACAATAGAACAGAGTCACCTAAGTGACAGAATAGAGACTGATGAGAGAGGATTAGAAGCTATGAGCTCAAGTTTTGAGGGAGAAGGATAATGTTTTTGACTGGTCTGGTGGCTTCTTTTAACAAAATAGAGCTATGATTAAGAGAGGAGTTGTTGGACTGGGTAGTATGTGCTACAGGAAAGAACATATAAGTATTCATTAGCTGCAGGGAAGTGTTAGAAACGAGGAAACAAGGGAAGTTGAGCTTTCTTATATGGGCTTTTGGATATCAAAGTCTTTTGGTTAGGGGAAAAGTAGTCTAATTCTCATGTATTTCACAAATTCATTATCAATTTACCTCGTCGGGCATGAATTTTGGGCCAAAGGCCGAAATTATTAACGAAATTCAAATTGATGAACGAGCGACATGCATCTTCGTAACCTTCTACACCACACCCACTTCAAAAAGCCCCAAAGATGCGTGTATGTGGCTTGGGCCCATATCAATGCATGGGTGTGTTTGCTTGGCGGATTAAGTTGTCAAGGATTTAACCCAAGGCTGCATGAATTTTATACCAAATCATCGCTTGACAAGGCCTTACTCAATTGCGTGATTTTTCAGGTATCAACAATACCTCTGCTCAACCACTCCGGTCTGAGTAAGAAACCGCCGCTTCGTGAGAAGAGGAGAAAAATCATAGTTGCTCCTCAGTTAGGTTTGTGAAGAACCTAAGTGTCGACTTGACCTGCGCATGTACGACAGTTGTTTGAGAAAAAGTCAGAAGGCGAACAAGCATCAAGACTAAGGTTTTACCTGATCTATATGTACTGGAACGCCTCAAGCCTGGTTGTTCGAAGAAAAACGATTTTCACACCGAACAAACTCCATATTCCAATTGTCGATCCTATGGTGTATGTTGGCTTTGTCAAGTTTACATGACATCAGGAAGACTGAAGTTGAACTCTTCGACTCTCACATCCTCTCAAACCTCATCAGTCTGTACATCACTCCGTCTCTTCGTCGTCTTCTCTTCTTCTCCTTAAAGATCTCAATTCCAGACTTGAGTGCAATTGCCGAACGCTTTAACCCAGGGCTGGGCATGGGACGGGATTCACCGATACAGGGACGAGATCGGGACGGGACCGAGATCACACAACGATAGAAAAAAATTATAAAAAAAACATAGAAGAGATAAATTGATCATAAATTCTAGAATAAATTTTATATCTATTTTTATAAAGTCAATATGAACTCATCCAATATTGATGCGGGTTTTATTGTGTATTAATTTCTCTAGTTCAATATATATATATTCTATGGTGTTACTTTTTTATGGTATAATTGCCCTAGTTCTAAACGCCTAACTCTATATAAGTACAACACGAAAAAAATTGTAAAAATGAAAAGGGAATCAATAACCAATTAATTAAATGTTTGTAATTTGTATCTAACTGGTTAATTAAGATCTCAAGAAAACTCTCAAGTTTGAAAAATCAAATGAGCTCCAGTTATCACTGCATAGCTTCGTTGTGGCGGCGATATCTTCCATACGATCATCATCATCAAATGTGAATGAATTATCGAACTCTTGTTATATGGAACTAGTACTGTGAATTTATATTTAGATTTTGGACGTCTCATAGTATTTTTGAGTTCATTGTAAGATATTATACACCCTAAAAATCAGACGGTTATGATCAGATACAAGGGTCAGGACGGGACAGTACTGCCTTTTTAAAATTTTATCCCGTCCTGCCAATTTTCGGTACGAAACCGGGACGGAATCGGAATTACGGTACGAAGTGCCCAGCCCTACTTTAACCTTTGAAATTTGGACAGGGGCCATGCAATTGTGTACAACCTTTGCTCAATTATAGTTTGATTATTTTGTACAACATTGTTAGTCTTACGGTGTGCAATGTTAAAATGTTTTTTGTTTAAGTTAAATATAGTTTGGTTGCCAAATGCTCTCTCAAATGGGTGGATTCCGGTGCAAGCACACAAACAAAATTGTTCGCAAACCCAATCCTGCATCTGCCATTGCTAGTTTGTGACATAGTTCATAGCTTGTTGAAACGTTCCAATGACCCATGATTATCAAACCTTAATTTGTTTTTTGTATACTAATTTTCAATAGGGAGAAAGGGGATTCAAGGATACTAATGTTATTAAATAAACTCCTAACGGGAATGGGAAAAGTGTCATTCCTTTCAGGGTTAGAAAGACCATGGACTGCTATAAATACCCTTTTCTCAATTTCTCTTCATCAAAATTAAGAACACTAGTTCCCTTCTAGTCTTTCTTTTCCAACCAGACGCATATCTACACTCTTCCCCGGCCCCATAAACGTTTAGGAGAAACCTTCACCCGCATACCGAAATCAAGAGAAGAAGAAATTGAAGACGAAAACCAACATAATGGGAGAAACCTTCATCCGCATACCGAAATCTGAAGAAATTGATGAGAAGAAGCCCAGAATCACCATGAAGGACTTGAAGCGTGAGCGGGAGGAATCCACGAAGACAATGATGGAGAGAGGGAATAAGTTCTGCCGCAAAGTTCAGAAAATTCTTAAAGATTCAGATAAGTACATTGAATTTCTACGTCAACTCTACAGGTATAGCAAGGGAGTTTATGATTTGACTGAGTTTTTAAACTTGGTTGATGACAAGGTTCGAGAAAACGAACGTCTCATGTTTAGGTTAGATGATTTTTTGGAGGAGTGTGAGGAATCAGGGAACAGATCTCAGTTGAGATCTCTAAGCAAATCATCTTAGTCCACTGTTGTCTTCTACGATTTGGATTCATGGTTTTTTTTGTTCTTTCAAGTTTCTAATTCTTTTGGATTCGTTAGGTTTAGCAATAACCCTCTTGTATTCCACATATTAGTGATATTATTACAGTTTTAATTATTGTTTCTAAACGGAAAATGAGTTTAAAATTTTTGCTTTTAACAATGATGACATCCAATAATAGTAAAAAGATGCAGAGAACAACTCCTACTCCATGTTCTGAAACAGTTCTACCTGTATCTCAAGCTTTGGTGGATGACTTTGTTCGAGCAATGAACATCTGGTGAACAATTTTGATGCTTTTCTGGAGCACTTTGAGCAGACAATTTCGTTGCTAGTGTTGGGAATTCAGTTAGGAGTATGAATTATGGGCAATGTTAAGTTGACAGTTATGAAGGATGAAATACATGCAATTGGCTGGTGAACGCAACTTCCTTTCTGCCTCTCTTAGAATGTTTTCCTCAGTTAGCAATATATTGGTTGGGCAAACTTGACTAGCTCCAACTCATGTATTTTTTTGACATATATGAATCAAAACTTGGCCGGACAAAGAATTGCAACATAATAATCCACATTCAGAATACGCGATTGTATGAAATGTACTAGAACTATACCATCTAGTATTCTAGTTAACTACAATGTTATGGCGTCCAATACCAGTCAGATAACGAAGTCCACAAATCCCACATATTGAGACCACAAATTCAAGCAAAAGAAGGGAATCATCTAAAACTACCATAGGTTCAAGTATTCTATTTCAACCCGTTCATGTCAGATGCGTTTTCAAGCTGGTAACTGGAGCTTTACATTGTTCTTCCAACTGCAGAATACAAAAATGAAGGTCATTGTCTTGTACAATTTTATCAACATTGTTTGTGATCTGGAAAATCAAAAACGTACCTCTGGAAGTAATAGTAAAAGAAATCAGCATAGAGTAAGGTCTGGACTAGCCCTGCTACCCAAGCTGCAGGAGAAGAACAGGGATATGATTGAGATGTCCATTTTCAGCCAGAAAAGAAGGTACTAGCAAAATGTGTATATCTAGGATGTATGATAGAAAGCACAGAACATTCAAGTGGAAATATGATTTGATGTGTATTCATAAGAAAGAGTCTTACTTATCCAGTGGACAAAGCCTTCCTCAGTAAAGTAGCGGTAAATCCAATTCAATATGTACAATGCTCGATATGCCCTGCATTAAGAAAACCAAGATGAAGATGCTAACACCATAATTTCAACCGATCTATATGCTTAGACACAAATAAATTAAAATCATATATACAAAGGGATGACAAATTGTAAAATGCTTATAGAATCACAACAAACTCCTAAATTTTCAAACACCTCTAACACCAAGAAGCCTTTACATGAACTCCAGACATCTATGATTAAAGAAGAGAAAAGGACTAAAAATGAAGCTCAAAAATCTATCTCTGAGATTGTGACTGTGCGCTTCCATCTGCTGTTGGAACAGTTTCACCATAAAGAGGTCAAGTGACCAACATATGCAAAGCAGGAGGTGGGAAGGGTATAAGCGAACTGGAACTGCTAGATCTTTGTGACAAACATATATGCTAATCATCTCCTTTGTAAAGTATGCAATACTTCCTTGCTCACTCGCTCCCACAAACAATAGATAAACAATTCAAACTTAATCGAATTTTTGCTGACATCTTCAATTACCTACAAAAAATATCAACTCGCCCAATCTCATTATATACAATTTCTAAACTCATTATCGTCTTAGCAAACCATGGTGAACATTGTACCTTCAAAAATCTAAACTTCGCTAGTTGTCTTGCTCACTAACTTAAAACTTTTTTATTACCTTTTCTCAGTTCTTTCAGCCACAGCCGTCAAAAACTATTAAAGACAGCAATACTGATCAGGCAATAATATCCAAAGTCCAGCCATATCACTACCTTGAACTAACTCAAGAGATCAAGATCTTGTAACTTAGCCTCGAACCTCTATTAGATTGAACACAATACATGGTTCGGTTTAAGATCAAGTTGGAAATAGTGTTCATAGATGGCAACAGACAACAAAATCTATAAACTGAGTTTCTGATTACTAAACTTCTTTTCTGTTCATCAGCCCACTTTCTGCCTTGGTGGTTCAGTTCCCAGGACTGATTTCAAGGTCATGAGGTGCAAGATTGGTAATCAGGGAGGGGAAGGCTCCTCAACCAAAATGGGAAGAAATTCATTGTAAGAATTTCCTTAAAGGAAAACAATGGGAAACCGCTCCTTTTATCTCCATCAAGGTCATTAACTTATATGTTATCAGCTTACCAACTTTGGTTAGTCTAGAACTTTTGAAAATGGTTCAACATTTCTTAAATAATCTGAGAAAATAACCATTTGTTAGATAAAAAGGGCTATCAAAATACACCTTGTTTTCTTTACAACTTCATAAGTGGCTTAATGATAGCCCTTAATTATCAATTATCATTTTCTTTTCCAAACGAGAATATGGAATGAGATATTGAAAGGCAAAGTAATAAGAGTAGACATCAACAACTCTTCTTCTAATTCCTTTGTCCCCCACCCCTGGGATACATACAAATACTTTTCTTCCTTTCTCCCGCCTTTCCTGAATCTTAGTTTTTATCTTTAACAGGAAGTTTATTATTATATTTTCTGACAGTGCTGTTTCTTCTGAACCAGTAATACTCGCATGTTTCTGTAATAGTACAGGAACAAAATAGACACGAGAACAGAACAAAGGCTTCCGATGTAATAGAAAGTAATTTATCCAACTGCATCTTTATAACTATATAGTCTACGACTAAGGGAAACAAACTAATAAGCAGAAAAGAACACGGCAGTAAACCATGATGAAAATAAAGTTGATATTCTTAACAGCGGATACAAATTTTTCCTAGAATTCAATAAGATAATTTACTAAAAGGAGAATTACCCGAGGAGGACTACATATTGGCCTGTTAAGTTGTCAATATTTCTCGTCCTTTGCAACAACACCAGCTGAGGAAGTATGGCAACTGCTTCCAAATATATGGAAAAAGTCCACATCACCTGATTAAGCAATTTAGTCAGATCACACAAGTAATTGAACAATGGGATCCTCCCAACAGATGATCTCCATCGATGATTTTACTGATAATAGAAATTTGGTAACATGCTCGTAATAGGATATGAACAACATCAACTCAAAATGGACGGAACTGATACCTCTCTAAAAGTGAATTTCTCATTGATGACCAGGGACAAAAGCAGGCAAGGGAGTAGGAGAAAATGATGGCGAAATGTGTCTTGGGACTTGTCATATGATCTGCGAACAATCCTGTGGTGCCGTATATACCAAACAATTGAGAAAGAGCTCCCTAAGAATATCAACTTCATCAAGGTATTATAAACTGAGTAGAAGCTGACAAAGATATCCAAGTAGCGAGTAGCAAAGACAAGGGCATAGAGTTCTTGAGTCTTCAAGGAAACACCTGCATAAAGCGAGAGAAGGCAAATTTTATTTGTTTCACAGAAAACATGAGTTTCAAGCAGGCATATGTTAATTAAAACCCAACCTAACATAACACGGCTAGTGATAAAAGTGGACAGGTCATGATACATTAATTTCCACAACAAAACCCGACAGTTTTACACAGGTTTATTCTGTAGCAATTTGACTTATGGAACTTGTATATTTAGCACCACATTGGGAACTTTCATACAATTAACTTCAAATCCTTGATATACACTATACATTTGTGGTATTGTTTGAAAACTCTGGGTTCCTAATTAAGAACCCATTATCTCCCAATTTTTTTTGGATGAAAAAAGTCAAATGTGTCAAAATCTCTTTAGAATCAGTATAATAACAAGCAAAACTCTTTTTGAGTGCAAATCCAAAATTTGAAAATGCAGATATCAGCCTGCTTTATAATTCAATAGTCAAAACCATTTCCTTCTCTTTGCAGGGATCATTCCTGCAGAAAAATCAGTCAAAATTTGGAAACCATTTGATCATATATACTCAACAATCTACCAATGTTTGTTGAAAACAATAATCAAATGGCAACATGATTTCCAGTTTGGATGAAATGCACAATAATGATCATGGAAAGATGACCTAAATATGCACAGGACATTCATTGGACTTCAAGGTTGTAGAGAGATGTCCGACATTTCATTTTGCAGACATCACCTCTAGAACAGTAGTATATAAACACAAGGTATAATTCTATATGGACCACCTACGATAGAAGTATACAATCTGGTTTGTAAAATGATACACCACCTGAACAACTGACGAGACATCAATGTACATGGCAAAATTTAAGCCTACTAAGAGGAAACAAGTGCATGACTGCTAGAAGTGAGTAGATGTAGACCGTCCCCATCAATCAAATAAAAAAAGCATCTCCCGCCCCACCCACCCAAGGGATCATTAGCAGCCTTCAACTTTTCACTTATTTTTTTCTTCTTCCAAAATTCAATTTTACTTTTATCAATAATATCAGCCTAAATCATTGTAATCCCTAGGATTATGCTAGTTTATCAAGCATATGATGGAACTTCTCATATTTTCCCCTGTTTTAGGAAACATGTACTTCCTATCCTAGTAGACGTAACTTTAATTCTACCAATGTTCTCCTTCTACTCTTACTCAATATTTTAATTATACAATAGAATTTGTCTTTCACAGAAAGAATGAGATTGCTACTTATCTACTACAGTCATGTGTATCTTGGCTAATCTTTTCTAAAAGAATAACTTTCCAACTTGGTATACATCCAATCACATGAAATTCCTTCGTATGACACCTCTCCATTGAATAGCCAGCTAAAATTTGGCTTCAATACACTCACAAGCTCGCATTTCTTTTTCTTCTCTGTTTTGCCTTTTTGTGATACCAAGAGATCCCCAACACCAGCTTTGCCAGCCAAGGCTCAAAACTGGGCACCTGCCAACCCTGCAACCTTTAGGAGGAAGGCAACCTAGCAAATAACCATGGAAGCAAACCATGACCCTGAGCATTCCTACTAACACCCTGATAATAGTAAGCTCCAATACTCATTTTCACTTACTGAAACCATTCATACCCTGTATTGCAATTGTAACGGAAAATCATCTTAACCACAAGTTATGTCCTCACAAACCAACCACATTACGTCTGTCGATATCCGACTATCAACACACAGAACATCATCTGATCTTTGCACTACTTTGTAACCACTAGTTATGACCTTATAAACTGAATAACACAAGTAAAACCTGAACACAAATCTACATCTTCCAAAGGAGAAGGTAAGACAATGCCAATTGCAAAATTACCACCCTTTTCGGCAAATCTATATCCGTAACACATTCTATCCAATTGAGCAAAAGTTTACCCCCAAATCTTATAAATTTAAGCTCAATGAAGAAACTCCTCCTCCACAAATCAAGAACCATAAAAATACAATCAAAGAGGGAACTGATGTCTAAATCAACAGCACGTGAAAAAGAGAAGAGGAGACTGACCAGCACAGGACTTGATAGTGTGGATCTTGAGAAGCAAAACAAGAACACTAGCCAAATGTGTCATATCTCCCGCTAATCTGAATATATTCATTTTTTTTTTCTATTTGCGTGAATCAACTGGGTTTATATGTTTCTCCGAGCTCTTCACAGATCTCCCAATTGATCCGCCAAAAGGTGCAAAGCTTGGTTCGTTCGGGGAGGCTAGTTCTGGGTCTGCTTTTGAGACTGTTTACTGTTACAACGGAGGACCGACCAAAATCTTTAACTCTTTGGTTCCGCATATGTTACCTTTTACCATCGTAACTAATATGTTCGGTCCTTCGATTTTATAGTGTTCCCATTTAGTCCTCACAAATGTGAATAAAGAAACTCAATACAAAGTTGACATATATTTACCTTACTTATAGTAAGTTCTGTTGCTATAAATGAGTTTGGAGATTTCATAAATAAAAGTCTACGGTATATTTTTTTTGAGGGAACGGAGCAAGTTATTAAATTTCGACGATTACGAAAATATTGACGTTCTGAAAAACATATATTTTAAAGAAATATCGATAGCAGTAAAAAATTAAGGAAATTAACGGAAATTTGAAGAAAAACACGGAAATTTTAAATGAAATTTTACGAGATATTTTTTTATCATATTATGTACTATATTTGAAAAGAATCTTGAATAAATATTGATCTATAGGGAGTTGTAGTAATTTAAAGTGAAAAAGTAAGTGCTGAACCGTTAAATGAGTACTTTAAAACCATGTAAAAGATCTATGAGTTACAAAATTTTCGCTATATTCATCATCTCTCTGTGTGGAGCCTTTAGTGTATTATGAAGAATAATTATTAAATGATATCTCACCTTTGTAGTTTTGCATGTATTGACTTATATGCAAACCATACGAGTCAAAAGGGACTGACCGTGAGTTTTCATAGTGGAAGTTGTAGTAGACATTGGGCATCGCTTGACCTTGGCTATAACCATAATCATTGGAAGATTGTACTTCCGACTGTGACCACAAGTTATCATTTGATTGTACCCCATAAGACATGAAATATATTTGATAAGGCATTAATTGCCAGATTTTCGTTGTAAGAATATATGGTGGATTATAAACTTTTGGGTAAAAAATAAGGGATCAAAGTAAGGGTATGCATTAAAGTAATTATTTGAATTTTAATTTGAGAATTAGAAAATTTTGGGCAAAAAATAAAAAAATTGGAAATTTTCGAAAACTATCGAAAATTTCAGGAAATTTCAAAAATTTCGGACGAGATTTCGTCTAAATTTTTGATTTTTAAGACCATAGAACAGAGAGTCAAGCTTCATTTATTAAAATCATAGGACCATACTAAGTCAAGCTAGGAGGATGCCTAAACACAAGAGAAATTTTCAAAAGTAACCTATATATGGTCTTCAAAATGATTTATAACCATGTCTATATGATTAGACAGATTAGTTGAAAAATAACCATGTAGAGAGATGCAATGTCATAATTACTCTGGTTCAATTTTAATCAAACCCTAGCTATCTAAGATCTAACTTAATCTCCATCGTATTCATAGAAAAGAAAAATTGGCAAAGGAGCAAAGGGCCTCGAATCCTCGATGATCTGCTCTCTCGATTTTTTTCCTCTTCCCCACCATTTGTGCTAAAAGCTAAAAAACTTTGTCAATCAAAGTGGGTCTTAATTGTTTTGTTTCTTTGAAGAACTCGAAGAGCAATGCCCATCTGGGTATAGAACAGTTTCGTCATGACATCAAAGACAGTTATATTTAAAGGGATGAAGCACAATGTTTGGAAGATGATCTAAAGAATGTTTACCTACATCTTCAACTCTTCAAGGACTAACTTAATTAAGGTTTGTGAGAGATCAAATCTTTTTGTTTAGAAACATAATCAACCACGTAATATCCTTTGGCTTGGAATAGCCAGATGCATGTAATTGGATGATTTCGATGCATGGAGCATGCAAAAACAATGACCATATACATGAACAAGTACTACAGCCAGGCCAATTTATTGATCGATAAAAACACATCATTCCGTCAATCTTGATGAAGTATAACAATAATGCGAATAGAGAATCGTGAAAGAGATGTACTTTATCATAGATATGTGTCTCTATTTATAGAGGATTACATAGGACATATCTATAAATAACTAGCAAACCTATATCTATACGGAATATGGATTCTTTATTCTAACTGCATAAGACCAAGACACACATAACAGAATGTTCTAGATCACTCACTTTTGTGTCGCGCGCGGTTATGCTGGTGGTTCTTAAGATGTTGCCTCGTTAAAAACCTCATCAAGTAACAAAAACTCTGTGGGAAAACTGAACATTGATCGTAAGGAAAAAGAGAGCAACACACCAATCATGTGAACTCATTCTGATGTGTACATTACTCAGGAAGGGTTGATAGTCGACGCATGCCTATGCTTTTCACATGTTTATCAAATGTAGATTTAGGCAAATACTTAGTAAATAAATTTGTCACGTTTCTTTGAGAGCGCATTTAGTTCACTTGAATGTTAAGAAACGCTTGTTGCTGTTGATTATAGAAGAACTTAGATGAAATATGCTTCGTATTGTTACCTTTAATAAAGCCATGCTTGATCTGCTCAATGCAAACTGCATTTTCTTCATACATGCATGTAGGCGTATCAGTTGTAGATCTTAATCCACTAGTTCCTCTAATGTGTCCAATGATTAATCTCAACCATACACATTTACGGACAGCTTCATGTAGAGCAATGATCTCTGCATGATTTGAGGATGTAGTCACAAGAGTCTGTTTAGTTGATCTTCAAGATATTGTCATATTCCCAATGGTGAATACATAACCAGCTTGAGAACGTCCCTTGTGTGGATCTGATAAGTATCATGCGTCTACAAAACTTACTAACATATTGTTAGGAGTCTCAGCATAACCAAGGACGGCAGTGGCATGCATGGCGTCGGTCCCATGTGCGACGTCGACGATAGTGGCATCCATGGCGGTGGTCAGGTCCCAACTCCGGCCGAGTCCGTGTTCCTCATGTACCGCAAGACCAACTTCGGTCTTCTTTTCCTTTATGTAGGGAAAAAACAATCCTAGGTCAATGGTGTGTTTAAGATATCGAAATACATTCTTTACACCAGCCCAATGATGTTGGGTTGGCGCTGAGCTAAATCTAGCTAACAAATTTACTGAGAATGCAATGTCTGGTCGAATCCACTGAGCTAAGTACAATAACGCACCTATTGCACTAAGATATGGGACTTCGGCGCCCAATAGCTCTTCATCGTCATCTTTTGGACGGAATGGATCTTTATTGATATCCAGACTTCGACCAATCATGGTAGTGCTAGCCGGATGTAATTTGTCCATGTTAAATCGCCTGAGCATCTTTTGGACATATACAGACTGGTGGATTAGAATACCACAGGCTGAGTGCTATAGTTCAAGTCCTAGACAGAATCGAGTCTTCCCAAGGTCCTTCATTTCAAACTCGGATTTAAGATACGCTATGGTTTCTCTTATCTCTTCAAGAGTACCAATAATATTCATGTCGTCTACATAGACGGCGACAATATCAAATCCAGAGCTTGTTTTCTTTATGAACATGCATGGGCATAGTTCATTGTTCTTGTATCCCTTCCTAATAAAGTAGTCACTTAGACAAGTATACCACATTCGCCCAGATTGCTTTAATATGTAAAGTGAGTGTTGCAATCTTATAGCATACGCACTCCGTGGTTTAGAGTCTCCTGATTTAGGCAACGAAATCCCATGTGGGACTTTCATGTATATCTCTGAGTCAAGATCTTCATAAAGATAAGTTGTAACCACATCCATAAGCTGCATATCTAGCTTTTCGGACACTACCAAACTTATGAGGTAACAGAAAGTAATAATGTCCATTACTGGAGAATATGTCTCCTCGTAGTCTATACTAGGGCGTTGTGAGAAACCTTGCGCCACAAGGCAAGCTTTGTATCTAAGTACCTCGTTCTTCTCATTACGCTTTCTAACAAAGGCTCATTTATGTCATACAGGCTTTACAGTTGGTGGAGTTAGCACTACTGGGCCAAATTCTTGTCGCTTTGCTAGAGAGTCTAGTTCTGTCTGGATAACATCTTTCCATTTTAGCCAATCAGCTCTATGTTGGTATTCAACAACGGAGCGTGGTTCGATGTCGTCGTGCTTTATGATTTCATGAGCTACGAAATATGCAAATATGTCGTTGACTTGTATAGATGACCGGTCTATCAATTCATAAGTGTTATCATAACACATGGAGATTTATATATTATCTGATGTCGACATTGATCCTGAGGCATCCCCTATGGATTGTAACATCGATTCTAGGACATAGTGTAATCAGAGATAATCTCATATGAGAGATTCTCCACATCAATGATTAAAGGATCATGTTGTGTCTTAGTAGTCTGTTTCTTTATGGGATGTTTATCCATCTAACCATGTGGTCTCCCCTTTTTCCTTCGAGGAGGAGCCACGGCCTACATCCACCCACCATGGGCGGCGATGCCGTCGGCAGCCATACCGAGCCTAGGGACGGTTTTACCCTCATTTCGAGAGACTTCGAACCTTGCAGGAACATTTGTAGCTGGTATTTCAGATCTTGTCACTCTAGCAACCTCAGCAAAGGAGTCAGACATCAAATCTGCTACTTTTTGGAGATTGAGCATTCGTTCCACTTCATTATCAACTTGAGAAATGCGAGGATCATGATGAGACTGTGAGGAGACAAACCACAACACTTCACGACGTTCCTCATGAACACTTATGTTCTTATCTCCCCCTAACGGTGGGAAGAGTGTCTTATCAAAGTGACAATCGGCGAATCGCGTCGTGAATAGAACTCATGTAGAAGGCTCTTGGTATCAAATGATTGTTGGTGACTCATATCCAACATAGATACCCAATTATCTCTGAGGACCCATTTTTGAACGCAGTGGTGGCTTTATTGGCACACAGACAGCACAACCAAAGATGCGTTGATGCGAAATATCAGGCTTATACTCAGTTACCAACTTGTATGCACTAAAGGTTTGGTGCGTGGTGGATCTGAAATGAATAATTAAGGTTGCATAGCTCCATGATGCAATTGGAAGGTTGGTGCGCATAACTAAAGCTTGGGCAATCATCTGAAGTCGCTTAATGGTAGTTTCTGCAAGACCATTTTAAGTGTGCACAAGGGGTACGAGATGTTCAACTTCAATCCCTATTGACATGCAATATTCATTAAAAAATTGTGAACTCTCCAGCATTGTCCAATCGAATATACTTGATTGGATGATCAGGGTGGTGAGTCCTGAGTTTTATGATTTGAGCTAGGAGTTTTGGAAATGCAGCACTGCGAATAGATAACAACGCAACGTGAGTCCAACGTGTGGAGGCATCTGTTAGAACCATAAAATACTTAAATGGTCCATAACTTGGATGAATCGGTCCACATATGTCACCTTGAATCCTATGTAAGAACGGTATATTGGTTGTGTTATCTTTAGCATATGATGGTCTTGCTTTGATCTTTCTTAAAGAACAAGCTTTGCAAAACGGGAAATGTGCATTGGAAGGAGCCAATGACACAGTATGGGAGAGATGACGCTCCTCAGTTGTATGGGAAGGCGACCGAACGGCATCCTGGATGTCAGAGCCGAGCCCGGCAGGCACTAATGTCTGCAATGGGCTACCACCATCAATGGTGGCGTCACCACCTTGGGGCGTGGTAACATGATGTCCCAAACGTCGTCATTTTGATCTAAAGAAGGGATGTCCATGTGAATTACGCAAAATCTGGATCATCATATCTCTTTTAGGATTACCAAGACGGTCACGCCAAAGCTTGTATGAATAAACGACCAACTGTTCTGGAAAATAGACTCGTAGAGCTTTCCAGTTATATAAAATAGGCGTTTTAGTTCGTCCAGAGGAGTTAACAGTGCTCGTTCGAAGTTGTTGTCTAAGGAGGGACAGATTTGTTGTTTTTACAGAATTGGCATGTGCAAGTTTTTGGAGCTTGCAAGAGGCGTGTAGGCCGATATCTAGGCCATAAGTGACGTGTTTTCATATCAAAAATACGGAATAAGAAGTCTTCAACGTCTAGTAAAAGACGACATTTGGTTTAATAGCGTAGGGAGATCCAAAATCAAAAGCTTTCGGTAACTCTAAGTGTAATATGACCAGGCATGTCCGTGAAGGGTCGGTAGTGCGAGGCACACTTAAAACCACTAGCTCCTTAATTTCAGAAAATTCTAGAGTAGAAGACTTAGCCAGAAAACACATAAAGCACACATGAGTTTGCATAGGGCCGTACGTCACCATCCCTTCAGGAGGGACCGAGACGGTGTAGAAACCTAACCTTGTGGGTTGTGATTCATGCCATTATGTAAGGACTTGTACATGTTATGGTAACTATAAGAGACAAAGAGGAATTTTTCGATAAAACAAAATGTCATTCATAAGCACTAATGAAAAATTGAGTACATCAAGAGTCTCAAAATTGAAAAATAACTTAAGCATATATCATTAAGATGCCTTATTACATAACAAACTTGGTAAAAACAGGAGAGTAAAGACTTTCTAATCTACTACATCGAAGTTGGGTGCATCCATGCTAGAATCAGGTGCAAAATCATTAATTTTGAGCTTGACATTCTTGTCAGCATCATTAGTCTCCATATAGTTGACTTCCAGAGTCTCTTTATATTTCTTGTAAGCAGTAACGACCTTTGAGTTCGCACGGCAATTACGATGCCAATGGTCAAGGGAACCACATCGGTTACAAACTGAGGGAGCACGGGTATGCTGTTTGGCGGGATTTTTGGGCTTTGGTGCGCCGTCACTAGGGCCGGTGGCACCACCATCTTGTCGCCAGACATTGGGGCGGCGTTGGTTGCCGCCATCAAATCATTTCTGATTGTTGATACGTTGAGGAGCTTTCTCATGTGCATATGTATCATGACGTTTGTGTCCTCTGTTTTTAGAAGCTTTTCCACCACGGTCATTACTATAGTTGCTCTCCAATGCAGTCTAGGGGCGAACATTGTTTTTATCAAGGACCAGATTGCTCTTTTCTTCGGTCATTAGCTGTGACATTAGACCACTAAAGGTAATGAGAAAAGTCAAGAACGTCATTGTGATCATATCATCTTTAGACTTGTTGCCACCATAAAAACTGAGTTGAGCTTGAAGGTGAAGCATATCGCTATTGAATTCCTCCACAGTTTTATAGTCTAGTTGGCGTATGTCATCCCATTTAGCCAATAGCATTGGCAGTAGCGTTTCATGAATGTTGCCAAAGCGCTCAGCCAGCGTTGTCCAAAGTTCAAGCAGATTTGATTTTTTCATATATTGGTAACGTAGGGTCGGGCACATATGTCGACGTAGAAACATTAGCGTATGTGACTGCATCTTTTTCTCAGGCAGAGCAGCTTTGAAATCATGGTGGATCGTCCCTATGAGATCTCTATCGATAAAAGTCTGTTTGACGTCTGAAACCCACCTAGGGTATTCAATGCTATTGGCATCAGGGACGTCGAATTCAACCCATGCAAAATCCATCTGCAAAAGTAAGAAAAACCAAGGTGTTAGCAATTGTTCGAGACCTTGTAAAAAGGTACGATGCTAAATGGTTTGTCCAAATATATTTTTCTCTCAAGAATTCGAAAATCTGAGCTTCTCACAAGAGAGGCAGACCTAAAAAGGTGACCCCGATTTGGAGATTTTAAAAACCTGTAATTGTCACAATTCCAAGCATAGAATGGTGTAGAAGAAAAGAGGAACCCGATTTATCCTCCCTGAGGTTATTGAACTTGAAAAGAGTTTAAGTTTGCTTTGAACTTACCTCGGAATTTTCTTGAAGAAGACTTGAGAATGTGGCCTGAGTTTAATTCAACTCAAATTAAAACTCAAAATAAATATATATAACTCAAATAAAACTCTTAAATCAACTCAAAATCAAGATATATACACATATATGTATCTATATATAGCTCCACAAACTAATTTTGGATAGATTTCGACGACACCCAACAATTTTGACAACACCCTAACTTTTTCTCCCATTTTTTTCAAATGAGCTGCTGTCTAGATCTAAAAATATAAGGACTTTTAGCCGACGAAATTATATATTTCGTCGGCCAAACTTTTAAAATTTCGTCGGCTATAGTTTACAGAAAGACGACGAAAAAATTATTTTAACAAACGAAAAAACATTTCGTCGGCTAAAAATCCACTTTAGCCGACGAAAAATAAAAACAGGCCGACGATTTTTTTTTGTCGGCTAAAGTGGACGTTAGCCGACGAAAAAAAAATTCGTCGGCCTGTTTGTTTTTTTCGTCAACTATAATGTTTATACTGGTAGTGTGACATTTTAAAAGAAAATGATTTTTGTTTTTAAGTATATGAGTTTGTTCGACTAATTGGTAATTAAAAACACGTTTTCATCTTTTAAATGACTTTCATTAGGACTTTTCCGATTATGACATGTGTTGAGGTGTGGTGGATCATTTTTGGAAGAATTCTCTACATTGTGCATTGTGCATATAGATCATTGTGGAAGATATATTGTAATAATATGTTGGGTTGTCGATACAAAAATTGTACTGTGGAATTTTGTTTTAGACAGTTAAATCGGGAACCAAGTTTTTGGCTCGATGATTGGTTACGGTAGTATTAGAGCTCTAGTCTAGTCTGTTTGTATTTGTCGTGAGAGGTTCATTGTGTACCTGGGACTCACAGACTCAAGTGATGTGGTTGTATGCTGTGGGAGGTACCTAATCAGGTATTTGGGACTCACAGATACATTCCTTGGGTCGTATGTCGTGAGAGGTATCTTGAGAAGTACCTGGGACTCACGGATACATGTTAAAGATTTCTAATGTGTTGGTGACTCATGTAAATTTACTATTATGGCTATTTTGGGTAGTGTGGCCGGGAATATCTGCATACTTTGTGGAGGCTTGGCGTGGCCGTGGGTTTTCTTGCAGCAGGCGATGAAGGTAGGTGGCGGTAGAGGAGGCAGATTCTGTTGGGCTTGGGATGGGCCATTCTTGAGTACACATTTTTGACAGTGGATAAGTTAATAAAATCATCTTTAAAAAAATATATATATCAACACAAGATTTGGTATATTAATATAAAAACCCAAAGTAAAACCTACACTTTCACAAAGTTTTCTTGGAGATTATTTTTTGTGCTCATTATACTGTGTGCATTTCTAAGTACAAATCTCTAACGGAGGAGCTTTAAACAGATGAAAATAATTTCTAAACATGTTGTTTTGGACATATAATCAAGGAGAGAATATCGTCTTGTAATTACTTTACTTCCATAGTTGCAGGCTTGCAGCAGAGCAATGAAGATGAACATGAACATGGATTCTTTGGGTACATATATTCCTTGTGCATATTTTCTACTGTTTCCTTCAGTTTTAAACTTACCAAGTCTGAAAATTTCATTTCATCTTCTGGGTTTGTTCTTATCCATCAAATAAATTTAAAATTGGGATTGTTCCCATTGGCCATAGTAGTTGCAGTACTCTTGGTTCTGCTCCCACTCAACTTCTTCACATTCGTTCATGGAGGAATCCCAACTACACTTGATGGGCCCTTCAAGCCTGTCACCGTCCCACTTGATACAAGCTTTCGAGGCAATGGTGTTGACTTGCCAAACTCTGATCCTCGAGTTCAGAGAATCGTCAAAGGGTTCGAGCCTGAACAAATCTCTGTATCTCTCTCTACAACCCACGACTCTGTTTGGATATCTTGGATCACTGGTTTGTTTTCTTATCCAAGCTTCAAGCTTTATTTGGCTTTACTTCCAGTAGGTTGTGTTTTTTGGAATCTACTAGACAAGTTTTGTACTCTGTTTTTACATGCAAAGATGTCAGTTATTACAAGAGATTGATATATGCTTGTCATTTTCGTTCAAGATCAGGATTTTAACTGTCTCCATTTGGCTTATTGCAGTTACTCTTAGAATAAAATTGAATGATGCCAATTTTGGGTGGTCATATTTCTCGTTCTGGAATGAGAGAATGTTGCTTTGTTTGTAATGAGAAATGACTAATGAAGTAATGAGAATGTTAGAAAAGAGAAAAGATCTAATTTTGTTATTGTACGAAGTTTCTCTTTATCTCTGAGGCCACCAGATACCAACACATTAGTTGAACTTGATTGGATTTGCAGGGGAATTTCAAATTGGGGACAACATAACGCCATTGGATCCTCAAAATGTTGCTAGTGTTGTTGTATATGGAAGGTATCAACATCCAATGATTAATCAATCAACAGGGTATTCTCTGGTTTACAATCAGCTCTATGAGCTTGAAGGCCTTCAAAACTACACTTCTGGAATCATACATCATGTTCGTCTCATAGGTATGATTCAGTGCTGACTTCCTTGCAAACCAGTATGAATCATTCTAGATTTAGGAGCTCTTCATCAACTTCTAATCATCAACAACAGTATCCTCTATTGTTCAACCACTTGCCATTTAGAATTAGTACTTTGATTGTTTCATACCCTAAAATAGGACATACATGCTTTAGGAGTACATTCCTTTACCCTTGTGGCTTTAACCCAACATATTTTTGTTTATCTTTTTTTCATCGAGGGTGTACTTGTGCTTTTTAGTTCAAGCAATTGGGTTGGATGTTTATTGGTAAATGTCTATTTTAGATATATGATTAATGATTACTTAGCTAACCTTACATTAAAAATCAATTTTAGTTTATTCTTTTATACAAGCATATGAAACCGATAATTGATATGAAGTCAGATGAATAAGATTCAATCATATGTTTGATTCTATGCGTCTACTTCTATTTGTATGTAAAAGCACTAAGTTTTGATTTATTGAGGCATCTGAGGTGTAATGTCTTTCCACAGGACTGATGCCCAACACTCTGTATCAGTATCAATGCGGTGATCCTTCTCTTCCAGCAATGAGTAATGTTTCTTATTTCCAGACTATGCCAGTATCTGGGCCCGAGAGTTACCCTAGAAGAATAGCTGTGGTGGGGGACCTGGGTCTTACATATAACACCACCTCAACTGTTGATCATTTGTTGATCAACCATCCCGATCTTCTTTTATTGGTGGGGGATGTTAGTTATGCTAATCTGTATTTTACAAATGGAACTGCGGATAATTGCTTTCATGAGCAAACTTATCAGCCTCGTTGGGATTACTGGGGAAGGTGATATTGATATTCTCTGCATTTTTTTTTCAGGAACTGCTTTAGTTTTGTAGAAAGTTATATAACCTCGAAGACACTAAATCATGGTTTATTTGTTATCAGGTACATGCAGCCTCTAGTGTCCAAAGTTCCAGTAATGGTAGTAGAAGGGGACCATGAGATTGAGAAACAAGCTGGAAATCAAATGTTTGCTGCTTACAATTCACGATTCGCGTCCCCCTCGGAAGAGAGCGGATCATCATCTTCGTTATTCTATTCTTTCAATGCAGGGGGGATACACTTTGTAATGCTTTGTGCCTACATATCGTATGACAAATCAGGTTTCAACTATTTTCTTAGATGTTGTCACATTTTCCAGTCATTGCCACAACTTAGCAAGTGGTCAGATTCTTACTTGTCTCTCACAGGGGACCAGTATAACTGGTTGGAGCTAGACCTTTCTAATGTTGACAGAAATGTGACTCCATGGTTGGTAGCTGCATGGCACCCACCATGGTACAGCACCTACACAGCACATTACAGAGAAGCGGAGTGCATGAGAATTGAGTTGGAAGATATGCTTTATGAGTATGGCGTTGATATCGTCTTCAATGGCCATGTGAGTGTAGTATATATGGTTTCTATAGCCATCGTGACTTTACATCTGATCTCTGTTCAAGCAAAACAAATTGACCTAGGCCTTTATGAACTGTCTCCTGTAGGATGTCAGTTAAAATCTATTTTTCTTGGATATCATTGTTAAAATCTATTTTTCTTTGAAGTGCCTAAAATTTCAGGCAAATAGCACCATCCATACTGCTAATTCTTTGACTACAGTCATTAAGACTTTAGGAAATTCATATCTTAAGTTATGTCCAAGTATAGGTCATTTCAGCATGCGTGAACTATTTCAACTTAGAATTATCTTAAAAAGTATCCTCTTATCTGCTCATACAGTGTCCAGTCTTTTTCTTGAGGTGAAATTTGAACAAAGTTGTCTGAAGATGGGTGTGAAACATCGTTAGCATTCAGGATAACGAAATGTAAGATAAGCTATAGGTAATCAAACTAATAATAAAGCTCCTTTGAAGGTGGCATTAATTGGTTGTTGAAACGTAGCACTCCAAGTTCTATTGTTTGTAATGACAGATATTCTTTGATATTTCTGTATTTTTCCAACTGTCTGTAACTCAAACCCATTTACTCGCCTAAAGACAAAATCTTTAAGAAGGAAAATATTTAGGTCTAATGGGAGTCAAAAGAATTGGTACACCATTGCAATTTTGCTAGCATTTTCTGTATGGTTTTTTCTATCTGCTGCAGAAACACTTGAATTTGGTTTTTTAGGGTTTAGGGTTCAAGCAAGTACCAAGTTGCATGCTTGACATTTGACAGTTGTGATTGTTTGGAAAAATTAACAGGTTCATGCCTATGAGAGGTCAAATCGAGTATACAATTACACTTTAGATCCCTGTGGTCCTGTTTATATCACAGTTGGTGATGGCGGTAACAGTGAGATGATGGAAATTGCACACGCGGATGAACCTGGAAACTGCCCACAGCCATGTACAATGCCTGGTGAAAATATGGGGGGTTTCTGTGCATTTAATTTCACTTCAGGTCCAGCAGCAGGAAAGTTCTGTTGGGACGAGCAACCGGATTATAGTGCATATAGAGAAAGTAGCTTTGGCCATGGGCTTCTAGAGGTAATTCCCTATTCTCTTTGCTACTCAAAATCATACTTTGAGAGTGCAGATCAAAGTAATTTGATACAAATGATCAATGCAAAAGTTTTTCATTTACTTTTGCATTTGGGATGGTAAGAACCACTAGTACAGTTTGAATGGTGAAAAGTAAGACTTTAAGTTGTAAATCATAGTTATGTGATCACATAAACTGCTAAAGTCGTGCTGCTTTGAGTGAAAAAGTACATTGAAGTCTGCTGAAAGCCTGAAACTAGTAGTTCTCTATTTGTGTGTACAAACAACTAGGTAACATATTCACAAAGGTTATATATGCTAAGCAGCATTTCTGTGTGGCTTTCAGGTGAGAAATGAGACTCATGCTTTATGGACATGGCATCGAAATCAGGACTTATACAATCATGCTGGAGATCAAATTTACATAGTAAGGCAGCCTGATATATGTCCAGTAAGGCCAATGGTACATAAACAATGAGGACCAAGAAAAAATATATGAATAGTACCGACCACAGCTTCCTAATATATGTACATTGTTTCATTTGAAATCTCTAATTCTGAGCTTTATAGTCTTGAACTTGATGATATCCCGGGTAAATAATCTTTTCCCATAACTGGGAATTGTTTTAATCTATTTCAACTTCCAGAATTGTTATCTCAGCCTCAATATAACTCTGTGCATATGGTTTGACTTCTAATGAATTGATCTAGTGGGACTTACCTCCTTTTGTTCAGGAGTATTTTCAGAGTGATCGTTTAGGTATGTCAAAGTTTCGTTTGAGATAGTTTGTTTTTCTTTAGCTTTTTTATATTTTGACGGAGGTTTTGGTTTATTGTCCCCCTCCCTATATTTTGATAGCTTTTTTGGTTTTGCATCTGCCTCTCTTAACCTTTGACTTCAGCCAAAAAAAACTCTGTATATATGGTTTACCTCAGGCGAGGCATTTCACTGTTCCCATTCTCAACAGAAACTCCCTGGGTGTTTGTATACTTGACCAGGTGACCTTGCACATATATAGCAAAAGCTCATGATCTATTAGTGAGTAGCGAGATTCACAAATTTAGCATTCTGAAGAAAGTTATGCCTGACAAACAGTGCTACCAATATGATGACACATGAACCTTTATGCAACCATAAACACAAATGAATCTTGAATACTCATGTTCCTTCTCATATAAGAAATATCTCTGTTTATCGAAGATGAAATAAGCATGGAGAGCACTAATTTACATTTGTGCTCTGCAATACAGACGAATGTTTTATATTAAGTTTAGCATCATAATGCTAAATTGAAATATTGGAGGAAGTTAAAACAAAATATTGAAGTCAATAAGCATTGATGCAATTACAACCGTTTTTCGTTCATCAGGTTCAAGCTAGAGTGTGTTTTGTCCCAAATGTTGACGCAGAGTTATCTATCCTGAACTTAACAATCAGTCATTTTGAGACAAGATAGCATAGGGTTATAACAAAGGTTGGAGTTGCATCAAATCAATTGCAAAGCGCATAGGAATGATTTATTATTCCAATAACAACTCACAATTTTTCCGTCCACAATTACACTATTAAGACAGTCCTTCAGTGCTTAAATTTGTTAACTTGTAGTATCTATCTATTAGGTTAGGGGCAGAGCTACTGAATAGGTCCAGAATGTATTATTTTTTGACAAATGTATTATGGTTGTATAGAAGTTTTCTTCAAGGCAAAATAATATAGTTGAACTATTTAATTGATTTTGTGATACTAACAAAGTTCAGATCATAACTGATCGGCTTAGCTCAATGAGCTAGAACATTCCAACTTCTAACAAAAATGTGTAACCTCTTCTTGCAGATTGGCTCCAAATAACCGGTCCAAGATGGGTTTTAATTAAGGTAACTAAAACAACAAATAAAAAATAAAGGAGACGGAAATCAATGTTGGAATCATGAACCGAAGGGATGCTGCTTTCGAATCATCGGGGACAGCCGGAGTTGTTACTGGAGTGAGTCCACCCACCACGCCATTGCCAAAGGTCGGATTCGTCGTGGTTGGTGGACTTGGAACGGTTGTAGTCGTGGTCGGAGTTGTGTTTGGTGTAGTACTAGTGCCTCCGGCCGTGCTGCAAATTTGCATTGCATATGGTTATTAGTCACTCTTAAATTCTATCACACAGCTTATTTACAATTTTACCAATTACAAAGCATATAAAATAAGCAGAGGTGAAAACCATAAAAGGGTAAAAGTGATCAAAGTTGTGCAGAATAGGACCATTGCTTTGGTCACCAGCAGACCATGCTTGTAAAGACACAAACCAATTACAATCTTTCAGGAATCAAAATGGGTAGGGGTGGGCGCGGTGCGGTCCAATGCGGTTTAAGGCCAAAACCGCAGTGCAGACTGCATTTTCGGTTTTCTAATTTTGCAAACTGCAACTGCATTTAAAAAACTGCAAACTGCATTTTCGGTTAAACCGCATTTTCGGTGCGGTTCGGTACGGTTTGCTTTAAACCGCATTAAATAGTTAAACGGAACATTCAACATGAAATAAACTAACTAAAAGACCAGATCATCCAAATGAGTACTTAGATTGAAAAAGGTAGCTTTTTTTCCTGTCATTTTAATGAAAAATTGCTACAAGAAACTAGTTTCTGTCCATGTCTATCCTAATAGAAACTTCTGGAGCACTTTTCAATATGGTAACAGTACTCATGGACTCCACAAACATCCTAAGTAATTAAGAATTAACTATTTAGCCAACCTCACTGAGAAAGTTCTAAAATGATAAAGCAAACGTCCATACAATTTCTTCAACAAAAGCTATTCAACTCCAAACTTATTAAGATCTAATGTGAATAGAAATCTTATATGGAGAAAGTAACAATCTACTCCTGAACCTGAAGAAGTTAAAGCAAGAGATAATGTTTACTCCTACAATAACAAGAATAAACTAAACATAGAATACCCAAATCAATATCAGAGATACTGAGATATCAGGAGTAGATCTATAACATTCTGATTATCACACTTAGCTAAATGAGAGAGAGAGAGATTACCAGGGAGACTGGGAGAGCAGGGAGACTGGGTGAGCACAACAACGTAAACAGAGGAGACTGAATCGACTGAATCGATTGAAGGGAGACTGAAGGGGGACTGAATCGATTGAAGGGAGACTGAAGGGAGACTGAATCGACTACAGGGAGACCGAAGGGAGACTGAATCGACTGAAGGGAGAGTGAATCGATTGAAGGGAGACTGAAGGGAGAGTGAATCGATTGAAGGGAGACTGAATCGATTGAAGGCAGAACGAAGGGCTGTGAGGGGCAGAACGAAGGGAGAAGACAGAACGAAGGGAGAAGGCAGTGGACTGAAGAGAGAACGAAGGGAGAAGGCAGTGGACTGAAGGGAGAAGACAGAACGAAGGGAGAAGGCAGTGGACTGAACTCACTGAAGGGAGAACGAAGGGAGAACGAAAGGAGAACGAAGGGAGAAGACAGAAGTCACAGAACGAAGGGTCGCGGCTACTGGCTAGGGTAAAAGCTTTATATATGTATATATGTAAAATCGGTTCGGTGGGTTTTTTTCAGTGGATTTTATACCCGGAACCGCAACTGCACCGTTTGAAAACGGTGCGGTGCGGTGTATGAGCAAAACGACGTCGGTTTGCCTAACTTCGGTTAAATTCGGTTATGAATTCGGTGTGATGCGGGGGATGACTGCATTTCAGGTTCAAAGTGCCCACCCCTAAAAATGGGAATCAATTAAAATGATTTTCTTTTTGGTTACAAGTTAACTATATAATTTTCAGATGATAATCCAAAACAAACCCAACATAGAAAATGAAATAAATGACATTACCAAAAAAATATGAGGTTTCTGATGAATTGCTTCAGAGTTCAGGCCTGAACATGAAAAAACTTGAAGCTGAGGCATCATCATCCACCTCACTCAGATTGAGACTAGACCAGTCAAATCTACTTCTACCTTCGAAGGGCCCCACTTAAACATTGGAATTGGTTCTTTTCTGTAATATTTATAATAACGGTAGTCCTTTTCCATTGAGTTTTGACAGACCCTATTGGACTGGCAGCAATCTTAAACCCATAAAATCTTACACGAGAAAGGATAGCTGAGCTAGCTGCTAGCTCTGCTGCCCCCATTAAAAGGTGAACATCACATTGTTTACTGAAAAGATAAGTGTGATACAGAACAAAGCCATACTCATTGCCCATATCCAAAAATTATTATCATTATTGTTTAAATTTTAAAAAAAATATATGAAATATGAAATTCAAAATCAGTGAGCAACCCAAGACTTTGAAGAGAGAGAGATTGTCATCTGACAGAAGAAACAAAAATTTTCAGGCATTTCTTCGAAATGAACGGTTGGATTTTCAACAAAACCCCATGCAGAGAGACGCTCTCGTTAAGCATCAAAAAGAAACTTCACCCAAGAAGACTCCCTCTAACCAATGTGGCAATTGTTGCTTGTGTTTTTTATTTTCTTACCAAACCTAGAAATAAATTTTAATGCTTTTAAACTTTTTTCATTTACACATTTCAGAGGAGATGGAGATCTGGGATTCCTCCAGAGAGTGTATCCAACCAGCAAAGACAAAGAAAATGGTTCATAGTTCAAAAAAGTGCATCTCCTTCTATTGACTATAATTCATCCAAATCTTTATTTTTCCTGCTCAAAGAATACTAAAGAAGCAAAAAGAGAAGTGCCAATTTTGCTTGTAGATGAAGAAACATTCACAAATCTAAGGGAATATCTCCCAACAATTACCTCATAACATGCAATATATTCTGGCAAACATGCTTTCTTTTTTATTTTTTTATATTTTTTGTTTTGTTTTTCAAAGGGAGTAATTCCGACCAGAAGAACCAGTCAAAAAAAGACATAACGAACATCCCCATTGCTAAAGTCAATAAGATCAATGAGATAGAGACCATACCTTACAGAAGATGGGAAAACACAAGATCCATAACCTGCACATTCACCATATATACAAAGAGAAAACATTAATACCAAAAGAAAAAGAAAAAGTGGGGAGCTAAATGGAGTAGTACGTACTGGGATCAGTCTGGGCAACGGTGGCGGTGCCGGAGAAGCCACAGGAACCAGGAGCCATAGCCTTGCGCTGGTAGTAACTGTTGAAAGCGTACGAGGTGTGAGCTTGGATAGTGTTGGGGAGGTAACACAGTCCATCAGGCTGGATTGGAACGCAGTCGGCGCCGGAGGCACATGCATAGTCCAATGCCGTCTGGAGAACCTGGTTGCTGGCATCACTCCTCGCCACGCACCAAGTTATTGTGGCTCCTTCGGCTCTGATGGTATTGACACCCACGAGAGTTGTGATGAGGAGGAAGAAGAGGAGCAGAGAAGGTAGTGGTGGTGCTACTGCCATGGAAGAAGATGTGGTGGGTCATAGGGTGGTGAGAGATATAGGCAGCAGCTCAAGTGCTGAACTAGCTAGCTAGATGGGAAAGAGAGAGAGAGAGAGAGAGAGAGAGAGAGAGAGAGAATGAGGGTTCTTTTTTGTTCTTTTGGTGTTTTTCTTTTTCCGCTGTTTGCCTTTCTTCTTGTTCTTATATTTATAGTGAGATGACTGAAATCGAACTGAATCAGGTAAGTTTGAACAATTAACGGTTACTTTTTTTACCTTGTTCGATCGAATGTCACAACTCATAATGAAGCTCATCGGGGGGGGGGTTTACTTACCATTTTCTGGTTCTTACAAAATTTACCATACACGGACGTGAACAAAGTGGTAATTGGTAATAACCAGTTACTGTTGAACACTACTATTGGTAATAAAACCGGATTCACCAATGGTGTTTGGATTTTTAGGAGACTATCAAAATAAGAGGTGAAGAGGTGAACTTAGAAAGTTAACAACATGAATACATGATACATGCGAGCATCAATGGAGATGTCAAATGACTCTTGGCACTGTCAACGACTAGTTTTGATATGTCCATTCTAACATGACGTAGGATGACAAGTAACATTTTTCTCGCTGTCAAATTTAGCATTGCATTAATTCTTATTTATTTAAATATTTATTTATTTATTACTGTTTGTTCTCTTCCGCCTTTCTTGACAACTTTTTTTAAGAAAAAAAACAGCAGCTCATTGTATTGATTGTCGCAGTTAAAATGGTGATTTCATACTATTACATTGTACATTGTTCTCATCGACGATGAGCCTAGCAAACTATAATCTAGCCTTACATAGAGATAATTCGTATGAAACTTCCGTCGTCAAGACGCTCAATTACGATACAACAGGAAACATTCACTATCTAGATGTAAAAGAAACATCAAAATCTACATGCATCAAACCTATCTAAAAGTCCTAATAACCGAGGATATTATTGTAATAAGACAAAGCTAAAAACATAGTGATTGGGCCTAGAGCAAAACCTAGTCCAAACTTAGTGGTTGGGCCTAGAGCAAGCCCTAGTCCAACTTAGCAAGCCCAAAGTCCAGCAAAGAGCAGCATCGCAAAATCCATATGTATGTTCGGGTTCCCGTCATCTACCTGCTAACCATCACCGCTTTCGATGTCGTCGGCAAGACTTGAGACGTCCACCGTCTTGAAAAACTATGTCGTTTCCGACCAAATCAGCCCCAAGCCAAGCCAATCTAGCCCGACGACCAAAGATCGAGCATCGAGTTCCGCATCACAACCCGCCATCGGATCAAATCTCCACCATCCTTGAAAGAATCTGTCGGACCAGATCGTGGATGAATTTCGTGGCTCATTTTCTCCTTTCTTGACACCTAATATGAAAGATGTTGAGTTTTATATACATAAAAGTTTTCTAAAGACTGTAATTTTTTGACGACAGACTTAGAAGACTCAAACCAACTTAATTTTTCAATTTGTTCAACCTTCTGCCATTGTTGTTGTGTGTCTTGCGGCTTTAATTAGCTCTGCATTTCGTATTACAAATGATGTCTCCACTAATTCAGTTCCTCCTACTTTTGAAGTGATTTGTTTCACCTAGTTTTGGATGGGTGAAATTCAATTTTGATGGATCAGTCACCTCTTCCTTATTGGTGGTTGGCTTTGTCATTAGAATTTTTTCTGGAAATCGTCTTGTTGCTAGTGCACGTTAGCTTCCTCATTCTGGTGTCCTAATTGCGGAGTGCAATGCCTTAAAAGAAGGCCTATTGATTGTTAACAGTTCAACTACATGTCGGTCATTGTTGAAGAAGACTCTCTTGGTTATCAATTACATCAAGTTTTGGGAACCTCCTTGGCATTTCAAGTCACTTATCTCCTTCATTGTGGATGGCTTAGATAACATAGTTTTTTCTCACACGTTACTAGAAGCCAATGTCTATGTAGACGTTTGAGCTGAGACTAGTTATAATCTTAGTTCTCTGAAGATTTGGCTTGAGATTATTTCTCCTCAAGCTTCCCAAGCATTTTAGTTCGATTGTTGTAATTTTGGTTGCCTTAGGGCCAACTCTTTGTAACTTTTGTTCGTAAAAAAATAAAAATACAAATTATCGATGAGTCATGACTTAGTTAATTAAGGTGTTTAACCGATAACTTTAAAGTCATGAGTTAAAAAAAATCATTCAAAAGAGTTGAGCATTAGGACAATAGTGCCACTAAATATCTCCTACAATCCTTAGGAATATCACTACATCCCTACATATGGGTGTCAAAGCCGGCTCCGTCATAAACCGCCTCCTCTACCACAAAGCCCACCTCACCAAATCCTCACAACTATTACAATGTCCATATTTAGGCCTCCTTATTTGACCCTTCAACCCTAGCTCGCTTTAAAACCCACCCTACCCTCTAGAGCTGAAACCTTACCCAGCCCTTCATTAGGGCGGGCCGGTCCTAGCCCTTCTCGAGTAGGGTAAGGGTTGAGCAAATGAAACCCGGCCCTACCCTACGACCCTACCCTAATGAGCCTTTTAGGGCCGATCTCTGCAGGACCCTAAAAGCCTGTCCTTTAGGTCATAATAATTTCTTATTTTTTGTATTGTTTTATTATGTTTCTTATTTTTTAGATACAATACAACTAATCTTCTCTTTTGTAGTTAATTTGCTAGCTTTATTCATTTGATTTCTTTTTGTTGTTGATTAACGATTATATTTTGATGATTTAGAGTATTAGTTCGTGATAGGAAAAAGATCACCATCTACCCAAATAGCAAGATACGCATCTCCGTTGGGGCAAAAAGAGAGACGAGAGAGAGGAGAAAGAGAAATAATGTTAAAGAACAAAAGATAGTAGAGTTCGAAGATGTCAAATTTGACAGGAAATTTTAGGACTGTCATCCACCGTGTATTTGACCTCTGGGTTGGATTGATCAAATCAGTATTTTTTTTACCGTTGTTGCCTATGTGGCAAAAAAGACATCTTCATTGGAGATGCTCTAATGAGATTACATTTGCAACTATACTGTCAGTAACTCAGTATGTGCAAATATTTTTGCACTTGAGCAAGGCAAACAAATTCATGGTTTCATGATGCGAAAAGTTACATTATAGATACCGTGGTTAGAGGGGCTTTGGTTGACATGCATACGAAGTGTCGTTCTATTAACTAAGCTTTTAAGGTTTTCAATGGAGGGTAGAGATGTGATTCTTTGTAACTCCTTGATTTTGGGATGCTGTCGCAGTAATAGAACGAGACAAGTACTTAAATTGTTTCATTTGATAAGGATGAAGGGATTAAGCTGGACCATATCTCACATTTTAAGGGGAGAGTATTTCATGCACCGTTAAAAGACAAAAAAACAGAAAAAACAAAAATAAATAGTGCACACATCTGACGGTGAAGAAATGATCGGACGATGCAAATTAGACGGATCACGGGCGGTGATGGTGCACCGAATAATTTCCGCATTCCGAGGCATTTTGTATGCTTGTACTTATGAAGGTCTTGTTGTGTTGGGAAAACAGTATTTTGAATCAATGAGTACGGTTATCGATTATAGCTCGATTAGAGCACTATGAGTGCATGATTGATCTCTACAGCCAGTGTGGCTATCTGGATGAGCTTGAAAGTTTTGGAAGGAACTTGCCATTTGATCCCACAGTCCCAATGTTAACAAGAGTAGTGGATGCGTGTAAAAGACATCGATGCTTGAGATTTGGAATATTTAAGTATGGTCTTGTGCAGTTTGGTTGTGTTGAATGTGAGTTGTAATTGAACTAATCTAGTTCAAGTTGACTAATAGATTGTTACTGTGTGATAACATTTTTAGTGAGTTGTGTGATGTGGTGTTGCTGCTAGTCTCACCTTTTACAGTAGCATGGTGTGCTATAGCTGTTTTAGATTGTTAACTTCTCTTATACATTTTACTTTTTTGTATCTATATATACATGCTGTAACATCTTGTATATTGTAACGACCCGAACCTAATAGTTACTTATTTACCAGGTTGTAAATGTTACCGAGGATTTTTGACAGCGTTCATAAATATTATAAGTTATTGCTTGAGTTTATTTTTGAGTTTTTATGGAATCGGTAAATAATGGATTTAAAGCTCTGGAGTCATAGTACGCGTTAATACGAGTTTACCGATATGTTCAGATTATTTTCTGAAGCGACGAGCTATTTTCTGTGAATTGATGAAGTTTACAGTAAATTTTCAATTATGGGCTTTGATAATCGTTTTATCATAATAAAGGACTTAAAAGTTGACTTTTCGTTAAGTTGATAATTCGGGAAAACTTTTTTAATGAAAGTCGTAGAGGACGTTAATACGAGTTCGAAGACATCTGACACTCTCAAATCGGAGTTCGTGTCAGGACCCATCCCGAGTTAAACCCCTTTAACCCGAAGTAAATCCTGCGGGGACCACCTCAAGGGAACTTCTTACCGAAACCCCCTTGAAATGGACAACCCTTCTTACAAACCAACTCAGCCCTTCCATGAGTATTTAAAAAAAACCCTAACTCATGAAGCCATCCTACTCCCCAAATCACATCTACGCTTTACTAACCTATTCAACTAGCTAAGCTGGGTTAGTCAGAGCAGTCTACATGGAAGTTTTACCTAAAACAATATGCAAGCAGTAACGAATTAATCGACTATGCCCCGACTCTTGTACGCACGACCTCCGTCAAGAACCCTGCAACACTGGGCATTTGAAAACGAAGGGCCCAAGGAGGAAACATTTAAAAATAACATTAGCGTGAGTGGACAAAAATAAAAGAATAAAAGATAAATATCTTTTACTGCTCTTCCGTTAGTTTTCCAAAATCCACATGCACGCAATTCATAGAAAATGAATAGATAAATCGTAAAACAAATCACTTGGCTCAAATCCATAATTAAATGTGGGGTATTAACCTCAACCACGAGAAACAACCGACCCGCTCTACCACGAGAGGGTCTATTGACCAGCTCAATCGGAGAGGGTCCCATGACCCGCTCTATTTGGGAGGGTCCAACCGATCAGCTACCACCGAAGAGGGTCCTGACCTTCTCTATCCGGGAGGGTCCTACTGACCAGCTACCACCGAAGAGGGTCAGACCCGCTACTATCCAGAGAGGATACCATCTCCATCTGGAGAGGGTCCATGCTAGCATGCAATACATATAACCATATCCCTAAAAATCCTTTAAAAACCTCGTGGTAAAATAAATCGAAAACCAAGTCAAAACTCCCATGACTTTACCCCAAATATATTGGATTTAAAACATTTCCAGAAACCTGAAACTGGTTCCCTAACTTTACTTTAAAATCGTTAAATCCAAAAGCCAAGTTTCCCCTTTTAAAAATAATCCCCCTCCATAACCCAAAATGGTGATAACAAATAAAAACCATATTCCGGGAAAATCCTTTAAAATCACGGGAAAGGTAGGAACCTCTTTCCCGGCTCACTTATCTTTAAAAAGTATTAAATTCTCATTTTCCTAAAATCACCATAAAACTTAAAATGGAGGAAATTCATAAATAAAGGAGAAACTAAATAAAATCTTTTGCATGCATTAAATTTTTAAAATAAAAGTCCACTCACTGTACTTAATGCAGCCTCCTCAATGCTCAGAACACTCCTCGAGTGCCAACTCGAAATATCCACATGATCGAGTCCAATCCCACGTTCGACCATTGATTGTAAAAATTAAACCAATATATTAGTCTTTAAATCGTTGACTTGATCTTTTCCTAGTTTGACTAGGAAATCCTATTTGACCAAGAGTTGACCAAAGTCCTTTCTTTTAACAACTTTTCAATCATTACGCTTAAATCTGATTATCGACTCGAAGTTTGGTTTCCGTTTACGCCACCTTAGCACATGTATTTTTCTTTACTAAATCATTTGACGGTAGGTAACACATAGTAATTTGTGGAATTACTATGGACACCCAAACAATCACTTCACCAATTTACGGGTTATGAGTCGATATATCCGGTATGAAATTATCCAAATTATTTATAGCGCCCAACTAGGTTTCGGACTAAGATTCCTGAGTTGCCTAGAATCTCACTTAAAGATCCGGTTGTCTTAATTTAACCAATTAACTAAGATTGACCTTTCCCTTTTTCCTTTTATCGGTCAACTTTCCATAAATGGAAACCTCCTATTTTCGGTAAATTTTCCAAAATTAGCCCGAATTTCGATTTAGCAGAACTTTACAACTTAACTTAACAAGATTTCTACCTCTTCGGCACTCTGCCGGAAAACTGTTGCTTTGCCGGATTCCGGTGACTTTCCGGAACCTCATGCAGGATTCCGGTCAACTTGCCGGAATTTTCGGCAGAGTTTTCCCGTTTTCTCCGAATCACCAAGTTCTCGACATGTTCAACAAAAACATCAAATTAAATATTGTTCAACAAGAACAACAACAGAAACAACACAATAGCATTCAACACCACCACTCACCCTTCGCCTGCAACTGCCCCGAACCCAAGCTACTGCCACTGCTCCAAAACTTCAACAGCTGCCTCCCAACAACCCTACCTCAACCTCTTAAGTCCACCAGGCGCCCAAGAACACGCTAGAAACCGTCACCAGAGGGAGGAGCAGAAAACCAGGGAACAGTAGAAAAGAGGGATTCTTGTATTAGCCTCGATTTTGGAGGTTTAAAGGCAAGAAAATGAAGAAGAAGATAAAAGGAGAAGAACCAAACCTCCAGGTGGCCAAACCATGGCCTGAAACGCCGAGGTTGGCCGGAATCCGATCGAACACAGTGGTGCTCGATCTCCACCATGAATGGACGTTTGAGACATCTAAGAACTGGGCTAGGGAGTAGAGGAAGAAAGGAGAAGATTGGTGGTGGTCCGCCGGCGTGTAGTGGCCGGAGTCGCCGGCGCCGGGCGGACACAACAGCGCTGGCCTTGGGTCGATCTCCTCTGGATTTGGGTTCCTGTGGGATTTAAGGACTGGGTTTTGGAGAGGAGAGGAAGAGGATTAGTTTGGTGGGGGTGCGCCGGCGTGTGGTGGCCAGACGACGGCTCACCGGAGAAGACAGATGTGGGAGAGAGGGAGAGAGACGCAGCGAAGAGAGAGAGATGCAGGGGGGTCTGACCCGAGTCAACCTTCTCCCCAACTATTTATAACGAAACCAACGGCCAAGATTAAAACCCTAAACGATCTAACGGTCCAGATTTAAAGAATGTAAAAAGGTTAAATGGTAAAAACTACTTACCGGAATAGTAATTGGAAATTACCATAAACTTCAGAAATTCACAGAAAATAGACGGAAGTTCCGGAAAATATTCCGAAAATACCAGGAGACTTGTGTCAACACGTACTACAACATCAAGTCATTAAACGAGGAATTTGGAGAGTTTAGAAAAACTAGAAAATAAACTTGAACTATAATTTATCAAATTATCGGTCGCAATTAAAAGTTCTAAGTAACTCACAAGCCCTTGTAAAAAGGTAATTTTTAGGTACGGGGTGTTACAGTTCGTATGTGAAACTTATGAGTAAAAAGATAAAGTTACTATGTGATAAAATGACTATAAATAAGGGTTTACTGAAGTGATAAGGGTAAGAAGTGAAAAATCAGAAAATTGTTACCGTAGCAGCTCGTCGAGCTCTCCGACTCGAAAATTTTCACGGCCTCCGTTCACCGCCGTCAGGCCGAGTTAGGCCGCAATCTTGGTATGATTTTAAAATGCATACATCCACCTTCAAGTCTAGAGGTGGTTGGAGCTAACTCGCCACCAATTGGGAACAATCACGTTGAGATGGAGCGTCCGTGCACCGTTCACAGTGGCCGGAGTTCTCTCATCTCATGCCACCATAGCCATAATTATTGGTCTTGTTTGGAAGGATTTTTCATGAATAGCAATCCCTTAAAAGGACTCAACTCGATTCGAGCTAGGTAAGGAGAATTTGTGATTTGAAATTCTAGGGTTTTGAATTTGGAAATTTTGGTATTTGGATTCAATTAGGTTGTTTAAACTTCGATTTGGTCTTCGACCTCTTCATGAAATATGTTCGGAATGTTCAGGGGAACATTTTGTGAAAATTTGGTAGGAATCCGAGCTAGTCAGCCGGCCGTCGTTGGTGGCGGTGCTGCCACATTTTAGGTAGTTTTTCATGCTTATTAAAATTGCTAAAAATTAGAAAAGCTTATTGGTGGAAAGTTTGAAATTTTGACTAATCATGGTTAACTTTCGGATTTTCTGAAAGTTAGAGATTTTAACGGTTAAAAGTTGAACTATGAGTGGCTTGATCAATTTCAAAGGGTATGTCGGCAGTTCGATTTAATGTGCGGATGCAGTCACAAATATTAGAATTAACATAAAGAGTCATGGTGTGCTTGATAAAAGTTGGTAAGAGGTTATCCATTTTGATGGAGGTTGCAGTAACATCTCACTTGAGGTGATCCCGCAAGATTTACCTCGGATTAAAGGAGTTAATCTGGGCTGGGTCTTGACATATATGAATCAAGAAATATAGAGAAAAAATCTCCAAAGTCTTATGTCTTTTCTTGTTTTTAAATTTCTTTATAGTATCAGAGCAGGAATTTTAGTATCATTTTTCTGCTCATCTTTTGTTCAATTGAACTGTGTTTTATTCTTCAGTTTTTATAATGACTGAAGAGAGTTCTTGCGCTACCCATGTTAGCATTAATCCTTTTGGATCTGATATTACCAAAATGTCTAAGGTTGAGAGAAATCCCAACCTTGGATTTGTTGACTAAATACAAATATATTCCTTGGTTTAGAGCTGCCACCTTAGCTCTCGGTGGAAATCCAAACTTAGATTTGTCAATGGTGTTATTCCCATGCCAGCTGTTGATGCACTAGATTATGAAACTTGGTTGTGCAAATACCAGCTGGTCATGTCCTACCATCTTAATAACATTGAGCCTAAGATTTCTGAGATCTTTAACTACTCAAAATCTTCTATGCAGCTCTGGAAGCATGTCAAAGAGATGTATGAAAATCAAAATAATGCAGCTCGAGTCTTTCAACTCAAAAAGATATTTCCTTGTTTGAACAAGAGGAGAAGTCTTTTGCTCAATACCTATGAAGTTTAACAGATATGTGGAATGAGTTGGATATGTATAAACCTCATACTATTGATGCAACTATTTTTATTAAAAGAGAAGACGAAGATAAAATCTTTCAACAGCTTGCAAATTTGAAATCAGACTATGAGGATCTGACATATCCTCATGAACTCAGAGTTGCGCTCTTTCAAAAAAGTGTGTGCAACAATCCAGAGAAAGAAATGAGGACGAAAGTCATGAACTCAAATGCCAACACCAACCTCGCAGAATCAAGAGCTTATGTATCAGACCACAAGAACACTGAAGTAAAAATTTACAAGGAAAAGCGCCCTGATTTAAAATGCAGTTAGTGCAATGATATTGGCCACACCAGAGAGATGTTGGATTCTACGTTCAGAGTTAAAACTGAAGTTTCCAAGACCAAGAGAAAATAAGAACACAGTGAACGGCTGGAGCAACAATCCTCACAAAGCAAACCTTAGTGCTACTAATATTGCTACTTCTTCGTCTTCATCTGGAGATATTTTAGACTTTATTGACATTCCAGCTGCTTTGATCAATGAGTTTGCAGTTTACCTACAACAAAGACAAGGCTAGGGAAAAACGAGCAACAATTGGGTACAAGCCAATATACTGCAATGTTAGGAAAGTTTGCAAGCTTTCTTCCTGATTATGAAACAGTGAACGATTGTGATATCTCAGGTGTTCTCAATGCTTTCGAAACTACACTTGATAGTTGATATTGAACATGACTATTGAATTATAGATTCTGGTGCCACATTAATTACATGACTAATAATATCAAAAACATGCATAATTTTGCAAAATTATCATCTCATGTGTCTATAGCAAATGGGAAGGGTTCATCTGTTTTAGGAAAAGAAAAAATAAATCTTTGTCAAAAACTATCAAGTCTGAAGCCCTGTATGTTCCTTCCTTTCCATTCCAATTATTATCCGTTGGGATAATTACAAGAACTCTAACTTGTCTAGCAGCTTTCTCTCCTCACAATGTGATTTTTTGGATATCACCACCATGAATAAGATTGGTGAAGGTTTCTTTCTGAATGACCTTTATTATATGTCTAAGAAGTCTAAAGTCTTTCAAGTTAACTCATGTAGTATACCAGATCACCATCTTTGGCACCAACGCTTAGCTCATTCTTAAGAAAAGATGTTGACCATTTTGTTCCCAACTATGAGCCAAGAAAGCAAGCATTGTGAAGTGTGCCAACTCTCCAAACTTGCTAGATTACGTTTTAACTCTCCTATGTGTAGAGCTAGTACTCCATTTGAAATCATCCATTCCGATATCTGAGAACATATTTTAGAATTCTTTGATGGATATCGATATTTTTTGTAACTTTTATTGATGATTTTACTAGGATTACATAGTTGTATCTTATAAAACACAAGAGTGAAACTTTCAGTGTTTTAAAAAAAATTTATCATCTAACACTCAATTCTTATTCAAAATTCAAATTATGAGATCTGACAATGGCTAAGAATATATGTCTAATAACATGACTTAATTCTTGAACTCTAATAGAATTGTTTATCAAACAAGTTGTGTTGGTACACCTCAGCAAAATGGTATTGCAGAAAGAAAAATAATTACTTACTAGAAAAAAAAACCCTAATTCATGCTAATGTTCTCAAGAAATTTTGGTCGCAAGCTGTTCTTACTACAGCCTACCTTATCAAAAAACTTCTATGTGGAGTTTTGAACTCTAAATGGCCCCTTGAAGTTTTAAAAGATAAAAAAATTGATTTGTCACATTTAAGGGTATTTGGTTGTGTTTGTTATGTGCGCATTCAGGTTGCTCATCGACACAAGCTCGACCCAAGAGCCACAAGGTGTGTCTTCTTTGGATATTCATCCACTCAGAAGGGATATAAGTGCTACAACACATCCACAAGAAAAATGGTTGTGTGACTTGTGTCAAGGGATGTGAAGTTGATACGTCAAACTTATTAATTTTTTTTCACAAAAACTTGATGTCAATGAACACGGGAGTTTTAAAAAGACCTTTTCCCTTTACCAGTTGTGTGCATTTATAATGAAGTATGCGCATCAGTTCAAGTCTTCCTATTTCTAACCTTGAGCAAGTTGTCATGTAAGAAGTTGATATTGTAGAAAATGATATGTAGACGGCTCAAGATGAATCATTTATTTCAAATGAGCAAGTTGAACATGTTCAACCATCAGCCTCACCTACGAGATATCCTACTCAAGTAAGAAATCCTCCTATCAGGTTTCATGATGTTGCTTATACCTCAAGTATCCCATCAATAAGTAAGTGAGTTATCAAAAACTTTCATCTGCTCATAATGGTTATCTTAGTGCTATTGATAATTCGCATAAGCCTCAAAGTTTTTAAGAGGCAAAGCAACATGAAGTTTGGAAACAAGCAACGGAAAATGAACTTGCAACTCTAAATGAGAACAAGACTTGGAGTGTGGTGAAGCTTCCGAAATAGAAGAAAGCTGTTGGAAGTCTATGGATATACAAAACAAAGTTCAATGCAAATGAGACTATTGAGAGACATAAGACTCGTTTTTTAGGGGGTAACTGCGGGACTACCAAGTTTAGTGAAAATTATTCGGTGCACTGTCACCGGCAGTGACTTGCCAATCCACACCGTTCGATCATCTCCTTACCGTTAGATATATGCACCGTTCACTTTTGTTTTTTTTTTTTTTTTCTATTTTTTGTTTTTTTACTGGTGCATGAAATACTCTCTCCATGTTTAGTTATATATTAGGGATGGTAATGATAGCGTCTAAACTATGTTCCCCTTCCAGCATTGAAGTATCATCAGCTTTCGTGCTGGTGGAAGTGCTGATGGGGGCACAATGTCTCCAGTCTTGATTTTCAAGCTATTGGCGGGAGCTGCCTTCTTAACATACTTGGGACTAATGACATTCTTGGGACCAATTTCAGTGTCGAAGACTCGAATTTGACCAAATCGTCTACATAAAACATAATGCATTGATGAAGATCTACAGAAACAGTTGAGTTGTGCTCGGTTCCATCTCCATTGATTCTCAGTTTTTGGTCATTCTGTAATCATGCATATACAGTATACACAACCCATAGCCAACACAAGCAAAGATATATCCATCTAAAGCGAAGATCAAACTAGGAGTAGATTCATCCTTACAACATGATGTGAGCATCGTATCCATTTTTATGTGGCAAAGGCATCGTATCCATTTATACAATGGATTGAACTCCAAGTCTCCTTCACGCAGCTACATGTAAAATAGTGTATAGGCTAACCTAAGAATCAAAAACAAGAATTCAAGAAGCGCAAGAGAAATGGCAAACGCTATAGTTAACAAATTGCTAAGATTCCAGTACAAATCTCTAAAAAGTAGTCGATAACTCATGTAGTTAAGGTCCCTGGGGTAATGGGACTCGGAAAGAAAACCCCCTTTCTCTGATGATATAACTTAAAAGTATACATCTAAAGCCTAAAAGCTCATTACACTTTGAAAGAATGGGTATCAAAACATATGGTTGACACACTGCCCCTGGTTTTCCTCTCACAAACACACAATCTCGTTCTTCCTCTCTCCGTCCTCTCTCGCCTACCTGAACTGTATCTTTAGTAAACTGTAATGTAAGATAAATCCAGCTCAAGTTTTTTCATAGAATAAGATATATGCCTCACAGTGAAGAACCTCCTCTAGAGAAACCTCACGTACATGTGCATCACTAGCATAATACCACACATGACCAATCTTCTCATTCCCAGCTTTTCCTTTGCTTCTTTCACCACCTCTCACATATGCAACATAATGGCCTCCTCTCATGGTCCCAGAATGCTCCACAACCCCAATCAGGTGGTATTCATACTTCTCCTTTTCTATGCACCTGTAAAAGCTCAAAGTTAATGACACTTTCAATGAGCAATGTAATTCATTCAGATTAATTCATTAAACAAACTAGGAACATGACGCAGATGAACTGAGTACAGTCTGAAACAGATCTATAGCGAATGAAGCATGACTGTTTGTCAATAGATGCATCAAAAGATACGTGCTATATTCTGATAAAATGAACACCAAAGCTCACCATGGTGGCTTTAGAGATTAGCACTTAGGAAACAAATTGAATCATTTCAAACATTTGAGGCACACAGGAACAACAATCCAGAAGGGCTACAACAAAACACCAATGACAGTGGAAAGTTCAAAAGCCTGAATGAAATTATAAGTTATAACGTCAAGATGCCAAAATTAAGGTGCATTACTGTTATATAACTTATTGATATGACTGCTCCTAAGAAATAAGGGACTATTTCACTAATTCTTTTAAAGAAAGTAATTGCTTCTTATAAAACATGAATATTGTTTTGGGAATTACTAAAAATATTCAAACTAAATTATGAGCCTTCTTTGAAAAAGTAATAAGGGGTAAATATCTGAACAAGTCTGAGACAGCTGAACATAAGTGTTCACTGACCAGTCCTGAAGCATTCAGCATGGCATGTAGAGCTATCTTACTGTGTCTAGTTTCTTTCTTTGGTACAACTACACATTTATGTTCAAGTACCGTGGTCATGTTTTTTTATTACTATTAACTAAAGCTACAATACAAGGCAAGAAAACATTAGCTGTACAAAGAAATTTACTGGTCAATAACTTTATCTTCAATCTATGGCCATAATTACCCAATAGGCTTTGTTGAAGTTAAATTCATTACATCAGGGTAAGAATACAGACATGTACATGAAAATAATAATGAAAAGAAGCCATTACCTTGTGCATCTATCTCAGCAAATTTTAGGAATATCTCAATCAGATCTGATTTTTATTGGAAAACTGCAATATCTTGATTAATCTTGCTCTCGTGTTCAACTGTTAGCTACTATATTCTTGTCTTATCAATCTTTGTTATATAAAATTCATATTTTCTTCTCCATCTAAACTAAATAATATAAAATAAAATAAATGCAGCCATATCATATGAAGTCATAACAATTCATCTATCAAAGTAGCATATGCTCAATTTTCAAATTTTGAAGTCACTCATGATATGCCGGCCCAACCAAAACAAGCGGTAACATTGTTATGGTGTTTGGAAATCTAAACTGAAATTTGGGGAAAAGGAAGAGATACCTGGAATCCATATATGGTCTGAGCTCAATTTTTTCCCTGAAATTCACATGTCCGTTCAATTTACTTAAGCGACCACGAGCATCTTGGCTAAACCTTTTTAGATGGATGGTCAAAATAGGTGGAGCCCTGTCAATTAGGACCCGTTTTGTCGCATCCCTCTTCACCTTCACATGTTTGGAATTTATTTCCTCGTCTTCACTTGCTTCTGATTCACAATCACCTAATACCTTGGAATTTGTCTGTAAAGCATTTTCAGAGGCACATCCAGCACTAGGCTCATCAGCACATGAATCAATGGCTTGAGTGCTGATACTTTCTAGAGTGCAACTGTTATTAGAATCCGAAGTATTTGATTCTGTTGGAAGTACATCTTTTATCTCACTGTTTCCTTCTAGTTGTTGACAAACAGGAATCATCTTATCTGACATAGTATTCTCAATTGTCGTGCAATTTTCGCTCGAGCAATTCATCTTCCCTTCAACCAAAACCAAATTTTCACCAGAATGGTTGCCACAAGTATTGCTTTTGATATTTCCATTACTAATATTACTGACATCAGCAGTGTCTGAACTCAAAGAAACACTTTGGACTCTAGTCTCACACCCATTTATCAAACCATACGTTGTTGCTTTTTGCCGCTTCTTTGCTTCCAACCTTTGGCGCTGCAGAGATTTAGAACAGTTCTCACAATGCCAAGCATTTTCATTCACAAGAAGCTCAGGCTTTATGAAATGAGCCAAACAACTCTCTACTGAGACTGGAGAATTTGTATCATCAACTTCATCTGGATCAGACTCACTAACTACAAGACTAATTGCTGTACCTTCCACCCCTGTAGAGGGCCTTGGACTGGGTCCAGTAAAAACCTCAGGCTCAGGCTCATTGAATAAGTCCCCAAAGCCATCAAAATCATCTTGTCCACAACCCACAGATGATGACGAGGCCTCTCCTTCTCCTCCCACGTTTTCCTCAGTGATAGAACATCCTTCCTTAAGTGGAAGCATCAAAACTTCAGAACTATGATCCTCTTTATATGGAAGCAATAAAATCTCACAACTTTGAACTTGTAAAGGGAGCTCTTCATCCACTGAATTCACTGATGAAAAGTTTGGTTTTACATCCTGTTCTCCAGTAACCTTGATATCCTTATCACTGATTTCAGAGCCACTCTGTTGTGAGACATCAATAAGAGATTTAATATTTTTAGGATCTTTAATAATTGAAACAATAGCATTTTCTGAAGTCGAATCACAGTCATCTAACATATTTCCGTCACCAAGATAATCCATCCATGTAAAATCATTCAACAAAGCTGATTCTTGTTCTCCTGCTGCATCCTCAAAGACTTGTTCATGTTCAGATTCTTGAATAGCTGATAGATTCTTCACAACCAAGCCACTGCTGGTACTTTGTTCAGGTATATTTAGCTCAGTAGGATGATCAGGAACATTTAGGTCAGTAGAACTTGACTGTACCTGATTAGAATGCTCACAGCTGGTTGATGGGGCTGCAACACTTGGAGATGCTACGGGGTTCTTATCTTTATTAATTTTAGATCGAACCTTTCCGGTCCTCTTGGGTGGAAGTTTCGTCTTCTTTGCTCGAGAGCTTGGTTGGGAAGCCTTAGGTGGAGATTTCCTGGTTGGGACTGGTAGTGAAAGATCTAAGAATGATTCATAGACAGTTGATGAGTGACCACATTCAACACAGCAAACAGTACTTGATATCTGTCCCCCAAACACAGTATCAACAAGCGTAGGAACTGGATTTGATGAATCCCCATTTAGCTGGGAAGGACTTGTACGCTTCCTCATACTCAACTCCTCGGTGCACAATCCATCAAGTAAACAACGAAGTAATTCATGGCTGTCTTGCTGCTGATATCCCCTAAACTGGGGAGCCTTGGAACAGATGCACACAAAAAACGATCTAGGGTTTATCACATTCTTGAATCCTGCCTCTGATTTCATGTCAATAAAGAGTTTCTTTACGGAAATAGTAAGTGGTCCAGCAGGTGCTTCAAGATTTAAGAAATGGCCCCGCAACCTATCAATAGCTAGAAGGTTTTGTAAAATGGAATTGAAGAAGCAAGTGTTACCAAGGTTAACTAAGCCTCTTACTACATAACCTCCTTTTCCATCAAAAAGGCTTGATGTATTGCTGGCTGATTTGATTTCGCTTGTCACACTGCCACTACCAAACCATACACTCTCGACATCAACTGATGAGTCCTCCGACGAATGAGCCTTGATTAATTTCACAACTTCAGAAAAGACATCTTTCTCTTCACCATTCTCCCCTGTCTTATCAATGGTAATCAGTGTGTTGCACTGAAAGCACCACCGCAACTGTGGGTTTTCAAACTGCACCACCAATGGGTGACGAGTTTGCCTTGCATGCCGAATTGCGTGGCATTGAGGGGTTATTGGAAGTCCAACCCCACCACAAGCAAAATGACCGCATTCTAGACAAAGCCAAATGGATTTTGATTCAGATTTAGAATCAGCACCTCCTTTCGTCTTAGCATGTTTTCCCTTCCCCTTACCCCCCTTCCTATCAATAGCGTCTTCCTTACAATCTTCACACCTAACAGCAGCTGAAGACCCAATTTTAGCATGCAATTTATTCAAATCAACACCTTTGTCAAGGTGAGGACAGGGTTTCCTCAGTTTTGGAACTGAAACTCCATCATCCTCAATGCCTGGTTCGGCAACCTTTTTCGGGGAATCAGATGCAACCCACTTCTCCTTTTGAGGAGCTCTAGCCTTCTTCTTCACCTTCTTCCCCATAACACCCTAAAACCAATACAAACAACACAAGATTATAAACAATAAATAACAAACCGATAGAAAAATGAACAAACCAACTCGATTATCGACTTCGAATACATCAAAATAAGCACAACCCATTACAAAGTTTACACTTATAACAAAACCCTTACTGCCCCATAATTGACATTAAATCCAACAAGTGAACCAAACAATCCAGATAGCTACTAGATACGAAAACAAAGACGCCCCTACAAAAAAACATGTTTCTGAACAAAACCCAAGTGAAGATTCGGATCCAGAAGTGAAAACAAGAGCTTCAGAGCAACCCAAGAGGTGGAGCTGGAGCATAAATCCAGCCCAGAATAAACAATACTCAAGATAACGAAAATAAAAAAAAGAGATGTAAAGTTGGGTACCTCAAAATCTGGGGGAAGAGGAGAGCAGGAACGGGGGGAGAAGGTGTTGCAGGGTTAGGGCAGGAGGAAAGAGAGATGGATTAAAAGGAGAAGAGTGAGGAGGATCTAAGAATGGTTTGAGAGACGAAGGAGGAGAGGTGTGCGCATTATAAGAGGTTTGGCGCACTCTCTAATCTATTGCTGCCTCCCTCAATCAACAGAGGCACAGAGTAGCAAATGGTAACTGGTAGTAATACAGAGAGGCGCTTTTATTATTATTATTATTATTTATTTTTTTCGTTTTTGAAAGATTTTTTTATAAATTAAGAATTTGTTAATGAAATTATTTTTATTGTATTTCTCATAATTATAATATAATATTTGAAGTAAAATAATGTGAACTAAGAATGAATATACATCATATATTTTTGCAGTATATAACAAAGGTGTAAGTTGATGTAGTTGACCGTCTTGTATCTCATGTAGGACATGGGAGGTTCAAACCCCCTTGCTGTTTTTAATTTCACTCATAGAATTTGAGCTCGAAATTCGGTGAGCCCGACCCGGTTTATGACGAGAATGAATAACAATTTTTGACCATTCATTCAAGGATTGAGCCCAATTGGGTCGTGCGCTTTGTTTTTAATTTTTATTTGCTTTGTTTCTGACCATGTTATTATTCAGTTATGTGAGTTTCATTCTGGTCTGCACACTGACTTGTTTAGATTCCTGGTATGACAACTTTACTTGTTAGAGCATCGTTTAGTACATATGATTAGTAGAGGCTATAAATTGTTGTTTACCATGTTGTCTTGTTTATGATTTTTTTTACTAAACTAGTCAGATTGGGTTGTACAAATTTTGAAAATCGTTCATAAAGGAGTGGTAAATTGTGAGGCGTTGTGTGATATATTTGAGATCATTCTAGATTTCTTTTCCATGAAACTTATACAACATTGTCAAATATACTTTGTTGTATGAGTGAAGATAAAATTGAGGCAAAATTCTCTTCTAACCTGACTTAGTTTTGGCTTGTAACTATTTTTTTACCGAACAACACGAAAACAAGTAAATGTAGTGTGAATTAATAGATTTTCAATGTTCACACAATACTTTTTGTAATCATGTTATATTATTGATCTCGTATGCCGGAATGCACACTTCTCTTCTTCAAATTGGCTCCTTCATCCTTTGAAATATAAAAAAATTTATGGAACATATCATGAAGGTTTTAGTCCAACAACAGAGCACACATATCTATTGTGTGACAATATAGTATTTATGACATTTACACAACCTATTTGCAGTTTTTGTTGTGTGATATTTTCATATTGACAAGATTAGTTTAGGTCGTTGATCGCACAACATTCAACTAATATATGTTGTTTGAGAGTTTTTTTAATATATCACAAAATTGTTCTTGATATTTTGTTCTGACTTTCTTAACCTTAATCCTAAAATACCCTAAATCCTAAGCCAAAATCTCTATCGTAATCCCACAACAATTGTCCTATATACTAATGCGTGATGCAAGCTCAATAACATTGAATTTAACTGAGTCGATTGATAGCCAAACGTTACCTAATGTATGTGAATTGTGGTACACTTCTGTACTTCATCACTGTCATAATAATATCCAACAGTCGGATTTTCTACATGGTAATCCTAGACATCTAAATCATAATCAACTTACTAATGAGATATAAGATGTCAGGACCCATCCCGGGTTAACCCTTTTAACCCGAAGTAAACCCTACGGGGTCCACTTCAAGGAAAATTTTTATCGAAAACCCCCCTTTGAAATGGACAACCCTACCGACTAACTTACAAAACACTTCCACAATTGAATACCATTAAACACTATACTAGGGTATTCAGGGCATTCTACGTGGAAGCAAAACCTAAAAAGACTAATAGTGACAACATGATGATTTGACTAAGCCTCGTCTTCAGTACGCAAGACCTCATCTCATCAACCCTGCAACACTGGGCATTTGAAAATGAAGGGTCCAGGGAAAAACATTTTAAAAAAACAGGATGTCAGGGTAAGTGGACAAAAAGAATATCCAGTTGTGTGAAAATTAACCAGTTTAAGTTCTCCCATTGAATTTTTCTAGAAATAAATCCTTATGCATGCCTCGTCGGGATAGAGTCCTAAATAATCGTTTCAGAAACCAGATCGTAAAATGCCAATCTCATTGGCTTGAAAATCAACAGTAAAAATAGGGGAAGAGGTTTCACCATGACGGAGAGTCTCCCAGACTAGGGTCGGAGCCTTCTGGAGGCTACTAAGTAATGAACGACCCTTCATGGCAGAGATATTTCACCATGACAATGAGCCTCTCAGGCTAGAGTCGGAGCCAAATAAGGCTACTATTGCACCCTTCACTTCTAAAGTGGGGGGCCCGTATGGCAGCTAGCAATGATAAAATATGTATATAACGACCCTTCATGGTGATGAAAACAAGCAAATACGAAAAGTCATTATTATATGACTCATCCCCCGTATGTTAAAACATGCATCTCATGCATAAGGCACGGTTCCCCGACCGTCCTCAAAACTATGGCCATAAAACAATGCATTCCAATTTAATCAATAAACTCTAGTTTCAGCCGACATAACATAAGGGCTTACGGAAGTCCTCGAGTCACTCTCGACCTCAATCCATTTCCACCCCTGTTGAAGAGCCTGCTGCACAAAATGACCAGTATGGTCCCGAACCACACACCCCAAACCACACCCTTTCCACTGTCTGCTAGGAATGCTCCGTCGCAATTAATCTTCAACCGTACACTCCCTTGTGTTTGTTTGTCTTCTGGTGACATTCTTTGTAGGCTAGCAATAGATTCATGGCTCTTGTCAGAGCATCATTGGTTGGAAAATGCCACCTTCCCATAACACTTAATGCGTTCTTCCCAGATGGTCTACAAGACCATAAAAAGACATCGAGTTTGATACCAAAATCTTGATACTGATCCTGACCGTCCTGTATCGAACTTGATCGGGTCAGGACACAAAGTGAAAAAGTGTTGTTTCGAATCGTACCGAATTTTGAATTTAGTAAGCAGTTTGGGATCGGTATGAGCCAAATAGATACCGAATGTCCCGATTCGTCCCGAATCCTTTCAAATTTATAATTTTACAAGTTTTAAAGAAAAAAGAATGTATTTATAATGAAAAATTAATCATCTTAAAGTGATGAAGTCGCCTAATTATATTAGTTTGTTGATTTATGTTAAGAAAACGTGTTAAATATTACATAAATATAGTACAAAAGTGATTGTTTAATTTATAGATATAAAATCTTATCTTAAAACCTTATGTCCTGATTGGTCACGAACTTGTCTCGAATTTTTCTGTATCGGGACGGTTCGATACCAAGTCTTAAAATCACACATCATGTCCCGTATTGATACCGAAAAAAATCAGAATCAGTGTCAAGATGGGACAAATCTCATACCGTTCCATACGGATCTCACCCCTACATCCACTTCCTCCTTTTGTGGATGATCTACAACATCTTCCACCCAATCCCACACATTATTGGCTCCATGGTTACGAGCCCGCAAGCCAATTTGGGACATCCACCATAGACATGCAATTCCACTAATTTTTGAACACATGCACTGTCGACTGATAATCCAGTGGCACCATTTTCCGGGTCAACGCTTCTCTAGTAGTCTAGTAGGTATGATATTCTTCAATAACCGCCACAATAACGCTTTTACCTTTGGTAACATTGACACCCACACTTTCATGAAGAGCTTTGGAATATTGACATTATATGACGACGAAGATGCATGGGTACCTAAGTTCTTGTAGTCACGAGCCACTCGATATCTATCTGTAACAATGTACGTACTCGCCATTTTTGCTAGTGCCATATAGCCTTATCTTCTCTGCGTTGAAGGCTCGGCGGAGCACGCTCAATAATATCCTTCTCCTCACTTCACTACTACAAATACTGCTTTCTATGACAGTTTTTATGACGTTTGCTCGAAAACGTCATTAAAACATCTTTTCATGACGTTTTCAGAAGCAAACGTCATGGATATGAATTTCGGCTTTCTTCTATAATATTTTTTGACCGTCATTATTGGCCTTGATTTTTGATGATATTTTTTGACTGTCATGAATTTTATGACGTTTTATAACCGTCATCATATAATTTTTCATAAAGTTTTTGAGACATCATGTTTGATATATATAATGACGATCATATAATCATTTCGCCAAATTTTTAAACATCCCGCGTGTTGTTATTTCACATGTGCCCGGTCCAAATTTTGTCCGTCTTTTTTTTGTTTTTTTCCTTTATTGGTTTACTAAATGAGAATTATCAAAACATGAATTATTCTTGGCCCTTGATTCTCTACCCTAATCCTTCTCACAACCTAGGCCATTGGCTCGAAGTATTTAAGGGAAAAATTCCCTTCTCCTCACCTTATTTTTGTCTAGAGATAGAGAGAGAGGGATGGACCGAAGAGAGAAGCGATGAGTCGCCACCGTTCCCGCCATCGCGACACAGCTGTCAGTCTGTCACCGACCGATTAAGGACCACCATCAGACTCGCCTCTATTCGTTCTCTTTCTCTAAGCTCACAAACTCGACGTCCATCGACCATATTCTCAGAATAAAACCAAATCCCCAAATCAAGCTCTTCGTTCGATTCTCCCTTCTTTTGCGAATTCTTGCTTTCTAAGGTAAATCAATCTCTCCTCTTCCTTCCCCTACCACCATGTGCTTCGATTCAACCTCATTGAACCGATCCTAATTCTCCTCTTCTCCTTCTATGTTTGCCTCTCGTCGAGTCTTCTTTTTCTTTTTCATTTCATCATCAAAACTTTATTACGGTAAAGGATCTGAAAACCATGAATCTTTGTTGTATGGCCTGCAATTGAAGTCTTACATGAATTTGGTTTTTTAGGCAGGATTTGGTGAACTGTTTATCTTGTGTTCATATATCATGTAATCATGTATGGTGGTTGCAGATGTTGGATGAGACAAATACAATTCTTGGGAGGCAGTGTTTCATGATACAACAGTGAGACTACAAGAGTAAGTTTGTCTAATTATACTCATAGGCTAGTGGACAAGAATTTCATACCTCCTCAGAGTAAATAACATGATCTGGTGGACAATATCACTAGCATGTGTGTCTATAATGTGATTGATTATTGTTGCAGCTTTGAGGATATTATTATATAGGAAACCTCTTTTGTATAGATAGGAAACAAAGACTAGCAGCTCCATTAGTACTTTACATTCGTGTCTTTTATTTGTATTGGTTTTGTGTTAAGTGCAAATTTACATTTTTGCTACATTGTCATGTTCACCTTGTAATTTAATTTGGATACCCGTTTGATAAGTGAAATTAAGGGATTAATTTCCGAACGTAACCGATAGTATTTTATCTCCATTGTCATGTGTAAATAAAAAAATGATTTCTGAATTTCATCAAAAAATCAATTTTTTTAATATATTATAAACAATTAATGACGATTTGAAAATGTCATGAAAAATATATTAATGGTGTTTTACAAATGCCATGGTAGCATGAGAAAAAAGTGTCATCAAAAAGTAAATGACGACGTTTATCTAACGTCATTGAAGGGTACCCTTATCATAACACATGCTATAACGACACTTCTAACGTCATGAAAGCTTCGTTGACGTTTTTCGTGTCATTGAAGCCCTAATGTGTAGTAGTGCTTGTAAACAACTCTGCTAACCACTCAATGGACCACTAGCTACCTACTATCCTCGTCAATCAAATCTGCAACCTTCAGATACTCCATTCCTTCCATAACCGGTAAGTTGGGCTTGAAAGAATAGGGGCGAGGTAACCACGGGTAGTCTCACACAAAGATTAGAACCATCACCCACCAAGAACGTGTTCCGCTGTTCAGAACTTCTTTCCCCTTCAATAAACTCCGCCAAGCATAAGAGATCCCCGGTTTCACTTTTGCACGCAGAAAGTCACTATCCGAATAATACCTTGTTTTAAAGCATCTAGCCAGCAGCGAGTCCAGGTACTTCAACAACCTCCATCCTTGTTTCGCCAAAAGAGCGTTGTTAAATTGCCACATATTACGAAAACCTAAACCCCATCTTCCTTCAGAGTACACCTTATCCTAAGCCACCCAATGAATTTTCCTCCCTTGCTCCGTATCACCCCACCAGAACTCCACCATAAATCAGTGCATCTCAACATATTCACATATGCTTCGGTAATTCAAGATAACTCATGACATAGGTGGGTACCGATTGAACTACAACTTTTATCATCACCTCCTTACTTGCCAAACTAAGGATCCTAACCTTCCACAGCTTCTTGTTCTTTGTTTTTTCTAAGATGAACTGAAAAGCCTCAGTATTTTAGTAACTCACCTCTGTAGGCAATCCGAGGTACTTGGCATGCTTGTCAACCCTCTCCACTCCCAATTTTGCTGCCAACTCATCTTGGACTGCTCTTCTCACATTCCTGGAAAACAAATGCTACTTTTAGCTAAACTAACTCGCTGTCCAAATGCATGTTCATTCTGCTGCAAGATCTCATTCACATGTTCAAGTTCCTCCACATCTGCGTGTACGAAAATAAAAGAATCATCAACAAAAAAACAAATGAGTTATAGGAGAAGCCCCGGAAGCTATTGACACACCATGGATTCTCCCTTCTAACAAAGAATACTCGACAAACCTTCCGCACAAAGTATGAAAAGGTACGGTGAAATAGAATTTCCTTGTCTAAGGGCCCTTAGAAGGCAATAAATGACCCCTGCTCCCCATTCAAAATGAAAGAGTAAGAGACTATCCTCACACAACTCATTATCCACTCAATCCATCTATTGTCAAACTCCATACTCCTCATAACTTCCTCAAGGAAAGGTCATTCCACACTATCATATGCTTTCATCATATCTAGTTTCAGAGCTCAATACCCGTAACTAACACCATAGCATCGTTTAAGAAAATGGGAGATTTTCAAATGCCAATAGAGGATTATCCAAATTTTGTCGTCTTGGCACAGAGGCGCTCTAATTTGGCGCTATCACCTCATGAAACAAAATGATGTGGAACCGATGACAAGGGAGATTGAAGAGCAGATCGATCGTAGTAAATCCAAACCCGGTATTCTGCAGATTTGACTTTCGGTGTCTGATTGACTATTGTGATACCTTTTTGGAAGCAGAACGCCCCTACGAATCAAACTCGATGCTTCGCCATGGCCTATGGACCTTTTTGGTCATCTGAGTCCGATTAGGGCTTCATAAGGAAATTTTTCTATTTTTGGATAATTATTTTTAATAGTTTGTTTTAGATTTGGATTTTGTTTAATCATTGAGTTTTTAGGCTTTGTTGTTAGTTGCTCTAGGGTTTATTTGCTCCTATATAAGGACATTTTATTAATTGTATTCGATCATTCATTTTATAAATAAACTTTGAGTATTAGTTATTCCTCATGTATTCAAGAAACCTCCCATGGATTTGGGAGTTAGGCTTGTGATACAGGTCTACTATTGGTAGATTCCAACAGTAGATAAAGGCCGAAATTCTGACCTTCTCTGGACATCTGAAGATAGAGGATTTCCTTGATTCGCTGAGTGAAGTTGATAGGTTCTTTGACACAATGGATGTGCAGGAGTCGAAGAGAGTGAAGATGGTTGCTTTTAAACTAAAGAGTAGTGTTGTTGTTTGGTGGGAGCAGTTGTAGCAAACTCATAGGAGAGAAGACAGAAACTGGTCCAGACTTAGCGGAGATTGCAAGAGTTGTTGAGGGAAAGGTTTCTCTCGGCTGACTATGAACAACTGTTTTATCGCATGTACATAGCTTGTGTACAAGACAATAGAACGATGGATGAATATACAGATGAGTTCTTGATGTTGGTAGAACACAACCAGATAAGGGAGATAAAAGCATAGAAGGTGGCAAGGTCAACACTAGGAGCCTAGGTAATCTAATTAGGAGTGCTTGTGGAGACAAGCCAAAGCAATGGGACCTTGCCTCAAGTTGAGTTTGCTTATAACAGTTTTGTGCATAGTGTTATTGGTAAGTCACCATTTGTTGTAGTTTATACTTTTGTTCCAAGGCATGTAGTTGATTTGGCCAAGCTGTCTAAAGGGCATGGTATTAGTGATGCTGCAATCAAGTTGGTAAAAGGGGTTCGAACAGTGCAGGAAGAGGTTAAGGCCAAGCTAGAAAAGACCAACTCAAAATATAAAGATGTTGCAGACAAGCATAGACGTGTGAAGGTGTTCCATGAGGGGGATTCAGTTATGGTTTTCTTCAGGAAAGAGAGGTATCCACTTTGGACATACAACAAGTTGAAGCCCTGAAAATATAGACCATACAAGGTATTGAAGAGAATTAATGATAATGCTTATGTTATCTATCTGCCAGCTTCTATGGGGATTTCGAATTCCTTTAATGTTGCTGATTTGCATGAGTTTCATGAGGATGAGTCCTCCTATGATGGTAATAACTCGGAGTCAAGTTCATCTAAAGTGGAAGAGAAGATCAATCGTAGAAAATCCAAACTTGGTATGCTACATATTTGGCATTCGGTTTCTAATTGACTATTGAGACACTTTTCCGGAAGCGGAACGCCCTTATGAATCAAACTCGTTGCTTCGCCCCAACCTATGGGTATTTTTGGTCATCCGAGTCTGTTTAGGGCTTCAAAAGACAATTTTTCCATTTTTGAATAATTATTTTTAATAGTTTGTTTTGGATTTGGATTTTGTTTAATTTTTGGGCTTTTAGACTTTGTTGTTAGTTGCTCTAGGGTTTGTTTGCTCCAATATAAGCACTTTTATCAATTATATTCAATCATTCATTTTATCAATAAACTTTGAGTTTTACTTATTTCTCGTGGATTCGAGAAACCTCTCGTGGATTCTGGAGTTATACTTATGGATTCAGATTTACTTTTAGTGGATTCCAACACATCTATTTCCGCTGCATCACAAAACCTTGAATCTATTTGCTAAAACTTTTGAACCTAACTTTAGATCACATTACAAAGGCTTATAGGTCGAAGTTGCTGTATATATATGTTCCACATTTTTCACTTTTGGAATCAAAGCCACATGCTTATGGTTTACTCTTCACATAAGATCCTCTGAGTTCATATCTAACTGCCCTAGTCATATCTGCACCCACAATATACCAGAATTTTTGTTAAAAACAAGGAGCGAAACCATCAAGGCCTGGAGCTTTCAGAGGTTGCATCTGGTTCAACGCCTGCAGAACTGTAACTACCTCAAACTCTTTTGTTAATCTCTATTTCATCTCCTTTGTAAACACATCCGGGAAGAGCACCGTAAACAAATTGATGTTATGAGGTCCAATAGATGAGAACAACTCACCAAAATAATTAAGAACAATATTCTCCAACTGAGCATCTTCCAACTGAGTAACTATGTTCTTCAGTTGTATCTTTTCAATTGAGAATTTTGTGAACTAATGAAGTCATGATTTGAGAATTTATGGTTATCTTCGATCATGTACTCGGGTAGGATAGGATTATGGGGTTATATACTACCACTCTAACAGGACTCTAGGAGTTTGAGGAAGGACTTTCTGGGTGGTGAGGCTATGATTGATCTGGACTCTTGAGGGACATGGAAATCGATCAACTGAATCTTGATATTGCAGTTGGTTAAAATCTAAGGTGACTAGCCAATGTCAAGATGGTATAACTAGCATCATGTCACTTACGTTTGTGAACATAGGCTGGTCAGTCTCATCATATATGATTCAATTTCAGTAAACAAGTATGTTAATCTCTTGTTTGATATTCGTATATTTACAGCTGGATTTTGTTTATCTGATTTTGTTAGTACCGCAAGGTTGTTCAATTGGTTTTGACATAGTGTAAACCTATATTGAAATGGTTTTGAATTTACTGACATGTAATTCAGATCTTGGCATTATATATGGCAAACTGCAAATGAGAAAGCTAAAATAGTTTGTTCCATCAGCTTGATAGCAAGACGTTCGATATCTGTTTTTAAGACTGTTAAACAATCTCCATTGTTTGCATTTGTGATTTGAAATAGACAGCATTATCAATGAAATAGGTGGAATGTGGAATCATATTTATAGGTGTAAGACTGGTTTTTTATTTGGTTAAGCACGCACTTAGGAAGTGATGGAATGACATCATATCGTTCTTTAAATTTCTATTCATCTTAACTTGTACTTTGATTTTCTAATACAGTTGTGAGTTGTTAGAGAGCAATGGAAAGATTCTTTAAAAGAAAGTCAGACAATGACATTAGTGTTGGGGTGGAGATAAACTTGGCTGATCTTCCTTCAGATCATGGATTACGGAAGAGTATTCTAGACTTTGATGCGAATATTCGAGACAAATTTCAAAGAGAATATATGTTAAAGGGTCTTTTTCAGCCTAAAGATCACAAATGTCAAAAGACTTGGTGTGGAGCTAAGGAAAGAAGATTTATAACTGATTGGTTCAATGACTATCCTAACTGGTTGGAATATAGTATCGTGAAGGATGCCGTATTTTGTTTGTTTTGCTACCTATTCAAAACAAATAGTGGAGGACAAGGAGGGGGTGATGTTTTCACAAAAGCCGGTTATCGAAATTGGAAGAAAAAAGGAAGATTAGATACTCATGTCGGAGACCTCAATAGTTCCCATAACCAAGCTTTGAAGAAGTGTGAAGACTTGATGAATGAAAGACAACACATTCGAAATAGTATCCACATGAATTCTAGCCATCTAGGCCATCTTATCGAATTCGGCTCACTGCATTGGTGGATTGTATACAGTTTCTAGTAATACAAGGCCTTGCATTCCGAGGTTATGATGAACTCGATAATTCCAGCAATCAAGGTGACTTTCTTGAGCTTTTGATCATGATGACCAAGTAAGAGTTGTGGCATTGCAAAATGCTCATGAAAACCTCAAAATGACATACCCAATGATTCAAAAAGACATAGTAAATGCTGCTGCTGTTGAAACAATAAATGCCATCATTTTAGAAATGGGTAATGCATTGTTTTCTATTCTAGTCGATAAAGCTAGAGATGTTTCTATAAAAGAGCATATGGCTGTAATTTTTCGTTATGTGGACATAAAAGGTTGTTGATAGAACAGTTTATTGGCATTGAGCATGTTGTCAAAACTACTGCCACGACTCTTAAGGAATCCGTAGATGCATTGCTTTGTAAACATGGTTTAAGCACATCAAGTTTACGTGGTCAGGGCTTTGATGGAGCAAGTAATATGAGTGGGGAGCTGAACGGCTTGAAGACACTTATCTTGAAGGAGAATCCAAGTGCTTTTTATGTCCATTGTTTTGCACATCAGCTTCAGTTAGCTTTGGTGGCTATAGCAAAGAAGCATAGCATTGTAGGTGTTTTCTTCACATCAATTGCTAATGTTGTGAATACTGTTGATGTCTTTTCCAAACGCCGAGACATTCTTCAAGATAAGCAAGCTCTCAAAGTTATTCCAGCATTAAAACTTGGAGAACTTTCAAGTGGGAGAGGGCTAAATCAAGGAATGGAGATTAAACGTTCAACCGATACACGTTGGAGTTGATAAGAGCATAAAATGCTATGTTTTTAATGTATTTCCTACCCTATTTAGCTTTGTTATCTCCTTAATAACTTCATTTCTAACATGTTTTGTGTTTTAGAGTCAATAAATGCAGGTTCACATGAAATAAGGCTAAAACGAGGGAAACGAGTGGATTCCTAATCAAAGAAGGATTCCTGGTGCAACTAGGAAACTCAATGAGTCACAAAAGTCGAGGATAAGTAGTTTAGGAAACTTTCCTATTTTGAAAAGGGAAAAGTTACCTATTTCATTTTGGAAAACTTTCCTAATTTGATTAGAGAAACTTTCCTTATTTGATTTGGGAAACTAACTATCTTTGAATCTTTCCTATTCTGACTTTCCTAATTTATTTTGAAAACTTTCTTTCCTTTTGTGATAGGGATTCCACATGAAGCAAGGAAGTCAAATCCTACATGGATTAGGACTAAGTTGTGTCGCCATAAATCAAGGAGAATGATGGGGTTTCTTGCCGAATTTAAAAGGGTTTTTTAAGACAAGTTTTCATTGTCTAAATTAAGGGAGATAATTTGTAATTCAAATCTGAAATTTATGAAATTAATTCCTTAAATTCCTTTTGTCTAAAAGCCAAATTATTCTGATTTTATTCCTTTCCTTTTCAGAACATTAAATGGTGCACCAAAATTGGAAGAATGGAGTTAATTTTCGACAAAACAAGGAAAGGAACTAAAGGGGCTGATTTGTGTGGAGAACAAGCAATGAACCTAGCCTACAAATGCAGCCGAATTCATCACCTTTGTGCATAAGGAAATTCTGGAAATTTCCTAACAAGTTTTTAATAATTTGTTGGGTAATTTCCTTGACCGTTGGATCAAGATTAAATCAAGGGATGAGAGAACTTCAAGGGGGCGACATAACACTGTAAAAGGAGGAGAAGAGAACCAAAAAGAGGTCGACCTTTTTACACAAAACACAGCAGCTCGGCTCTCCCTCTCCACACATCTCGTCCTCCCCTCTTCCTATACAGTCGCTCTCCATCTCTTCTTCCACACAGCCGCACACATCTCCTTCACCAACACAGCCGTTGCTCGCATCCAAGCATCGATCTCCACTCCTAAGTCAGTCCAAGATTCATGGTTGTCTTTATATTTGTTTCAAATTCAGTATTTATATTCAATGTTATTTCTGAATTTTGTAACAAACTATCGATGTTCTTATGTGATTTGATGAATTCTTTGGATTTCCTTATGTGTTTGATTGTTGTTTGGTTTAATTCTCTACATATGCATGGATGATTTAAATTAAAGATTAAGGGCAGTAGTTATTAATTGAATTTATGATTTTGTTTGGTTTATTTGCAGAGTTTGTGCACACAACAAATCATATGCACAAGGGCAGCCTTGGCCATGGCTGTTCCTTGTGTATAGATTTCATATGCTTATCGAATATAAGTTGAATCATACGTGAAGTTGGTTCAATTTGTGTTCTTTATAAGAGCTAGAATAATTCTGTAAATTTACATGTAGATGTGAGATGAGGTGACGCCATACTTGCTAACATGTTTCCAATTCGACTTATTGTGCTTATGTGCTTTTTGTGTTTAATTTCTACGTGAAGTGTCTTTAAACCGATTAGTACCATGTTTAGGATTATACGCGAAGTTAATTCTGAATAATTGTGAAGTCTTGAATAATTAGAATAACCGCGAAGGCTCTAATTAAATTGGAACTAAATTGGATTATGAAATCGGTTTTTAAACCTGCTGCCCTATTCCTTTGTTTGAGTTGTTACATGTTTAGAGAATTATGTGTATGTGTAGAATGGTTGATCAACTGTAAATAATTAGTTTTAGGTTAAGTTTTAGTTTCTTTAGATGTTAAACATTTACATCCCCCATATGTTTATTTGATTGTGTTAACATTTTCTGTTTTCGATTACCCTTCAATATCCCCGGACTGAACGATCCCTACTTATTCATACTAACGATGACATTTTGCAGGGTTATAAAGTTGTGAGGTTTGATTTGATCACGTGTTTACATGTGTGAGGTGAAAAACGCTCACCAATTTCTGGCGCCGTTGCCGGGGATGTTGAGAAATATCGTTTATTGAAGTGTTAACTTTGTAGATTTGTGAATTGTTAAGTTTCTGTTTTGTATAAGTTGTAAAGTTTGTTGTTTGTTTTGTTACTGTTTCTAATGCAAGTTGTAACTTAGTTTAAATTGTTAGGAAGTTAAAGATTTATTTGTGCTGTGTTTATTTGTGTTTTCTAAAGCAAACAGAATAGGTAAAGTCTCTTTTGTTAATATCAGCCTAAACCCTTCAAGTAATCGTATGAAGTTAAGGGCGGCTCTTATTAACACTTGAAGAACAGTCTAACACATATGCTTGTTCTCAACTGTGTAAGGGGCACATTGGTGCGTGTATAACCAACACTTGTCTAAGGTTTGTGAAATTAGATCTCAGAGGTCCACAGACTGATAACCCTTCTCGGTGAAGGAATCGATAGGGAGTTCGCTCTCCGTGGTAACCCACAAATGAGTCTTGCCTTAGATTAATTTGGAATGCACAAACTAAGCCTTCTGAAAACACGAAATAAGTTTATGTCTAGACGACCATAATTAGGCCGCACGTCCGCCATGCTTTAGAATATACAATATAAACTCTGCATAAATAGATTTACATAACTTCAAAAGAAAACGCTATTTTTAACTTTTGAGGTATATCGGATAAAGCAAGACCGAACCGTGGGCTGTACAAGTCCATTGCACAGTTTGCTCCACTGCTCCACGTACCTTGAATGTTAAAAATGTGTGAATAAAAACAATTAGAACTTCAGAAGAAATCAGATTTCATGAGTACATGTTTGTATTTAGTGTATTTGTACATCTTTTTGTTTACTCTTATGTAAATTCGTCACATATTGCTAACAAAAATTTCATGTGTGTTTCATAAGTGTTAGTTAGGAAATTTCTGTGTTTTCTGAATCGATATTGTGTAAAGTTATGAAAATGTCAACTAATTCAATTGCTAACGTAACTTGTTCTTAATGTTCTAACTTAACAATATTTTCTGTGTGTTAACAATTTAATTTAATTTAATGTAGTTTAACTTGTCTAACTCTTTTTGCTAATGTATTGTTTGGTTTATTTCTTTTCAGGATTTTTTCTCTTACTTTGTGGATCACCAGTGGTTTGCAATTTTAGATGTGTACTTGAGGAGGAATAAAACTTATGATCATTAGTTTGTTTTTGTTCTAACTTTGTTTTTGTCGCATTAAGGTATATTGGATTAAACATGACATTGACTTGGGTAGCGATTCAGCCCCATTGCACGTCATTGTCCTCTGTTCCCGTACCTAAGTGTGATTTTACACTAATCTAATTATTTGTGACTAACATGTTTAACTTAATTTTAACTTTTATTAGTTTACTAGATGGATTTTGTAGTTTTATTACTTGATTACTAACAATTTTTCCTTTGAATAAACAGATGTCGTCCTCGCACAAAAATTCGATCAAGGACATCATCAACTCTTTCAAACATCATGAGGAGATGCATAAGGTGCTTAAATTCTTCCCAGATTTCGATGGAACAAGCAAGGTGGATGCAGCAAGTCACCTTACATATGTGGAAGATATTAGCAAACTTATGGCGCCAATTCATGCTGAAGAAGTAGCTGTTAATGCCTTCATGAGGAGTTTGAAAGGAGAAGCTTATAGATGGTTCCAAGAGGAGCTGAACTATGAGAACACTTGGGAGGATTGCAAAAAAGAATTTGTGCAAGTGTTCAACATTAGAAGATTAAGAGAACATGTGGCGAGAATTGAAGTAATTCCAACAAGAAGAGAAGAAATGTCACGCCACTTTTATGAAGAAAATGCAAGAATGATGGTTCCAAATCCATCAAGTTTTCCTCAACCATTATTGCTCCAACATTTGAGATCACCACCACCACCACCACCACCGCCTCAATCATCTCCCTATTTCATCCCTCCCCACAAAATGATTCAGAAAAAGAAGAAAGAAGACAAGTGGGAGAAGCTGTTTGCAAGCATTGAGAAGATTGAGAAGGAGCAAGCTAAACTTGGGCAACAATTGAACAAGATAGAGAAGAGGATAGAAGAAATAGCATCTCAAACCAAGTACCTCTCAAATAAAGCAAGAGATGCCGAGTTTGAAGAAGCTACTCAAGAACTTGAACAAGAAGAAGAGGAGGAGCTTGCAAGAAATAACAATGCAGAGGAGGAGCTTGCAAGAAATAACAATGCAGAGGAGGAAGACAATGACTCTAACTTTAGCTATGGGAGCCATGGACACTCGCCAAGATCATATACTTCTCAAGGCTCTCTATGGGAGGATGACATCTTCATGCCGATAAATGGGACAATAATTTTGACACAAGTGAAGCTTTTGCAGATGAAGACTAAAGGAGTCAAACGTCTAGCTAATGGACGTTAAAAGCAGCGCTTTAGGGAGGCAGCCCTACATCAAGTCGCACACTCACCAGCATTTTTAGTCGATTTGTTTTTATTTCTCAAAGTTTTTGGATTTGTTTAAGACCTTTTATTAATAAGTTGCTGAAATTTGCAGCATTTTTGGTTAATTATTTTTCTATTTTTACCTTTAAATTTCTTAGTTTAAATTGTGTTAAGTTTTTGATAAGTTTTTGTATTTGAAATGCAGTTTTACTGACTTTGAACGTGCACAGTTCTCAACTCCTTTGGAATGAAGGGGTGTGCTCTTTAGGGAAGGAGGAGCTTTGGATCTAGTTTCTGTGACTTTTTGCAGAAGTGGATTTGGAGTTCCGATGCTCCCGGAATCACTGTTTGAAGGAAGCAAGGTCAAAACAGAATTTTGCACGAAAATTACAAGACTTCATCAACTCTTTGGACATTCTACACCAACTTTAGATCAACGATTGCAAAGAGCTTTCAGTGGAAGGTCCAGATCTTGTATCTTGAGGCCGGTGCCCACATTTCAATCGTCTTTAAAGGTCGTGTGCATTGGAGGTCTACAAGGGGGAGCTTTCTCAATTTACTCTATACTTTGTGTGTTGTGAATCCATGTTTCCATGCTTTACACTTTATATTGCATGCTTTAGATTGAAAACATTGAGGACAATGTAATTTTCTAAGTGGGGGGTATGGATTACATGATTCACATGTTTTTAGTTTGTTTTGTGTGTTTTTAAGTTGTTTTGTTTTGTTTCGAGTCTAAAAAACCAGAAAAAATCGTTCCAAATAAAAATGTTTTGTTTTGTGTGTTTTGTTTTATTTTGAGTCTATGCCCCTAAATTTGATGATGAGTATGTCTTTGAATGCATAGATGATGGTTTTGCATGATCATAAGAATTAAATTGTGAGTTTCATGGATAATGTGATTGGTATGAATATGTGAGATATTGATTGATATATGTAAAAGCATGCATGTTTGAGTTGGTTTTAATCCATAACAACCTATGTGAGCTTTTGAGCCTATATACTTTCTTAATGAGAGACAAAATTTTCGGCAAAAACTTGTTCTTAAATCTCATTATTCTTTGCATATTCAATGACTATGTGCTATAGCTTTTTAATGGACTCTAGAATGCTAGAACTTGCTCTTGATGATTTTTGAAACTTTTATTCATGACTATGCCTTGATTTTGAAAATGATTGAACAAGATCTTATTAGGAATACCACCAAAGCCAAATAAAGCATTTGCCCAATTTGTGCCCGTCGTGGGACTCCTTAGTGTTAACCCCCTTTGAGCCTACATTTAGTCTTTCTTTCATCACTATCATACACATTCCTTTTGCTTAGAACAAGAATATCTTGACCCTTGTCGTCGAGACTTGATAAAGCTTGATTCAGATGCAGAATTGTGTTATGAAGTGATGATGTGAAACAAGTGTGGGGTGAACTTATCCAATTGTGAATGTAAAAACGTGTGTGCTAAGTGAAGAAAAAAAAATCAAACAAACATGTGTTTCGAACCAAAGAAGAATAAAGCACGAAATGAAGAAAAATTGTGATGATTGGATTTAGTTCTTGCTGTGAATTTGGAGTTTGTACGTGATTTGAATGTCAATCATTGTTATATTTGACCTTTGTTCGTTTTCACAAAGTAAGGGGAAGGAAAGAATGAAGAATTGGTCCAACATGATGAGATTCGGCCTATGGAGTGAAGTCATAAGGAGAATTGAGCTTTATTAAGTCTTGGTGACGTTTTAGCCACCACTATCCTAAATTCGAATACCTTGTGCCAAGCCCCATTATTATCCTTTCAAAAGATCTTTTCATGATTCTTAAAATGAGTGAACTTTGATCTGTGGAGATTTTCTCAAGAGTTAAGCATATGGTTTTGGTCCATTCTTGCACTTAGTTGTTAAATGAGATTATCCAAGAAAATTTTTCACAAAGTGCTTTTATCTGTTGAAATATGCAAGCTGTTTGTTGCCTTACAATCTTTTCTCTTGCATTTACTTGAGTGAATATTGTCATATCATGTGTGAACAGAAGAGAGTATGCCTAGTAAATAGGACTAAAGTCTTTTAATTAAATTTGCTAAGGGACTAGCAAAAGATAAGTGTGGGTAGTTGATAAGAGCATAAAATGCTATGTTTTTAATGTATTTCCTACCCTATTTAGCTTTGTTATCTCCTTAATAACTTCATTCCTAACATGTTTTGTGTTTTAGAGTCAATAAAGGCAGGTTCACATGAAATAAGGCTAAAACAAGGAAAACGAGCGGATTCCTAATCAAAGAAGGATTCCTGGTGCAACTAGGAAACTCAATGAGTCGCAAAAGTCGAGGATAAGTAGTTTAGGAAACTTTCCTATTTTGAAAAGGGAAAAGTTACCTATTTCATTTTGGAAAACTTTCCTAATTTGATTAGAGAAACTTTCCTTATTTGATTTGGGAAACTAACTATCTTTGAATCTTTCCTATTCTGACTTTCCTAATTTATTTTGAAAACTTTCTTTCCTTTTGTGATAGGGATTCCACATGAAGCAAGGAAGTCAAATCCTACATGGATTAGGACTAAGTTGTGTCGCCATAAATCAAGGAGAATGATGGGGTTTCTTGCCGAATTTAAAAGGGTTTTTTAAGACAAGTTTTCATTGTCTAAATTAAGGGGATAATTTGCAATTCAAATCTGAAATTTATGAAATTAATTGCTTAAATTCCTTTTGTCTAAAAGCCAAATTATTCTGATTTTATTCCTTTCCTTTTCAGAACATTAAATGGTGCACCAAAATTGGAAGAATGAAGTTAATTTTCGGCAAAACAAGGAAATGAACTAAAGGGGCTGATTTGTGTGGAGAACAAGCAATGAACCTAGCCTACAAATGCAGCCAAATTCATCACCTTTGTGCATAAGGAAATTCTGGAAATTTCCTAACAAGTTTTTAATAATTTGTTGGGTAATTTCCTTGACCGTTGGATCAAGATTAAATCAAGGGATGAGAGAACTTCAAGGGGGCGACATAACACTATAAAAGGAGGAGAAGAGAACCAAAAAGAGGTCGACCTTTTTACACAAAACACAGCAGCTCGGCTCTCCCTCTCCACACATCTCGTCCTCCCCTCTTCCTATACAGCCGCTCTCCATCTCTTCTTCCACACAGCCGCACACATCTCCTTCACCAACACAGCCGTTGCTCGCATCCAAGCATCGATCTCCACTCCTAAGTCAGTCCAAGATTCATGGTTGTCTTTATATTTGTTTCAAATTCAGTATTTATATTCAATGTTATTTCTGAATTTTGTAACAAACTATCGATGTTCTTATGTGATTTGATGAATTCTTTGGATTTCCTTATGTGTTTGATTGTTGTTTGGTTTAATTCTCTACATATGCATGGATGATTTAAATTAAAGATTAAGAGCAGTAGTTATTAATTGAATTTATGATTTTGTTTGGTTTATTTGCAGAGTTTGTGCACACAACAAATCATATGCACAAGGGCAGCCTTGGCCATGGCTGTTCCTTGTGTATAGATTTCATATGCTTATCGAATATAAGTTGAATCATACGCGAAGTTGGTTCAATTTGTGTTCTTTATAAGAGCTAGAATAATTCTGTAAATTTACATGTGGATGTGAGATGAGGTGACACCATACTTGCTAACATGTTTCCAATTCGACTTATTGTGCTTATGTGCTTTTTGTGTTTAATTTCTACGCGAAGTGTCTTTAAACCGATTAGTACCATGTTTAGGATTATACGCGAAGTTAATTCTGAATAATTGTGAAGTCTTGAATAATTAGAATAACCACGAAGACTCTAATTAAATTGGAACTAAATTGGATTATGAAATCGGTTTTTAAACCTGCTGCCCTATTCCTTTGTTTGAGTTGTTACATGTATAGAGAATTATGTGTATGTGTAGAATGGTTGATCAACTGTAAATAATTAGTTTTAGGTTAAGTTTTAGTTTCTTTAGATGTTAAACATTTACATCCTCCATATGTTTATTTGATTATGTTAACATTTTCTATTTTCGATTACCCTTCAATATCCCCGGACTGAACGATCCCTACTTATTCATACTAACGATGACATTTTGCAGGGTTATAAAGTTGTGAGGTTTGATTTGATCACGTGTTTACATGTGTGAGGTGAAAAACGCTCACCAAGAGTTCACATTATGGTACGCTCATAAACTTTATTGCCATGTTCCCTTCAATAGTTGATGTGCTAGATGAAATCGCATTTCACAAAATATGTTCTGATCAGAAACATGATGCATATATTTCATTGGGGTTATTGCAATCTTTTGATTACATATTCAGTTTGCACTTAATGAAGATTGTACTTGGGATTAGTCATGAGTTGTGGCAAGCATTGCAAAGAGATGATCAAGATATAGTAAATGCAATGGATTTAGTGAAAATTTGTAAGAGAAAGTTGCAGGATTTTAGAGTTGTTGGATGAGATTCTTTATTAGACCAGGTTATTGTTTTTTGTGACAAGGAAAATATCTTGGTTCCCCACATGAGTGAGTAGCATGTATGTAAAGGAAAATCAAAGCGTAAAAGTCAGGAAGTCACAAATTTGCACTATTATCGTTTTGATTTCGTTTGTGTTGTGATAGATCTTCAACTTCAAGAGCTGAACAATCATTTCAATGAGGGTAATACAGAGCTTCTTTGTGTTGCATGTTTGAGTCCAAACCATTCCTTTGCTTCTTTCAACAAGGACCGTTTGATGAGTCTGGCTAACTTTTATCTAGCTGATTTTTCAACTACAGACTTGTTGGTGTTAGAGTCACAGCTTGATATATATATATATATATATATATATATATATATATAATCTAACTCTTAGTTTCAAGACTTGCAAGGAATTTCTGATCTAGCACAAAAACTTGTTGAGACGGGAAATGATAAGACATATCGGTTTGTCTATCTACTCAAGACCTTGGCACTAGTACTTCTAGTTGCAACATCCACAGTGGAAAGAACATTCTCTTCCATGAACATCATAAAAAATAGAATGTGAAATCAAATGGAAGATCAGTGGTTGATTGATAGCTTAACGGTGTACCTAGAGAAAGATATCTTCAATGCCATTGATAATAAGCCTATAATTCAACGATTCCAAAACATGGCTCCTCGTAGAGGACAACTATAGATGGCATGAGCTATTTTACAGGTATAAATAACTTTTGTGCTTGTTTAATTATTTATTCAATGAAGACATTTGAATGTTTCAGCTATAAAATTGCTAGTGTTAAATCACAATCATATTACCTGGAAAATAATTAAACTTATTTTGATATTCAGGAAATCAATATTTTGAGAAAGATGTTGAGCAAGTCTTGGTTTCACTAGTATTGATCAAGTGAAACAGCTTTTGGTAAAAATTATTTTCATTCAGGTGTTATAATCTAGGCTTACTATACTGTATGTTTTTTCGGGGGAGGGGGGAAGATAGCTATCTTTTGTTTTAGAAGCCATTTTGTATAGTATATGGACTTAGCTGCAAATCTAGAGATGTATGGGCTTAGAGTATTGTTAATACAAAAGAAAAGTTTGCCCCATTACATATATGGTTCTAGCTCCGTCATTGCACATATCCTCATTCTAGTGCCGCACTTTAGCTAAGTTCAAACTTCCAAAATTCCCTCTCTGAACTTTTGCAAACTAGACAGAATCTGTTGTTTCCCAGAATTATTTCCGCAATCAATCACCCCTGATTTCAGTCTCTGATTGGAGCAATCTAGACAATCAACAATTTCCATTGGTGAAGCAATTACTTCATTTTTTTTCATGTTCCAGCAACCCCCTGTAATGCAGCCACCGTCGACATCACATTTCTATCTTCTCTTTCCCTATGTCATCTATCCGATCACCATTGTCTTTATTCTTTTCCACCTCCATCTCGTCCGCCTCCTCTCTCGATCTTGAATACATAATTTCTATAGTTATGTAGAATCAAATTCCAATCAAATTGATTGAATTGAATTAAAAGACATATAGGATTATGACACTTTTACGATCAAGGTTGATGTGTTTTTTTATTTCCTTACTAGTTTTTGGGTTTTATTAATATAGATTTATATTTATGTACATATTGAATACACGTGAAAAATATAGTCTGACAATAATACTCAATATGATGTGACACATGCCACATCATTTAATATTTTAATTGTGTGGTGCTATTAACACACCCCTTATATAGTGAGAAATAATCATCAATAAAATTCAAGTGCCAAATTTGTAAATAAAATAAAAATTTGTGGATAAAAAATAGATGTGGTTTGTTAAATTTGGTATGTTAATAGCAATACCTTTAAATTTGGTAGATTTTTTTTGGTGTCTCGCATCACCATTGTTGTAATCTCATGCTCAATTTTGATTTTATTTTCATAAAGGAATTCTAATATTATTTCACTTTATGTTACGGCTAGATATGTTATGTCATCAAAGACAATTAATAACAATCATTGAATGTTGGGTAAATTCATCCTATAGTAGCTGAGGTATGAAAACTTAGACAATTTAGTACCTCATGTATAATAGAAGAAAACTTGGTATCTCAAGTACTACTTAGTTTTCTTATATACTTACGTCAACTTTTTCGTTAAATATGGATATGTTATTTGCACATGTCTTTATTTTAAAGGTTATTTTTGTCATTCTACTAATAACTTTCCCAATAAGACATTACATATATACATATATTATCTTTCATTTCAAAATTTAAGATTATCTTTAATCATCTATTATAAATATTTGACATAAAATTATAAACATCTACTATACAATGTTTGAATTATATATATATATATATATGTATATTTATATAAGAAAAAACTATCAAGATTAAAGAAGATACACAATAAAAAATCTAATTAAATGTGTCATTTTCGACGATCAGGCTATGTATAGTGCATGATTTTTTTTTAGTATATGAAAATATTCAATTTCAAGTGAAATTTAATTTAAAAAATAGATTAAAAATTAAAAAAATGAATAAAATGAAAGTTATGACTAGAATGACAAAAGGCCCTTAAAGTATCCACATGTGCAAGTCACATGTCCATATTTAACAGAAGTACCATATACAAAACTAAGTGATACTTGTGGTACCAAATTATTTTATTTTATACACGAGGTACCGAATTTTTCAAGTAGTCATACCTCAAGTACCATAGAAGGAATTTACTCTTGAATGTTTTTAGATCTAAAGGTTGTGAAGAAGTGTAAAAATTGTGTTAAAAGATGTCCCTTAAACCAGACACCATAAATATATGAATAACTAGCAAGGTGCTAAAATATGAGTCACATGTGATCATATAATATTTCAGATAGTCATCATAATGACCGGCCCATACTAAAATTATCCTCACTAACACATGTCGCATCCCAGAACCTTTACTGTCCCGAAATATGGCAGTAACCGCCGTAATCATGATATAATGAGCAATCAATACGTTGATCTAACGTATTAAACACACACTAGGCTGAAACTACAAGGCTAGGGAAAATAAAACTAGAATCTACAATATTTTCTTTTACTTCTTTTTCGAGGGTAAAAATAGAGTTTACAACGAAAGTACGGAAAATGGTAAATAAAACATGGGCAAACTTTGAAAATATGCGACCACACGAAAAATATTTCACACTTAAAGAAAAACATTTCACACTTAAGGAAAAACATATAGAGGATCAACCAAATGAAGAAAAAACATCATACTATGAGTGAACACTCGAATAAACATGGAGACAAAATGAAGAGGACATGACCTCAATCCTCCTAGGAGTGAGCACTCGAATAAAAAATATCATACTAGGAGTGAGCACTCGAATAAATACTGAGCTCAAATAAATATGCATGCTACACTTGCATGATTTTCTCTAGATCTCAGGGGCCGAATCCTGGGTTTGCTTATTCAGCAAACCGAGGCCAACTACTTATGTGCCCGGAGACGAATAGTAGCAGAGTGTTCATTTACAACAAATACCCAACAGATCACTCATAATAGGACGCCACACTTACAACTCGCTTAACTCTATATGAGACGCGCATAAGCGAGGGGAAAATATAAAAAGGGCATCGCCCCTCCGGAGGTTCATGGTCATCGACACCATGAGAATCAAAGTCTAAATACTAGGTTCTGTCACTCTCAGGCCAAACACCGGAAATCAGGACAACGGTACTACTTTTCGATCCATAACACACACACACACATCAATACGAGTAAAATCGTGTGGTTAAATAGTAAATCAATACCGCTCATACTTTTATAAATAAAAAGCCACTAACCTGGAAAGGTTACGGCTCACCCATTGGGTGTGCTCCCCATACCTGGATATGCCGACTCCAAACGCATGCTCCAATGTTGCACTCCTCAAAACGTCCACGTTCTCGAGTCGTACTTCAAGTCCTTCAACAACTATAAAAATGATCCGTTAAAACAAGTCTCTAGAAATATCATTAACTTTGACCCTTTCTAGGTTTGATTAGGGTTGACCAAGTTTGACCAAAGGTTGACCAATTAACGTTCTTTCAACGTGTTCGACTTAACTTTGATTAAACGATTCAAGTCACTTTACTTTACTTCCTACTAAACGTTAAACACTTAGGCGTCACTTAATGTTTCACAAACTACTAAGGACATACACCCACATTAACGTTTAACAATCCGTTTAAGTAATCGTCGATTTTGTTTAACCACGTATTATAATTTCGTTAACTCAAACATTTTGAAACATGTTAATTCGAAATCTTTGGAAACTACCAAGTACACCTATGAGGGTTTCCTTAATTGGAAAGCCTTCCTAAAATAGAAAGTTTCCAAATATAGTAAGTTGCCATTTTTACTTCATTTAACCGGCTAACCCTGATTGACTTTTCTTTTTACCGGTCAACTTTCTAAAATATGGAAAGTTTCCCAAAATGGTAAGTTTTTCTTAACTCGACACTTTGCTACGACTCAACGGAAAAGACACGTTTTTAAAAGAGTCGAATACTACCTCCTCGACATTCTGTCGAATTCACTAGCTCACCGGATTTCGATAAATTGCTGGAATCTTCTGCCGGATTCCAGTCACCTAGCTGGAAATTCACCATAGCTTCCCCTTTTCTTCGTTTCACCAAGTTCTCGACATGAAACAGAAGACAATCACTATTCAATCACAGATTCAACATCAAGACAACATCCCAACAAGAATTCAAAGACAACATCCCAACAAGAATTCAAAGACAACACAATAGCTCAAAACACTATGGCAGATCGAGGTTACCTACTGTTCGTCCAAGACTCAAACCTAGAACCTCAATAACAGTCTCCATGTTACCAACCTCCACCTAGACCCATTCCAGCAGATCCTCGGCCTCCAACCATCCCCAACTACTGCACCAATCGCCATGAACCTCTATCCTCGTCAAGGCTAGCTGCAGCTGCTCCCAAAACAGCACCAACACACATCTGGGTTACAATTGATCGCCACAAGACTCACCAAAGCCCCAAAAGCTCACCTGAAGTCTAAGAACTCCTCGTCAGAGACGAGAACCCGAAACCCAAAAAAATAGTAAAAGGGGATTTTGAGTTTAGGGCTCGAATCGAAGGTATAAAGATAGTAAAAGGAAGAAGAAGAAGAAGAAGAGGGGAGAAGAACCCTACCTCCTATTTGGTGATTCTCGGCCTGAATCGTTGTGGTTCGGCGGAACTCGCCAAGCACAATGGTGCTTGATCCTCACCATGGGTGGATGTATGCCATTTTCATTAGAGGGGTTTTGTAGAAGAGAGAAAGAGAAGTCGAATGGTGGTGGTCTGCTAGACGGTGGTGGCTCACCGGAGAGGGTGACCGGAGCTCGAGATAGCTCGAGAGAGCAGAGAGTTGACTGAGTTGGGAGATTTTGACCGAGGAAATGGACAACCAGGATTTGATTTGGAAAAGATCCAATGGTCAAGATTTAATGAAGGATAAAATTAAATCTGAAAATGGTAAAACCTATTTACTGAAATAGTAATTAATAATTATCAGAAACTTTGAAAATTCATAGAAAATGGATGAAAGCTCCGAAAAAATATTCTGAAAATATAAGGAGACTCGTGTCGACACGTACTATGAGATCAAGTCCTTAAATAAGGAATTTAAAGAATTTAGAAAAAACTTCATAACTTGTTAAGTTACCGAACGCGGCTTAAACCTCAGTAACTAGTTATAAACCATGGCAAAAACATACGGAGTCTCACAACACTGGTCAAATTTTAAACTAACACATTATTATCCAATGCTAGCAGAATAACTTCCCATCTTTGGTGAATTGCGAACAAGAGACCGACATGAAAAGCCTCCACTTTATAATGCAAAGTGGAACCAACATCGGTGACTGGGTGTGCTGAAGCAGCCCCACTAACACCATTATGATTTCGACAAATCACAACTGCTTCCGCCTTGGTCATTAAACTGTAGAAATGACACTTACGACATTAACTATGATTGTCCTTGCCGAAGGCTATACCACTTTTGATGGAAGTCTTCATGGTTGTGTCACAATAATATGATATGTTATGTGTTTGGGCCAAAATAATATTTCATGGCAAATGTCTATGACCAGAGCCTATTGGACCGATTTCTACGGTCAAAATATTAGTACATATTTTTCTTTCCTTTAGGGTCATCCGTGGCACGATTTGCAGATTGCAGGGATATATTTCATGATCTATTCAGGCGATTTCTTCTCTTATTGATTTAGAGAATCTGATTTACCTTGATCCGCAAGGAATGACGAACCCTAGTCTTCTATATAAAGGGGTCAATGGTGAACATAACACACACATCAACTTACAAACAATATTGCAACCTTGCAAAACAAGCCTCTCTCGAAGCACCACTACCAAAAAGACTCATACGATCTTCTATTCCATCAAAGCCTCATCATGATAAATTTTCATAGCTACCTCACCAAAGCCTCATCATGAGCAATAGTCCACCACCAGCTTATAAAGACTTATCATGAACGCAAGTCTGCCAACAACCATTGTTAGAACGTAAAAACTTTAGTAAATATTCTTGTTCGCTGAAGAGAAATCTTAGACAAACGCCCTGTAATCCTGATATAGCTCTGCTCGATCATACCCGCTAGAGTAAGAACCGTCTACTTTATGTTAAGTGCAGGAAAATCTTAGCTGCTCCTCGGCTAGGTCTGAGAAAGAACCTGAATATCAGCTTGATCAATACCCATACGTCAGTCGCTTAAGGAGGAAGTAAGAAGTAGAACAAACACAGAGAATAAGGTTGTACCTAACCCAAATGTGCTGGCATACGAAAAGCTGATTGTTCGAAGAAAATCTGTTTTCACACAGAACACTAAGTCATATTATTCAAGCTGTCTAACCAACCAGCTAGTCATGAATAGTGGTTAAAGTTCTACCAGGTCATATAACGTTATTCCTCTCAAATAAAATAATCCACAACTCATGACAAACAAAGGTTATGAAAGTTGAGGTGACACTATTGCTTGTTATCCACAAAGGTTGGATGAACATATACATTAAAAGTGACTCTGCCCTCTTGGCTATAACACTACAAAATGGGGACAAAATTTCTTAGAGGTAAGTCGAATTTTAGATAATTGGAAACTACCCAATGAGGACAAAATTTCTTGGAGGTAAGTCGAATTTTAAATGATTGGAAAGATTATCTTTTATGCTTTTGAATTTGCTACGATTTGACATATTTACCATGAAACAAATAGAGTGGCTCATCGGTAAGTCACGGTTTGGTTGGTTAGAGTGTTTAACCAAAAAATTTAAGGTCACAGGTTTAAACCTCATTGACATATGTAGGGTGTGTGAGTTATTAATCTTTTTTTTTAAATAAAGTGGCTCGTAGGCTTGCACACCTTACTAGGTTCTTGTCATTGATGATTATTTTTTTTATCAAAAAGAATATTTATTAATAACATAATGGTTCTTACAACCCTTGGGGTTAAGGTGGCCTCGTCAAAAACTCTGCTTGATCAGAGCAAGTAAAAAAGAGTACCACCCCCCATATCATCAATTCATACAATCTGCAACTATCATTGTGTTAAGCCATGACGGCCCTGCTTCCTTCCAAAAACCATACCCGCTCTCTAGCAAAGCATGCCTTGCCAACCTATGAGCTGTCATATTGTCATCTCTATGCATTTTCTTCCACAAAACAGAATCTAAAGTTGCAACCAACACTTTTAATATCATCAATAACCCCACCCACAAGACTAAGATCAAGGTCATTCTTCTGTAGAGCTGAAATGATCATACTTGAATCACTCTCCACCTCAACTTGTCTATATCCCTCATTTAGGCACAACTTTAATCCATGAAACACAGCTAAAGCTTCAACAACCTCAACAGGTGGGTTACCGGGGATTGCCATATGAGTTGCACATTTCAAATTCCCCTCTCCATCACGTACTATCATACCAAGACCAGATTTCTTATTTTTAACATCAATTGCAGCATCAACATTAAGCTTGAGGTTAGGTGCATTAGGGGCCTTCCACTTAACTCTTGATGGTTTCACCATAGTATCATTACCCGTCTTAACGCAAACTTGAGCCCCTGGGAAGTTGTTAAGCCATTCATTTGCATACCATACGGTTTGGTTGCCATCTTCCACCACCCCTTCATGTTTAAACTTGTTCTTAGATTTCCATAGTAGCCAACAAATAACACCAAACAACTCCAATTCCTCTTTAGAAGAAGTCATTGTCACGTGCTCAAAGAGATGAGCAAAGGTAGGCTCTTTCCAACTTTTATATATCCCTTGCAAGAAGGAGTGCTTCCATACCTTCTTCGACCATGCACAACTCCATAGACAATGAACTACTATTTCTTTCTCTTGCTCACATCGACAGCAGATATCAGAACTCCCAATGTGTCTAATGAGCAAATTAGAAGCACAAGTTAAAAATCCTTGACAAGCACGTCATAAGAACAACTTCATCTTGTTAGCAATATTTAAACTCCACAGAACCTCCCATATTGACTTGCCCTCTTTCTTCTGATTACCACTGCAACCAATTGAACCTGTTTGCAAATTTTGTAACTCAGTCTCTAACCAACAACCAGACTTGACTGAGTACCTTCCATCCTTATTGTAGTGCCAAATGATTGTATCATCTCTCGTACCAACAACAATTGGAATAGAGAGAATAGACTTCACTTCATGAGGTAAAAAGAGAGAATTTAGCAAATTTTGATTTCACATACCTGGATAGAGCATCAACTCACTAACCATCATGTTCCTATCATCAACAGGAGGGGAAATTGGTTTAAAAGTTCAGGGATCGATGATTATTGGTTAGATGAGATTTCTGTTATTATTTAACATTTTACTATTAAAATTTTTGTAGACCATTTATTGTAGCACGAGAATTGAGATATAATGACTCCCTAACCTCTGTGGTTGCAAATTATTCGTAAAAATGATTCTCATTTATTTTAATCGGAAGGTCATTACTTTATTACATTAGGGAACAAAACTAAAGATTGCAAACATCATGTGCAATCGCAGCTTGAATGAAACTAGGAGAAGAAAAATACAATTTTTCTCTTGGAAGATTTCGAGCATGGGAAGCAATAGTAGAATTTCCTTTTCTGTTTTGGTAAGAGTTAACTACCACTATCTCTCATCACCTCCTCATATTTAATGTCAATTTTGTAGTGATCTATTTTCGCATTAAACAAATTTTGGTTTACCAATAGTCATGACACTCAAGACTAAAGGTGATCACCATAAAAACATAAAAGAGTTATGGACATCCTTGATTCAGTAATTTACATCAATGAAGATATCGTCTTACGAGAGATACTCACCTTTTAGAGTTTCAACTTTTAACCATTATATACCATAAAAAACTATATTTAGACAAGAAATTAGAGGCTCAAATATTTTAGAGTTCCATCCTTCCATTTGATCAATAAAAACTCAATATTATTTTTTGCGGACCTTATTTTGCCTTCAAAAATATAGGCTGGATACCTTGCTATATATGTGAATATTTAAAGTTGAAGAGAATATTTAAAATTGAAGAGATTACCATATACTTGGCACCCATTAAATGTGCAATTCATTTTACACAGTATATATATGTTAACCTAGCTAGTGTAAGTGCATCATATTTCTAGCATTTGAGCTCTAATTTAACTACATTGTAGGTAGAAGTGAAAATACAGATTAAAATGGCTAGCCTCTCATGGATTTCCATTGCTTTGCTTGTTATCTTTGCCTTCGCAACCAATACTTTGGTACTAGTCCCTCAACTCAACTCTATCTCTCATTTCGATGATCTAGCTAGTTATATGTTTAGGGTTGTTCGAAAAACTCAAATGTTATATAAATAAAAAAGAATTCATATTATCTCAGTAATTAATTCATTATATTCACTGCAGGCTCAATGGGATCGGAGTCTGGCAGCTGCGCCTGCTGCCATTTTTCCTGTAAGTTTGCTCTAAATGATTCATGTTAAGACGCACACATCCCATTTGTTTCTCTGAAGAAAGTAAAAACTAGAGCATAAAACCTTCTACAACCCATTAGTATCTATCAAACAGAAAAGCACAAAAAGAATTCTGTCATTGCTCTTTCACAAGAGATTTTCTAATATTTATATTTTAAGAGTTATTTTCAAATTTTTATGATAAATTCGACCTCCCATGTGTATCTAACTTGTCTCTTGAATATTTGCAGCAAGGCGGAGAAGGATCACTTCAGCCTGAACGTATGTAACTCATCGTGTCTTTTTACTTATTTATTATTTCGACCTCGCTACATCTCTATTGTACTAGTGAATGTATGATAATTGAGATTAAATAGTTTGTTTTAATTGAAAATATTGTTTGTCCTAGTTTCAAATAATTCAATCTATGCATGTTGTGACTAATTCTGTTATGACTTTTGTTTAGAATGTGCGGCAGCGTGTGATTATCGGTGCTCAGAAACTTCACACAAGAAACCATGTTTGTTCTTCTGCAATATGTGTTGTCAAAAATGTTTGTGTGTCCCATCTGGCACATATGGACACAAAGAAGAATGTCCATGCTACAATGACTGGAAAACCCAGGAAGGAGCTCCCAAATGCCCTTGAAGGAAAACACCTTGCAGTGTTAATGATGAGTGAAATAGAATAATCAATAAGGAATATGACAGAAGAATTTTTATGTTCTTTTTCTTCTTTCTTTAGAAATGAATAAATATAATGCATACCTTCCCTTTCTTTCATTTCTTTTAATAAAAATTAATAAATTCATACCCTCAATCAATAAGCACTTTGAATTTAGTGTACTGTTAGAGACCCCATTTCGTACAAAATTTGATTATATAACGAGTTGGCACCATAACATTAGATTATTTGAAGTTTATGTTGACATGGATTTTCTTGTATATAAAATAAATCTATAATATTTTTTTTGATCAAACTATATTTCATTTAATAAAATTATAATTACAAAACAATCACAATACCTAATAATATATTACAACTACTATCAAATATATCATTAGCTTCAAATTACATATCATCTTTCCGAATATGAGAGACTAACCAAATGAGCATCAAATTGGACAACTGGTTGAGTTAACTTGACCAATATGATAGAGTAGCAATTACTAGGACATGTACGGTGTCTCATGATCTCCTTGTTCAGGATCTCCACTGTTTATAGGTGGAACCTAATATTTCACCTTTACTGGGTTACAATTAAATGTGAAGCCACTCTGGGCCCTTTGTCTGGGCCCAATTCGCCATAAAGCTAAGTAAAGCAAGGGAAACTACTCCCACATTGGAAAGGGACAGGAATGCTGCCTTCAATGCTACTATAAATACCGGCACATGCCTCCCCATAAAGGTACGATGAAACTTCTTGACTATTCCCGAGTTTTATGCTTAGCTGACAGTGTCTGACTTAAGCATCGGAGTGGCTCCCCTCGGTAAACCCGGGGACGCCTCTTTGACGTGTTTGTTCTTTACACAGGAAAACTCGGAGTACAGGGAAGTTCGCTATTTCTGGAACCGTGCAGCCCGCTAAAGGGACCACGAGTCTACCCGGAAACAATTGGTGCTCTCGTTGAGAGTTGAACTCAAGACCTCTCGCTCGATATTTTGAAGAACAATGATGCAAATAACAATGAGACGTCAACCAGACTCGCTGATGTGATAACCCCAGAAGGGAATCCTCCGGGTTATGAAAACCCGCGAACTTTTGACAGTGCATACATCAAACCCGCTACCCTCCCACCCGCTTGATAATAGGTACCAAGTTATCTACAACTGTCCAAGTTTATTATATTTTGATGTTATATATATAAAGCCTTTCAGGCCCACATAAAACCCGGCAGGGTTATGTCTATCAATCAGTTTGTTGAGTGAATACAGACGATCTCCATTTGACATGAAATATTGCAAGCCTTTAACGGCCTTATTTCATGGTCAAAACTCAGCAAGCTCCGATAAATCTCCGATAATCTCCGATAATCTCCATTTGACATGAAATATTGCAAGCCTTTCACGGCCTTATTTCATGGTCAAAACTCAGCAAGCTCCGATAAATCTCCGATAATCTCCGGTCTACATGACGTGAAATATTGCAAGCCTTTAACGGCCTTATTTCACTGTCAAACTCGGCAATCTCTGATAATCTCTGGTAATCTCCATAACTTGAAATATTGCAAGCCTTTCACGGCCTTATTTCAGTCTTTGAAAGTCTTAACGGACCCATACAGCCCTAGCGGCACTATTTTTATTTACATGCCAAACCGGCATTATATGTGTAAATTTTATCACATTTGCATATTTTGCATCAGATTACCGTGTTATTTGGCAGGAGGCCCTTGGAAGTCCTAACGGACCCGTAACGCCTTAGCGGCCCTATTTTCACTTTATAATGTTAACATGCCAAACCGGCATTATATGTGTAAATTGTCACCACTTGCAGGTTATGCATCGGGTTGAAAGTCCGTATGAACCTGTAAAGCCCTAGTGGCCCTTGAAAGTCCTAACGGACCCGTACAGCCCTAGCGGCCATATTTTCATTTTATAACATTAACATGTCAACCCGGCACTATATGCAAATTTTGTCAACACTTGCAGGTTAAGCATCGGGTTGGAAGTCCTAACGGACCCTTAAAGCCCTAGCGGCCTTTCAAAGTCCTTATGGGCCCGTAAAGCCCTAGCGGCACTATTTTTATTTATATGCCAAACCGGCATTATATGTGAAATTTGTCAACATTTGCAGGTTATGCACCAGGTTGGAAGTCCTAATGGACCCGTGAAGCCTTAACGGCCATATTTTTATTAACATGCCAAACCGGCATTATATGTGTAAATTTTATCACATTTGCATATTTTGTATCAGATTACAGTGTTAATCGGCAGGAAGCCCTTGGAAGTCCTAACGGACCCGTAAAGCCTTACCGGCCCTATTTTCACTTTATAATGTTAACATGCCAACCCGGCGCTATGTGTGAATTTTGTCTACACTTGCGAGATATGCATCAAATTAACGTGTTATTTGACAGGAAAAATTATGCCAACAGCTTGAATGCTTTTATTCGAAAGTCAGCTACAAGGCAGAAAGCCGCTACAAAAATAAAGACTAGTCTACAAAAGCAAAGAAAAATCCTCCGAGAGAAGCTCCAGCTCATGGCGCTGCAGACCCGCTACCCCCGCCAGTGCTCGAGCCGCCACGTCCACCCCGGGGCCATATGATAAACTGTCCCCTACGGAGCGGTGGCCGGTTTTGAGGACCACCGACAATCCCGCCACGGGATGTACCTCTCCGAGCTGCTGAAGCAGGAACCGGGGGACTCCGAGCCGGGTTTGTAGAAGCCCTAGGCTTTGCCACCACAGCTGGACTCGACCGGGAGCCGCCTGCAACCTCATCGGGTCTGATATGACCTTGGTGACCATCATACCCAGCTTTGTCGAGCCAGCCTTGGCGAATCCCGGCGCTAACAATTTCGGCTCGAGCCTCAGCCCTTGCCGACCGCAGCTTCAGTTCAAACTCGGGACTCGCTAGAAACTCGGAGACAGCAGAGTCCCTGGCCCGGGAAACAGCCTGGACTAAAGCTCCTTTTTGTTGCTCCAAGGAAGTAACTTGTTGCTGCAGCGCCTGGTTTTGCTCGGTCAGCTGAGCTATAGCGGCATCTTGAGAACACCGGTCCTCCCGGTGACCCTCGATGACCTTCTCAAGCTCCGAGTTTTTGGCCACCAACTCGGCCATTTGCTCTTCGGCCTTGGCCAACTCAGCACACGACGCGACGGCTGATGCGCTTGCGAATTCCCGGACCCGAGCCAGGTTTTCTTCGCTCGCTGTCACCTGGTCCCGGGCGGCCCGGAGATCGTCCCTGAGGACTCTCTCTCGCTCGGGGATGCCTTCGGTTATGAGCCGATCAGTTGCCAAGTACGACAACCTGACAGCCTACACAAATCAAATAACGGGTTAGTGCAAGGAACCAAAAACAAAAGAATGAGTTAAAGGCGAAGACAAACTTACCCGCATCAGCTTCTCCTGCGCCCTCCGGGCTACAGTCACCGGGTCCTCATGCTCCAGTACATAGGAGTCGGCGGAGCAGTTCTTCAAATCCGCTACCATTCTCTGGATGGCCACATCCGCCATTCCCGCGCCCGCCAACTCCTCCATTATTTCTATGGTGTCCCGGTGCTGCTTTCTTTCCCTCCTCTCTTTCCTCTCCTTCCTTCTCTTCCTCCTCTCGGACCTCCCCGAGCTGGATGCCTCACGGGTGCGTTTGCGAGAGGGAACGGGCTCCACTTCTTGAACTTCGTCACTCCCGTCACTCCCCTCCGGGTTCTCACTCCCTATCCCCCTCTCCAATCCTCCAACCTCTTCACCTCCGTTGTCATCCTCTTCAGTAAACTCCTCACCGGGGAGCACAGACGATGGAACCGCGCTCATCACCGGTTCTTCAGTCTCTTCGTCGGCCATGGAAGATTCCCTTCCCGGTTCTTCGAATAGCGGGTTGTAATCCGCCTCCGAGGGATTCCCTTCAACTTCCTCTCCCTCCTGGTAAACCTCTGGCCCGAGAACCTCAGCCAAGTACTCGGGGACCTCGTTGTAATGCAAGGCATCAACATGGAACTGCTGAAGGTCCCCTTGCTCGGCGTCTGGGCGCAGGAAAGCCGCTTTTGTGGTCAGGTCGATATCGTACGGTAGACCATCCGCCCCTTGCGTCCGGATCCCGGTCCATACAGCTTTATCCTCAAAGCCGTCATATATTCCCGGGTTCTTCCGTTTGGTGAACTCCATCGGAAGAAGAGCTGCAACAAAAACATAGCCTGTTACACAAAGAGCATGTCATGTGACAACAAAAATTAGAAAGGACACCGGACAAACCTGGTAGCTCCATCAACCGGCACCTGCTGTACACGTACAGCCTACAAAGCCGGTATGAACTCCGGTCGTCTTGCCCCCGAAAAGCCCACAGCATCCTCCGGATCCTCTTCTCCATCACCGGCTCCAGAGGAATGTCGGGGACATCTGCAACACAAACAACATAATTATAACCCGGGATAGAGAAAAGAAAGAAGAATCCAGAGAGAAAGGACTTACTCATCAGTGGCTGGAAGTCACCCGGTACTTGAAACGCGTATCCCGGGTCTTGAAAGTTTCTTATCAAGAAACTTTTCTCCCTCCAGGTCTGGCTCACGGAGGTTGGCAGGTCCTCGACGATCTTCTTGAAAACCGCTTTGGACTTCAGTTGGATGGTCCCACTTAAACCCGCCTTCCGGGAGTACTCGGCCCGGTACATGGCGTGTAACTCGTGATAGGTTGGCATCTGCTGCTTCAGCACCTTGTACATAACGCACAACCCGAGTAGCTGCCTCCACATGTTCGGTCCAACTTGCCCGATTGCGAAGTTGCTCGCAGCCAAGAGGTACTGCACCTCTACCTTCAGCGGGAGTGACAGGCCGCAGCGTAGCTGATACTCGTGGCACAGCGTCCACCCATCCCCGGGAGTGAAGAACTGGTCCTCGGGTTCTAGAGGCCGTATTTCTACAGACTCGGGGATTCTCCAGTTGCTCCTTAGCTCCACGATCTCCTCCGCTGTCAGTGAGTACCCGGGAGGGTCAAGAGCGGTCCCATCAGTGAAGGTTACGGAGGCAAACTCGGGGACGTGAGTGTCCATTGTTTCGTTGGCCATCTGCAAAAACAAGAAAACTCGGGGGTGTCAACAAAACTCAGCTAACCCGGCGTCACAAAGCTAAATTCCCAGACGCAGAGACCCAGAAAACCTTCCTGGGAACCCAGAAACAGTACACAAATCGTCCCAAAACAATCAAAAAGGAGGGAAGAAGACACAGTACCTTAATTTTGAGTGTTTGAAGGGGTTTTTGAGATCGATTTGAGATTGAGAATCAAAAGAAACAGCGACAAAAGAAAGCGACAGCAAAAAGCACGAAAAAGTTGAGGTGAGACAAAACTGTCACCTTCAACCCCTATTTATACAGTTAGAGGCGTGCACTGAGGGGACGTTTCAGTTTCTCGAGGGAAACGACACGTGTCACGCATGCCGCTTCACAAAACCGAAAAACTTTTCAGTTTCCCCCCACTACAACCCGGAGACGTCGTTTTGAATTCTCAACGTAAAGAATGTCTGCGGGTTACGCTTGCGTACGGACTTGGGGGACTGGGTACCCCGGGTTTGGTTGCTACCTTTGTAACCCGGTAAAGAAACGATTTTAAGTCCCCACCCAAGCGTACCCCTTGACTGAGGACTTGGGGGACTTGTTTATAGGTGGAACCTAATATTTCACCTTTACCGGGTTACAATTAAATGTGAAGCCACTCTGGGCCCTTTGTCTGGGCCCAATTCGCCATAAAGCTAAGTAAAGCAAGGGAAACTACTCCCACATTAGAAAGGGACAGGAATGCTGCCTTCAATGCTACTATAAATACCGGCACATGCCTCCCCATAAAGGTACGATGAAACTTCTTGACTATTCCCGAGTTTTATGCTTAGCTGACAGTGTCTGACTTAAGCATCGGAGTGGCTTCCCTCAGTAAACCCGGGGACGCCTCTTTGACGTGTTTGTTCTTTACACAGGAAAACTCGGAGTACAGGGAAGTTCGCTATTTCTGGAACCGTGCAGCCCGCTAAAGGGACCACGAGTCTACCTGGAAACATCCACAAACCGGATCTCCCTGTAATTTCAACACAGGCTAATAAAATGCTCGACCAACGGCCGAAAAAATTGTGAGTTCTTGTAACAATGAACCAACTACCTAAAATCAACACTCTATTTGTCTATAATATACTTCAAAAAAACTCGATAGAGTAAGAACTTATTTAATATCTAAAAACCAGATCCAAAAACAACATCAAATAAAACTGAAAACAAAACACTAAAATAGATTAGGCCTAGAGCCAAAGCCCAGACCCATTTACCAACAAGCCCAAGCTTCAGATCCAGCTTGCAGAGTATTGTACGTCGTGCACAGCCAATATGCTCCTCTTCCATGGCACTAACGACAACAACACCACCATCTCCTAACCCCCAATCGATAGAGCCGCCGGCCCTCCCTAGCTAAGATCTAGAACACCCAGACCAAAATGATACCTCATCCGTTCGCAGCTCAGAGGTACTGAGCAAACCAACCACTCAAGCTGCGCCGTCAAACAACCACCAAACCCTGCATACAAACCATCGACGCTCCTTCCTTGAGATCGACAACACTAGCCTTGACCTCCCACCTTCGATTCACTTCTGCCCTCCCCTGTCAGAGTTTTTCCTCACCCACGACAACAACGTCATCACCCTACAAGCTTTCCATTGGTTGGGCAGTACATTAGAGGATGTAACATCCCTTCTCGCTCGTCCAACGAAGATGCCGCGAGGGCGTACCATCGGACCGGACATGTAAGAAGAAGAGAAAACCAGCCGCTAGGGTTCCTCTATTAAGGAAAACTTATATTCAATAAAAACACACCTAAACGAAATACCAAATTGATTTAGAAGATGATCACAGCGGAATTCTGCATCTTGATGCCCAGATTAAAGTACCATCACAAAACAATTATTAACCATGAAAGCCACATGTTCCATGCCTAAATTTTTGTATAGCTAGTTGATTGAACCATGAAAAATATATGACACTACCAAAAAAAACACTTAGCAGACGAAATGACCAAAAAAAGCCGACGAATTTTTTTTTTCCATCGGCTATATTATACTTTAGCAGACAAAAAATGTTCGTTGGCTAAAGTTTTCACTCGTCGGCTAAAGTATTTTAGCAGATGAAAAAATGTCATCGGCTATTGTTAAAAAAATTTCCGCGTCCAAACTTCTCTCTTTTAAAACTCTCATTTCCTTCTCCCGCCTTCTCTCATCTCCCCGTCTCTCCTTAAGAACCCCCCAAATCTCATCACTCTCTCTTTCTCTCTAAAATCAAAACCCCCTCTTTTTCTCTCTAAATTCCATTCCAATCTCTCTCTCAGCCATAAACCGCTGCCCACCGATCCTCCCCCAAGTGCTCCTCACCCTTCCTCAAGTTCCTCAAACCCAGAGCCCTAGCCCTAGCCCAAATCTCCTCCATACCACAACCAAAGTACTGTGAGATATAATGAGTTAATATAATTAATATAATATGATGCAATCGTTGTCCTCATTTTGATAGTTAGTTGTGAGTGACGTGTTTAAGTTCCCTTCCACAGATAATTGTCTTTATAGAAAATATAAATAATCTAATTACCTTTTTACAGACATGAAAATAAAGTATAATACTAAAAAACATGTATATTTTAGCCGACGACATGTATACTTTAGCTGATGATATATAAAGACTTTCGTCGGCTGAAGTCAGGTATGATCAACCATTTTGACCAGCACGGGAAGTTTTGTCCGACCAAATTTTGTCTGCAAAAGTCTAAAAATTTGTCGGCAAAAATCAGACTTTAGCCGACGACTGTCACTATTTTCATCGGTTAAAGAATGGTTGACTAACTTTAGTCGGCGACACTTTAGCCGACAAAGTTTTGTTGACTATTACTTTAACCGACAAAAAGGTCTACAGGCCGACAAATTTTATTTGTCGGCTAAAGTGTTTATTCTGGTAGTGTGAGTAATGCTACACACACCAAATATTTTACAAAATATGAATTCCAAATGGTATTCGTCGGTTAAAGTGTTTGTTCTGGTAGTGTGAGTAAAGCTACACACACCAAATATTTTACAAAATATTAATTACAAATGGTGTGGCAGAGACCAACTCACCATTTTTATTTATCAATATTAGTGACAAAGATTTTGAGTTTTTGACTAAATTGAAAGAACAATTTCTTGAAAACAAGAAAGGGAAAAACATAATTAATGTATATGATTTGTTTCCTGAAAAGAACCTTTGATTCTCATTTAAAGCTTTTACGCACCATTCAAGATCCATCTTGCTTTGATTGATTGACTCAACGAGAAATGTTTCTCTCCTCCCGGAGGTCCATGCCACCCATGCTAGGTGGTCCTCGCAACCTATTAAAGTTTGACACGTAGAATTTTTAAAGTTGATAATAAGCTTTTCTATTTTTTTGTAAAATGACCTATATGGGTCTACCAAAACAAGTTACAAGAAAAGTCAATTGAGCCAAGCTTTTTTTTTGGTCAGTTGAAAATTCATTAAACAAGCCCAAGGCAAGAATACAAGGCAGGCAGAGCATCAGCAAAGCCCAAACGTCTAAGTTACTAAGTCCAACCAAATAAAAGCCAGACAAAGAAACTCAACCCAAACAACAACAAGAAGAAAAGACGAACTGAAGAAGAAGAAAACACAGAACAACGACGAGCCAAAACAAACAAGAAAAACAGAAAGCAGAGCACCGAAAATAGAAGACGCCGAAGGGAAAAAACAGCAACCAAGACCTCGGCTGGGCTATGGGCACCTGAGATACGAGTTGTGAGGCGGAGGACATGGCAATCCATCGCGAGAGAGAACATGCACAAGGGAAGAAGGCGGGCGATCAATCCAGACCTCCGGGCACTTCTTCCTCACAACTAGCGAGGCCACGAAGTCGGCAGCGGAATTCGCTTCTCTTGGGATCCAAAACCAAGCAGACCTTTGGCTCAAGGTAACTTCCTTCTTGATTTTTGCGATGATTGGTACAATTTTCCAATGGCAGTTGCTTGAATTGTTAACGATGGAATCGACTAAAGACTTTGAGTCTGATTCCAGGAGAATTGGGACATGAGGGATGCGCTTTGATAGTTCCACAGCCTCCAAAGCCGCTCTAGCTTCAGCCTCCAAAGACGAGCCAGACAAACATAACCGCGTAGAACCATCAATTAGAGAGCCATGGCAGTCCCGAGCTAAAGCACAAACACCAGTGAGGTTTGTCTCCTTACTCCAAGCAGCATCAATATTGATTTTTATATGTCCAGGTGGTGGGCAGTTCCATGAGTGGTGGGTTTTGGTGAGATTTGTATCGTGATGGGGAAGGTGATGAGAAGTTGGAGTGATAGTACTGGTTGAAGGGTGACATATGATGTTTAGGCTTGGGTATGTGCGAGCAATAGCAGCTTGTGACACGGGTGGATTTGTGGGGAAAAGATGAGAATGGGATGCATGATCCCTGTTATGGCTTCTGGGAAAGGGAATTTCTGAGGAAGTGGGATGGTATGTATGATCGGAAGCAAAAGTTAAAATTGGACAAGGGGAGGTAGAATTTTGGGGATGGTGGATCATCCTCAGTCATATCAAACAAAAGATGGAGGATGAAAATCAAGGTTGTTGGCTTGTTGCTGGGCATCCATGAATCCAACAGTGACTTAAGGCAAATGTTACATCTTCTTCCACCATCATCCATCTGCACCAGTTTTGGCGAATGTTAACTATGCCGCTAAAAAGCCTAGTTTTGGCTTCTAAAGCTGTATGGGTCTCTTTCCCCGCAGTTCTAATTTCTCCAACAAACCCAACATCCACGATTCCAAGCTCCAACTACATGAGGGTTATGTCTTGCTAAAACAAAACCAAAGACGGATAACGTATTTTACGCGCCATACTCATGGATCTAGAGCTTGGACTAAAGATAGATTCTACATTTTGATATTTCAATTCCAATTATATCTTTGATGATTTGGTGTTTCATATATTAATTCCCCTCTTAAATCATGAAAATTGCTGAAGATTCCATCTTTATAGCTTAGATTCATTAAGTTTATATATTATGGTGGAGATCATGAAAACGAAGAAGATATTGTATAATTGATGATGAAGTATAAATGAATTGGGAAGATGAGGATGGAGACCAAGACACAATAAGACCTAATATCTTCTTTTTAGGATTCAAATTTTTGAACCAGCAACATATGTTGGTCATAATGACCAATCAATTAGAAAGAAGGTAGAGAGAGAAAGTACAAAAAAGGTAAGGTTTGAAAAATTATGACTAACATGACAGCATTTTATTAATTGGTCATTATGTCCAACATATGTGACTGATTGGCAAATTTGAATCCGTCTTTCTAAATATTAACTAAAATAAATACTGAGATAGAACTTCTATTGGCAAGGAGGACAGATTTTAGTTAATATTTAGGAACAGAATTCATATAGAAACACGTACCAACATTCACCGTTATTTGTGCAAGTGTAAGATATGGTGCTCTTGCTCAAACATAATATGTAACCAAAAAATTCGCTGCCAGCGATGGCGAGGGGTCTGAATCCGTGGGAACGATTCGATCAGTTGATCCGGGAAAATAGTGAGTCGAGAATTTATGGTTGTACCGGTCTTAGTCATAGTTACATTTTCTTGTATGATCCGACTAAGTGTTTAAAGATCGTGGCACTTTGATGGAGTATGCCACCGAAGATGCCGCTTTAGCCGCATTCCGAGATAACACAAGATATCATGATTTTGTTCTTAAGCCCTTAAAATTGTATGATTCTTGAAGATTGGAAAAAATGACCCGAAACAGATATTTCAAGTTTATAAATGCCACAATAGAGTTGTTGAAAGTTTTCAATGACTTCATTCAAGATGTGTATCTACCTTGAGAGGAGAGTTTATTGATTCAAAATCGTGATCAAATCAAGCAATGGTTTGCTTTAAATAACACTGTATTTTATGATCTCCCACATAACCTTCGATTTTTCACCAATATAGCACATCTCGGTGATCAGAATGAAGCTAACAATCTGTGCAATAACAGTGTTTTTCGTAGAATCATTTGGCACGAAATCCCTGATTAGAGAGATCAATGTTTTTGTCTGATCCCCATCTGGGACAAGTGTTGGAGTTTCCAAGCGATCCGTAATGACCAGTGTCGATGTACGAAATCAAAGACAATCTCTGGTACTGCTCTAATGCTATGAAGCATTATCGGCAGTATCAGGGTGCTCCGAAGTTGACTAAGATTGAAGTAATTATCCTTTTGTGCGATATCATACAAGGTTTGGCTAACATACTCTACGTCGAATACGCCGAAGTTTGAGATGGATACCGTGGTGAATATAATCTCTTTCGTGTCCTCAGCAATGACGCTTAAGGTCAGAAATAGGAGGCAAATCACTTTGAAGACTCTTATCTGAAGTTGTAAAGTGTGATGTATTGCTGCATGTTGGATTTTCTTATGTCGGTCGCTCCATCTACCAACTGAACTTTCAAACATAAGTATAAATAGGCAATCCTAACAGTAGTATTTCGCTTAAATCACAAATATATTTGGGAGGTTATGTGATGATTGTAGAATTATATCAATATTTTGACAAAAATATCCAGCCTTCTATCTTAATAAAAAAGTGAGATATTCTTATTCAAAAAAGAAGAAGCAAAGAGCAAGTAAGAAAAATTGAAATAGAGAGTTCTTCAAGTTTTGGGGGAGCGGTCATGAGAGTGAGTCAAATTGTGATTTCCTATCCACTTCACTTTCTTAACTTCTCTCCCTAAGCCTCATTGCAACTTAATAAAAGTCCTTTTTGTTACAAGATGGTTTGTACATGACCCTGTGAAGGTGAGGTTGAAAATCAAGCATATAACAGCATTTGCATGAAATTATTTGAGTGATAATGTAGCTAACCCTTAAACACTTGTATGAAAATTAGAGTGATTATCTAGTGAGTTTGTGGTTAACACGATTTTGTTATGCAAGCTTGATTTTGATGCATCAATGTGATAGCATGAGATGTCCTAAATAGTACTCTAGCATGTGACTTATAACTTCATAAAACTTTTGAGACATAGCATGATTTGTTGCCATATGATAATTGTGTTATTTGAGAAACTTGTTGGAAGGGTTAGATCGATATTCTCTTTTGTAGAAATGGTGACAAAAGAAACAAAGTGAGTTTGCATCATTTTTTTTATATATCTATCCCCTTCACCATTTTCCATAGACCATCTCCCACTTCACACTCTATCACTTTTCTCTCACTAATATCCATTAGAGAAGCACGTTCATCTCCACCACCTTCGTGTCATAAGTTTTATTACTACCACTACCAAATTCATCACTTTTCCATCTACCGATCTCATTTCATATACACAAAGCTTCACTTTTCATCTCTCACTACCAGTATAAACATCATAGCCGACGAAAAAAAAAGAGTCGGCTAAGCTAAATTTTCATCGGCTAAAGTAGACTTTTAGGCGACGAAATATATTTTCGTTGGCTAAAATAATTTGTTTCATCGGCTATAGTCTGTACACTATAGCCGACGAAATTTTAAAAGTTTAGCCAATGAAATATATAATTTCGTTGGCTAAAAGTCCTTATATTTCCAGATCTAGACAACAGTTCATTTGAAAAAAAAATAGGAGAAAAAAATTTGGGTATTGTAGAAATTATTGGGTGTCGTCGAAATCTGTCTAAAATTAGTTTGTGGAGCTATATATAGGTATGTATATGTGTATATATCTTGATTTTGTGTTGATTTAAGAGTTTTATTTGAGTTATATAATATTGATTTTGAGTTTTAATTTAAGTTGAATTAATAGATTTTGAGTGTGATTGAGTTGATCGATTTTGATTTGATAATATATATGAAATTGTTGTTATTATTAAGTAGTAGTTATATATATATATATATATATTAATTATAATATTGTGTTGATGCATAGTATGAATTAATTAAGTTGTTGATTATAATTGATGTTGATATATATATAATATTGTTATGTAATTAGTAATTAGTATATATATATATATATATATATATATATATGTGTGTGTGTGTTAATTATTACTTTGTTATTAATTAATTGTAGTAGAATACTAAATGATTTGAAAATTTAATTAATTAATTAATTAGAGTTATACATATATATTTTGTTATCTTTTCAGGATATGGATAAGAGTTGGATTTCGCTTCCAAAATGAGACAAAAGATATGGTAAAAGAGTTATTAGTTTTATTGAATATGTGATGGATAAAGCTAACGAGAATACAATTTTCTATTGTCCGTGCACTAAATGTCAGTGTCGCAGCGATATGCATCGATTTGCGATTGACAAAGTTTGACAGCACCTAAAGAGTAACGAGTTTTGGGAGAAGTACACATGTTGGATATATCACGGTGAAACATCATCAGGGGATCCGCATGATCATGGACAATTTTTTGAGACGGGCAGTACATCTAACGATCCAACAGCGGCCTTCATCAACGATATGTTTCCTTATGAGAGCGGTGTATGCTCTCAAAGACAGTATATGTCTGGGCCGGTGCAGCCCTTCCCTAGAGTTGTCAACACTGCTGGTATTGACAAGTACAACAAACTAATTGCTTTCCAGCAGATCCCTGTGTACCTCGGTTGTCAGAAGACAGTTCTTGAAAGTGTGATGGACGTTATGAAGATTAAAAGTTGAGACAAAATCGACCGTGAAGGCTGTTGATGATTATCTACAGTACACTGCTTCGATGCGGCCCCACGGTCATCGTCTTCCTACCACTCATCATATGGTCCGATGTATCCTGAAAGATCTTGGGCTTTCCTACATGAAGATCCATGTATGCAGATATGATTCTGTTCTCTTCTGGGGTAAAGATCCAGAAGGGAATGACCTTGGTGGCCTTAACGCATGTCCGGTATGTCAGAGTGACAGGTATAAGCTGACTCTTGTAGGCAATAGGAAACAAGTGAAGGTACTTCGATATTTCCCGTTGAGGGTTAGGCTGGAGCGGTTGTACATGTCATCACACACGGCCAAAACTATAAGATGACATGGTGATAGGGAATTGCATGACGAAGATACCCTTATACATCCTGCTGATGGGGAGGCTTGGAAGCATATAGATCGTGAGTTTCCTCATTTTGTTTCAGATGTTCGAAATGTGAGGCTCAGGCTCTCATCTGACGGGTTCAATCCTTTTGGCAACATGACTCTTCAATACAGTGTATGACCGGTGATTTTGGTACCATACAACCTTCCTCCATGGATGTGCATGAAGAAGGAATACAATATGTTGAGTTCGTTGATTCCGGGGCCCGGTTATCTAGAGAAGTGTCTTGATGTGTATTTGGAACCCTTGATTGAAGTGCTTAAGTTTTTTTTGGGACGTTGGTCATCCCACTTATGACAAGTACATGCACGAGATGTTCCATATGCATGTCATGGTTGTTGATACTATTAGTGATTTTCCAGCCCGTGAGATGTTGTCGGGCAACGTTGTTAGGGGATACAAGACTTGTCCAGAGTGCCTTAGTGATGAGGGGAGCAATAGTCATTGCAACAAGATATGCAGATTGGGTCACCGTACTCTCCTTCCGTATGATCACGTATGGTGGTTCGATGACAAGACATTTGATGAGACTGTAGAAAACAGTGTGCCTCCCAGAAGTTGGACGGGGGAAGAAATTTTAGCAGTGCTTAATGAGTATGATTTTGGACAGCTCAACAATCATCCCAATATTATGGCGGCAATACCTGATAGACCCGACATGTATAAATTTTGGACACATAAGAGCATATTCTGGAAACTCCTATACTGGAGTAAGTTGTTGATCAGACACTACCTAGATGTGATGCACATAGAAAAGAATGTGTGCGACAGTGTGGTGGGAACAGTGCTGAACCTGATGATCTAGTAGAAAAGAATGCAATTGTTGCTTACCGGTCTAGTACACTATACTTGGATGTATCCCATGGAAAGGTATGTTTTTTACACCTAAATTTTTTATTGTACATGTTCAATATATAATCATAACACTTTATTTATAGGCAACTTGGAGACTACAAAACTTATGTAGCTAATAAATCCGCACCTGAAGGATGTATAGCTGAAGCATATATTGCGCACGAGTGCGTCACCTACATGAAGTTGTATTTAGGAGCGTTGAAGGAAACTCCACAAACCATACCGAGATGTACCGAAGTTTAACCTTTCCATAGTCTCTAATGATGTTGAAGTTTATGAAATTTTGCCAGACTCCTACAAGTTGCAACCACATGAGCTAGTCATAGCCCATTAGTGGGTATTGATTAACTGTCAAGAAGTTGAATACTGGAAAGACATCCATTTATATTATCCAGACATTCATGGTGATCTCGACTATAACAACAAGGAGTTCGCGAACTATTTTTGCGGCTGGGTATGTAATTCTTTATTTTTGTTCTTGACTCTTTCATTGCATAATTATTCATATTTACAATACATTAAATATTTGGTTGTAGATGAACCATATTCACTTCGATGGTCACCCAAATTGGTCGCACGAACTAAGACTTCTAGCGATGAAGCCGATAATGTCAAGAGTTTATCCGATGTACAAGGTGAATGGTCTGCAATTTATATGTGAACAGAGAGACAACAGACGGAGAACACAAAATTCTAGGGTGATGGCGCATGGTGGGCGGAATGGAGTTGACTACTACGGTGTTCTCTATTCTGTGGTGGAACTCGTTTATGGGCAAGGCATGATAGTGCACCTCTTCAAGTGTAGATTGTTTGATACTAGCAGCCCGCAGAGCATGAAGATCGATAAGTGAACACTGCTACAAACAGTTACGAAGATGACTTGTTCATTTTTGCCACATTGGTAAAACAAGTGTTTTATCTTGATGACCTTGTTAAGGGTGATGCGTGTAAAGTAGTCAACCTTGTGCACCCTCGAAACATTTACCGGGCGGCTACACTTGAAGAGGCCGAAGACGAGGAAGAAGATGTTGCGTATCATGAACCCAGTGCAATAGGTATTCCTGACTCCTCTACAATTCGCCTTAATAATTTTAAAGCAGGTCGTTCGGTTCGAATTCGTGATTTAGACGCAAGGCTTATTGATGTGGATCCAAATCAAGAAACCGATGATGACTCTTGTGATGGGCAAAAACATAGATTGCCAGAAATTAATTCTGTCACTGAAGAAGACTCATCGGATGATTCCGATTACGTGTCTTCTTAGTTTGAATTTGTAAAACAAATTGATGTGCTTTATATGCTACAAGTTGTTGAATTCATAATTTTGTTTAATTTTGGTGATATATGAACATAAAATTGGTATGGTTACACTACACATCATGTTTTTTTTATATATTTGTTTTGTTTTAGCCGACGAAATATGGCTTATGTCGTCGGCTAAGATAGTTTTAGCCGACGAATTATATCATGTTTGTGATAATTTGGTATATTTGTGTATTAAAATTGATAATAAGTTGTTGAAATATTTGTGATAATTTGGTATATTTGTGTATTAAAATATTAAAATATTAATTGATATATTTAAATAAATTTGGTATATTAAACTATTAATTGGTATATTTAATATATTTGTCATAATGTTGTTGAAATATTTGTGATAATTTGGTATATTTGTGTATTAAAATATTAAAATATTAATTGATATATTTAATAAATTTGGTATATTCAAATATTAATTGGTATATTTAATATATTTGTCATAATGTTGTTGAAATATTTGTGATAATTTGGTATATTTGTGTATTAAAATATTAAAATATTAATTGGTATATTTAATAAATTTGGTATATTAAAATATCAATTGGTATATTTAATATATTTGTCATATTGTTGTTAATTTTTTATAATTTGGTATATTTGTGTATTAAAATATTAATTGGTATATTTAATATATTTGTGATAATGTTGTTAATTTTTATAATTTGGTATATTTGTGTATTAAAATATTAATTGTTATTAATTATACAGATTATAGGAATTAAAATTAAAAGATTTTTAATATATTTAAATTGTCAATTAAAATTAAAAATTCTAATAATTTAATAAAAAAGATGAAATGCTTGTTCAGTAAAACAAAAGGTTCAAAGGGCTAAAGGTCTGAATCGTTTGAGGGAACGTCTAGCAACCCTCAAGCGTCGTTTCAGGGCCCCATGGCAGCCCGACGTGCGTCCCTTCTGGAGCTGACGCAGAGGCATCCGGGAGCCACTTATTTCTCCCGACAGCTAGGGGCCACACATTCCACCAGACAGCCAGGGGCCACACATTCCTCGAGGCAGCCGGACGCCCCTCGCTCCTTGAGGCAGCCGAGCGTCCCTCACTCCTCGAGGCAGCTGTGGCCTCCGACTCAGGCGACGGTGTTTGCACCATATATGCCTGAGATACACAAGGCACCGACTCCGGGCCCTACTGTTTCAGAAGGAGGGTCTTCTTGGGTACAGATGCCGCCGCCTCTTCTCTACCTTCCGCGTTTGATACCGGCATTACCGGCAGTCGATGACTCAGGGGCGCCGATTTATCCACTGCTCCCGCAGGTGACCCCATCAGCGGCGTACCAATTCATGCCTTTTGATACGGATCTCATTTCTGCGAGGGTATCATCATCGGCGACAGAGTCAGAATCCGTCGCGTCCGCCCCAACACCCTCAGGTAATGAAATATAAATAATTTGTTTTCTTATAATGTCATAATAAGAATAATCTATTAATAATCAATTTGTGATAGGCACCGTCAGAGCCAAACCGACAAGGAAGAAGAGAGGCCCCGTCACTGGGAATAGTCTCGAGAAGACCTTGAGTACCTCGGGAAGGATCGTCATCGATACTAACGGGGATGAGAACGTAGTATCGGGCGGGAAGATGAGGATGCACTCCGGCCGCGTGAGAGCGCTCATTAGGGATAGAGTCCCTATGTTGTTGTTAGACTGAGGCGACGTCCCACAGGAGGTTAAGGACATGATCCACAACGCAATGTCGGTAAGTATAAAAAATTCACAATTAATATTATGTATTACATTGTTGATTTGTGAAAAACTAAACTAATAAACGTTTTAATGCAGGTGTGGTTTGACGTTCCCTTGCACCTGAGGAACACCTGGGCGGACGTTGTGCATGGAGGAAGATACGTTGGAAAGTTAACGAAAAAACAAAATTATATGTGTAATTAATAATATTTATAATTTTTTTGTGGTATCTGTAGGTACAAGGAGTGGAATAACGAGTTACGGATCCACTGGACTACGCATGAGAACGAACATTTTGGTATCCCTTTTGAGTTCCAGTTCAGGGAGTATGAGTGGCGTTGGCTTCTGATATCAGAATTCAACAACCCTCATAAACAGGTAATTAAATATAATAATTTCTTATATTGTTATTAATTAGTACGTTTTAAAATATTTTACTAATTTTTTTTCCTTTGTAGGCCGTTTCCCGGGCGAACGCTCAGAACCGGCAACGCAACACAAAGAACCATCATGCCGGTTCTAGACCGTTCGCATCGTTGATGGATGAGGCGGCTAGGAAACATCCAGAAGTCAACCGGTACGTCTATACGTACGAGAAGACATATCCTGACGCCCAGGAGGATATTGCAAGTCATTTTACATTTTCAAATTTTTTAAATTATATATATATATATATATTTCAAAATGTTAATTAATTATTTTTCCTATCCAATTAGACGAAGGTGAGGCATGCTAGTGATGAGGTGATGATTGCTATAGTGAGGGAGACATGACCAGACACGCAAGAGGAAGACATATTTGAAGCCATGTCTCGGATCGACACTTCGGATCTCATGGTTGAGGTGAGGATTATGGGCATAACATTCCCACCGTGAGAAAATAATTTCTACTGCCGGAGTCTAGGAAAGAAGGGTGAGGAGGTACTGAAGACCACTCCCTGATTTAAAAAAAAACGGCCTTGACCAGCAACCGAACGACTTAGCTAGAGGCGGAAGTTCTTATATTACGGGAACAACAAGCCGCCCAAACAGCCTATACTGCTGTTTTACAGAAGTATAATGCGGCAGTATATGCCACCAACCAGGCACAGTAGCAGCAGATGTTCAAGTACTTGCAAGATTTTTTAGCTGCCCAGCTTCAGGGACTTCCGGCTCCGCTAGCCTATTTCCTTACCTCAACCGTCGCAACCTTCTCCTGGCGCGGATATAGATTTAGATGATATAGATTTTATATAGTTTTATGGGTTTATAAACAATTTATAAATTAATAATTTAATGCAAAACGTTTAGACTATTTTTGATGGTGTACGTTGTTGGTTATATGAAATTGTTTGTGTAATTTGCAGCTTGCTTGGATGGTAATTTAGAAATTTTGTGGTTTTTTAGTATAAAAAGTACTATAGCCGACGAAATTTACCATAATTCGTCGGCTATAACATTTTTTTTCAACGTTTAGCCGATAAAATATGACTTAATTCGTCAGCTATAGTAGTATTTAGCCGACGAAATATACTATATTTCGTCTGATATATTATTTTTATTTTTATTTTTTTTAAATATTTAGCCGACGATTTATAGAAAATTTCGTCGGCTATAGTTTTTTTAAATTTCGTCAGAAATATTTATAGTTCGTCGACCAAAGTCTTAGGTTAAGGCCGATGACAATTTATGTCACATCCCGATCCTAGAATTATTTTACGGTTGGTTACTTTAGTTTTTTACCATTTAAAGTAACCGTTTAACCGTACAATGATCGTAAAGTTGACTTTTTGTTAAGTCAAGAATTTGGGAAAACTTCCTTCTTGAAAGTTGTAGAGGGCGTCGTTACGAGTTCGTAGACACGTAGCACGCTCAAATCGGAGTTCGTATGGGAAAGTTATAAACAAAAGTATAAAGTTACTATGCGGTAAACTGGCTATATATAGGAGTTACCGGGGTGAAAAATCTGATTTTTCACCCGGCCCATTTTCTCTCCTCTCCCGACGGAAACGCTGCCGGATGTTCCAGCCGCCACCGCGCCGCCGTCCGGCCACCCCAGGCCTCCACACCGGTCCCAAAAGCTCGGCCTCCGAGTCTACTTCATTCCTAGGTAAGTTTTCCGACCTAACTCGCCGTAAATCGGGAGAAATTCCGAATTGTTCTTCAAGTGTACAGTGTTTGTTCTTGATCGGATTTCTCCCTCTCTAGATCACAATTTGTTGAGTTCTTTATATGTTTAGGATGGGTTTTAGGAGTACTACAATCACCTAGAATTTGGTAGCTTGATTCGAAGTGTGTAGGAAGAATTGAGGATTTGAAGTTTTGAAGTGTAAATTTTCGGGGTCTACTGTTCATCGAGTTTTTGACCTAGTTAGAGGCCGATTTGGCCTTCGAGTTGAACTAGAAAGTTGTCCCAAATGATGAGACGAAGCTACTGGTGAAATTTGGTGGCGATCCGAGGTCGCCGGAATTTTGGACGGAATTAATGCCGGCGTCCGCCGTCGGCGGTGCCGCCACTTTTTGGGCAGTTTTTCATGCCCATTAATTAGTAAATATTGTGCGGAGTCTATGGTTAAAATTTGGTAATTTTTGAAGGAGTTTTGGTTAGGTTTTGGAATTTTCTAGTTTAGTATTATTGGCGGATAATTAAATATTATTCCGACCATCGATTATTGCCGGTTAAGGTTTAAGGATTATTTTAAGGAATCCTAAGGTATTGGTGAAGTGGTTCAATGGGTGTCCATAGTAATTCCACAAATTATTATGGGTGAACCTAATGTCAAGTGAATTATTAAAGAAAGTCGGTATGTTACGGTTGGGTAATCGGAATTAAATCTATTTGTTGAAAAGTTGTGAAAAGAAAGGAACTTGGTAAACTCTTGGTAAAATAGGATTTCCTGGTCAAACTAGGAAAAGACCAAGTCAACTTTGGAATGACTAATATAATGGTTTGTTTGTACAGTTTATGATTGAACGTGAGACGGACTCGACTACGCGGTTAGTTCGAGGGTTTCGCTTGAGGAGCTTTCCGAGCAGGAAGAAGGTCGCGATGAGTACTGTGAGTGGACCTTGCTTTTAAATTAAACTGCATGACATAGACTTTATTTGTTTTCTCCTTTATTTATGAGATTTCCTCCATTTAATGTTTTACGGTGATTTCGAGATTTAAGGATTTACCATTTTTAAGATAAACGAGCCGGGAAAGAGGTTCCTACCTTTCCCGGGGTTTTAAAGGATTTTCTCGAATTATGGTTTAATGGTTTTCACCGTTTTGGGGATTATGGAGGGGGACGTTTTAAAAAGGAGAAATTTGGCTTTTGGATTTAAAGGGTTTTAAAGTAAAGGCAGAAAACCGGTTTTTGGTTCCTGGAAGGGTTTTTAAATCCAATGTATTTGGGGTGAAGTCAGGGAGATTTGACTTGGTTTTCGATTTATTATTCTCACGAGGTTTTACGAGGTTTTACAGGTTTTACAGGTTTTAAAAGGATTTAAAGGATAAGGATATATATTGCATGCTAGCATGGACCCTCTCCAGATGGAGCGGGTACCATCTCTGGATCGTAGCAGGTCTGACCCTCTTCGGTGGTAGCTGGTTATTATGACCCTCCCGGATAGAGCAGGTCATGACCCTCTTTGGTGGTAGCTGGTCAAAAGACCCTCCCGAATAGAGCAGGTCAGGACCCTCTCCGATGAGCTGGTCAATGGACCCTCTCGTGGTAGAGCGGGTCGGGTTTTCTTGTGGATGAGGTTAACACCCCACATAATTGTTTATATTTGAGCCAAGACATTGTTTATGTTTTACTTGCATGCGGATTTTCCTAGGAAAAACTTAGAGGGAGAACATTAAAGGAATAAGAGCTTTTAAGTTTTATTTTTGTCCACTCACCCTGACAGTTTTCAATGTTTCTCCCCTGGGCCATTCGTTTTCAAATGCCCAGTGGTGCAGGGCTCTCGAGCGGAGGTCGTGCGCGTACATGGGTCGAGGCATAGTCGATCAATCCGTTGCTGCTTGAAATTCTTTAGGGTAATCATCTTAGTAGACTGCTCTGACTAACCCAGTTTAGCTAATTAAGTAGGTTAGGGAGCAGGATGCCTTCATGAGTTAGGGATTGTTGTTAGATACTCATGGAAGTGCTGAGTTGGTAGGTAGGAAGGGTTGGCCATTTCAAGAGGGTTTCAGTAAGAAGTTCCCTTGAGGTGGTCCCCGCAGGATTTACTTCGAGTTAAAGGGATTTAACTCGGGGTGGGTCCTGACAATTGGTATCAGAGCATTAGGTTATCGTTTCCTGTTACTACATCATGTACTTGGTATCACTTAGCGTCTATATTGTGATGGTCCGACCGCGGCGGATCCATCGGCATTTTATGCTTTGGACGCTTAGTGTTTATTAAGGATATGAGTTAGTACTTCCTGGTTGATTTATGGACCGAGTGGTCCTATAAACATTTGAATCTTCAAGACTATGCCTCAGTACGCCGACCTCACAGAGAGATCCTATAAGGAACAAGGTAAGCTCGTTACGTATTTACTTTTATGAGTTTCCCAATGAGTATTTGAGATTTGAGTTGGAGATAGAGCTGGAAACTCACGTCGTTTAACGTTGGTTGAGCAGTTGGTGTGAGTGCTCGGTGGTGAAACAGTAAATTCATGCCTAGAAGGCTGCCATGTTTGTTGGCAGGAATGTTGTAGAAACCTAAGGCGAGGCCTTGATGTTCGAGTGATGAGACTCTTAGAAGTGAAGAGTCGTAAGAGTTGATGAAAGAGGATGCTTCCTGCTTTGGAAAAGGAGTTGAAGTCGCCTAGCGCGATTATTCAGAGAAGATGAATATTAAGATTTGACGATTGCCAGGATTTTGTCGATTGTCGTCTTTAGTGTGGTTCCAGAGAAACTGGCGAATGTGTCAAAGTAGAATGACTCAGGGATTTAAGTGTAGTCATTTTAGGATCAATGGACTTGTTTCTGGTGACGAGTCAATGATGTGACACTACTGGAGAATGTTAAAGAAGTGAAGGCTGGTTCGGTCACTTGATGTCGTTGGGACAACCACAAAGACTAATAGTTGGGGCTACCTTAGATGCTTGCATTGCTGGCTACGAGTGGATTCTTAACGCTTCAGCCACCCATGATTGGGGTACAAGCAAGATTTGAATTGTTAGTTAGTCTAAGCGTGATTTGAATTTTTGGTGACAATGGTCATTGGGCCGTATCTCGTGAAGGTAGGAATTAAATCATGTCACCAGATCTTGGGGCTCATGTCAACCATAAGGTGAGTTATCCACCTGTGGTCAAAGTATTTTAATTAGTACACCTGCGGAGGGGTCTCTAGGTTGGCTGTGTTGAAGTTCAGTGACAGATCAAGTGAGCGTTTTGATTTGTAGCTAAAGGTTTATGGTTTCGAAATTTAAGGAAATGATGGAAGTGGCAACAAGCCACCGGGTCATGGACTAGGAGTGCTCGGGGTACCGAAGAGTGATACGAGTCTTGATTGACTTTGTATTATTGTGGTGTAGGAAACCGGTCGTTGTGCAAACGGCACTGCTTCGACGGCTGAAGATGTACATGGGTATACCCCACCGGAGCACGTGTGCCCTCCTTTGTTGGGAAGTGGTAAGCTGAAATTTGGGTAGCACATACATGTAAGGCATAATTGTTTTTGTGCAGCTGTGTGTGGTCGAAATGATACATTCATATATTTCAAGAATGTACTGTGAGAGTCCCATATTTTGAAGACAGAGGTGAAGGACGTTTGCCAATAGTTTTGTGCAAAACGTCAATTAAATGGTCTAACCGTTTAAGAACAGGTCGGAGGTGGGTTAATGGTAGACGCTTCGACTTTCAAGATGGTTAGTTAAATTGTTACATGTTGTTAGTAGGTAGTTGACTGCATGCTGATATAGATACACGGAAATGGTGAAGTGACAGCAGTGGGGCAAGGTTTACTGAATCGCTGAATAGGAGTGAGAAGGTTTGTAGATGGTCAAGCTTCAACCTGGAACCAAAGTTGTCTGTTATGACACTTGGTTTCCTCGAGGGTGATTAACTGAGCTTGATGGCATGGGAATGTGTGCACTCACTGGCTGTGGTTCAATCAAGTATTGTAACCGAAGGTGTACTTAGTCGTGTTTGGGGTCATAAGTTACATCCACTGTAGTGACAGGCAATGGTCTCAATTATGATCTATGGAGTGAGGATTAAGATCTGGGAGATCAAATCTTGGTGTAAGTTAATGGAATCCTGAGAGGATTAAAGAATTGTTGGCATTGCCATTGTCATGGGTCATTTGAGTAGCAATTTTATTTGCTATGAATTTTGACCTAGCGGCAGATCTTTGTGCCACGTGTGTAGAGTGGTAGCAAGATTAATCACTAGGGGTGACTCTCGAAATTGTCAGCAATTCGGTGTGTTTGAAATGCGGTGGAACTAGGAAAGGTCTTCCTTGATGGCTCAAAAAGTATTATGAGTCAAGGTTTTGGAAACCAATTTATTACAAGAGCCGTAAGGTATGTTGCTAAGTGGAGCGACATCTTATTAGGAATCGTGGAGTGTTGAAGCCACGTCCAGATTAAGTGATGTCCTGAGGAGATGTTAATGTGTGGCAATGGATCTTGTAATCTAGGATCTGAAGTGGTAGTTGATTCCTTGTGCACGTAAGTAGTCGTTCATCTTGAATCTTACCAAATAGAGGATACGGTGGATGGTAAACTTGCAGAGCATGGGGGACAGTTTGGTTGGAAACTGTCTAGTTGTACGGGTTGACTCTGTGATGTTTAAGCGCCCAGTGCGGTGATGGCATTTGATAAATTGTGCCTTGATAACTTGATGACTGGTGATCAAAGTGGTTAAGTTCGGTGTGGAATTAATTTCCGATGCTTTGATCGGGGGTTCCTTTGGGGTGTGCACCAGTGGCACTAAATGTTATGTAGATGTCTGATCTGGTTAAATGTCCAAGTTGTCAGTTATTACCGAACGATGTGGTAAAGGAGGCATCTGGGAATGGAATATCCTTGTTGCGTGGGTAAGGCTCTGGGAGTCATTTAATGGTAAGTCTATCCCAGATTGTGATGCGGATATTGTTTAATGGACGTACAGTATTGGTTGAAGTGCAAGTTCTGCACTATGTGTCATTCCAAGTTAAGGTAAGAGATAAGGAGGTCAGTGGCACCTCACCTATGAGTAGTACATATATGTATTACCAGTTGTAAAGTACGTTGTAACCCTACAAGGTGATGATCGAGTTGGCGACTCTAATGATCGGTTTGTTGGTAAAATCAAGATTTATCCGATCAGAATAGTTGGGTAGGCAGTGTGAAGCCTGACAATTTGTCTTCATACGAGGAGTAAGTATTGTGGGATCTCGATGTCTGGAGCTTTTGGATCTTCCTGATTTAAAGGCTATGGTTTTGGATTTACGCTAAAATTCATGGCAGTTCATGTCCTGTGTGTGTAAGTGGTTTGAGTAAGGATAGATCAAGGGAAGACAATTACTCTACAACAGGACAACTCGACAGGATAATTTATAGAAAGCGTAACCAGATCAGGGAGTCTGGTTCAAATGAGGTGATGGTTCGTGTAACACAAGTCGTCATGGTTTTCTTGTGGACTTGTTGTCATGGGTTTTGACCCCACGTTGTATATTGATATCGGAGGATTTAAATCCATTAGTGACATCGAACCCTACTCCTCAGGTGTGGTAATCAGTTCCTGCATAGGGAATGTGGGAGATGATATCTAAAGTTCAACGAAAGAATACAATTATTCTTGAAGAGTTTTTTACTCGCGGCAAACGAGGGGTTATTGAATCAGAATGATTACTAGCGGTATCGTGACGACGTCACATGCGGGTGGTAAGGACATTTGATTGTGTTTATTTGGCTAAACGAGTATGGATAGGAGGTTGGATTACTGGTCGAAGTTGTTGTGTTGTGCAGTTGGATTTTCAAGGATATGGTTATAATCCGGTTTAGGCAACAGGGAATTGTTGCCAAATGATGTTTTCAGCGTGTGACAGAATTTATCATCTTTTCGTGAAAAAAAACAATAGTGATTTTCGCGAGGATTACAGATGGTGGATCAGTGTAGGCAGTGTCGTATTCCACCTATAAATGAGATGGAGTACAGAAGAATTCAGTGATTCAGTTAATCAATGATTCAAGAGAAAATCATTGCGATTCACGGTAAGACTGCAGATGTTTTAGTTTTGACCCGAGAAGAGTGGTCGGGTGTCAGAAAATGAGGGAGTATTGGAGGTTATCATCCACGTAGGAAGGAGTGCTACGTTGGTTAAATGTGACAGTAGAGTCTGGTTAATCAAAAGGTAGATGTCCGGTGTCAGAGATAGATGGAAATGTGACAAGGTTATATGAGTTTGAGGAAATGTTGGGTATCCTTGGGGTTATAATGGATGCCTAGTGTAACGTATGTCCATGTTACGTAAATAAGTTTACTACCTTACATCCTATGTCAATAGACTTCTGGTTAGTACTGGGAATTGGCTTATAAGGAGGATCAGTAAGGATGTTGATCGTAAAGAGCAGGTGTTTAGGGTTTTGACAATGCTTTTCGTGAGGCGTCTCTGAAAAGTTCTCAGAAAGAAGTTGATATTAGAGAATAATATTATCATTTTAAGTGGTACTATTCCTCACTGTGTTAGACTTTGAGTATAGAAATTTCGAGGACAAAATTTTTATAAGGTGGGGAGAATTGTCACATCTCGATCCTAGAATTATTTTACGGTTGGTTACTTTAGTTTTTTTACCATTTAAAGTAACCGTTTAACCGTACAATGATCGTAAAGTTGACTTTTTGTTAAGTCAAGAATTTGGGAAAACTTCCTTCTTGAAAGTTGTAGAGGGCGTCGTTACGAGTTCGTGGACACGTAGCACGCTCAAATCGGAGTTCGTATGGGAAAGTTATAAACAAAAGTATAAAGTTACTATGCGGTAAACTGGCTATATATAGGAGTTACCGGGGTGAAAAATCAGATTTTTCACCCGGCCCATTTTCTCTCCTCTCCCGACGGAAACGCTGCCGGATGTTCCAGCCGCCACCGCGCCGCCGTCCGGCCACCCCAGGCCTCCACACCGGTCCCAAAATCTCGGCCTCCGAGTCTACTTCATTCCTAGGTAAGTTTTCCGACCTAACTCGCCGTAAATCGGGAGAAATTCCGAATTGTTCTTCAAGTGTACAGTGTTTGTTCTTGATCGGATTTCTCCCTCTCTAGATCACAATTGGTTGAGTTCTTTATATGTTTAGGATGGGTTTTAGGAGTACTACAATCCCCTAGATTTTTGGTAGCTTGATTCGAAGTGTGTAGGAAGAATTGAGGATTTGAAGTTTTGAAGTGTAAATTTTCGGGGTCTACTGTTCATCGAGTTTTTGACCTAGTTAGTGGCCGATTTGGCCTTCGAGTTGAACTAGAAAGTTGTCCCAAATGATGAGACGAAGCTACTGGTGAAATTTGGTGGCGATCCGAGGTCGCCGGAATTTTGGCCGGAATTACTGCCGGCGTCCGCCGTCGGCGGCGGAGCTGGCGGCGGTGCCACCACTTTTTGGGCAGTTTTTCATCCCCATTAATTAGTACATATTGTGAGGAGTCTATGGTTAAAATTTGGTAATTTTTGGAGGAGTTTTGGTTAGGTTTCGGAATTTTCTAGTTTAGTATTATTGGCGGATAATTAAATATTATTCCGACCATCGATTATTGCCGGTTAAGGTTTAAGGATTATTTTAAGGAATCCTAAGGTATTGGTGAAGTGGTTCAATGGGTGTCCATAGTAATTCCACAAATTATTATGGGTGAACCTAATGTCAAGTGAATTATTAAAGAAAGTCGGTATGTTACGGTTGGGTAATCGGAATTAAATCTATTTGTTGAAAAGTTGTGAAAAGAAAGGAACTTGGTAAACTCTTGGTAAAATAGGATTTCCTGGTCAAACTAGGAAAAGACCAAGTCAACTATGGAATGACTAATATAATGGTTTGTTTGTACAGTCTATGATTGAACGTGAGACGGACTCGACTACGCGGTTAGTTCGAGGGTTTCGCTTGAGGAGCTTTCCGAGCAGGAAGAAGGTCGCGATGAGTACTGTGAGTGGACCTTGCTTTTAAATTAAACTGCATGACATAGACTTTATTTGTTTTCTCCTTTATTTATGAGATTTCCTCCATTTAATGTTTTACGGTGATTTCGAGATTTAAGGATTTACCATTTTTAAGATAAACGAGCCGGGAAAGAGGTTCATACCTTTCCCGGGGTTTTAAAGGATTTTCTCGGATTATGGTTTAATGGTTTTCACCGTTTTGGGGATTATGGAGGGGGACGTTTTAAAAAGGAGAAATTTGGCTCTTGGATTTAAAGGGTTTTAAAGTAAAGGCAGAGAACCGGTTTTTGGTTCCTGGAAGGGTTTTTAAATCCAATGTATTTGGGGTGAAGTCAGGGAGATTTGACTTGGTTTTCGATTTATTATTCCCCCGAGGTTTTACGAGGTTTTACAGGTTTTACAAGTTTTAAAAGGATTTAAAGGATAAGGATATATATTGCATGCTAGCATGGACCCTCTCCAGATGGAGCGGGTACCATCTCTGGATCGTAGCAGGTCTGACCCTCTTCGGTGGTAGCTGGTCATTATGACCTTCCGGATAGAGCAGGTCATGACCCTCTTCGGTGGTAGCTGGTCAAAAGACCCTCCCGAATAGAGCAGGTTAGGACCCTCTCCGATGAGCTGGTCAATGGACCCTCTCGTGGTAGAGCGGGTCGGGTTTTCTTGTGGATGAGGTTAACACCCCACATAATTGTTTATATTTAAGCCAAGGCATTGTTTATGTTTTACTTGCATGCGGATTTTCCTAGGAAAAACTTAGAGGGAGAACATTAAAGGAATAAGAGCTTTTAAGTTTTATTTTTGTCCACTCACCCTGACAGTTTTCAATGTTTCTCCCCTGGGCCCTTCGTTTTCAAATGCCCAGTGGTGCAGGGCTCTCGAGCGGAGGTCGTGCGCGTACATGGGTTGAGGCATAGTCGATCAATCCGTTGCTGCTTGAAATTCTTTAGGGTAATCATCTTAGTAGACTGCTCTGACTAACCCAGTTTAGCTAATTAAGTAGGTTAGGGAGCAGGATGCCTTCATGAGTTAGGGATTGTTGTTAGATACTCATGGAAGTGTTGAGTTGGTAGGTAGGAAGGGTTGGCCATTTCAAGGGGGTTTCAGTAAGAAGTTCCCTTGAGGTGGTCCCCGCAGGATTTACTTCGAGTTAAAGGGATTTAACTCGGGGTGGGTCCTGACAATTTATTTCGTCGGCTTTAGTCTTACTTTAGCCGACGAAAAATAAAAAAAAAGTCGTCGGCTAAGTGTTAAACTATAACCGACGACCACTTTTATTTCGGCAGCTAAAGTCATAGCCGACGACAACTCGTCGGCTAAGATCTTAGCCGACGAATTTGGCTAACAGGCCGACGAAAATTTTTCATCGGCCAAACTACTGATTCCGGTAGTGTCTATCTATTATATCTTCCATCATCAAGCAAAACGAAAAAAGGGTAGTCTTACATCAAGTAAGGACATCACCATCATCATCTCCATCATCACCATGACAAACTTTCATCAGTTCATCACTTCACCCTCAATTTGAACTTTTAAGCCCAAGCCAATCTTGTATGACTTGATGTAATATTATGATTGATGCAGTTTTCCTTAGCACCTTGATATGCTAGATCAAGAGTTAAACATTCATTCTTGAACTTAATCTATTTGGGTATGTTTGTTGCTATGACAAGAGAAATAATTAGGCTTGATTAACATTAGTTGTTTGAAGCATGAGAACATATCATATGTTCATGTTAGGGTTGTGAACTACATTCACTTACAGATACACATGGTTGGTTTACTTAAGACATTTTTTTTGAACAAAATGAAAGCGTTCATTCATGAATCGAATGCCAGAAATGCGGATTACAATGACCACAATGATCATAATAGTGACATTATTAGACATTTAGCTCACTTATTATGAGTTTAACAGAGGATAAAAACTAGTCACAAAAACAAGATACTAAAGAAAACACAAAACCATAGCCAAGAAGCTCAATTGCGGTACTCCAAGCCTTATGAATCCATCTTGCTGCATCCAGCTCTCTCAGTCTGCTAAGCTATCAATGCTCTAACACCATCTACACCTTATTTTTGCCCCTTAGATCAGGGCTTGGAGGAGTGTTAGGGCAAAGCATACTCAGGGCATCAACTCTTGTTTGTGTACTCAGTTTGGAAATTTTGTTACGAGATCCAAGAGCACGACCCTTGTTCTTCTTTGATGGGATTAGAGAACCTGATTTCATGATTAACCTGTCATTTGGACCATGAATGAAGCCAAGTACACTTGCTGGGAAACGAATGCCCAGACCTTCTTACCACTATCTGCAACTGCATCAATTAAGTCCGGTATTAGAGCGAGGTCGCTTGACCAACTCCTCTACCTCATTAGACACAGGCATCACATTCTCTTTGCTTATCTTTTGTCCAGTCTTCTTTGGTATAAGATTACGCAACACAACATCATCATTATCAGAATCTAGGAGCACTTAATTAGTAGCTGCTTTAGTTGATGATGAGTATGCTACTACCTTCAGCATTCCAAGCTCAGGGATAGGTTCCTTTGATGCTAGGGTAGAAGAAGCTTGTATCAACTTATTACATGCATCCAATAGTTCTGAAGCAGGAGTCAGTTGCTTGAGAATTACCTACTTGCACTTCAAACTCAGATTTGGCACCCTTACAGGCTGCAGAGATTTAAGAAACGATGGTGTTGGCCCGCTCACTTGCGAACCTGTGAAGGTCAATGAACCTTTAGAGAAGTTCGGATTGGCTAAGAATTCAATCATGTTCTCCTTGTGAACCAAATTCTGTTTTGGTCCCGTCATCTCGCTTGAACACACTCCATCCTTATGCAACAAAAGTTTACAAGAAGTGCACGTTCCAACAAAATTCTCAGAAGAGAACATAACATTTTTCACAATACTAGGAGCAAGTTTTAATACCTTCTCAAAGATGAAAGGTCGATCAAGTGGTCTGGAGACACGAACTCTGACTGCTCCAGTTGAATCAAGTAGCGGTACATCCACATATGGGTTACCACCTGCAACAATGGAGGCATCCTCAATTGTCTCAGGGACAGCTAGTCTTGGGGGGATCTTATCGATCTTGACCCCAAAGAACAATCTGGTCATATCAATTTCATCAAAGTCGACCAAACCTTCATACTCCTGAATAATCATTAGTGTACGAAGATAATACCAAGGTCCTCCCCAAAACACACGGTTGCGATCACACTTAAGATCAAAAGAGAAGAGAAACAAACCCTCAGATTTGGCATGAACCTTAAATTTTCCATTTAGCGTCCAAATATGCTTGAAGGTCTGATAAAGATTCACTGGATCAACACTCTTCTAGATTAGAGGCTTTACTAACAAGTATGACTACGCATTTCGCCGTTGTACCATACCAGATCCACGAGAAACATCGAGGACCTCCTTGTCGGCAAGGGCAAGCGAGGATGCAAAACCTGTCGTGACTTCTTAGATTGAGCTTGACATGGTGGTTGGGATTGGGGCAGAGGGCTGCATAGCAGACATGAGCAGAGATTGTAGGATCTGGCTCCGATCAGGAATGATTGGGATTAGAGGAGTGCGGTCACACTTTTGGTGTGCGGCAGGGAGGCTGCACATTACGGTTTAGCGATTTGTAAGACTTAAATTATCAAGTTTGATTAGTAGGGTTTTGCTTTAGGCACTTAGGGTTAGGTTTCTAATCGAATTGAAATGCATTACTTAGGTAGTTAAGAATTACACCTGAGATGAGTTGTTTGACATCAACAAAAGAAAATGTTCCTTGTCATACCCGAGAGGAATGCAAAGAGACAAATTGGCTAATTAAAATGACATCATTCACATTAGAAATATCATTGTTTGCAAGAGAGGCTAGATGTGAAAACATTAAGTCTCAACTCCCATCTATTTCATCATGTATAATTTAGCTTAGCCTCGTTTACAATTCAAGTAATCATTTTGTAAGTTCCAATTCAAATCATTCAAAAACCAAATATCAAATCTACCCCATCTTACATGTAATTACCATGACTTTTGGTTCATTTGTGAGCCCTTGTTGGTGATTTGTATATTTGCAAATTCATTTAGCATTATGTAGGTTTTCCGAGCTAGAATGAGTTTTACAATCCTTTGAGTAAGATATCCACTAATAATCTCCTACACTATAGTTTGACCTTTATACTTGAGGGTAACTTTTGGCTACCATCACGCAAACTATCATGATAAAAATGAAAATTTTCACAAATTCAAGATATCCCAAATGGGTCTAGGGAGATTAATTTATCCTACGACGGGTCTTGTATTTTTTTTTCTGAATATTTGTTGGATTATACTGTACTTGTTCAGAAGTACTTTTTAGTTATAAGACAAAGTGACTATTTCTAGTCGCATTCGATATTTGGTGAATGACATCCAATTCATAGTCACTACGTTCAAACTATCTACTTCGTATGTTTATAGAAAATGGATATTGGAATATTTCTATAATGAATGGGTTATTGTAGGCCTCATCATGGGCTGGGTTAGGGCCGGCCCGACCTTAAATTTTAGGGCTTAGAGTATGATAGGGTAGGGCTCGATCAAAATCAACAAAATTTAGAGCCGGATAGGGTGGGGTCGAGGCTTGAATATGTAAGCCTTAGCCCACCCTAGCGGCTCATTTCGTTAGGGCTAATAGGGTCAGATAGGGCCGGCCCTTTAAATAGGGCTAAACATGGGACCGAGATGAGTTTGCTATTTTTTTCTCACAATTTAGCTTTATAATTATATGTAATGAACCTTATTTTTTTGTTATATTTAACATGCATGTACACACATTATACTTAATTTAAGACATCTATCTATAAACGCAGTGGTTATACTCATATATCTTACGAACTAATACTCTAAATCATCGAAATACAATCGTTAATCAACAAAACAAAAGGAAATCAAATGAACAAAACTAGCAAATCAACTACAAAAGAGAAGAATAGTTGTATTGTATCTAAAAAATATTAAAACAATACAAAAAATAAGAAATTATTAAGGCCTAAAGGGCAGGTTTTTAGGGTCGGGCCGGGTACGGCTCTAAAGGGCTTATTAGGGTAGGGTCGTAGGGTAGAGCCGAGTTTCATTTGCTCAACCCTTACCCTGCTCGAAAAGGGCTAGGGCCAACCCGTCCTAATGGAGGGTCGGATAGGGCTTCGGCCTTAGAGGGTAGGGCGAGTTTTAGGACGGCTAGGGTCGAAAGGCCAAATAATGAGGTCTAGGTTATTGGATATGAACCTTGTGAATGATATTACTCTTATTAACATTCCTATCGTCGATTTTGATAATGAATTCATTTAGGGGCCTGCCTCAAAGGAGAGATTTTCTGTCAAAGCAACTACCTGGTTACAATGTAAGGCCCCTAAACATTGTACGGCTGTGAAACTTAATAGAATATGGAATCTGAAATTGCTCCAAGAAAAAGATTTTGGCTTGGTTGTTTCTACGAGAAGGACTTGATACTTGAGCTTATCGATCTAGCAAGATTTATGAATGGAATTGATTCAACATGTGCACTTTACGGCACGAATGTTGAAGATACACATCATCTATTCAAGTCTTATCCCTTTAGTACTTCAGTTTGGAATAATGCAAGGGATCTACCAAGGCCCTTCACATGCTCTAATATAGATGCTGGGATTGATCATTTAGTAGATAATGAGTCACATGCTACTTTTGAAGATTGTGTGGTTTTATGTTGGCAGATTTGGAAGACTCAAAACAACATAATATTTCAATTTGTTCAGCCTTCTGCAACTGCTGTTGTGTGTGATGCGGCTTCCATTAGCTCTGCATTCTGTAGTACAGATGATGTCTCCACTAATTCAGTTGCTCTTGCTTCTGAAGTGATTCGCTAGGTTCCCCTAGTCCTGGTTGGGTGAAACTTAATTTTTATGGAGCAGTCACCTATTCCCTCATCTGGCGTCCCAATTGCGGAGTCCAATTGTAACAGCCCGTCCATCACATTGAGGTTCCTCACAATCCACCCCTCTTAAGGGGCTTGACATCCGCGTCGACATACTTTCGATCAGGGCTCTGATACCAACTGTAACAACTCAACTCATCACATTGAGATATTGTTTCGTTTTGTGCCAGACAGCCTTTACAATTTTGGTCCTGAGGTTTCACCTCAAAACGCGTTTCAATATACTCCAACTTGTCTCACCGGGACGATGTGAGATGTGAGACTTACTAGCTTGCTAGTGCCTTTGTGCCCCCACTCGGTTAGGTCCTCACAACAATGCCTTCAAAGAAGGCTTCTTAGTTGCTAAATGGTTCAACTTCAAGTCGGTTATCGTAGAAGGAGGCTCTCTCTTGGTTATCAAGAGCATCAATAAGGTTTGGGACTTGGGAGGCAACGCCTTACTTTATATTTCGTATAAAATAAATGAAAATCTACTTCCTACGTATTTACCGATAGGCAAACTTTGTCGCATGGTGGAGTTGTTACGTTATAGGGAGCATGCGAGTATAAAAGTAAATGATGTTTTTAGAATTAGAAATATATGTGTTTATTGTTGTTATTGCTCACTTTTACATGAAGTTATGTTAAATTTTAGCTATAATCTATTTTATAAATAGGTCTAACAAGATTTATGTCGAATAATTTATCCATATTTGACTATTTTCAAATATTATAGAATATAAAATATATATTTTTAATTAATAAATATGAAAAAAAATAAATCGCCTAATCCTCACCTAGGCTGTCCAGACGCTAGACTATAGGTCGTCATCCGTCTAACGCTTTTTAGAACATTGGTCAGCATTCAGCACTCCTCCCACCTACCTTTGATTTGGTTCTTCTGTCTTCCTCTATATGCGTTCCTAGCATTTTATCTGGAGGCAGAAGAGGTTATGAGAATTTTGTTTTGTAGTTCGTATCGGTTTTTTTTAAAAAAAAAAAATTATAATCACAACTCGGAAAAAATTAACCAACTAGACATTGATTGGTGCAGGTTGGGGCAGTCAGCTTACAACTCGGAACCCAAATCTCTTCCCAATTGACTGCTTTTCGCTGTTCCTCCTGTCTTCTTCTCCTCGCCTTCTGACCAACATGACTCATATCCTTTCTCATTGTTTGTCTGCTTCACAATTTCTGTTTTCATCTCATAACTCTTTGTTTTCTTTTCTTCTTCAATGCTGTTTCAAGTATGTTGTTTGGTTCATACTTTAGGTTCCAAAATCTTGGTCTTTTTCTATTGTGTTTTCTTTAACCTGAGATTTGATCACGCGGTAACCAGAGAGAGAAGGATCGGGAGAGAGCTGCGGCTCGGGCCAAGGGCAGCAAGAACAAAGACGATGGATTGACCCCAGAACAGCGCCGCGAGAGGTCCAAATTCTTTTGCTTTTTTTCTTTTTTCTTTTTGGGGGTTTGTTTTATTTTTGGTAGTGTGAAAACCCAGTTTATGAATTTTGTTTTCTTTTTCGAAAATTTTGGACGGCAGGGATGCGAAAGCTCTTCAAGAAAAGCTGGCCAAGAAGGCTGACAAGAGTGCAGGGGCGGCCGGAGCAAACTCCTCCTCCGGAGGTAAAGGCAAGTAACATATAATAAAAAGAGGTTCTTCTCGTTTGGTGGAACCTTGGTTTACTTGATTTGTGTTTCTTGAGATTTCCATGTTTTGTTTTTGTTTTTGGTAATGTGGTGTTATTTGTTATTCAATGACTGATGTCTGAATAAAATCTATTTCCTAATTATTGATGTTAATATAACATAAAAGCCTTTCTGGGGTTGTGTACTTCAACTCAAAATAATCAAATTAGCTAATGTTATGAAGTTTGAGGATGCCAATGTGAAATTTTAGTATCTTGATTTGAGTTATGTAGATGTTATTGAGGTGTCTCTAGAACTTAAGATCAAAACTTTGAAGTTTAGCTAGATCAACGGCTGATATAGTGATCGCAGTTTGATATATATGCTCATTCTGATGAGTCCTTCATTGACCACATCATAATGGAGATGGGTATTTTGGACGCGTCTGGTCAAAGTCCGATACAATTGTCACATTATGCCTGTTCGTGTATTGTTGGAACATAGTCCTTTGTCCCCTCAATGGTTGACTGACCATTAACTAACCTCTTTATTTTCTGTATGTTGCTTCGGATATCATCTTCTAGATGTTTGAGTTGAGATTAGCATTCTTCAGAAAGAGTAGGAAGACTGAACATATGAAAAGAGAAGGATAGAAACTGATCATCTTTTTGTGCCAGTTGTCTGTCCATGTAGGATGTATGTTCTGAACGACTAATGAATGCAGCAATGAGCTCTACAGTGGTTAGGCATGTTTTCCTTCAAATAGTTAGTTTGGGTCTGTGGGATCATTTGGATAATTGCATATCCAAAACATACCAAGTTTTTTGGATGCTTACAGTCCGATGCATATCATGTGCTCCGGACACTCCAAAGCGTATGTCATTGACATGATATGGAGATTAATGATCATTTATGTTGTGGGAAAGAATGTGCTTTCTTCTGAAGCTAAGAGAAAGATGAAGTTTCTTATTGGTCGAGAGGATCTAATTACTGAGCTAGATACAAGGTGAATTCTGAATGCTTTGATGCTTCAATTGAGTTAGAATGATTCGGCCTTTTTGTTTCGGTATGTGTAGTGCTGACTTGACATGCCGGTATAATTTTGGTCGTTTGATGCTTCTGCTTCTTAACTCATCTATGAGATGAGCATACACTAGGATCTTATGCTTTATTACAAAAGATCATCTCACTTTTGCATGAATTTGGCCATGACTTGACTTTAGCTCAACATACTGGATAATCAGTGAGTAAATTATCCCTGGACAAACAGAAAGCGGTAAATAGATTGGTTTCTAAAAAATAGGTCTTTTCAGCAACAGCCAGGGCGGAAAGCTCCACCCTTCTTACATGCTTGCAGTGGCAGTGTGAAAAAACGCTAACCAGTATCATTATAATTTTTTTTGCTTCTAGTCATAGCATTAACATTTAGTTTTGCACAGTCAAGGACATTGACCCTTTTTCTCGGTCGATTTGAGTTTTTGTCATGTTTAAAATGACATGTGTTTCCTGAATTGATACTGCAACAGAAAGAACTAATAAGCTGTGGTTACTGATGTACACATTACACTTGGGTTGTTTCCTTGATTCACGATAGATTCATTGGCTGTTCCATCGTGTTCTTAAAACCCATGGATTTCATTTGGGAACCTGGGGCTGGTGAATCCGTGAATCTCATAAGATGGCATGTGATACTTATATACATAAACATGCGAAACTGTACTTAACTGTGGATAAAAGATGGTCTTCAGATCATGGATTCTGAGCAACTCTGCCATGCTTTTCCTTTTCCTTTTCTTGTTTTTTTCTATTAATCTTACTAACACAACACAGTTTAGTGTCCAGTGTAATAAGTTGATTTATTGATTCATTGAATGATGGCTTTATGACATTGAGATTCACGGGTGAATCATGTCATAGTCAATCCCCAGTCAGTGGCAAATTAGGCTCCAAGATTTCAAGAAAGCAGAATCCACAGCAAATGCCAGTGTTTAGTACCTGCAATTTTTTCGGTCGCGAGTGTTTTGTACCTATATATTACTTGTTATGCTCGAACCTCAAGTTCTTCATTGGCACCAGTAATCAACATGCAAGAAACAATGTCATGGTCTACCATTTATTTTTGGTCAAATAGATCATTCATTGAAACAAAGTAACCTTACTAACCTACAACCGGTGATGAAACAATGTCATGGTTTACCATGTTCTAGGGGTCGGACCCTAAAATAAGAGTCAAAGGAAATGAGTATCTGGCTTTAAATTTATCTTGTTAAAATTTGCGATGATTGAACCATATGGTTTGATGGCCATGATCACACCTCCGTCTCCGTCATGCAAGCACAAAATTTGTTCATTACTCCATTTAGTTCTGCTCATTCTTGATTGAACTAGCAATAGATCCTGAAATCAGTGGTGAATTCAGGATGTAAATTAAAGTGTGCTTATTTGATTCTGTATAACTTCAGGCCGGTCAAGTAGCTGCAGGCCGGTCCCGAATTGTGGTTTGGTGAAGGTTAACACAACTTTTAGTTGCAATGTTTTTTAAGCTTGGCTACGGTGACAATGGCTGGTCATGATTATGGTGGTGGTCATAGACTCATATTGATCTTGAAGGCTTTCTCTGTGAATGGCTTTGGAAGCCAAGCTGCAGTGGCTGTCAAGCGTATTATAGTTGGAGATGCTCCTGCGTGTGTGGTCTGAGGATCATGGTGGTGAATAGCTTGTTCTACCTTCTTCCGGTGGCTCAGTTGTCTTGTTGTTACGTAAGGCTGGTTCTTGTGCACCCTATACTAATAGCAATTGGGGTTATCTTCTTGACTTCATGACTAGAGTAGGATTACCTTAATTTTAGATTAGAATGGTACACACTACTTTCAAACCTATATAAATAAATAATATGAAGATCGTGAAAAATTATTATTTTAGAAGGGTTATTATCGATAAATGAATAATTTATTTATTTACCGATAAATAAATTATTACGGGGTTTGTTTTAAGGGGTAAATAAATTATTACGGGGTTTGTTTTAAGAGTTTTCATAATTTGTTAAGAGTTTCCTTAATTTTTCATAATATATATAAAAATAAAATGACAATATATGAATAGTTTCCTTAATTTTTATTATGTGTTAAAGGAAAATAGATTCTTTAGTACGTGTGTCTTAGTCAATATAATATTAGACATATTATTGTGATAGGAATTATGTAATTTCCTTTTCCCATTGTAATTCCTCTATATATAAAGGCCCCCTATTTCTGAATAAAGTACAACTATTATTTTTTTGTTTCACGTTATCAGCACTGCTCTCCTATGCTTGATAAGCCAATCCTAAAAACCCTAATAGTTTTTCTTCTGCCGCCGATCACCAAGTAAACCTTAAATTTTTCATTTTCCTCCATACTCGTCCACCACAATAGTAACCTTGTTCATCATAATTCCTCGTCCACAACCCTAAATTATAGTTTTCCACTTCTGTCATTCCTCTCGTCCACCATTCAACTCATTCATCACCACTTCTCGTTTTGAAAAAGAGACCACTAGAAGAAGAGAGAGAACGACCAGAAGAAGAAGAAGAAGATCGCTGCAACAGTACCACTTACACAAACTTTCAAGCTTCAATTTTTCAACAAGTTTTTATAAAAGTTCCTGCTTTCTGAGACTTGTGTCTTTACGGGGATTTAAAAACTTTCCTTCCTCTACATCCCGACTTCTCATATGACGTGGGACAATTGATCATATTATACGCTATGAAGAAAGAATATCATAGGCACCAATCAGATTGAAAAAAAAGAGATGACAAACCGAAAAAAGCATCGATTCGACCACTCATCTTGCTCTTGAATCTAGTCCACAGTCATGGAAATTTAGTACTTGTCGTGGATGTCTATTTAGACTACGCAACTAATCTTCTTGTTTATTTATTTTTCAGATGGCAACTGAAACGCCAAGGATTGAATTTGAAATATTGGATGCTGATGGTCATGAATATCATAGGTGGGTATCTGATGTTGAGTCCACCTTTATAGGGAAAGATTTTCTTTCCACTATCCTGCCAGTTCCTGTAAATGCACAGGGCACTTGTGATAAGATCAAAGCCCAAGCCTTGATGTTCCTACACCGTCATATGGCGTCTATCCTTCGTTGGGAAAACATGCAAATTAAGTCTCCTTCGGAGCTTTGGAATGCCCTTAAGAGCCGTTTTGGGAATATTCAAAATACTTTGCTTCCCGAGTTGATTGTAAAATGGAACAATATGAGACTCCTTAATTATAAATCAATACTTGAATTTAATTCAGAGATGTTACGCCTACGGGCAATGCTGCAATCTTGTGGTTAGGTGATCTCGGAAGCTGATATGAATGAGAGAACCTTGAGTACTTTTCTGGCATCTGCCATAATTTTATCAAATCAGTAGCGCTTAGAAGTTGGTAACAAGCAAATCACTACCTTAATAAGTTGATTAATCTCCTCCATACAGCTGAGAAGTACAACAAAGTTTTTTTGACCAATAATGTTAGGCCTGCCGGAACAAAGCATGTTCCAGAAACAAATCATGGAAAAATGTCCAAAGGAGGACGAAATTCTAATGCTAGGGGCAATTTCAATGGACGTCAAGGTCCTTATAACCATCCAGAACCACGTGTTGTACCTCATGGAAGAGGGTATGGAGGACATGGAAGAGGGTATGGAGGACATGGAAGAGGCCACGAAGGTCATGCCAATGTGTGGCAAAGAGTTCAAGGTGCCGACCCTAGTGGCTATGGCAATAGGGGCAAAACGCACCCCGTAATGTTCCAAAGGCACATGGCGCAAATCATGTCAAGAAAGCTGGTTTTGGGAATGAACCACGCATACCAGAAGAAAGGCTTTAGTCGACGAAAAAAAAATCAGGCTGACGAAGGTTTTTTTAGTCGGCTAAAGTCCACTTTAACTGACGAAATTTTCCTTCGTCGGCTAATTAAAAAAATCATCGGCTATAGTCAACTTTAGCCTACGAAATTAATTTTTCGTCAGCTAAATTCATTTTTTCTCAGTATGTGAACTTTAGCTGACAAAATTTTGAAGTTTAGCCGACGAAATATATAATTTCGTCTGCTAAAGTGCCTTATATTTGAAATTTAAGCCGACGAAATCAGCTATATTTCGTCGGCTAAAATCCTAAACCCTAAACCTTAGCCGACGAATACCCTAATATTTCGTTGGCTATGCTATAATCAATAAAATAAAAATTTTAAACCATTGGTTGCGTATCATTGATTTGAAACTATTTTCAGTTGAAGGTTCGGCCAAAATACATAATTTAGATGGTCAAATGACCGTTTTTGTGCATTTAAAGGTTTGACTTACGTGATTGACCGTAAGGATCGATCCCTTAACGTTGTCGGATTAAGTTGAATTTTTTACCATAAACATATTTTGACATAATGATCATATCAGACAGATGGATTTTTGGTTATAAATTTTTATCATCGAAATCACAATATGCCTACTAATATTGTATAACTTGTTCACTAAGTTTTAAGTTACAACTTTGAAAACCAACTCTATATAGAACCTTCAAACTCAAATCTCGTGAAATAAAATGTAACCAGAATAGTGAAATATATCTATGGTTGAAAAATCACGTAATTCAAATAAAGTTTAGGTGCGATAGTAGCGGTCAGCCTTATTTACCATTATTTATTCCTATGGAGGCCCCTATCATCAGATAGGCAGTTGCGTCTCATGTTGGTGAGAGTTTGTTGTGTTGAAGGTTTGACCAAAATACCTCATATAGATGCAGATATGGACGTTTTCGTGTGTTAAGTGGTTTGAAAAACTGAATTTTGAAGCCGTAAACGGACTCAGATGGCCAAAAAGTCACATAGATCATGGCAAGCCATGAGTTTGACTTGTAGGGCCGTTCCACTTCCAGATTGGTATCACAATAGTCAATCGGACACCGAAATATCCGTAGTACAATTTTGTAAGTAAAATGTACTTTAGCCGACTAAATTAGGGTATTTCATCAGCTAAAGTACCCTTAAATTTTCAAAATCTCATACTAAAATTTTGAAATTTAGCCGACGAAATGTCCTAATTTCGTTGGCTAAAGTACCCTCAAAATTTTCAAAATCTCCATCACTAATTTTAAACTTTAGCCGACGACATTTTGTATTTCGTCAAATAAAATTCAAAATCTAGTCGAAAATTTTAAATTTTTTATATATCTTTCATCCTTCTCCTTCTCTTCTTCATCTCTCTTCCTCTTTCTCATCCTCTTCCTCCTCCTCCGGCAGCAACTCATCCTCTTCCGGCGGCAACTCCTCATCCTTCTCTCCTCTTCTTCTATTTCCTTCTCCTTCTCCCTTTCCTTCTCATTCTCCTTCTCCTTCGACATCCTTCTTCTTCTTTTTCTCCTCCTTCTCCTCCTCCTCCTCCTCCTCCTCCTTCTCCTCCTCTCCTTCTCTTCCCCCCTCCGCCTCCTCCCCTTCTCCTCCACCACAACTCACTTCTCCTCCTCTTCTTTATCTCTCTTCCTCCTCCTCCTCTTCCTCTTCCGGCGGCAACTCTTCATCCTCCTTCTATCTCCTCCACCTCTCCTTCTCCTCCTCCTCCTCCTCTTTCACCTTCTCCTTCTCCTCCTACTTCTCTCCTCCTTCTCCTCCTCCTCTTTAGCCAACGACATTTTGTATTTCGTCGGATAAAATTCAAAATCTAGCCGAAAATTTTAAATTTTTTATATGTCTTTCATCCTTCTCTTCTTCATCTCTCTTCCTCTTTCTCATCCTCTTCCTCTTCCTCCCGCGGCAACTCATCCTCTTCCGGCGGCAACTCCTCATCCTTCTCTCCTCTCCTTCTTTTTCCTTCTCCTTCTCCTTCTCCCTCTCCTTCTCTTTCTCCTTCTCCTTCTCCTTCGACATCCCTTCTTCTTCTCCTCCTTCTCCTTCTCCTTCTCCTTCTCCTCCTCCTCCTCCTCCTTCTCCCCCTCCTCCTCCTTCTCCCCCTCCGCCTCCTCCCCTTCTCCTCCACCACAACTCACTTCTCCTCCTCTTCTTTATCCGGACTAATGTGGTATAACCTCCTAAGTGACTACTTGATTGGGAAGGGATATATCAATGATAAATTATGACCATGCGTGTTTATAAAGAAAACAAGTTTTGGATTTGCAATTGTTACAGTTTATGTTGATGATATGAATTTAATTGGAGCTCTTGATGAGATCAGAGATACTGCAAATTATTTGAAATCCGAATTTGAGATGATAGATCTTGGGAAAACCTGATTTTGTCTAGGCCTAGAGCTAGAACACCGAGGTAGTGGTATATTAATCCACCAATCTTCATGTCTAAAAGATGCTCAAGCGATTTAATATGGACAAGGTCCATCCAGTTAGCACTCACATGATCGGTCGTACTTTAAATCTAAAGAAAGATCCACTTCGTCTAATAGAAGATGACGAGGAAGTATTGGGAGCAGAAGTCCCTTACTTAAGTTCAATAGGCGCATTATTGTACTTGGCTCAATGTACACGACTTGATATCTCATTCTCTATGAACTTATTAGCTAGATTTAGCTCTAGGCCTACGAAATGCCATTGGAATGGTGTAAAGAATATATTTCAGTATCTTAAAGGTACTGCTGATTTGGCTTTATTTTATCCTTACAAAGAGGCAAGAGGATTCAAATAAAGATGTATAAACCATGATTGCAACAAGACCGTCACTATCTAGTCTTCAGAGGCCAAGAATGTTGCCGGCGGACTTACCCCCTACACTGAAACACCATGTGATGTTTTGGTAGGTTTTTCTGATGCCGGGTTTCTCAAACTGGTTATGTTTTTACTATGGGAAATATGACCATATCTTGGAGATATACTAAGCAAAACCTTGTTGCTACTTTCTCGAATCATGTAGAGATTATTGCTCTACATGAAGCTGTTCGTGAATATATATGGTTGAGGTCCACTATTACTCACATTCGAGGAACGTGTGGTTTAAATTCTACCACTAAAGAATCTACTTGTGTTTATGAAGATAACACTGCTTGCATAGAGCAGATGAAACAAGGTTATATCAAAGGTGATAATACTAAGCGTATATCCCCTAAGTTCTTCTATAATCAACAACAACAAATGCTCCTCAAAATTCAAGTAAATCAAGTTAAGTTTGAGGAGAATGTGACAGATTTATTTACTAAATCATTGCCTAGATCCATATTTGAAAAACATGTTAGAAGCATTGGTATGCTTAAGCTATTTGAACTCCTATGATTGTAGTGATCATGGGGAGATGCAGATATCAGGAGGAGTCTAGCACATACACGTTAATTTCAAATGTCAATGATACGCTGTACTCTTTTTATTCCTTCGACCAAGGTTGTTTTTGCCTATTAGGTTTTATTGTTACTTGGAAAGGTTTTTAACGAGACAACATAGAATGCATCATACAAAGTTGACACGGCACAAGGAGTGTTAAAGGAAAACAGATTCCTTAGTATGTGTGACTTAGTCAATGTAATATTATAATTAATATTGTGATAGGAATTATGTAATTTCATTTTCGTATTGTAATTCCTCTATATATAGAGGCATCTTATTCCTGAATAAAGTACAACTATTATTTCTCCCGTTTCATTATAAACATTATTTACTTTTTTAAGTATTTTATAAATTATTAATATTTTTTATGATGTTTTTAAATATTTAATTAATTAATTATTACTTTATATATTCGTTGGGACCTAAAAAGAGTCTAAAAAATTATTATCTTATGCATTTAATTTATCAATTATTTTTAAGTATTTTATCAATTATTAATATTTTTCATGATGTTTTTAAATATTTAATTAAATAATTATTAATTTATATATTCGTTAGGACCTAAAGGGGGTCTAAAAAAGTATTATCTTATGCAGTTAGCGAAGTATCTAGTAATATGAACCGGTCTCGAGTCAGGACCAGAGAAAATTATTATTTAATCAAGGTTATTAATTTATCATAATTTTTTATTGAGGTTTTACTGTAATTAATATGAAGTGGTCATGTCTCATAACCTGAGAAATTTATTATTTAATCGAAGTTATTAATTTATCAAACATTCATTTATTGAGGTATTACAATAGTTTTTTTGTTTCAATGGTACACACTATTTCCTGGCAATACTTGCACAATTCTAGCGAGGATGTGTCTATTGCCAGCCCACAAACTATTTTGTTCATCCCATATTCTCTTCACATCCCAGTTTTTTGTATTTTTGATTGTAAATCTACTTTGTTTATCCATTTTCAATACCTAAAATATCTATTTCTCAATTCTATTTTGTTCACCATATATATAATCATTTTTATCAGATTTTAAGTGAGAGACTAAGTATAAAATGACAAAATATATATAAAAAATAATGCAAATCAAATATGAGTGTGCTGCTTAGACATGAACATTTAAATATAAATCTACATGGGATCAATATAATGAGAAAATAATTAGACGAAACATCAACAAAGAAAAAAAACAGAGAAGAAAAAAAGAAAAACATACAGTTCATCTCATCTTCAAGTTGAATGCTATCGTCTTTAGACTCCATAGAACAACCGAATATGATAAATTATGGGTTAAAGTTTATGAAGTACGTGTTCATCCAAAATAAAAAGATATAAAAATGTGATTTGTAACAACATATTGTTCCTTACTATAATTTTACATCGAAGTTTTTTTGTCTTTCAATAAGTCGACAACGTGTGAAGTGAACACAGTGATTTATGGGGTGGCAATAGACACAATCTTCTATCAATTAATACACCATGACCAAATGATTATATTTGAAATTGAAAAAGCAATGTCTTTCAAATAAATATGCCAAATTGAAATATCATAGAAGTAAAATAAGAAAAAAACCCCTTGACAGCTTGCTTCGAGTTCACATGAGCGTTCTCTCTCGCCTAGTTTTCTAAAAAAACCTACCAGCCGTCGTCTAATTCCTCACTATTCTTCACCAAATTCTCTTCTCTCACGAACCCTAATATCCTCTCTTTCACTCATGGCCTCAATTGATGTTTTCATAGTTAGTTTTGCCTCCTACTTGGCACTGGCCGACGATGGATCTACTCCAGACTAAGGGAAGATCAGCAAAGTCCCGCACTATGTTCTTGTAGTGACCCCAATTTTCATATCATTTTTCCTTGTATTATTTTCCTGTAGTAATAAAGGATTAATTGGGAATTTCTTGCTCGCAATTGAGAAGTTGAGTTTCGGCAATTATTCTGTAAGGGTGTTACTGTTAAATGGCCAAAAGTTGTCTTTCTTTTCCATAGGGTATCTTCGAAAGCTCTCTACACGAAAGTTGTAGTGCTCGTCGATACGAATCCGTGGAGACATGACATGCTTGAATCAGACTTCGTATGAAAAATTTATAATTAATCAAAGTTGGGACTGATTTAAAAGAAAAGAGAGAAAGAAGTATAAATAGGAAAAATTTGGGGTTATTTCAGAAAAACCCCAAATCTCCCAAATCGGTTTCTGATCTGCTCCTTCGCTCCGAATCGCCTCGCCGGAGAACTCGCCGACCAGGCCAACATCAGTAGGGCTGGGACTTCAAAACCGAAAACCTAAAAATAACTGCACCGAAACCGAAGTGTAACCGAAAAAAAAACCGAGAAAAAAAACCACACCAAACCGCACCAAAAAACCGAAGTGTTTGGTTTGGTTTTGGTTTCCGATGTTTGGAAATCGAAACTCAACCGAAAAACCGATATTATATATATATATATTAAATAGAAAATTATATATGTAAATATTATTGATAGTGGTGTTTGGTAGTTGTTGATAGAGTAGTGGTGGTTATGGTGGCCGCAGTGATGTTTGGTAGTTTTTGATAGAGTAGAGGGTAGGTTTTGATTAGTTGCAGGCTGTGAGGGAACCCTTGTTGCTAGTTAAGGTGGTTGTGTGGTGGTTGTGGTTGCAGAGGTGGCTAAGGTGGTTGTGTGGCTGCTAGCAGCTGCCGGGTAGATTAGTTTTCTGCGTTGTAAGTTGTCGGAAAAAATGTTGTAGATGTGTTGAGTGTGATAGTGGTGTTATTGTTGAATTGTTTTAGTTTTGTTGTGAGAACCCGATGACAAGGGGAGGTCGTCGGGTAAGGTCGTTCCCTTGTTGTGACGAACCTTCGGGTTAGGAGGAAGTTGAGGGGTTAAACCGGATTCTTTCGTTTGGACACTAATAATAACAATTGTTTTGTTTAGGTGTTTGTGGTGTGTGAAAAGTTGAACTTGTCTTAGTTTTATGAAGACGCAGCGGAAATTCGAAAGGTGAGTAAATCTCACAGAGGTTCTGAATTGAACCAGTAATTACCATTTTAGTTCATTTATTTATTTATAAAATTATTTCTTGGAATGAAGTTTTAGTTTTAAAATATATGGACTTGATTGAACTACAGTCCATAGGGTAAGTAAAAAATCAGATTTCTCATGAAAACGATTTTTTTAAAAAGGTTGTGGAATGAACTATAATGGTGATGGTCATGGTGATCACTACCAGAACAACCACTTTAGCCGACGAAATTTTTTCGTCGGCTAAACCCTAATTTTCGTCGGCTAAAGCCTTAGCCGACGACACGTCGTCGGCTAAGAAGTCGTCGGGTAAAATCCGTCGGCCAACACTATAGCCGACGAAATTACTGTTCATCGTCGGCTAAAGTCATTTATTTAGCCGACGAATAAATTTTTCGTCGCTTAATTTCTGGACTTTAGCCGACGAAATTTATTAAAATTCGTCGGCTATAGCTATTATTTTTATTTATTTATTTAACTTTAGCCGACGAATTTTAGGGTATTTCGTCGGCTATAGTTATTATTATTTTTTTAAAAAAAATTTTAGCCGACGAATTTTATTAAAATTCGTAGGCTAAAGTTATAATTTTTTTATGTAATTATTATTTTTTTTTAAAAAAAATTTCTTCTTTTTAATTTTAGCCGACGAATTTTATTAAAATTCGTCGGCTATAGTTTTAATCTTTTTTTTAAAAAAAATTTTCATATTTTTTTCTTTTTTAATTTATGTAATTATTATTTTTTTTAAAACTTTAGCCGACGAATTTTAGGGTATTTCGTCGGCTATAGTTTTTTTTTTTAATTTTTTTTTTTTTAATTTATGTAATTATTATTTTTTAAAAAAACTTTAGCCGACGAATTTTAAGGTATTTCGTCGGCTATAGTTTTTTTTTCTTTTTTTTTAAATTTTTTCATATTTTTTTTCTTTTTTAATTTATGTAATTATTATTTTTTAAAAAACTTTGGCCGACGAATTTTAAGGTATTTCGTCGGCTATAGGTTTTTTTCTTTTTTTTTTTAAATTTTTTCATATTTTTTTTCTTTTTTAATTTATGTAATTATTATTTTAGAGAAGTAGGAGGGATTTGAAGGAGGAGGAGGAGGAGGAGGAGGGAGAAGGTTAGGAGAGGGAGGAGGAGGAAAGAAGATGAAGAGGAGGAGGGGAAGGGAAGATGAAGAGGAGGAGGAGGAGAAGGGAAGGATGAAGAGGAGGAGGAGAAGGGAAGGATGAAGAGGAGGAGGAGGAGGAGAAGGGAAGGATGAAGAGGAGGAGGAGGAGAAGGAGAAGGGAGGATGAAGAGGAGGAGGAGAAGGGAAGATGAAGAGGAGGAGGAGGAGGAGAAAAATGAAAGATATAGAAAATTTTGAACTTTAGCCGACGAAAGTTCGTCGGCTAAAGTTCAAAATTTTCGTCGAAAAATTTTAAAATTTCAAAAATCCCCGCCAAAAAATTTGAATTTTTAATTAACTTTAGCCGACGAAATACCCTAATTTCGTCGGCTATAGTTATTTATTTATTTATTTAACCTTAGCCGACGAAATATCCTAATTTCGTCGGCTATAGTTATTTATTTTATTTATTTATTAATTTAACCTTAGCCGACGAATTACCCTAATTTCGTCGGCTAAAACCCTAAACCCTAAACCCTATACGTAGAAGCTTCAAACGCAAAAAAGTCGTGAAATAAGATATGACCGGAATGGTGAAATACGTCTATAGTTGAAAAATCACGTAATTCCGGTAAAGTCTCGGTACCGATAACTGCGGTTAACTCAATTTTCCATTCTTTCTCCTTAGAGGTAGCCCTATATCCGGTAGTTATTTTTCATAAAATTTTTATACCACTGGTTGCGTCTCATCGATTTGAAACTATTTGCAGTTGAAGGTCCGGGCAAAATACGTAATTTAGACGGTCAAATGACCGTTTCCGTGCATTAAGGGGTTTGACTTACGTGATTGACCGTAAGGATCGAGCCCTTAACGTTGTCAGATTAAGTTAAATTTTTTCCTATATACATATTTCAACATAATGATCATATCTGACGGTCGGAATTTTATTTCTCAACTTTGATCATCAGAATCACAACATGCGTACTAATGTTGTATAACTTGTTTACTAAGCTTTAAGTAAATGTTTCGTTTCTAAAACAAACTGTACGTAGAAACTTCAAACGCAAAAAAGTCGTGAAATAAGATATGACCGGAATGGTGAAATACGCCTACGGTTGAAAAATCAAGTAATTCCGGTAAAGTCTCGGTGCCGATAGTTGCAGTCAATACAATATAGAGGTTTGACTTACGAGATTGACCGTCTAGATGAAGTCCTTAAATTTATCAGATAAAGTTAAATTTTTTACCAGAGATATATTTCAACATATTGATGATATCTGACGGTCGTATTTTTGTTTGTGAATTTTGATGACCGAAATCACAACATGCCTACTATTTACCATTATTTATCTATACGGGGATGCCTATCATGGAGGGGTAAATGTCTCAACATTTTTAGATGGACAGTTGCGTCTCATTATGGTGAGTGATTGTTGTGTTGAAGGTTCGGCCAAAATACCTCATATCGGTGTAGATATGGACATTTTCGTGTATTAAGCGTTTAGAAAAACTTCATTTTGAAGCCTTAAACGAACTCGGATGGCCAAAAAAGCCTGTATGTCATAGCAAAGCTATGAGTTTTGCTCCTACGCCCGTTCTGCTTCCAGATTGGTATCACAATAGTCAATCGGACACCGAAATATCCGTAGTACAATTTTATAACTAAAAGTTACTTTAGCCGACGAAATTAGGGTATTTCGTCGGCTAAACTTTTCAAATTTCGTCGGCTAAAGTTGACATACTATAGCCGACGAAAAAAGCACTTTAGCCGACGAAATTTGTTTTCGTCGGCTAAAATTTAACTATAGCCGACGAAAAAATTAGTTTAGCAGACGAATTTTTTTTCCGTCGGCTAAAATGCCACTTTAGCCGACGAAATTTTAACTTAGCCGACGAAAAAAAAATTCGTCGGCCTGTTTTTAGATATTTCGTCGGCTATAGTCTTTTTTCTGGTAGTGGATGTTTATGGGAGAAAAATGATTACTATGCGTATTTTGGCACCTCGTGAAATGTGTGTTTGATTGTTGTGTGGTATGGTGTGAAATGTGACAACATTGTTTTATGATTGATTTCTATGGGAGAAATCGATTTAATTACTATGATATTCTATGATGCTTGGCTTATTCTTAAAGAAAGTATAATCTTCTCATTTTAAAATAAATGAGCTTGATCTACAACGGCTCATCGGTAAGTTAAAATAAGGGTTTTCTGACATGGGTGTCATAATAGTGGGTTCCTGAATAGTTATTCACGTGAGAATAACTACTGACCTATAGGTATATATACATATACGTTATTGAGATAAGTGTTGTGTAGTATCCTTGTGTGGGCTTGTAGACCTTCGGGTCAGTCATAGTTTGGATCTTTGGGTCGGTCATAGTGGGTGACGTTTTGTTTGGACCTTCGGGTTAGTCACAGTTGGTGGCATTTATTTATTTTGGACTTTAAGGTCGGTCACAGCAGTGACGATTTGACAGTATACGAGAACCAATGCCTTTGGCCGTGTGATTGGTTACGATCAGTTAGAGCTCTTGTCTGTCTGTCGTTGCATGCCACGAGACCCTTCGTGGAGGGCTTTGGGATGCTTATTTTCAGTAGAGTGGAGTTTGACTTTATTGTCGTTGTATGCCTTGAGACCCTTTGTATAGGGCTCCAGAATACATGTTTTATTTTCTCGGTAGAGTGAAAAATATGATTTTGATGTGTGATTAAGTGTTGGTGATTTACCGAGTATTTAGTGACTCAAATTTGTATTTCTGTTTGAATTATTATTGTTGGTAAATGATTGAGTCATTGCATTGTTTTATTCATACGAGCTTTTAATTTACAACCCGGTGCACCATTTCTTGGTGTAGAGGTTGGACCTGCAGGTGTTGATCCACAGACGTGACTTGGAGATCAGTTCAGGATAGTTTTTGGGTAATTAGCTATGAGACTTGTATTATATTTTCTTTATTTGATTGAGAGAGTTTATGTTTTCTTGATTTCTGAGTACAGTGTAAACAGATGTAATTATGCGACTCACTTGTTGAGTTTGTATTCAAATTATTACTCTGGATTTGTTGTTGTTGGGTTTGTGAGGTTGCAGGTTATTGGATTGTTAAGTTTCTAGATGTTATCATACCCAAATTTTGAAAAAAAAATTACTATTTAAAATTGGGGTCGTGACAGTTATAGACACTAAGCGGTGAAGATGTGAAAATGTGACCTACGAGTGAGTCAAATCAGATCATGAGTAACATCATCACTACCACCAACAAAAGAGTAAGCAAACTCCATTGATTAAGAATATATATAAATATAAGTAAAAAAATATCATTTAGTGGAAGAGTTATATATATATATAGACACTAAGCGGTGGAGATGTGAAAATGTGACATATTCCGCTCTGAAATTAAAGTGCGAGACTCCTTATTTGACTCACTCGTAGGTCACATTTTCACATCTCCACCGCTTAGTGTCTATATATATATATATATCTCTTCCACTAAATGATCTTTTTTTTACTTATATTTATATATATTCTTAATCAATGGAGTTTGCTTACTCTTTTGTTGGTGGTAGTGATGATGTTACTCATGATCTGATTTGCAAATTGTAGAAGTTGGTTTTGGCATAAAAATTTTGAAAAAGTAGAATATAATTTTCACCAACAGGGTACATGATAAGATTTTTAAGTACATCTTCTTTGAGGTTTTGCTGGCTGTGTACGTATTAATCAGGCATGTAGATTCAATAGATTATTGACTAATAATCCTATCCCTTGATGAATGAAGTAAATTTCCTAAACTACTGAGTACTGGAATACCTTTACTGGCATATATCCTTGATGAATTAGGTGCATGGTTAGTTCAGAAAATGACTGTTCATCAAGTTGGTTTTGAAGTTGTAATTTCTTTCCTTCGAGTATATTGACGTAATTCATAATCAGTACTGGCTAGAACATATAGCTACGATAGCAATATTCCCACAACAAAATCGTCTCGAAACTTTAACCATCAGTTTTACGGCTCAAAAAGAGTACGCTATTATATATGAATGAGCTAAAAATGTATATCAATATTAGAAAATGCGTTGAGTAATATACATATGGATATAGTACGTCAAGTTCTAATGTGTGCCAGTTGCGAGCATGTCCGGACCTGAGATATTCGGATCTGAGTCAAAGTTTTAAAAATTGACCCTTAAATTATAGTATTCATTCAAATTTATTTTCTCTTTTCAAAAATTTCATGAACTAAAGCTATAAACTCAAAATCTAACGACATAAAATATTAGAAATCTTTTTTATACTTACTTACACTACTCATTTTTTCTAAAATAGTAGCTAATAATTGTAATATTATACTTGTTTTTTTACTAAACTAATGTGATCACATAATAAGAAAAAAAAATTTTAGGCCTTTAAAGATTCAGTACCCTGAGTCCATCGACTCTTAAAACTCTATTTATGTATGGATCTGGTTGCAAGATAGATTCCCAGTTCCTAGTTCCTATACAATAAGCTACTTTGTTAGAAAAGATATATGGAAAGAGTATACCAAGTGATGACATAAATCAAAGAGGAGAATCATTTGAACAAGAAGGATTCCACTTTGATACTGCGCAGTACGTAGTTTTCATCTTTTACGTACACTACTAGCTTTATTATCTTTCTATCATCTTACCTAACTATAGATACATGCATATGGTGAAGCTGGAATTTGGTTATGATCTGGTGTTTTCTGTAAGCTGTTACAACAGGATTGATAGAGGACAACAATGGAAGCTGTTGGCGTGGAGGGATGAACTTGCCAAATGAAAAGGTTGATCGAAACCCTATAAGAAGCAATTGATCGATGACTATAATAAAGTAAAGGGGAAGTTATCTATGTATATAATAGTCAGAATTCTTGGAGTAGTTGAACCAGAAATCATGAACCTGTTCATACTTGTTTTGTTGAGACTCGATCAGCATGCAGCTTATGCTCAAATAACTAATTAGCTAAACTAACTAAAGTATTCTCATCCCTAATGGCATGATAAAAATATAAGACTTGAGGCTAGAGTAGTTGTTAGTGAAGGTTTTCAGTTGTTGACAAGGGACAAAATTCTCTGTCTCCTTCCTAATATTACTTAAATGCACGCAAGCACACACACCAGACCAGACCAGACCAGAGTTTAGAATATTATTCAGCACAATTAATAATTGGAAGTGACTAGATCTGTGGTTTATGCAATGTACCCCAGTTGTGTATATTCCTGGTAATATAACTTTATCGTAGCTGGGTTTTTTAGCTAGCTACCTTGATCATGACGAATACTAATTATTTGAGTTGGCGATGCTATTAGCACATGCTCGAGCAGCTACTTCTGCAACCATAGTAGCCAAGGATACTACAAAAGTCACAAGTGTTGGGAAACAGATAGATCACTAGTGTATTATGTGTATGTTCACTACTAATTTCCATCCAATGATAGTTTATGCATGTAGCTTTAGATTTTGAGCACGTCATATAGTTAAGTTTTATAAAAAAAATTAAATCAAATTTCCGCTCTATCATTTGGGATCACATATTAATGATATTATATGCGATGAAATGTCTCGAATAAAGAGTAGATTGAGACACGTATGAACTTCTTGTTAAGCATGTTTTGATGCGTCTTTAATCCAATGTAAGACTAGCTAACCCCCAATCTCACGCATGGCATACATGATGAAACGAACCATGTATAACAAGCAAGAAGCTGGCAAAATCTCTATGTTCCTTTGTTAGGCTGCAAAACCCTTATCTCCAAGGCTGTGAATCTGATATTCGAAGCTGTTATTGCAAGAAAATGAAGCAATGCCTGTCACTACTGCGTGAGCAAAAGGTATTATTATACAGACTCAGTCCCCTCATGCATGCATGACTTGTAATCCAATCGTTGATCATCAAGAGACCTTTAATTTAAAACCAGAATTAGCTGTAGAACAAGGCTGATGTTTGCATGTTTGGCTTGAAGCGATTTCTTTTTCTTCATCATCTGTTTTGAGGCCCAAATCACAGGAAGAGAATAAGGATTATATATCATATATGCATCAATTGAAATTTAACATATAGTTATGTAGTCATAGGCATGTGCTTGATTTGTAAGATAACATTGACAAAGAAAATGGCCCGAGAATAATCTGATGTTAGCTTCTTCCCCAGAAAAACAAGAGTGAAATTATTTTGAGATTCTTTCTTTCTTTTCCATCAGTATTGTATTTTTCCTATATATTAGAAAAGATGGTAATTATATTGCTTATATACTAACAAAATGAAATAACGTTGAACAGAATCATAAAATGACAAATTAAAGATTTGAGAAGAAGAATTCAACCAATAAAGTTTATCGAGTTCCGTGTATCACACGGTGTCCTTAAGACGAATTACGACGTCCCAATCAGTGCAAGGACGTCAATGCCGGTTGGTCTCCCAGGATAAAACGACAACCAAGTTCAAGTTGCTGCACTACGAACAACAGCTTCAACGAACGGCGTTCCAATCGGTGCAAGGACGTCAATGCCGATTGGTCTCCCAGGATAAAACGACAACCAAGCTCAAGTTGCTACACTACGAACAACAGCTTCACGAACTAAGAAAAGCCTTCAAACTATCACAGAATTTCTGAGAGAACTGAATAGGAGCAGAGAAGCCTTTTTGGAGAAGAAGAGAAGTGATTTTCGTTAGTGTGTTCAAAATGAAGGATTGGTGGCCTTTATATAATGTTGGGAATCATCTACAAATTGATGGTTTTCTGTCTGTTATATACAATCATAATCAGACTTAATAACAGCATGGGCTCTCAGGCCACAAATTTGAACTGCATTCGTGTCTGCAGGTCGCGCGGGCCTAATGAAGAAATTGAGCCCCCCTGTGCGCGCGAGAGAGGGAGAGCATGCGTGCTTGTCATGGTTACACATTCAAGGTATGAGATTCTATTTAATACCTTATTCTTATTTTCTCATTTGAACTAGTCATCTTTGGGTGACAATTTCTCATTCACTCCACAACCAAATTATGCATATGAATACATGATTTTATAGCCCTCATTACAAGGATTACAAATTCATGCATGCAATCATCTAATTAAAAGTGTAACTTACTTTAATTATTTAGTTTAATTAATGGTCTTTTAAACCGTTTTTCCAACAATTCTCATTCACGTGGAGTTGCCCAGATAGGTAGCTTAGAATGGCTGCAAACTACTTCACACAAATGGGAATTATAATCATTTCACTTGATGAGATGACCAGGCTGATGAGCTTGGACTACGTCTGAGGTTGAGAAATAAGAAGAAGAAGAAGAAGAAGAAGAAGAAGAAGAAGCAGCAGCAGTGGCAAACTGTCATTGTGCTTTTGCCTTGTCCTCCTCTATTGCTTTTGCTTTGGAGGTGCTAAATGGAGTGGAGTGCCTCTAAACCCTCCTCAAAAGACACATTGGTTGGGTTTGCTCGATGCCCCAAGAAAAAGCCAACTAATGTATATATACACGTGTGTTGGTGTCCCTAGCAGCTTTAGCAGCTTTGACTCTCTGTTTAATCCTAGATCCAGAAAAGAGAGTCATCATTTCCTAATTCATAAACATACACAGGTTTAATCACCTAATTAACATATGTTTAGATTAATGCATCGCTTAATCCAGGCCTGTTCAATTCTAATGATTATGTAGATGATAATATTGATAATGAAGGCTCTGGACTGCTACCAATACTAGTACTGGCTTTCCACCAATTCCATTCAATTCATCAATTTTGAACAAAATGAAGTAGGACCAATTAATGATAACTTGAGGCAGGTCAGATTGAAAATAATAAAATTAAGAAAACGGTGAATAATTAAATAGAATGATTTGACGATCGGTAATTCTTGTGTCATGAATATGCTAGCAGCTGTAATATCTAAAAATATGTTATTTTGAACTTTTAGGATTTGTCGTACAAAAACTGTAAAATCTGATTTGAGTTATCTTTTGATCAGATTGTCCGTTTAAGATGCATGATGCCTTTTTGAAATGGGAACGACGAGATCTACAAGATTTACTAAAGTGAGCTCTGCCACATTTAAGCCAAAAGTTGTCGTCTTAACGGTCCGATTCGTGACTTAGTGTTTCTAGGCTAGTTTTATTTTTCTTTTAGGATTCTTTTCTTTAGGGTTATTTGTGTTTTTTATGTGGATTTCACTACAAGAGAAAATCATTTTAGAGACGAACCTGTTTATCACTTAAAACTAAACTTTTGTCACTGAAACTTGTAGGAGACAAACGATTTTGTCGCTAAATTTGTCACCAATAGTGCGTGACAGATACTTTTCAATGACAAACTATAAATTTTGACACCAAAAAGGATTAGGGTCAAGATCTAGTTTGTCTCTAATTGACGTTCATTTTCGCCTCCCAAACTGTGTAGGATTCATGGAAATCATCATGGCAGGAAAAACAAAATAGATCCTAAATTTACTAATTTTTTGTTTGTCAGTATTTATTGTTCATGAAATAAAATATAGGAAAACATAATCGATTACCAACCAACGAAGAACCAAAACATGGATAAATGATCATTATCAAACAAAATTCTTTTATTAGATAAACAAAGTAATTTGCACTGTACCATCAATCAAAATACATTTTACTAAAGCTAAAATAATGGTATTCAAATTTGATCCCTCTTTACTGAGCAAGACTACCAAGTGGTCAAAATATTAACAAGCATCCTCATGGTAGTGCATCCATGATCAATCATCCAATCTAGCAGAGAATTATATGCTTATTTCTCATGTGAAATTTATCCCAATCTCGTTAGTTAAAGCCAACCGATGAGGATAACTGTTACAACATAGCAAAATCCAAGTGGGTAAAATCTTTGGATAGGGCAATCTGACTAGGTATTCTATCAATAAAAAAGTGTCTTGATTCTTCTCTAAATGTATATAATATGATAGGCAATGTGAATATCCTTTAATCTTTTGTCGAACGAATTGGAATTAAAGGAATTGTAAAGATTATCATAGAACTACTAGCATAAACATGACAACGAGTATAGGTTTTTACCTCAAAAGATTTCGGTGTAATATACTAGATCACTTGGAATGGAAAATGGAATTGAAAATGATTTCGGGGTAATCAAATTCATGTATTTTAACACATGAACAAACCATAATAGTTCTGGTAGCAATATTTATGAGTTTACTAACACGTAAAAAATCAGAATTGGTTTATGTCTCACCTCCTAATCCGGAGTCGATTCTTGGATACTCAGTGATTTGATTTCCTGGAGGAAGACATGTTGGAAAACAATATTGGACTCTATATTATTTTTGTCTAAATAAATAGTTTTTTGATAAATTGAATATAATTAGTAGAAACATATATTTAAATTCTATCTTGTTATCTATTGAGGTGTATGTCTCTCATTAGAAGTTGGAGACTTTATCAAGTTGATTAACCTGATCAACCTGATCAACATTAAGTTTTTGAGATAAACCTAAAGACTTGTATTTGATAAACATTAAGTAAAACTTGGACTCCTTATGGGATGAGGACGAGTTTGTTTTCTAGGCCTCTATATATGCCAGTAGAAAGTCCCTATGCTAGCTACACACTTTTCATTGAGATCAAGCAGTCTCATTCTGTGAGATAAAGTAGCATAGCATAAAAGATTTTCCTTGGTAGTGTGTTTTGTGAAATTGCAGATAGTGTTGCTGTGTTGCTGTCAAGGATGACTACCGTGAATGGTATTCCCAACGATCCTAGTAGATATGGTAATCACATGTTGGATATGAACACTTATATAGTTTTGGTTTTATACAGTATTGTATTTGTGATACATTGTGAAACGATCTTAACTTCAGTTATTATGCATTTCAGTCTTCAATCAAATAAACATACCAATAATGGTATCAGAGCCATCGGCTCTTCACAATTTTCACAAATCGATTAAGGTTTTCAATTCGGCACCAATACAGAAAATACATTGTTCATATTTTTGGGCCTACAGCTTTGGCCTAAAACCGAGCCCATTTAAGAACCCGGTTTAAAACTCAACTTGGCGTCCTTTTATTTTAGTCGTTCTTCCTTTTGGTTTCTGATAATAGCAGTCTCTTTTGCATATGAGGCTAATCACCGGGATTCAAACCCAGAAGCTTAGAATCAGATTACAAATTGTTCGGTGTTTGTTTTTGTTTTGCTTCCGCTGATTTTGATTGCAGATGAGTGATGCAGACGTCAAGGTAAAAATCCAAATCTCAGTTCTTATGAAATTCATCAACTTTGTGATTGAATATAGGAAGTGCGAAACTAAAATGTTGGGTTATGATTTTGTTTTCGTATACCCATATATATATATGCATCAATCATAGTTGGAATTAAATTCATATGAACGGAGAAAAATTCAGATATATAATGCAAAACGATCAACTAGTATATATGAATAAGACTTAAGTTTGGGTTCTTATGAGTTTAATTGGTTTTGTGATTGAAATTTAAGAATGCGATGTGGAACCTCTGTGTTTATACTTTTGCTTTCGTATGCCTGTATGTATATCAATCACAGCAATAACTCAATTCATATGAACTTATTAAAAATTGATCTTGTATGCAAATCTGATCAATTGCTAAATATATTTACTTCATAATGCATACAAACACAGATGCAGAATATATAAATAAATAAAACTCTCAAAATTATAGTTTGATCTTATTACTGTGTTCATATAAGAAGTTTTGTTTCCTGATGATTGAAGCCTAAATCTAAACTTCATTGATTCATAAAACACTACCAGAATAAGTATCATAGCCGACGAATATTTAATTAGCAGGCCGACGAAATTTTTTTTCGTCGGCTAAAGTCCATTTTAGCCGACGAAAAAAAATTTCGTCGCCTAAGTGAAATTTTCGTCGGCTAAAGTGGACTTTTAGCCGACGAAAAAAACTTTCGTCGCCTAAGTTAAATTTTCGTCGGCTAAAAGTCCACTTTAGCCGACGAAATGTTGTGTCGTCGGCTAAAATAGTTTTTTTCGTCGGCTATAGTCTGTGAACTATAGCCGACGAAATTTTAAAACTTTGGCCGACGATATATATAATTTCGTCGGCTAAAATGCTTTATATTTCCAGATCTAGACAGTAGCTGATTTGAAAGAAAAAACGAGAGAAAAAGTTTTGGGGTTGGCGAAATTGTTGGGTGTTGTCGAAATCTGTCCGAAATTAGTTTGTGGCGCTATATATAGGTACGTATATGTATATATCTTGTTTTTGAGTTGATTTAAGAGTTTTATTTTCGTTATGCACATTGATTTTGAGTTTTAATTAGAGTTGATTATATTGTGTTTTAATTAGAGTTGATTATATTGTGTTTTGAGTGTGATTGAGTTGATCGATTTGGGTTTGATAATATATATGAAGTTGTTGATATATATATATATATATATATATATATTAATTAGTAATTATTATATATATTAATTGTACGTTAACTCAGATATAATATAAATTGAATGATTTGTAAATTTAATTAATTAGCGTTTATACATATATATTATGTTATTTTCTCAGGATATGGATAAGAGTTGGATTTCGCTTCCAAAATGGGACAAAAGATATGCTAAAGGAGTTGTTAGTTTTATTGAATATGTGATCAATAATGCTAAAGGGAATACAATTTTCTATTGTCCGTGCACTAAATGTCAGTGTCGCAGCGATATGTATCAATTTCCAATTGACAAGGTTTGGCAGCACCTTCAAAGTAATGGGTTTTGGGAGAAGTACACATGTTGGATATATCACGGTGAAACATCATCAAGGGGTCCGCATGATCATGGGCAATTTTCTGAGACGGGCAGTACATCCAACGATCCAACAACGGCCTTCATCAACGATATGTTTCCTTATGAGAGGGGTGTATGCTCTGAAGGACCGTATATGTCTGACCCGGTGCAGCCCTTCCCTAGAGTTGTCAACACTGCTGGTATTGACAGGTACAACAAACTACTTGCTTTCCAACAGACCCCTGTGTACCCCGGTTGTCAGAAAACGGTTCTTGAAAGTGTGATGGACGTTATGAAGATTAAAGTTGAGACAAAATCGACTGTGAAGGCTGTTGATGAGTATCTACAGTACACTGCTTCGATGCTGCCCCACGGTCATCGTCTTCCTACCACTCATCATAAGGTCCGATGTATACTGAAAGATCTTGGGCTTTCCTACATCAAGATCCATGCATGCAGATATGATTGTGTTCTCTTCTGGGGTAAAGATCCAGAAGGGAATGACCTTGGTGACCTTGACACATGTCCAGTATGTCAGAGTGACAGGTATAAGTTGACTCCTGCAGGCAATAGGAAACCTATGAAGGTACTTCGGTATTTTCCGTTGAGGGATAGGCTGGAACGGTTGTACATGTCATCACACACGGCCAAATCTATGAGATGGCACGCTGATAGGGAATTGCAAGGCGAAGATACCCTTATACACCCTGCTGACGGGGAGGCCTGGAAGCATATAGACAGGGAGTTTCCTCATTTTGCGTCTGAGGTCCGAAATGTGAGGCTCGGGCTCTCATCCGACGGGTTCAATCCTTTTGGCAACATGAGTCTTCAATACAGTGTATGGCCGGTGATTTTGGTACCATACAATCTTCCTCCATGGATGTGCATGAAGAAGGAATACAATATGTTGAGTTTGTTGATTCCGGGACCCGGTTATCCAGGGAAGTGTCTCGATGTGTATTTGAGACCCTTGATTGAAGAGCTTAAGTTTTTTTGGGACGTTGGTCATCCCACTTATGATAAGTTCATGCACGAGATGTTCCAGATGCATGCTATGGTTGTTGGTACCATTAGTGATTTTCCTGCTCGTGGGATGTTGTCGGGCAACGTTGTTAGGGGATACAAGGCTTGTCCAGAGTGCCTAAACGATGAGGGGAGCAGTAGTCATTGCAACAAGATATGTAGATTGGGTCACCGTACTCTCCTTCCGTATGATCACGAATGGCGGTTCGATGACAAGGCATTTGATGGGACTGTAGAACTTGGTGTGCCTCCTAGAAGATGGACAGGGGAAGAAATTTTAGCAGTGCTTAATGAGTATGATTTTGGGCAGCTCAGCAATCATCCCAATATAGTGGCGGCAATACCTGACAGACCCGACAGGTATAAATTTTGGACACATAAGAGCATATTATGGGAAGCCATGTCCCGGATCGACAGTTCGGATCTCAGCGTTGGGGCCAGGATCATGGGCACAGCCTTCCCACCGCGAGGAAATAACTTCTACTGTCGGGGCCTGGGAAAGAAGGGCGAGGGGGTACTGAAAACCACTCCTGGGTTTCAGAAAAAAGGAGCCTCGACCAGCAGCAGAACGACTCAGCTTGAGGCGGAAGTTCAGATGTTACGGGAACAACAAGCCGCCCAAGCAGCATATAATGCCGAGAGAGAGGCCGCCCGAGCAGCATATACTGCCGCGAGAGAGGCCGCCCAAGCAGCATATACTGCCGCTCTACAGGAGTACACTATAGCATCCCATGCCGCCCAGCAGACACAGCAGCAGCAGATGTACCAGTACATGCAAGATTTTATAGCTGCACAGCAGCAGGGACTTCCGCTTCCGCCCATGCCCCCGCCTATTGTCTTACCTCAGCCGCCGCAACCTCCCCAACTTCCCCAACAACCTCATCCTGGAGCAGATATTGATTTAGACGATATCGATTTTATTTAGTTTTTTAAGTTTATGAACAATTATTTATTTAGTTTTTTAGGTTTATGAACAAATATTAATTTACTTTTTAGGTTTTATGAACAATTTATGAATTGAAAATTTAATGCAAAATATTTATGTTACTTTAGATGGTGTGTTGTTGTTGGTTATGAAATTGTTTCTGTAATTTGCAGCTTGCTTGGATGGTAATGTATAAATTTTGTTTGGGTTTCTAGTATAAAAAGTACTATAGCCGACGAAATTTACCATATTTCGTCGGCTAAAGTTTTAAAAATTAAAAAATAAATAGACAATAGCCGACGAAATTTGCCATATTTCGTCGGCTAAAAATATCATAGCCGACGAAACTGTGCTAATTTCGTCGGCTATTCTCTATTTATTTTTTAATTTTTAAAACTTTAGCCGACGAATTTTTAATATTATTTCGTCGGCTAAGTGTTGAAGTATAGCCGACGAAATAATATATTGTAATTCGTCGGCTATACTCTAACACTTAGCCGACGAAATAATATATAAAATTCGTCGGCTAAGTGTTGAAGTATAGCCGACGAATTAAAATATATTATTTCGTCGGCTATACTCCAACACTTAGCCGACGAAATAATATTAAAAATTCGTCGGCTAAGTGGTGGAGTATAGCCGACGACGGACTTTATTTCGTCGGCTATAAGTATAGCCGACGACTTATAGCCGACGACTTCTTAGCCGACGACGTGTCGTCGGCTAAGGTTATAGCCGACGAAAAATGTGAACAGGCCGACGAAAAAATTTCGTCGGCTAAAATGCTTATCCTGGTAGTGAAACTCTTTATATGGTATTAATTTTGTTGCACAAAGTAACTTTTACTATCATATTTAGAGAACTGTACGTAGAAGAATCAAAGCTTGTGTTGTTGTTTATAAAGTTGTATTGTCTTGTGGTCTCCAAGGAGATATTTTCTTGTACAATTTTGATTCAAGTAACAGTGTCTTACATGATCTGTATTTTCACTCTAGGTATATTGGGACTTTTCCTTGTCCAAAGATATTGATTGTTTTCAATATACATCTGAGACTACATGACCATGATAATACATTTTAGAAATTTCGATATTGGATTTTATGTCATAAAGGTGTTATCTAGTATGAACTTTATGGGACTCTTGAGATATGTTTCAGTAGTTAGACTAAAATGTTTACCTATATGGACTGATACATATGCTGCAGTTTACACATTATATATCATATGATTTTGAAACTCATCTGCATTGATTTCTATCATTATAGGAGGTGATGTGGTGACACTAGGAAAGGTTCATGTCCTTACTGGGCTCAATTTTCCAGAAATGGAAGAATGAGGTCGACTTCTACATGTCCATGAATAATATGGACGTGTGGCTTAATGAAAAGCAACCTGAGGAGTTAGATGAGATGGATAGCACTGCTGAAGAAAGGAGACTACATAAGGAGTGGTGGAGAGCCAACCGGATGGCCAAGAAGGTGATCCGAAACACCATTTCAGATACCATAAGAAACTATGTCATAGATCCTGAGCTTGCCATGGATTTTATGGAAAATATAAGGCAGAAGTTTAGTGAGTGTAGCAAGGCTGAAGGTGCTAAGCTTTCAAGGGAGCTGCATGAAATGAAATTCACTGGAAGTGGGAGCATAAGAACCCACATCATACAGCTAGAAGAGATAAATAACAAACTCCGAGACCTGCAAATGGGAGTCAATGATGCACAGGTGGTGCACATAGCTCTTGAGTCCTTCCCAGCTGAATATGGGAACCTCAAAAGTAACTACAACTCCCAAAGGAAAAAGTGGGAAATTGATGAGCTGATTTCAATTGCGTGAACGAGCAGGACAGAATCAGAAGGAGCAGAAAGAGAAGGCTCCAGCAACCTCTGTGAATCTTATGGGAAAGTACAAAGGCAAGAGGGACATCAATCTCAAGCCAAAGAAGGGCAATTTCAAGAAAAATGGCAGAAAGACCCCTGTTGTTGATGTTACTACTGCTGCTGGAAAATTGCAGAAAAGTAAGTGTTTATTCTGTAAGAAAGTTGGCCATATCAAAAAGAATTGCGATGGATTCAAGAAGTGGATGGTGAAAAAGGGTACGGGCTATAACTCTCTAATTGATTTAAGCAGTTTTTTGGTTATTATTCTGTTTCTTTGTTTGATAAAACTGTATTTGCTCTAGAAGTGAACTTCATAAATGTAAAAGCAAACTCTTTTTGGTTGGATTCAGGCTCACCAATTCATATAACCAACTCAATGCAGGGTTTGCTAAAAAGGAGGGCACCTCAGACGCATGAGAATACAGTATGCGTGGCAAATGACATGAAGGTGGCTGTTAAAGCCATTGGCTCTCTACAGTTGGATTTAGGTTCTAATAAAAGTCTTTTTTCTAGAAAATGTTTTCTTTATTCCTTCCCTTAAAAGGAATTTGCTTTCAGTTTCTTTGCTAATTAAGTTGAGATGCAAACTTATTATTGATCATGATGGATTACAAATTTTTCAAGGTTCAGAATTTCTTGGATATGGTGTTTTTGTTAATGATTATTTACAATTAAACTGTTCTGTTGGAAAACAAGATATTATGTTAATTGAAAATAATGAAAACACACTTAACTCTAACACTACTGGTGGTGTTAAAAGATCAATATATGATGATAAGTTTGCATTTTTATGGCACAGAAGATTATGGCATATTTCTAAGAATAGACTCAAAACACTGATAAAGAATAAGACTCTACATGACCTAAACGTTTATGATCTAAATGATTGTGTGGAATGTTATAAGGGAAAATTGACTAACAAACAACAAAACTGTAGTAAAAAGCCAAAATCTCTTAGAACTTATACACACTGATATATGCGGACCCTTTAAACATAAAACCTTATGTGGAAACACATACTTCATAATATTTACAGATGATTGTTCAAGATATTGTTATATCTATTTAATGTCAGAAAAATCACAAGCACTCCAAGCCTTTAAAATTTACAAATCTAAAGTGGAGTTACAGCTTGAAAGAAAAATCAAAACAGTAAGATCTGATAGGGGAGGGGAATACTTTGGAAGATACACTGAGGCAGGCCAGCAAAAGGGACCTTTTGCTTTATACCTTCAGAAACATGGCATTAAGGAGCACACTTACCCTTATAATCCCCAACAAAACAGAGTAGCAAAAAGAAAAAATAGAACATTCCTAAATATGGTGAGGAGCATGATGTGCACCTCAGGTCTGCCAAAATTTTTGTGGGGTGAAGCCTTAAGAACTGCAAATTACATTTGCAACAAAGCATCCAGCAAGGCTGTAGAAACAACACCATTTGAGACCTGGTGTGGCATAAAGCCAAGCATGTACCACTTACATGTATGGGGATGCAAGGCTGAAGCTAAAATACCAAATGTTTTAACTGAAAAGTAAGGGTCTAAAACAGTGAGTTGCAATTTTATAGGGTATTGTGAAAAATCAAAGGGTTATAAGTTTTATGCAGCTAAACATTCACTAAGGATTTTTGAAACAGGTCAAGCAAAATTCCTATATGAGACTATATACAACTCAATTTTTGAAGATCTCTCTTCAGATTTTGAGGAAATCTCAAGTGATAAAACATTAGAAACATAGATCAAAACACAACTACAGTAAATATGCAAACTCAAAACATAGATCAAAATTCTATTATAATAGAACATGCAGAAAATGATCATGTTGCAGCTGAAAACACTGAAAACATAGAGCAAGAAGAACCAGAAATTACAAAACAACCAGAAATTGCAGAACCAGAAATTAGAAGATCCCAAAGACAAGGAAAACCCACTTATGATGAAAACAGTGACTACATTGTCTATTTGCAAGAAACGGATGAGCTTCTTGCAGAAGAAAATGATCCAAAAACCTACAGAAAAGCTGTTGAAAGTGAAAATTGTCAACAATGGCAGCTGGCCATGGAAGCTGAATTACTATCCATGAGTCAAAATAAAGTGTGGACACTGGTAAAACCAGCTCCACAACATAAAGTCATAGGTTGCAAATGGGTTTTTAAAACAAAACGAGATGAAGCTGGAAATATTGAAAGACATAATGCTAGGCTTGTAGCTAAAGGAGTCACACAAAAAGAAGGAATAGACTATAATGAAACTTTTTCTCCTGTGTCCACTAAAGATTCATTCAGAATTATCATGGCTCTAGTAGCTCATTTTAATATGAAACTTCATCAAATGGACGTTAAAACTGCATTTCTTAATGGAGAATTAGAAGAAGAAATCTATATGAAGCAACCTGAGGGTTTTTTGGAACCTGGAAAGGAAAACTATGTATGCAAACTTCAAAGATCAATTTATAGACTTAAGCAAGCTTCTAGGCAGTGGCACAAGAAATTTGATTCAGTTATTTCATCTTTTGGTTTTACAGAAAATATAGTTGATGAGTGTGTATACTTAAAGACAGTTGGGAAAAATTTTATTTTTCTCATATTGTATGTTGATGATATCCGGTTAGCTAGCACTGATATAAAGTTGCTAAATGCTACAAAAGCTTTTCTATCTAGCAGTTTTGATATGAAAGACCTAGGTGAAGCTCATTTTGTTTTGGGAATTGAAATTAAGAGGAACAGGAAACTTGGAACCTTAGGCTTATCTCAAAATGCTTACATTTGTAAGGTTCTGAAACGTTTCAATATGGCGACCTGTAATCCTGGTCCAGTTCCTATGTTTAAAGGTGACAAGCTCTCTAAAATCACTAAAAATGGAGGAAAGATTGAAGGTGACAAAGTTATGGACAGTAGGCCTTATGCTGGGTTAATTGGCAGTTTGATGTATGCGCAAGTCTGCACCATACCTGACTTAGCTTTTGTCGTAGGCATTCTATCTAGGTATCAATCCAATCCTAGTCATGAGCATTGGGTTGCAGGTAAGAAAGTCTTAAGATATCTACAGAGAACTAAGTCTCACATACTAGTCTACAAAAAAGATGAAAAGCTTGAGTTAGTAGGATACACCGATTCAGATTTTGCAGAAGAATATCCTAATGACATGAAGTCAACAAGCGGCTATGTATTTATGCTTGCAGGAGGTGCTGTGACATGGAGAACCATGAAACAAAAATTAATCACTACCTTCACAATGCAAGCTGAGTCCATAGCCATGTATGAAGGAGTCTGTGAAGGCTTATGGATTAGGAATTTTTTGATACAGATTGATGCTCTAAATTTTTAGTTCAGGGAGCACTTAAGATATTCTGTGACAATGAAGCAACCATCTTCTTTGCCAAAACAGCAAAAGATCGAATAATTCCAAGCATTTAGACCTTAAGTACTATAGTGTGAGACAAATGGTTGAATTTGGTGACATAGAAGCACTCAATGTTGATACAGAAAATCAAATTGCAGATCCATTCACTAAACCTTTATCAGTTGAATGTTTTCATAAACATGTTGAAAATCTGGGAATTCTCTCAGATTTAGATGCTTGAGTTATGTGGGAGTCACCTTTTCATTTTTAGGATTTTAGTTCTCTTCAGCAGATTTCTTTTCAGAATTAGGAACATCTCATTGTATTTCATGATTCATCAAATATACATCTTATGAATGATTATATGTATATATGTATATGATATAATTGTGTAAACATATTGTGAAGTGAATCATTATGCAGATTAAGGATAGCAAGGACAGGTTCACTGCTTTACAAACTTGCTGACAAGATTTTGAACTATTCAAAATCATTAAGAGGACTTGAGCAAATAAAATCAAGGTAGACATAATTTATTTTTACTCTTCTGTTTATCTTACTATGCTTATGTGATGTGCAATATTTGTTATTAGTGATCTTCAATTGATTTAGTCCTATGATTAAATTCAATCTTAGGTTCTGTATCAATTCTACATATTGACCAAGCTGGATAAGTTTGAGTTGTTCTTATGTTTCAATGTGCACTATAGAACTAATATAATTCATTTCAGCTCAAATATTATATACAATGATAACTTGGTCCAAGTGGGAGATTGTTGGAAAACAATATTGGACTCTATATTATCTTTGTCTAAATAAATAGTTTTTTGATAACTTGAATATAATTAGTAGAAACATATATTTAAACTCTATCTTGTTATCTATTGAGTTGTATGTCTCTCATTAGAAGTTGGAGACTTATCAAGTTGATTAACCTGATCAACATTAAGTTTTTGAGATAAACCTAAAGACTTGTATTTGATAAACATTTAGTAAAACTTGGTCTCCCTATAAGATGAGGACGCGTTTGTTTTCTAGGCCTCTATATATACCAGTAGAAAGTCCCTATGCTAGCTACACACTTTTTCATTGAGATCAAGCAGTCCCATTCTGTGAGAAAAAGTAGCATAGCATAAAAGATTTTCCTTGGTACTGTGTTTTGTGAAATTGCGGATAGTGTTGATGTCAAGGATGACTACCGTGAATGGTATTCCCAATGATCCTAGTAGATATGGTAATCACCTGTTGGCTATGAACTCTTATATAGTTTTGGTTTTATACAGTATTATGTTTGTGATACATTGTGAAACTGTTTTAACTTCAGTTATTATGCATTTCAGTCTTCAGTCAAATAAACATACCAATAAGACAAGGGTTTAGAGCACCTACAACAGTTTTCCAAAAAAAATCTCTATTATAGAAACCTTTGATGGAGAATGAAATGAGATAAATAGATGTGTTCTGCACTGACCGGTGTTCAAATAAATGATTCAACTTAACCGACGAAATATGTCATCGGATAAGGGTGTTTTTTGTCGACTAAGAAAATATTCGTTATGCGCGTTGTGAAAGAATAATTGAACTTTAGCTTCCTAGCCGACGAAATATTTCGTAGGCTAAGAATATATTTTCGTCGACTACGAATATCCTAACCAACGAAATATGTTCCGTCAGCTAACAATATTCTGGCCGACGAATATGTTCCAACGGTATTTTTCCGTCGGCTATAGAGTTCTTAGTCGACGAAAATTGCCGATGAAAATTTTTCGTCGACTAAGAACATCTAAGCCAACGAACCATTGCACCTTTCCAACGAAAATTTCATGTTCTGTCAACTAAGAGTCAAAATCCATTAGCGAGCACACATCAATACAACATGGTAACTTTGACGACTTAATAAAATTCTTAGTTTTTCGATATATCCACTCTAAGTCAACAATGATGTCGCTTTGATAGCTGCATTTATCTTTCTCTTGTAAGTTTCCGAGATTAGGACTTAGGAGTGTGAACATAAATTTATTTTGGCTACTCGAAACAATGTGTTGATTTAAAGTACATACGTTTTTACTAACACATGAAGGTTCATTTAAAGTACATACGTTTTTACTAACACATGAAGGAATTGAAAATGTGTCTCACCTTCTTATCGAGAATCGATTTCTGAATACTTAAGGATTTGACATGGGCTTATGAATCAATCATCCGATCTAGAATCGAAACTGATATACTCATTTCTTTCTCAAATCCACTTATTTTTGATTCATGATTATTTTCTTTTCAAGTATAAGTAATAAACCAATTTGTACGATATATCCTCTCTAACTCGATGTCGCTTTGACAGCCGCCCCTTTTTCTCTTGTAAATTTCCGAGATTAGGAGTGTGAATATACACTTATTTGGCTACTCGAGACAATGTGTTGATTTCCCAAAATAACAGTCCAATTTTCACTAGTCCTGAATGCGATTTTTAGCATCAATATGAAATCAGAAATTGAAGTTTCTTCTATAGATTAAAGGATCTAATCTGTATAATCACAAAGGTAAACCGACCTGGGGAATCAGGCATGTGGGTGGTGGAAAAAACCACATGAGCAAAGACATAAAAAAATGAAACACATCGATAATATATTGCCCCCGTATTAAAGCAAGACTCTTTTGATCAAATGAGATGTATTCATACCGAAGATTTTGCAAGCTGTATGAATAATACAAACAAGACCACTAATGGATCACTTATAATAAATTACAGATCAAAAGACCTGAAAATTACTTCTAAAAAAACTACTAAATCTCCGATACACCATGAGGCAAGAAAATAATCATCACAACCAGAAGACTCGTCTGAAAAACTGCCAACTAAGTTGGTAAGAAAGCGTCAGCATCCTCAATGGATAGCGGCTCTAACCCCATAAAGAACAAATGCGCGAGTCAGCTCCGTCTCCTGATTAGTGAATACAAGTGATAGTTATGGATGTAAACCGTTATCACTGAATCTGTGGTGGTGGCTTGTAATTAGCCCAAACTCGACCACAAAAAATCAAAATTATTTGAACACAGAAAAACACCCCAAGCAAACTAAACAACGAAAAATAAAAAGAGAAGCAGCAAACAATGGTCATCAAGACATGGCACAAAATTAAGAAGGTCCAATGACGGGACATACACCCAAACTAGCCCAATGCAAACAAGAGAACACCGGATCGGGGTATACAACCTTCTTAAACCGACACAAACATAGCTGATCTTGGATCTACTCCCTCCCTTCAAACGACGGATCTGCAACTCAACACCTCACATCTTTCTCTCCTTCCAAACCCAACACCAACCCTAGATGAGCTAGCCGAGGCCAGAGGCCATCAAAACAAGAGCTGCTCCTCACTCACATCCCCTCCTGGTCTGAAACGCTGCGGCAAAAATGCTGACGGCGTTCGACCGAGAGGGAATCTCACACATGGTTTGTTTTTCTTGTTTCTAGGCGCGTTCTACAGCGCGTGATGAGAGAGTGGGTCTTGGGTTTATCTTTAAGGCGCGACTCTTTCTTTGAACAATTCATGGAGTCACCATCACAGAGGGAAGAAGATTCACCGCATGGAGGGTGAGACAGTAAGAGGCCTGAGCTGTCAGGCTCTAACTGGTTCCAATGAGACATTCAGGAATATTGGGAAGCACGAATTTGTCTGCAAAGAGGAAATGGAAGGTGGTGAGCTTCTTCTTTTTGCCAAGCAGATCTGAATCGGACAAAAACATTGCTTTCTTGACAAAAAGTTTGGTTCTCTTCAATATTCTAATACCTAGTCACATGAGAGGAGCTGAAGCTTTTCATTGCTTTAGTGTTCAAATATATACCGCAGTGCTTTTGCATTACTACATTTTATGTCATTCTCTGCCTGTTCAGTTTTGAACCAAAGTTTTCACTATGGATGATGGTTTTCCTAACAAGGAAACCTTCATCCCAAAGCAGCTGCCATATTTTCCGGGAATGGCAGGTAGTACTGGATCAAACTTTCCCGATGATCCGGCCGGTTGGGAAATATTAAAATCATCACTGTCACCAGAGTCTAGCACTTCTTCAGCAGATGAGGTTTCTGGTAACTCCACTCTGATAAACAACACATGTCCATTTGTACCTGTGAATTTCCTTGAAACGTTTCCTAAAGCTCATGTTTCAGATCAACCACTTACTTCTCCAGCTTCCATGTCTTCAAAGCCAACGAAACTTCCAAATTTAACTCTATTTTTGCAGGAACCAACAACCCTTTTAGATCCATCATCAACCAAAGAGTGTGATGACTCTATGTTGTCATCTTTAGCCCCTTCATTTCCTATACCCCACCTTGAGCATTGTCAAACAGGCTTTGATCATTGGCTCAAAATCAGTCAAACTCTAGCAAACAATCCATCTAAAGGGTTCAATGATTACTGGCTAAGCGCAACGAAAACACAGCCAATGAAGTACAGTGGAAGATCAAGATTTCAGAATCAACAACAGAAGCAGTCAGCAGCACCAATCCCATCGTCACAAGGAAAGCTATATAGAGGAGTTAGGCAAAGGCATTGGGGAAAATGGGTGGCTGAGATTAGATTACCAAGAAACAGAACAAGAGTTTGGCTGGGGACTTTTGACACAGCTCAGGAGGCTGCAAGCGCTTATGACACTGCCGCTTACATCCTCCGCGGCGAGTATGCTCATTTGAACTTTCCAGATTCAAAACATCAACTCAAGGCCAATGCCTTGAATGGGAGTACAAGCACTACAACTGCCCTTCTTGAAGCAAAGTTACAACTTGCAATATCACAGCAGGCAAATAAGAAGATGAATACCATGGATTCGTCGTCTTCATCATCACAACCATCACCAAAAAAGAAGAAGCAGCCATCAACTGATGATCGTGATCAGAAGAACTCAAATAGTAGTTTGATCAGCCAAAACCCAAGTACAAGAAAAGAGTGGCAGTTTGGATCTGATCAGGTGATATTTGAAAGCAAGAAAACCCAGGATGTAATATCATCATCAGATATGGATGCTGTTCAGCTAAGTAGAATGCCCTCCTTAGACATGGACATGATCTGGGATGCTCTTCTGGTCTCTGATTAATCCATAAGCATATATGACGTGCTTATTTTTCTGTTTTCAACTTTCTTCAAGTTGGGTTTTGTTGCTCAAAAGATTTTCCTTTTTTCTTTTTCGTTCACATATATTTTTCATTTAGTTTCCGAACTTTCATATTTTGCACTCTCAAGGTCTGCATAAGTTTTCGAACAGATCAGAAATATAAATGAGAAAATATATATATTTTGTTTAAAAAAATAATCAATACTTCTTTTTGACGAGTGTAATGCTAAGTGAACGACTTTGTATGACAGTTGAAGGGGTACAATAAAAAATGTATCGAATGATGTAGTACTACTGTAACGCCAACATAAGGTGATATGCAGGTGAGTACCTAAACTTTTATTCACTTAACACTTGCCGTATGTAGAACATGGTATTTTGTCTACAGGAGATTAAGGGTTAGAACAAACAACTCTGTTTAAAAATAATCCTCTCCATTATTGGACTAATGTACATCCACACGGTGGTTGAGCATAGATTTATTGGTCACTAAACATGGGCGCAGGAAGAAATAAGTAACCAAGTGAACATGGTTGCATGAAGAAGATGGGTAGTATAAAGAAAAGGGCCTATGGTACAGACTTGAGAGTAAGGTTATCATTATGACTCCAAAAACAACAATTACAATTTGATCTAGTTGCATAAACCGCCTCTAATATATGAAAGATTTTGAGTTTCTCTTTGGTGATGGTTTTAGCTAATTCATCTTTTGGCCCCAGGGCACACAAGAGCAAACCAGACCTCGCCGGGATCATCAACTGGAAAGGACCAAACCTGGACTGTATTACCGGACACTATTATTATTCTTATCCTCCCCAACATGTTTCCAACCGCTGTTTAAGACATAGGAATAACTGCCGTTCGGCGTAGACCGCCTCCTTAGTTGTAAGGTTGTCTCTTCTAGACATGGTTGTATCACTCTCACTTCCACACCACGTTTCCCTCCACGTCTTCTCGCTCTTGCTCATTGAGAACCTCTAAGGTTGGCACTTGGTTTTTTGGCATATTCAGACGATCATGGTGGACGCTCACATCAGTCTCCTGAATCACCTTGTGTATTACTAGTTTGGCCTCGGAGCCACCCATGGACTCGATCTTGTTTATGAACTCCATAGGCAACTCCGGTGGTGGACCGACCATCCAATGGTAAAGCTAGTGGCTTCTTCACCTTCTTTGTTAGTGAGGAAAAGTTCGTAAAGAAAATCTTCTCGCCAACTTCCTTTCTGAAATGGGAATGAAAGTTTCTTTTGTCTATAACATGAAATGGGCTGGACACTTTTCTGGTGTTAGTATTTTTCTTGTTTCCTCCCCTCCTCCTTCGAGACAAACTGGTGTCGCCCCTTTTTATAATGGTATGGACTTGGCCGTTACTTGATGCCACGTGTTTTACTTGCTAATTAAGTGCTTCATGGATCCACGACTCCACACATTATGAGTTCATGGAGAGCTTTTACTCCTATTTATGTGTCGACTACTTCCACTTTATCTTGTCCATGACTTTTCTTCTCAGTCTCTCTACTTTACATTTACATGCCCTGACCTGATAATATTTTATTTCTACCTCAACCCAATTGACCGCGACGTGATCCCTCAATGACATGGTTACCCACGAAAGGATTTACCACTATGAGATCGTGTCTCAACTTCTATGATGCCATGATCTCTTTATATGTTCTCCCATGTTAGCTTTGACTACGTACCCTTCTCATTTGACCCCTTCCACTTATGTCTCATTCCCCGTCATGAATCACTAGTGACATGATTAGTGTAGCACCCCGGGAGGGAAAACTACAATGGCCACGATTTTAAGCCAATAAGAAGCCAACACGTCCGAAGGACGTGCCAACAACTTATTAACCTAAAGTCGTAGGCTTTTTAGTAAGTAAAATAAAATTAAAACTTTGAGTGGCACCACATGAAATTCTTAAAACATTCATCAGAGTTTTTCTAATTTCGCGGAAGGTGGTCAAATTAAATGGGTCAATTAAAAACTTTAGCGACAACAATAAAAATATACAACAAGGTTTATGAATCAGGGTGACACATTTACTGTTTATGTAAAATGCTCTGGTATATGACTCGAAGGGTAAAACCAGAAAAGTGAGTACAACTAGGACCAAACATCGAGAAAGGAATGAGGCTCCACACACACAACTCTCTCCATCTATCTCGTCACAGTACCTGCAAACAATATATTGTAGGGGTGAGCGTCGTCCTCGCGTGCTCACATATAGCCCACAAATGATAAGTTTGAAAACCATAAAACCATATATATACATATAGATTTGAGCTCTTGATAAAATCATTTAGAAAATCCTTGGCACACAAAAACATCATTTCATATCTTTCGGAAAAACAGTGTAGTATGCTAAAACAGGGGCCAGAGCGCTCAATGAACAATACAGCCTGCAAGACTTCACGAATCTCTGTGACCGAATCCCGGGTTTGTCTATACAGCAAACCGGGGCCAACTACCTATGCGTCTGAAGATGAATAGTAGTGAGAGTGTCCATTTACTGCTAATGCCCAACAAATCTCACGTAACAGCACACCGCACTTACATCTCGCTTGACTCTGTACGAGACGAGCGTAAGTGGGATAATTAAAATAAACAGGGCATTGCCCCTCCGGAGGTTCACGGTCATCGACACCGTGGGAGTGCTATATACTAGGTCCTGCCACTCAAGTCACGCACCGAAAATCAAGACAATGGTGCTCAATATATCACATCATCATATAAAAATCTTTTACGTCTAGCCTCGGGTTTTCTTGGCCCAATCATAAATCATTTGTCATTTAATATAAAGAAAACTTTCCCGAGACATCGACCATGAGCATACACAAAATCATGCACTTTCTCATATATATAAAACCACTACCAAGGGGGTTTAGCTTTCCTACCTGGAATAGCCGTTCCATACGTAAGCTCTAAGCTTCCAGGAACTGCCTCGGTGAACCGAGGTCACCGCGTAAGCTACCTCGTCCAATAATCACTGCAGAATAGAGTAGCTTAGCAACCAAGAAACAATAATAGTCAGCAGACCTCTGCATTCCTAGTTTGACCAGAAATGACCACATTGACTAAGTTGACCACCCAATTCCCTTTTATGGCACTTTAACCCTTTTGACTGGCTTTTCCGGTTATCGACTCTTTACTCAATTTACCGGAAGTCTGACTTAGCTCCCGAACTTTTCTTTACCATTTTAATGACGTTAGGGTGTCACATAATAATTCGTTGAATTACTATGGACACCCAACGTGTCACACTAACCAATTTATTTACCAAGAGTCGATTTACCGATTTACGCGAATCACCAAATTTACTTAACACGGTCAACTTGACATTTTCCCAGAAATTCCAGTTATCATTTACCGATAACAATTCAACACTTCACCAATTTAACCAAATTGTGTCAAACTTCGTTGAACTTCAATTCTTTACTAAACCGTTTTTCTGAAAATAGAATTTCCCAAAATGGAAACTTTCCCTTAATGGAAACTTTTCCAAAATGGAAAGTTTCCCAAATTAGCAGGTTTCCAAACATAGAAGGTTTCTCAAAATGGAAGGTTCCCAAATTATGGTTAGTTTCTGTTTTTATATGTTTCCTTATACGTAATTTATGATTATAACTCGTTAACTCTACTAAATGGAAACAACACATTATGAGAGATTCGAATACTACCTTCTCGGCATTTTTGCCGGTTTCACTGCCCAGTCGGAATCGTTACCGGATCCCGGAAACTTGCCGGAATTTCGCTAGAGTTTCCCTCATTTCTTCGCCTCCAAGTTATCGACAAACAAGCAACGAAACAACATCAGAACAACAAATCAATTAACAACAGCAGCAACCAAACAGGTTTTAAACGGAGAAATCCTTACCCTTTGCCTGCCACTGCCCCAAACCGAGATTCCAGCAGTAGCCTCCCTGCTGCCTGCCTCCACGCTGCCTCGGTCACCACCTCCACCACCTCAGCTCCTCCAGTACTTCTCGTCTGAGACGAGAACCCGAGAATCCAGCAAAAAGGCAGAAGAACAGGAGAAAGGGGAAAGCTCGATCAATGCTCGAATCGATCATCAAAAGCATGGAAAAGGAAGAGGAAGAGAAAAGAAGAAGAAGAACCATACCGGTTGGAGGTCCAGTCGCCGCCTGGTTCGTCGGAAATTGGCCGTTGACCGTCGAGCCTTTTTCTCGGTCGTTCTCCCTCCACAATGGATGATACGGTGATCCAGGGACTAGGCTGGATAGAGGAGGAAGAGAGGAAGAGAAAGAAGGTGGTCCGCCGCCCTGTGGTGGCTGGAGTCGCCGGCGTCGGGCGGAGGACAACGAAGAAAGCGAGAGCTCGATCGAGCTCTGTTGACCGAGTTGGTGAGTTTTGACCAAGTCAAAACTCATCCTCTATTTATAAAGGATTGGACGGTCCAGATTCAATCTGGAATAGATCCAACGGTCCAGATTTAAAGAATGTGAAAAGTAAAAGGTAAATGGTAAAAACTCTTTTTACCGGATTGATAATTAAAAGTTACTGGAAACTTCGAAAATTCGTAGAAAATTAACCGAAGCTCCGAAAAATAATCCGAAAAATACCGGGAGACTCGTGTCGACACTTACTATGACATCGAGTCATTAAATTAGGTATTTGGAGAACTTTGAAAAACTCAAAAATGAACGTGGTCGTTCACTCGCAAAGTTACCGAATGCGACTTAAACCTCAGTAACTCGTCATTAACCACGATTAAAACGTGCGGGGTCTCACAATTAGTCAGCTACCAAATCCATTATGTTCATAGCCTACAATCGACACCTAGCTATCTACTCACGGCCTAATCCGCTCGCACATCTTTCATCCATTGCCCAATATATTCAAGTCCATGCAAGGACTTATACTACTTTAGGATCTGATCAGGTTTGACCGCGACGAGATGACGATGAAAGGATCCTACTTCATGTACGATTTGTCCTTCATAAAGTAACACTCACTTATATTAAAACTCCATATCAAAAATATTTTCTCCACTACATGATTCATCCATAACCCAATGCACCCGTGATTAGATTCGGGTCCGGACTATATTCTGATCCCGACATGATTCACCGCGAAGCAATTCCACCTTCAATATAGCTAGGTCATCATAAGTAACATTCACTTACACATAGAAAACCAGGTGCTGAAAATATTGGCGCCCACAATCCCCTTTTTTCTTTCTACATGAGTTTCGAATGGAGAAAGAAAAAAATAACTCCCTCTCCTGGTCGCAAATCAACAATTAAAATTGTAACATTCGTCCCATAATGCTTTTCAAAAATTTATTCCACGACAACATATATAAATGATCCGTTTAGTGTTATCCCGTGAATGATGAAAGTTCGGTAACAGAATATGTAATACCCGGTGACAGAATAAGTTTAATGTCCGGTGATGAAATAAGTGTAACGTTCGTTGACATAATAAGTTTAACGTCTGGTGACGGAATATGTTTAACGTCCGTTGACGGAATATGTTTAACGTCTGTTGATGGAATATGTTTAAAGAACAACTTTTATTTCATACTCAATTGTAAAACAACAATAACAAAAATACTAAAAGGCCTAGTCGTTTGCTCATCACGAACATTGGCATTGCCATTTAAGAATTTGCGGAAAGCAAATGAGATACAACATTGCTTCTTGATGAACATCAACATTGCTCCTTACTAATCACTAAAATCAAATGAAAAGTTGAAAGACACAAACCTTTTTGATGTCTTTTGATGGCCATCTTTTAGTTCAAAACACGAAATTGTCGAAACTGAAGAGACTATATTTCAAGAGTTCAAAACACAACAGTGATGCTAATTTTCTGTTGTATGATAAATGAAAATTTTGACGGAAGGATTCCCCCATCACCAAACTGAAAGTTGTGCATTATGAAAAATATTTTGGACAACATACTTTTATTTCTTTGTTGTATGATGTTACAATTTATACTAGGTAATACCTAGTGTAAGTTTAGAAAATATATACAATAGTTTAAAGCATTCTGTTATGTGACTGAAAAATCTGATGTCATGTCAAAATCGTTTTAGCTCTAAAATTTGTCTCCATACATTTGGTGTGCTATGCCAAAATGATTTTGGCTCCACAATTTGGCATTGACTTTCCCACCAAACCCTAAACGCGTTCACTCTACCTCAGATTAACTCTTTAACACTTTCTGGCTCAACTCTCACCCTAAACACAAATAGACTCACCCTCTCACTCACTCTCCCTCGACCCAAATTGATTCCCTCTCTCTCTCTCTCCCTCGCTCAGACTCACACCTCCGATTTTGGAAGCGACAGAGAAAGGGCAGCGCTGCTGCCACCCTTCTCGGCGTGCCACAACCGCAATCCGAAAGCTGCTAGACATCGTGCCACCACCAAATGGATAACCTCTCTCTCCTCTCTCTCTCTCTCTCTCTCTCTCTCTCTATCAATGCCATCGAATCCACCAAGAAATCCAAATCTCCCAAATCTGATTTCAGGTCGATTCCTCATTCTCTGATATGTTATTGCTTCTAAAAGGTAATCTCTTCTCTATTCTTTCAATTTTGAAGCCTTATCTTTCAGTTTTGGACCTAATCAGTCCTTCTTCCTTTTTCTGAGTGTCTACTCTTCTTGGAGCACCGTTGCAGCATGGGGAAGGGACTATAGAAGCCTCTTAGACCCAGCGACACCATGGATTGGATTGAACTAGACCAGAGAGAGAAAGAGAAATAGATAAATGATGACGAGGAACTGTTAAGAGGAACTACTGTTGTTAGTTTCGTGTCATGAAATTAGCAAAATACTGTAATCTATGTGCTAACCAAATAATTAAGTGAGATAAAATTTAGCACTTTTGGGATGACATTTACCGTCACAAAACTGTTTATGTCATGATCAACTTGTTCTGCCTTAGCACTTGTGGGATTGAATTTACATAATGTATATTTCTTATATGTGAACAGAAAGTGCTTCTTTTAGTTGGAGGGAAAGAGGAAAGCTCAATGTTATCAGTTCGGTGACAAGAACCAAAATTCAGTAGAGATTAGAGAAGCCGAAAATACATGGCATTGGAAATCAGATGGAGAAGCATGAATATGAAGGATCTAGGACTAGCTAGGAAAGCTTTTAATTGATTCATGTGTAGGTAGCTAGAAATTGTTTCTTGTTGTATATGGTATCTAATGTATGGATTTGGATTAGTGTGAATTTATATGGTAATATGAAGCATTTGTTTAGAAAAATATTCCAGGTTTGAATTACATAATGAACAAATTGAGTATCAACTTGGGACAACAAAGTCTGTCCACATGAAAATGCAACTGTTGTATAATTCTCATCAAACAAGAAGGCATATTGAAAACACACATAACGATAGAAATGAAAACTAACTGTTGTTTGAAATGGTAAAATACAAAGAAATTTTTTTATTATTTGTTGTATGAGTGGACCTGTTGATGTCGTGCATGCCGTGCATGTCATCTAGACTTGTACAACGAAATTATTGAATTGTTGAGCAAAATGTGATCACACAACGGTGATTTTTACACTTGTCTGGAGATTCAATCAGACAAACCCGAGATATACAACAGAAAACCTATAGTCACACAACGGTGAAACATCTAATTTGGTAGACCAATTTAAAATTGGTCTACCAACGTTAGCAGACTCTGTATTTTAGCTTTTAGCTATTTTGAAGAGCGTAATTAGTTTTTTTTTGATATTTTCAGAACTCCAACAGACTTGCCAAACTTAAAATATTTTAACTTTCATCTATCTCGCTAGCTAAATATAGCTAGCGAGATAGCTCAAATGAGGCTAGCTATAATTTAGTACATTCCTTTTAAGATAGTTAAGTTAATATATAAATATATTTAACCTATTTAATATTTATTTAAAGAATAATATTGATGTATTGCTAGCTAAAACAGATAGCACTTATGAATACATATTTCTAAAGTGTCTAGCCAAAATAACATTTTAGATTAAATTTGATTTAAAAATAACTAGCGTTGGTGAAGTTGATCTAACATCAAATACCCCATTTTCAACACCAGTAATCAAAAAAGAAACTCAAATTACGGATACGTTGTTGTTGTGCTCCACAAATTTAAATTTAAATAAAGCAAAACCGGCCAGTAACAAAATTACAAGACTTATTGTTGTTTTCTTCTTCCATAACCATATATTACATCAATGCAATAATCACATGAAGCAACAGAAGTAGTGAACTCACACCATTTTCAAGTAACACAATAGTAAAAAAAAGTTCCTCAATTCAAAATTTGAATAAAGCAAGTCCAACTACAAAATTGCAAAATCTTAATTGATGGTTTGTTCTTCCATAACAGTTACAAGTATAAAACTCATCAAGAAGCAGAAGTGGTGCACTCACAATTTTCAAGACTTGCCATTGTCATGAAATTGATGGCAAAAATAATCAAATTCCGGATACGTTTCTGCTATGCTTCAGAAATTCTGGATACGTTACAGTGGCAGCAATGTGGTTTAAAGGGTAGGTTTATCTTACAGTAAGGGAATATAAACTTCAGATCACCAATTATATCAGAGATATGGACACACTAATTCACCAGCCCATTCATCATAATAAGAAATAATGAAAAGGAGGAAATATAAGTAACTTTACCAAGACAGATGCAACCAATTACAAAAGTAAATCGAGTAAGAGCATCTCCAACAGCTTATGTAAATATAGAATAATCTTTATTTTAGAGGAAAAACATCATTTTTTGGCTCCAATAGCTCATGTAAAGGATCATCTATAATACAAAAAATTAGAAGAGAGAGAAACATATCCTCTAAATCTATAGAATTTTTACAAATTTGTATTTACATGTAAACTTTATTACTTGTCTTTTTTAATTCATTTTCTTTTCTAAAGAATGAACAAAACGTCATAAAATTAAAAAAATTAACGAGATAATTATGGTTTGATTTGAATCAATTTATATATTTCTATAAATTTATTAAATTATAATGAAACATTTAATTTTGTATATAAAATAGAAGAGCTGTTGGAGTTTAGCTCATTTTTTTATACAGATTTTGTGATTTTCTTCTCTATAATAGAGAATTAATACAAGAGTTGTTGGAAATGCTCTAACCAAAATGGATGCAAAAGCATTGCACTCACACAATTTACATGAAACAGTAATGTTATGTAGCAGAAATGTCCCTTAAAGTGCGCGTCCGTTAAAATTTATTAGGCTTCGAGCTGAATCAGGCTTCGACATACGTCACCGAGCTACCAACGGAACAGATCGACAGCCTTATAAATGTGAGCGTGCTGCTGCTAAACCAGTTCATGCAATGCAGAAGCTGAGCTAGCTAGCTGTGTGGGTGAGTTAGAGAGATTTTGATCCGAGAGGTCAGTTCACTTTCTCTAAGTGCAAAACTGAGGACTCATCGAAAACATGGAAACTTCTTTGAGTTTTACGGGCAACAAAAAAATGGAGTTTCCATGTGTTCGATGGAGTCTTTAGTTTAGCCCTTAGCACTGCGGTAAAAGAAGAAATATGTTTGAAGGGATGCTATACATTTGTAGTTCTCTAGCATTTCATCATGACCACCAAAGTCTCTATCTCATCAATGCCTAATCAATCCAGTGAATAGATATGCTGAATATGAGTATGATCGTGATGTAGATTTGTTACATATCATCAATATAGTTTGTGTTGTCTTGGAGCGATGATTGCTGTTGCAAGCCCCTGGAGTTCATATCCTGAGTTTGGCAGGGGCATGCCAAAGCTCATTGAAACACAGATCCTTGGTGATGAATATGGTTATCTTCTGGAAATCTAGTGCTCCAAAAATATGAAATGGATGGGTTTGTGAATACAAAATTGCTACCCGATAATCACTTATATCAACAATCTGAATCACAGACATGCTTATGATGTCATGTTTCAACGTCAACCATAACTAAGGTGAAACAGCTTCCTTGTAGTGTCTGGAAATGAGCGTAGCAGCTTCCCAGCTGTCATTTGCATGAGAAGGGCTCCTACCCAGTTCGGTACTTCTATGCACTCCTAGAGACAAAGTTCGCCATCATCTTTTCTTTGACATAACCTGAAAGTATAGGTTTCAGTTGTCAGCCCACTGTTTATCGACCAGGGCTAATAAAGTAGTATGCGATTCAACTCTAAAATCAATTGACAATAAGAAGAGTAGTTCAAACTCAAATAAACCCACAGGTAAGGTCTCGTATTCCTGATGTGGGATATATATCTCAACACGTCTCCTCACGTATGACAAATCTTTAAGCTTAACACGTGGACAACAACTTGAGTAGTCGTGGAGTTCATATGGTCTTTGGGCTTTACACGTGTACGTGGTTAACCCGTTATGATACCATGATAAAATAGTTTATGATTCAACTCCAAAACCAATTGGCAATAGAGAGAGTAGGCAAAATCTTTATAAACTCAGAGTTAATGTCTCATATTTCCGATGTGGGATATATATCTCAACAAGAGCCACTAAACATAATCACTATAGTTTAAGATAATGACAGAACAATGGACTTGGCATAATCAACAATTATGATCTTGAAAATAGAACAAAAAAATTTACTAATCTGAGATGTGTCCATAATAGATGCAACTAAATTAGGAAAGGTGAGCGAGACGTCTTCATATCTCATTCTTTCCCCAGTATCTCATCAGTTACCTAAGCTACTGTGAAATTAACAGCCTTGCCTCAATCCTTTTTTATTTCAGTGTCCTGCTGCATTGCCTCATCTAATTTGCATCAGAAAGAAAAATTGAGAATAACCTACAGGCCTACACACCTAGGAAACCCCACACCCAGAAAAATGAATCCCACAGACTAAGTATAGAACATACAAAGGGTAACTACAAGACTACTAGAATTAAGTATCTTGCCATCAAAATGCACTGCAGACGAAACACGACTAGCAGATAATACATACAATAAGATAGAACCATTTAGTTATTGAGTGGATATATATGAAAACTAGTATTACCTTAGATGATGGAGGTGGCAATGCAGCCTGGCACTTGACCTTTCCGGGGTTCCGTCAATTGCCGAATCTCCTGGAGTTGGCTTGCATTGCTATATCTTCCAGAAGTTTTCGCTGAACTCTCTCTTTGTCTGTGTCCCACTGAGAAGTTGAGCATCTCTCTTCCCTCTTGCACAATCCTTAACCTTTCTCCAAGCCACTCAACTTCATTATCAAGTTTACATCTTTCATAATCACACTACCAGAACAACCACTTTAGCCGATGAAATTATTTCATCAGCTAAACCTTAAATTTCGTCGGCTAAAGTCTTAGCCGACGAAACGTCGTCGGAAAAAGCCGTCGGCCAAGACTTTAGCCAACGAAATTACTGTTCATCGTCGGCTAAAGTCAGTTATTTAGCCGACGAAGAAGTTTTTCGTCGCTTAATTTCTGGACTTTAGCCGACGAATTTTTAGACCTTAGCCGACGAAATTTTATTAAATTCCGTCGTCTATAGATATTATTTTTATTTATTAATTTAACTATAGCCGACGAATTACCCTAAAATTCGTCGGCTAAAGTTATTTTTTTTCTTTTTTAAACTTTAGCCGACGAATTTTAGAGTAATTCGTTGGCTAAAGTTTTTTTTTAATTTTTTTTCTTTTATAAACTTTAGCCGACGAATTTAGGGTAATTCGTCGGCTAAAGTTATTTTTTATTATTTTTCTTTTTTTAACTTTAGTCGACGAATTTTAGGGTAATTCGTCGGCTATAATTATTTTTTTAACTTTAGCCGACGAATTTTAATATCTAGGAGGGGGAGAGAGAAGCTAGGGGAGGAGAAGAAGGTTAGGAGAGGGAGAGGAGGAGGAGGAGGAGGAAGGAGAAGGAGAAGAATTCAGAGAAGGAGGAGAATGATTTAGAGGAGGAGGAGGAGGAGAAGAAGAATTTAGAGGAGGATAATGATTTAGAGGAGGTAGGATGAGGATTACATTGTTGCCGGTAGAGTAGGAGGAGGAGGAGGAAGGAAGATGAAGAGGAGGAGGAAGGAAGATGAAGATATAGAAAATTTTGAACTTTTGTCGACGAAATTTCGTCGGTTAAATTTCAAAATTTTTGTCGAAAAAAATTCAAAATTTTAAAAATCCCCGCCAAAAAAATTGAATTTTTAATTAACTTTAGCCGACGAATAGTTATTTATTTATTTAATTTATTTAACTTTAGCCAACGAAATTAGGGTAATTCGCCGGCTATAGTTATTTATTTTTTTATTTATTTAATCTTAGCCGACGAATTACCCTAATTTCGTCGGCTATAGTTATTTATTTTATTTATTTATTTAACTTTAGCTGACGAATTACCCTAATTTCGTCGACTAAAACCCTAAACTCTAAAGCAATTTCCCATTTTTTCTCCCTAGAGGTAGCCCTATCTCCGGTGGTTATTTTTCATAAAATTTTTATACCACTGGTTGTGTCTCATCGATTTGAAACTATTTTCAGTTAAAGGTCCGGGCAAAATACATAATTTAGACGGTCAAATGACCGTTTCCGTACGTTAAGGGGTTTGACTTACGGGATTGACCCTAAGGATCGAGCCCTTAACGTTGTCAGATTAAGTTGAATTTTTTTCTATAGACATATTTCAACATAATGATCATATCAGACGGTTGGAATTTTGTTTCTCAACTTTTATCATCGGAATCACAACATGCCTATTAATGTTGTATAACTTTACTAAGCTTTAAGTAAATGTTCTGTTTCTAAAACAAACTCTATATAGAAACTTCAGACGCAAAAAAGTCGTGAAATAAAATATGACCGGAATGGTGAAATATGTCTACGATTGAAAAATCACGTAATTCTGGTAAAGTCTCGGTGCCAATAGTTGCAGTCAATACAATTTAGGGGTTTGACTTACGAGATTGACCGTCTAAATGAAGTCCTTAAATTTATCGGATAAAGTTGAATTTTTTACCAGAGAAATATTTCAACATATTGATGATATCTGACGGTCGTATTTGTGTTTGTGAATTTTGATAACCGGAATCACAACATGCCTACTATTTACCATTATTTATCTATATGGAGAGTCCTATTATTGAGAGGTAAATGTCTCAAAATTTTTAGATGGACAGTTGCGTATCATTATTGTGAGTTTTTGTTGTGTTGAAGGTTCGACCAAAATACCTCATATAGGTGTAGATATGGGCATTTTCGTGTGTTACGTGCTTAGAAAAACTTCATTTTGAAGCCTTAAACGAACTTGGATGGCCAAAAAAGCCTATATGTCATGGCATAAGCCATGTGTTTGACTCGTAGGGTCGTTCTGCTTCTAGGGATTGGTATCACAATAGTCAATCGGACACCGAAATATTTGTAGTGTAATTTTGTAACTAAAAGTTACTTTAGCCGACGAAATACCCTAATTTCGTCGGCTAAACTTTTCAAATTTCGTCGGCTAAAGTTCACATACTATAGCCAACGAAAAAATCACTTTAGCCGACGAAAAATTTTTTTGTCAACTAAAAAATTTAACTATAGCTGGTGAAAAAATTAGTTTAGCCAACAAAATTTTTTTCGTCGGCTAAAATTCCACTTTAGCAGACGAAAAAAAATTTCGCCAGCCTGTTTTTAGATATTTCGTCGGCTAAAGGCTTTTTTCTGGTAGTGTCAACTGCAGACATGGAATTTCTTCGCATGACAGGAGGTGATGGCGACGTGTCTGAACTCTGAACCACCTCTGAAAGATTTATTGCCTAATTTCCATATTTCATAATCAACTGCAGTCATGGAATTTCTCCACACATCTTTTGGTTCTGTGTTTGAACCAATGTTTTAAAAAAAACACGCCTCAAGGCGCGCGTAACACGTAAAAAGCTTAAAACGCGGGCCAAAACGCGTCTGCTTCGTGGCCAAGGCGTCGATGTGTGAAATAAGCGCTCCCATGCGTACAAAGCGCACAAGGCACACTGAAAGCGCAGCCCAACAATTTTTTTAAGAGAAAAGTAAACCATCAATAAGTTGCTCTCTGTCTCTCAGCCTCCTCTAACCCATCGATAAGTTGCTCTCTCTCTCTCTCAGCCTCCCTCCCCTGCTCTCTCTCTCTCTCAGTCTCCCTCCCTTGCTGCTCTTTCTCTCTCATCCTCCCACCTCTACTACTCTCTCTCTCTTAGCCTCCCACCTAGCCCATCGATCTCACATCAATCACACAATTACACATCGATCTTGCATCCACCTGCTCTACTCTTCGGCCAGTCGCTGGAGAGTAGAGCGACTGGCCTCTGCTGCTCTCTCTTTCAGCCTCCCACCTAGCCCATCGATCTCCCATCAATCACACAATTACACATCGATCTCGCATCTACCTGCTCTACGATCTCCGGCCAGTCGCTGGAGAGTAGAGCGACTGGCTGTTGATTGTGGAGATCAAATCTCTCTCTCTCTCTCCTCGACAGAGACTACCCTTGCCTCGCCGCGCGTCTCTCCTCACCGCCACCACCATTCGATTCCTACCTCCCTTCTCGTCCTAGCCCAGATATCCAAAACCCCAGGCAGTGGAAAACGGTGGAGATCGGAGGAAGTGAGGAGGAGCGGTTTTCAGGCAGAAACTCGTCGTTCAGACGATGAGACGACGCGTGAAGGGTATTTTTCTGATTCCTCTCTTCCTTCCTTTCAATTCTATGCCCTTGCTTGTTTAATTTGAGTCCGAATTCTAAAAACCCGTATTTTTGTTCTTTTTCTAGGTTCACGGGTTCTCTTACCGGCGACGCGTCCTAGAGCCTCCGACGAGCCCTGTGGGCTTCTCTTAATCCTCAAACGCCCCGTGGTGGAGCTCCTGGAGCAGCAGCATCAACTTGTGAACGAGACAGCTTAATCGAGGCAGAGACGGCCAAGACACCGTCGTGCCCTCTCCGGTGAGTCTCAGACCTTTATCTGGTTCTTGTTCCTTGTTGTGGTGTTGGTGTTGTTAGTTGTTGTGCATTGTTGGACGGAGAAGGAGGAGGAGGTGGCCGGAGAGGCTGATAGCTCGATGGGGACCGATTAGGGTAGAAAGGGGTAAATCCCTGGGTTTTGACTGTGGTAGATTTGGTATTTTTACCATTTACCGCGGGTGTTAAATGTCAGAACTACCCCTAACAGATTGGGTTATTTATAGGGATGCCTCTAGGGCTGAAATTCCAGAAATGTCTTTGGCAGCATGGCATATTTACAAAGCTGTCACTGAGGTCAAAAAGACAATATTGTCCCTGACAGCTCTGGTTAATTACAGGGTTGCTCCTGAGGTTGAAATTCTAGAAATGCCCCTAACAGCTTAGCATAATTACCAAGTTGTTATTGAGGCTGAATTGACAATACTGCCCCTGGTAGTTTAAGATATTTAAAGGGGTGCCATTATGGTTAATTTGACCATTATATCCTTGATGGATTTTTTGTTAATTTCGCGGTTGCCTTTTTGTTATATCTGTGATTAACATTTGTCGGATGTTGTATGCTTGGATTTGTATATCAGTATAAAGTGTGCTTGGGATAATCCGGTTAAAAAGCTGGTTTAATGTTACTTCAACGGAGGGGTTAAACTCTAGATTATCGATAGATGTATTCTAGTGTTATTAACTATTGACCGATAAGTAGAAAAGTCAGATTTGCCTGGGTAGGATGTTAAAGTACATAAGAGCTATGTGTGGCTTGATCCTTGAGTACAGAGTACGTAAGCAGCCTGACCGGGTTTCGGGTGCAGTCACAAATAATATTTAGACCCTAGGTCCTCTAAAGCAATTAGTCTGAAATCCAATTTAGTAATCTAGATAAACCTCAGGTTACGTGAGGTCTATTCCAGTATCGTTTGGGCTGTTGAAAATGGTTTAGGTAAGTGTTATCCCTTCTCAAGGGTGATTACAAGGGTAATCTCTCTTGGGATTGGTCTCACACGTCTTGTCGCGAGTTTTAGGAGGTAAACTAGGGCCGGGTGTGACAAATCAACTCTTTCAATACTTAAAGACAGCCCCAGGGCAAGGACTATTATTCTCATCAAACAGTCCACTTCACTTGATTGAATGTTGTGACGCCGACTGGGCAAGATGCCCAACTACACGGCGGTTTGTAACAGGCTATTGCATTTTCCTTGGTAAGTCTCTCGTAACTTGAAAGAGTAAAAAGCATGCAACAGTTTCTAGATCATCAGCTGAAGCGGAATATAAATCCATGGTTGTAACCACTTGCGAACTTTCTTGGTAGAGGTATTTGTTAAAGGACCTGCATGTACCACACCTCAGTCAGCGAGATTGTTCTGTGACAATCAAGCAGTCTTACACATTGCTGCAAATATGGTGTATCATGAGAGGACGAAGCATATTAAAATAGATTGTCATACAGTACGTGAGAGATTCCAAAAAGGAGAGATCAAGACAAGCTATGTGCAAACTAAAAGTCAAATAGCATATATATATTTATAAAACCATTGTGAACACCGGCATTTCACACACATCTCAACAAGTTGAGTGTCGTTTATATCCACACTCCAACTTGAGGGGAAGTATTGAAGGAAAGCAGATCAATGGAGGTATTATGTATTAATGTGTTAGAGGTAATTGTGGATCATGTATCAATAGACAATCAATCAGTAGTTATATAAAATGATTGTAGGATCGTGATATCTATATGCATATACAAATGATTGTGGGAAAATGTTTTGTATATTGCATATAGATATCACGATCCTACAATCATTTTATATAACTACTGACTGATTGGCTATTGATACATGATCCACAATTACCTCCATCATATATTCCAATCACATTAATACATAATACACTCCTCCGTTGATCTACTTTCCTTCAATATGAACTAGGCAGAAAGAGGAAAGTATGGAAGAATGGAGACTAGTGAATGATTCTGCTCTATCGCTTATTAAGAGAATCCAAGCTCTAGGAATACAATGATACTCACACAAGCAGCAGCGTAAGTGTGTGAAGATACAGAATATTTACAGGATGTTCTGTAATAAAATATATTTTCTTTTTAACCTTTTAGCTTCAGAAACTTAGATATTGTGTGACCTGAGTAAAGACGTTAATATCTTCCGTATGTACATTTTTGAGGAAGCAGTGGATCTCTAAATAGGTATATATTCTTGCCTTATCAGATGCATATCCACATCAGACCAAAAAAAGATGCATATTCACATAGACAACAAGGCAAAATCCAAATTTGCTGATAAATCAAGTTAACAATGACAATAATTAAAAGAACAGAAACTCGCAATGCAATCATATTCTCCATATATTGGTAATCACGATGATTCATAAGAAAACCTTTACAGAATTCATTGATGATCCAGAGATGGCACAACAGCTAAACTGTTTCATACAAATCTTATGAGACTTGGAAATATACATTATGTATCATCTGACCTCAATTGCAACAGCTATGCAACCAGATTCAGTGCTTTATACTGTTGGCCTTAACTTTGTTCTTGAGATATTTCATCTGTTTCAATTCCAACCCAATCAATGAAAGCAAAGAGGAACAGCCTAAAAGTCACCTTCCCATTCTTGTCCCAATCCATTTCCTCTGGAACAAGTCAACAACCCACAAAGAAACAAAAACAAAGTATGAGAAATCTGTGTCAATGTAAAAAAAGAAGGGAGAAATGACAATTTTGCTGTGGAAGCAAAGAATCATTACTAAATCGATTCCTGCTGACATGAGCAGGAGATTTCTCCCGTGGAGAAGTTTCATTCAATGCCTTCACCACTTCTGTCTTGTTCAGCTTCCCATCACCATTTTTATCCAGAAATGAAAATACTTCAATGACAGTATCGAAAGTTGCTTCTAGCTGTGGACAGTCTATCTTCGATGTCTGAAAGAATCCCCCAATTTGTTAACTATGATGACCAGCATAAATTTACTTCCAAGGAGAAGCGAAAACAGTTTAGTATGAATACCGTATGAGGGTCCTTTAATAGATATATGAGACATAAAAGAACAATGAATTCATTGAATTGTATTCCTTCACTCCCATCCAAGTCACATGAATGAAAAAGATCCTCGATCTCTTCCGCTGTTAGATGGACTTGGAGTTTCTGTAAGCATTTCTTCAGTTCCTTGCGGTCTATAGTTCCATTTGAGTCCTCATCTATGTGAGAGAAGGCAGAGACAGAAAGAGAATCAGTACACCTTCATGATAACATATGAAACCTTAGTAAAGAGTAAGCAACCATGTCAAAACTTACCATACAGGTCAAACACATTTCTTATGTTCTTAAGTTCTTCTCTAAACTGAGGGAACCTCAAAATTATGCTGTCGATAGTCCTAAAATTGCTTTGGCCTGAAGAACTTTTAAATTCAGCCATTCTCTTTTCAAGCTTTGCATCTAGCCTGCTATACTTGTTTGCAGAACCACGACAACAAAGCATGCCTCCTACTTTCTCTGACAAAGTCTTCACGCAACAGCAAAGATGAGATGCCCCTTTACATAAGTCACAAGGAAAAATCAATCTAAGCCGAACAAGAAAAGATGAAACCTAGATCAATTCAAATTATCTCAATTTTGAATGTTTCGGCAGTTACTCAAAGACAGAAAGTTTCTTTGATAACAATACACTACTCTCTTGAACCGAACATAATAGGTTTCCATGGTCAAGATTCAAAAGCATACATCTTTTTTATATTTACTTATGCCCAAAACCAGCATTTATCAGATCACCATCTATCATCTGCAAATCATTTATTTTCTCAAGGATTGTAATCACAATCACCAGTTTTACCTCTTGAATAAGTTAATGGTTAGGAGAGAACATCTTTTCATAGTGCTGTGCTATACATATACATATCTATCCCCCAACCGTGTGAGTGGGGGAAAGGAGGTTCAGTTCTGAAGGCTAGTGAACATAAGAACTACATAATTTGACCAGATACTCAAATTAAATCTTTTCAGGCTGTCTTCAGATATTCTGAAATCTATTTAAATAACAAAGCTATCTCCTTCTGAGAATCTAGCAACTCTGTGGCTGATTAGCGATGTGTGCAACATCAAGATAAAAAGACCCAGATTTACAATGCTTAATGATTGATCAAATGATCGAAATAATAGAACATCCAAAAAAAACTTTCGTATCTTAGATTTTGATGGCAGCTGCATTTGATGCTACAAACAAAAAAACACAAATATATTTCAATAAGAAAAGAATGAAATGTTGTGAAAATTTAAGCATTTGAAATTTGCAATTCAATAAGAGATTAAGTAAACAATGTTAATGCAATTCTCCAACCACAATGTTCTCAACTGAAAGATTGATCAATGAATTGCATCCAGTACCTATAACTTTGCAAAGTTCAAATGTTGCTTGGAAGTATGGAGTTAAGTGGTCTTTTCTGGTATGCTAGTGGGCCAAACCGGGGAGGAGACTACCCGGACTGTTTTATACTGTCTGTATACTGTCCCCTTGTGTGTGGGGATGTTAAGTATGGATACGGTGAAGAGGCGTAGATGTTATTGTTAGCACCTCTCCTGTGCAGCACACTTTTAGAGTTTTAGAAAACTAAAAAGAAAGATTTTGGGAAGACAAATTTTGCAATAGCAGGTCAATTGGTAGAGCGGAGTGGTATTACCCAGGCTGACTTCGGTTAATGATGGACATATTTCTAATCCTAATCATGATCCTGGTGATAATTAATGGCAGAGCAGGAGCATTAAAATTGGTAGTGTACAGATATTGTAGTCATAGGCATCTGGATATGCGATAGGGAAAAATTTGAATGTAGACTTCTTCATAGCAGGTAAAATGGGAGCTCCAGTGCCTAAGATAATTAAACCACACATAAGTTTGGACATTGATGATTTTCTTAGCATTTCCCCAATACTCAAGATATCAATGGACAATGATATGCAGGTGACTACATCTTCACCAACCCTACTACAATTACTGCTGCTAGCACCAGAAGCACGAGATACAATGTCGTAAACATCCTTCAATGTTGCACCAAAATCTTTCACAGCCCTCACTTTGCGTACATTGCTATCTCCCACCAATCATATGCTCTGCAGTATGAGTACTATGGTAACAACTGAGTTTTGCGCCTAACTGAAAGGAAAATCTCTTTTCTAAATACAAAGTAACTAGAACTGTTCGAACAGTTTAATCCTTAGTTGTTGAACTTAGTTTAATCCTTATTTGGAAGCACAAGGTATCAGCATCTCATTCACATTAAGACAACCAACATATTAAAACAGACAAAAAAATGTCAATGATTCAGGGCTTAAACTCACAACCTTTATCACCCATGAACATCTTATGAAGCCAACGAAGGAAAAGACTAATAGAAAAGCTTCCCTTGTTAATCAAAGCTATATGCTTGGACTTCTCGACTAAAAAATTCCCCTTTCTCATTTTGATCAAAACTGGGTAGCAACAAAACATAGGTATCATTCATCAACTGCTTCCAAGAATGCTCTGCCTTTATTAAGCACACAAAAATAAACAAAGCTAAAAGAACAAACAGAGATGTACAGTCCAAGTGTGAATTACACACCATGAAACCAAAATTAAAGCTGCAAAGAAAAAGAAAACGAACAAGCTCCATATGATAAGATCCTAAACAAATTCACAGAATTGAACCCAGAAACTTTCTGGCAATACCCAATTTCAATCTCACAAAACAATCAATGATTTCCTGATAAACTTGGTAACAGTGAACAGTGCAAAAGAAAGAGAGAATACTCACCCGAAGCCTTCATGCGAATTTGGGGTGTGAAAGTGGAGGAAAGCTGAGAAAAACAGAGGACTAATGAGAAAAGCAGAGAGACAGAATGATGAGAAGAAAGCAGGGGAAAGATATTAAGTAGGAGGAGATTGGTATTTTGGTTTCCTTTACACCTCATGTATCACCCTTCTAATATATCAGTAACGGCACCAGAGTATTGTATTTGTACGGCTCATGATGATTCTTGACGCATGGAATGTTGGTCACGACTCACTTTTGCCTGCCCTTTTCTCTACTTCCATCTCACTTTTGCCTTGATTTGGCTTCCTTGGGATATCCGAATTCCTTATCCTATGCATCTTTTTTGGGTGAATGCCTTGTTTTCTGATATTTTTTGTTCGGCGAACATATCTGCTTTTGTTATTAGTCACCTGAAAGATGAACATTTACAAAAGAAACATAGCTTAGGTGTCTATTATGGAGGCATGACTAGAAGTCTCTATCGGCATGTCTATTAATTTGAAATAGAATTTATTATGAATCGTATCGATATCAACAAAAATCAGTATCGGAATATTTCATATAATTTTACTATTTACTTATCATAAATAATTAAAACATTAATGAAACTAATTACGATTGATGTTGTTTACTTGTCATATATAATCATAATAAAAACTAATTTGATTACCAAAATACTCATGCAATAAATAAATTTAAAATACCCTTAAGATACAATAAATATGTATATATATACATAAATATACAGTCTCTATCCAGAGCAAAACTTCGCTTTGAAATTAAAGTGTGAAGTTCCTTATTTGACTCACTTTTCGGTCATATCTCCACATCTCTTTCGTTCAGTTTATTGATATTAATGTTCCTTAGTTGACTTGTTCCTTATTTGACATTAAATTACACCACTCTCAATTTCATTCCAGGTTAGAAAACATGTCCTAAAATTTATGGCCCTATGGGTCAAAAGAAAAGGTGAGTTAACAAATTCTAACCCCACTTATCATGAATTGGCTACACCATTTTCACCTCAAACAGCTCTTCTATTATGTAAATAATAAAAAAAGACATGGAGTAAAAACAAAATTGAATGATCCTTTAAATTATATGTTGAGCGTGAATGATAGTTTTATAAGAATCTATCGAACTGTTTTCGTCCAGGGTCTCAGGATTTGGAGAGAATTCAGAAGCCTTCGCCTTTCTCTTCAATACGTGCACAAGTAATAACATGTCAAAGGTCGTGACTGGGGTTACTATGTCTTCGACTTTCTGATGCTTAAGTTAGTGAGATGATTAGTGAACCTATCTATTTTGGAAGGTCTACTGTGTTATAAAGAATTGTATTGGGATGCGTGTATGCCCTGCATACTCAAAACTAAACAAATTCCGGATTTGCAATATGGTTATCTATGTTGATGATAGAAACATATTAGCCACTTTTGATGAAATAAGAGAAACCCCGTGCAACATAAAATCTGAATAGAAATAAATAACCTTGGGAAACTCGGCTTACCATGAGTTTGTGGAATACTAATCCATCAGTATTGCATATGTCCAAATGTTTTTTAGACGGTTTACATGGATGAAGTGCATACTGTTAGCATTCCCAACGATCGGTCGATGTTTGGATATAAATGAAAATTCATTTCGTCCAAAGAAAGATAATGAATAAGGGTTGAGAAGTGACAGTCACGCTCAGGCACGGGAGCCATTTGTGAGACGGGACGATCGAACAAAAGCCGCCTGATCTTTAATGAATTGATTCTGTCCGTTTAAGTTTGTTTAAGTCTGTTTAATCCTGTCTGTTAGATCAATTCATTAAAGATCGGACGGCTGTCGTTCGATCGTCTTGTTCCGTCTCGCAAACGGCTCTAGCGCATGATCAGTCCTGTGAGAAATGAATGTAATACCCAAGGTATTTAGAAAGTACTTAAATAAATAAAGTTGGAGATTTAAATAAAAAAATAAAATAAAAAAAAGAGATAAAACGAATGGGAGGAGGGAATTCGAGAAGGGTCGGCCGACGAAAGAGAAAAAGGATTATAAAATATAAAGAAGAAAGTTCGAGAAGGGGAAGGAGGACTGACAACTCTAGAAGGGGAAAATACACACTGTATCTCTCTTCTTATCTCTTTCTCTCAAGTCGTAACAGAGAGTACGAATTAGAGAAGACATCAGTATCTAGTTCAGGGACTGATATCTCCTGATATCTCCTGATTTCTCCAGAAAGGGAGATCACCTCCTAAATCTCTCTCTTAGTTCGTTGGTGTCTAACTTCGCAAGATGATCAGTCTTGGTGTTATTCGTCATGTGAGAAATCGAGTCGAATGAGATGTGAACTCGAAAACTCGTCGAACATGAAAAGGTAAACCAGACGCTACCTATGATAATTATCACATCACGGTACTTATATGATTTTTTACAATAGATTATTTTTTTTGTAACTTTGATTGTTTATCGTTGGTACCAAATAATTAGATGCGGACCAAAAATTAAATTTTTGTAAAGTTGATAATTTGGAGAAACTTTCTTCTCGAAAGTTGTAGATGACGTTAATACTAGCTCGTGTGTCATATTCTGATCTTTAAATTATTTTACGGTTGGTTAGTTTAGTTTTTCACCATTTATAGTAACTGTTTTACAATAAGAGGTCATAGAGTTGATTTTTCTAATGATCGATAATTTGTGAAAATTTTTTACATGAAAGTCATAAAGGACGTCTATACGAGTTCGTAGACATGTAGCACGCTCAAATTAGAGTTTGTATGACGAAGTTATGATCAAAAAACAAAAGCTAATGTGTGGTAAAAGTCTATATATAAGGGTTTACTACAGTGAAATAGTAAAACAGTAAAACAGAAAATCAATTTTTTACTGTAGCATTTTACTGTAGCATCGTGAAAATTGTGACGTTTTGGCCGATTTTTGCCGGCTCTGTTCTCCCACCTCCGACCGAGCTAGGCCGAAATCTTGGTATGGATTTGAAACTCATACATCCACCTTAAAGTCTGTATAGGTTTTAGGAGATAACTCGCTGCCTTTAGGGAGCAATCACGTCAAAAAGTGGCGCATGTACACTCTATATAGTTGTCGGATTTCTCCCTCCTCATGCCATCACTTGGTGCGTTTTTATATAGTTTTGTTGGGCTTGTTGAGTACTACAATCCTCTAGAATTTGGTAGCTCAATTCGGTGTGTGTAAGAAAAATTAAGGATTTGAAATTCTAGGGTTTATAATTTGGGATTTTTGTATTTTGTTTTCATTGGACTATTTAGAGGCAGAATTGTTCTTTGAGTTAAACTAGGAAGTTGTTCAAATTGATGAGACGAAGCTACTTAAAAAATTAGGAGGCGATTGGTGGTGGTCAGAATTTTTGGACAGATTTTTCTACTGAAAAATTGTATTAAATAAGAGGAATTTAATGGTGTGAAGATTATATTTTACGGAGGAGTTTTGATTAGGTTGTGGAATTTTCAAAGTTTAGTAATTAAGACGGATAAGAAAATATTAATCCGGTCGTCAATTATTGTTCATTAAGCCTCATGGAATATTTTGGGGATGTTTAAACTAACGTTGAAGGCTGGTTAAGATGTTATAAAAGTTGAGGGGTGAGATAAGTGAAAAGATGCCAGTCTTTATTTAAAGAAGTATTTTTTTGATACTCTAAAGTTAAAGCATGGTTTTGTGCCTGAATTAAATGAGACTGTACTGGAGTGACGATTCAGAGTTCATCAGGCTAAAGCCTAAAGTTATGAATGAAATTTTTATTTTAATGTCATGCATGCACCAACGATTTTATTTAATTATAAGCAACATAAATTTATTAATTATATTGAGCCGGTAGGTTAGGAAGGTGGGTTGCTCCCCTTCCGTAAGCCCTTTGTTTATGTCGGTGCAAATTTGTAGTTATTTTTATTTTATTGTGAAATTCCCTTATTTATGGTCATTGTTATGAAAACGGTCAGGGAACCATATTGGTGCATGAGATGCAAGTTTTAATTAACATGGGAAGAGTCTCATATGACTTTTTCTGATTTTATGTTTTATTGTTTTTCATCGTGAGGGTCGTTAATATATATATTATAGATGACTCCCCCACCTAATTAAGATGAAATAGGGTGGACCCTCCACTTAAGAAAATGTCGCGGGTATATTAGCTAGATTAATGACCTCTCACCTAATTACAGTGGAGCGGAGTGGACCCCCTCCCCCCCCTCACTTAAGGAAATGCACGAGGTGATTAGATTGATGACCCCACCTACCTGATTAGGGTGGGTCCTCAATTTACGAAGTGGAGCAAGGCTTATTTAGTAGCCTTAGAAGACTTCGACCTTAGCTTGGGAAGCTCTCTATCATGGTGGAAACTTCTTTCCCTTTTTTTAATATTTAATTTTAAGTCAACGAGATTGACACGACTCATTTTGTTTTCTAATGACTATTTAGAGGATTCTATTTGGAACAATAAGAGGGATAATATATAAATTGACTATTTTCTCATGTTTCGATACGTCATGTTTTTAAATGTTTTCCCCTGGGTCATTCGTTTTCAAATGCCCAGTGTTGCAGGGTTGTCGAGAGGAGGTCGTGCATACATAAGACGATACGTAGTCAATTAATCTGTTGTCACTAGTATACTTATTTAGGTATTGCTTTTATGTAGATTACTTTGATTATCCCCAGCTTAGTTTAGTTGAATTAATTGGTGAAGCGTAGATGTGATTTGGGGAGCAGGATGGTTCCAAGTGTTGGGGTTGAATTATATTATATGTGGAAATACTTAGTTGATTTGCAGGAAGGGTTGTCAATTTGAAAGATGTTTCAGTAAAAAAATTCCCTTTAGGTGGACGTCACAAGATTTACTTCAGGTTAAAGGGGTTAACTCAGGGTGGGTCTTGATAGTTGTTATCAGAGCATTAGATTATTGTTTCATGTTACTACCTCTTATACTTGGTAGTACCTAGTGTCTATAGAGTGATGGTCCGACCGCGGCGGATCTATCAACATTTTATGTTTAAGACGCTTAGTGTTTATTAGGGATATGATTTAGTAGTTCTTTTGTATTTATGGACCAGGTGGTTCCATAAATATCTGCATCTTCGAGATTATGTCTCGGTACGCCGACCTCTCAGAATACCCGTAAGGAAAAAGTAAATCGTCTACTCTTTTCTTATGACTTTTTGAACTTTGACCGGGATTTTGAATCGAGATATGAGTTGAGAACTCAAGAATCTTTTGTTTGATTGGATAATGATTAAAGTGCAGGGTTAGGCAGTTGATGTGTATTTATACCAATTGAAATATTGAATCATGTGTGGATGTGTCAGATAGATTGATCAAGGGTGAAAATTTTAGAAATATGTTAATACGTCTCGCTATCAATCTATGTTGCTCTTTGGGGTGAAGAGCGGAATGGATTTTGATGTAGTTGTGGTTTATTGATGCAAATATGAAGTAAAATTTGCATAGTAAAAGTATTTTAGAAAAAAAAAAGTTATTAATAGTCGATAAGTAATGATCTTCTGGATTATTATCGACTATGAGGAAAAACTAGAGATAAGTAAGAAGTTAACCTAGATGACTCCTTGATTTTATTAATGAGTTGGTGACCTTTCTTTTTGGTAATTTTGATGGTCTTCTCAAAACCATTGAAAATAGTATTATGACAAGCTTAGGGCTTAGTCACTATCAAGGAATCTTAGAAATTGCAAGGTGATATTAATGTGTCGAATTTCGGTTGATCTTTGATTGATGAGAGTGATATAGGTCGAATAAGTATTTTATTTATGAGGCCATGAAGAGATCTCCAAGATAGTTGGAAGTCAGGCCTCTAGAGTTGTTGGATTTTTTGGTAAGGAGATAAGGTATATAGTCTTATTTACGTGGTTAGTCAGAAGTTAGATGGTAGTGGTCATTCCGGCATGTGATGAAGTTGAGAGAATTTAAGGAAAGTCGATAGCGAGTGGTACAATGCATATTGAGTTAGATGCATGGAAATGTGAATGTGACAGTGGTACAACAATCCCACTGAATCACGGAGTAGTAGCATGAATGTCATTACTTCAGGCGGTGTTGCTAAGAGATTATTCTCATAATCCTAAAATTTGTGGTGGAAGTTGATTACGAATATTATTCCATTCGTAATGAAAGACTAAATGTGATGTATTAAGATGAGGAGTTGTTCATCCATCTTATTATTTAGTAGACAAGTTGGACTAAAGTCCTTGTGATGTTGTGTTTTAGACTGTAAAATTGTGTTACTACAGTTTTGGAAAGCCTTCACAGTGGTTGAAGTTTTGGAGTGCAGACTAAAATTTGAAGGTGAGTGTTATTGGTTGGTTTGTTGGGTCTGCGAATGAATAAATGATTGGTTCTGTTTTAGTCATGAATTTATGAATAAATCAAGTGATTCTCTCGGGTAACTAAGGTTTGATTTAGCGACAACTGTTAGTGCCACAAGTGTTGAGTACTGGTAAGAAAGTCGCGATGAGTGGTTTGGTAAGTGATTGCAATACGATAGGAATGTTTTGCAATGTTTCGGTAAACGAGTTTCCTTGTTGATGCGGAAAGTATTTCTTCACTTAAGGTTTGTGGTTAGTAGGCGAATTGCCAAAAAGGGGCGACGTTCCCTATAGATATCATTGTGTGGTGAGACCACTTACTAATCTCGATATGATCTGAGAGGTCATCGCTTTTTGAGTACGTGTTCATCAGTCAGTATTAAGATAATTGGCTAAAATCATTCTGTAGACGTATGGTATTGGTTACAGGTTGAATTGGGTTAGTAACAAGAATTACAGAGGTGCGGACATCATAATAAAATAATTAGAGTTGCTGGATGGTTTGTTGGGTGCCAGAGGAAAGCGCAGATTTGACTATAGAGTGAAAGTCAGAGGATATGAATAATTAAGTGGTGGCCTTATGTGAATTGGAGTCCGATTGAGTAACAAATCTTGAGCCACAACTTGTAAGTAGCAAAAGAGTTTCGAGGTTTAGTGTATTAGTTGTTTGCATTACAGTGAGTATGAATTGCGAGAGCAGGGAAAATGATTTCTTTATTAACTCAAGAAGTATTATGAGTCAAGGGTTATAAAGAGATTTAATATTGAATGTGACAAATTTACTGCTAAGTAGAGCAGAGAGATCATTCTTGGGGTCGTGTTGTGGTTGAATCTCATACTGATCTAGGATTGACATGTGAGGTCATTGTTATTTGCGGTTTCGGTCATCAATCTGGGTTACAGAAATTAGCCGAATCATAATGTTGATGTATGGTCCTGGTAACTATTTCAATTAGAATATTAATAAATGTTGATGAGGTGCAAAACTTTTAAGTTAAAGTTAGGATTTGGTTTCCTCTCGAGCTGGAGCCGAAAGTGGACGTACAATTTGAATTTTACCCGAAGTATCAGACTTGGAAGTTGGCGAACTTAATTTGTGGTGCTAGTTCTTGAGTGGAAACAATTTTGTTTATTGAAATGTGACTTGGTATTCATCACACGCGTAGTGTGGAAAAGTGAATATCAAAGGTGTGTTTCGGATGTCGTTGTTTCTGATGCTCAGTGCAGTTATCTAAGGTGAGACTTTTATTGTTGCCGATTTTCTTGTTATAATTTAAATAGTGGGGAAGTACTAGCAACTGGGAGGTGTACACGAGTTGAGTATTTCTGCCCTCAAATCATAAATTGATGTAATTTTCTTGTTAAGTTTTTTAATAGCGATGTAATGGTTATACCTGGAATGTGTAAGATATTTAAGTTATCTATCTTGGAATCATGATTTGTGTCGGACTAATTTTCATGGGAGGTGAAAATGGCAGTGTATTGTTCAGATCAGAGACCCAGTGTCAGGGGTCGCTGTAAGTATTATGAAAATGCAAGAACATGGATTGATTATTAAGACTCTTTGATGAAAAAGAGATTGGTGACTCCATTAGATCGTCATGGGATGACGTTACCCTAGGGTGCTTGGAATTTTCGATTGAGTTCAGATCTGCATTTGTGCATTTCTTTAGCCGTTTCGAAAAGGACAATAAGGTCCATGACGTCTCTCTTACGTGTGGATCACGTGTCTTGCTTCTACCCTGTAAATATGTTTTGATTATTGGATGCAATTGGTTAGAGTTACGTAGTGCCGGGCGAATATTATTTAACTTCCCAAAGGTAACTGTTATTGTTATTGGTACGTAACTTGAGTTGTATAAGCTATAGATCAGTTTGACTAGTGGAGATCCAGACTTATCTTGTTGAAACAAGTGTTTGGATATTAGTACGAAGTTTACATTTGGTTTGCAGTGAAGAAACTTAATGATGTCAGCTTCGAGTATTCTTAATTCGAAAATTGTGAGTTCTTTTTGCACCCTATTATCCTTAGAATATTGTTGGGGGCATATAAGTGAGATCGGTTTAGAAGTCATGAAAAGTCAGAGGATTTCTCCACTTCAGGGAGGTGTATCAGGAAAAATAATGGTAAGAATGAACTAGATATTACAGTTCAGTTCAAAAAGAACGGAATTCATGTGTCTTAATTCGGCCATAATTTCCTTTGTAAACTAGCATGAGTTTAAATTTTGTGATGTACTTTACCATTAAGAGTTTTGGTTTCCTGCAGTTTTGCAGGGTACAAATTCCCAATCAGTTTGATTGAGGGTTAATGGATCACTATGAGCATGTTTCAATATGTGGATGGTAGAATCATAACAAGTGGGATTGGATGTTGATTTATGGAGTAGTGTGACGACAAGTTGTTGCATGACATCATGAAGTTCGATCCAGTTGTGGTTTCAAAGGCTGCCCTTATTCGGGTTAGATGGTTTTAGAGCGTGGAAAAGCGTGAACAAGCCTATGGGTGGTTATGAACTAGCTTAGGCAACATGGAACTGTTTTCCAAATGTTGTTTAACAAAATTGATTTCACGAGGATAACAGTTGGTGGGAAATTGGTATCGTACCCCACCTCGTCAATGGGTAAGAGTATAAGAAGAATTTTGTGATTCAGCATAATCGATGACTCAAGAAGAAGATCATTGTGACTAGAGGTAAAATTTTAGACGGTTTAGAATAGACATGGAAATGAGTAGATGAGCTTTCAAAAAAGTTCTGGAGTGTTTGGAGAATTATCCACGTAGAAAGGACTGGTACGTTGGATAAATTTGACATTTGATTAGGTTGCATGTGTCACACCCCGAATCTTTTGAAGTTAATAACAGTTACCTTTCACAGAGATTCACGAGTTACCGAGGACTTTTAATTGCGATCGGTAATTCGATAAGTTATCGCTCGAGTTAATTTTCGAGTTTTTAAAAGTACTCCAAATACCGGAATTGATGACTCGATGTTGTAGTACGTGTCGACACGAGTGTCCCGGTATTTTCGGAATATTTTTCAGAGCTTCTGGCTAATTTCTGTGAATTTATGAAGTGTATGGTAACTTTCAATTACTATTCCGGTAAATAATTTTTTTACCATTCTATCATTTACTTTTTACCCATCTTAAATCTGAACCGTTAGATCGATTAGGGTTTTGATCTCAACCGTTGACTCGAGTATAAAAGGATTAGAGGGAAGTTGACTTCGGTCAAAAACCGAAGTGGAGGTTGACCGCAGCTTTTCAAACTCTCTCGACTTCTCTCGCCTGCGACGGAGACCCACGGCGGAGTAGCGCCCTCGAGCCATCTCTAGCCCACCAAACCACCACCAAACTACTCCTTTTCTTCTCATCTATCAAGCCCAATCGTTCACTTCGACATCCCACCAACGACGGTGGAGATCAGAGGACAAGGACGGCAACTGTCCTCAACGGAAATCTGGCGACTCAGGCGGAGATTCGACGCACTGAAGGTATTTTCTTGCTCCTCTTGTCTTTCCCCTCCTTCCTAAGCTTCTGCCAGTCGAGATTGAGCCTAAACGGGATTTCCCTTTCCTCTGCGTTTTCTGTTTCTTCGAGGTTCTTTACGGGGGGACAACGTTTGGCGTCCCTTCTTCATCCTGGGCGTCGTCTTGACCTCCTGTGAACAACTCGAGTGGCTCTGGAGGTTATGAGCACGTCTATTGCTGACACGAACCGAGGCAGGGTTCTGGGGCGGTTGGGAGTGGAAACTGAAGTGCTGTGAGGAGGTACTGAAGTTGGTGGCGCTTGGGGCAGGAGCCGGGGAATTTTGGAGTTGAGGAAGAAAAAAAAGAAAAGAAAAGGGAAGGTTGACCGAGAGGGAGAGAGACTGTGACACTGTAGGTACAGAGGTCACTTCCGGTGATCCTGGAAGTAGGAGGAGCAGAGAAGCCATCTCGGCAGGGTGCAGTGGAGGTCTGAGTGCCGAGAATAGATCCTTGGGTGTGAAGAGTATTGTAAGGGCAGTTTTGCTTCCTCTGGGATAGAAAGGTGAATCTCTCAACCTAAAAAGAGTTTGATCTTATGGTTGGGTTGTTTATTAGGAGTCTTGTGTTTTGTTGTTGTCTTGGTGTTCTGATATGTGTTTTTGTTGCTTGTTGTCGATAACTTGGTGAATCGGAGGAAACAGGGAGGTTATGGCAAAATTCCGGCAAAGTTACCGGAATCCGGAAACGATTCCGACGGCAGTAAATCCGGCTGAAATGCCGAGGTAGTCTTCGATCCCTTTAAATGTGTTGTTTCCGTTTAATAGGGTTAAAGTGTCGTAAATCGGAATATACGTAAGGAAACGAGTAAAAACGGAAACTAACTGTAAATTGGGAACCTTCCATTTTGGGAAACCTCCTATGTTTGGAAACCTGCTAAATTGGGAAACTTTCCATTTTGGGAAAGTTTCATTAAGGGAAAGTTTCCATCTTGGGAAAGTTGCATTTTCAGAAAAATGGTTAAAGGATTGAAGTTCAATGAATGTGACACTTTTTGGTTAAATGGGTAAAGTGTTAAATTGTTATCGGAAATTGATAACTGGAATTTAAGAGAAGATGTTAAATCGGGTTGAAAAGGTTAAAGAAAAGTTAGAATTCAAGTTAAAGGTTTTGAAGTTAATTAGTGAAGTATGTAAATTAAAGTATGTTAACCACTCTAGTGGTTGAGGGAGATGTTGACTTCCATTAACGGAAATGTCAAGTGATAACGGAAAGTTCAGAAGCTGAGTCAGACTTCCGGTAAAGTGAGTTAAGAGTCGATAACCGGGAAAGAAAGTCAAAAAGGTTAAAGTTGTTAAAAGAAAGGAACTTGGTCAACACGTGGTCAAATAGGAATTCCTGGTCAAACTAGGAAAAGACCAAGTCAACAATGGTACGACTAATATATTGATTTGTTTGTACAGTCTCTGGTTGAACGTGAGACGGGCTCGACTACGCGGTTAGTTCGAGAGTTTCACTCGAGGAGCTTTCCGAGCGGGAAGGTCGCAATAGTACTGTGAGTGGACATTTGTTTTAAATTAAATTGCATGCTATATACTTTGATTGGTTTCTCCTGCATATATGATTTCCTCCATTTATATGTTTTACGGTGATTTGGGAAAATGAGATTTAAGGATTTTAAAGGCAAATGAGCCGGGAAAGAGGTTCAAACCCTTCCCGTGATTTTAAAGGATTTTCTCGGGGTATGGTTTTAATGATTATCACCGTTTTGGGATTATGGAGGGGGATGATTTTAAAAGGAGAAACTTGGCTCACGGATTTAAAGGGGTTTTCGATTTATTATTCCCACGAGGTTTTACAGGTTTTACAAGTTTTAAAAGGGATTTTAAAAAAGGAAAAAGGATATAAGGATTGTATGCTAGCATGGACCCTCTCCGGTGGAGCTGGTCAGTAGACCTTCCCGGATAGAGCAGGTCAGGGACCCTCTTCGGTTGAGCTGGTCATTAGACCTTCCCGAATAGAGCAGGTCGGGGACCCTCTCTGGTGGAGCTGGTCACTAGACCTTCCCAGATAGAGCAGGTCGGGAACCCTCTCCGGTGGAGCTGGTCATTAGACCTTCCCGGATAGAGCAGGTCGGGATTTCTCGTGGATGAGGTTAACACCCCACATAATTGTTTATATATGAGCCAATGCATTATTTATGTTTTACTTGCATGCAGATTTCCTTAGAAAAACGTAGAGGGAGAACATTAAAGGAATTAGAGCTTTTATATTTATTTTTGTCCACTCACCCTGACAGTTTTTCAATGTTTCTCCCCTGGGCCCTTCGTTTTCAAATGCCCAGTGGTGCAGGGTTCGTGAGAGGAGGTCGCGCGCGTACAAGAGTCGAGGCATAGTCGATCAATCTGCTGCTGCCGCAATTCTTTAGGGTAATCATCTTAGTAGACTGCTCTGACTAGCCCAGTAAAGCTATTTAAGTAGGTTAGGGAGCAGGATGCCTTCATGAGTTAGGGTTTATTATTAGATACTCATGTAAGTGCTGAGTTGGAATGTAGGAAGGGTTGGCCATTTCAAGGGGGTTTCGGTAAGAAGTTCCCTTGAGGTGGTCCCCGCAGGATTTACTTCGAGGATTTAACTCGGGGTGGGTCCTGAAAATTGGTATCAGAGCATTAGGTTATCGTTTCCTGTTACTACCTCATATACTTAGTATCACTTAGTGTCTATAGAGTGATGGTCCGACCGCGGCGGATCCATCGGCATTTTATGCTTTGGACGCTTAGTGTTTATTAAGGATATGAGTAGTACTTCCTGGTTGAGATATGGACCGAGTGGTCCTATAAACGTTTGAATCTTCAAGACTATGCCTCAGTACGCCGACCTCAAAGAGAGTTCCTGTAAGGAATAAGGTAAGCTCGTTACGTATTTATGTTTATGAGTTCCCCAAGGATTAATTGAGATTTGAGTTGGGGATCGAGCTGGAAACTCACGTTGTTTAACGTTTAAGCATTATGTGTAAGTACTCGGTGGTGAAACAGTTAATTCACACCTGGAAAGCTGTCATGGTTGTTGACAGGGATGTTGTAGAAACCTAAGGCGAGGCCTTGGTGTTCGAGTTATGAGACTCTTAGCAATGGAGAGTCGTACGAGTTAATGAAAGAGATTGCATCCTGCCATGGAAAAAGGAGCTGAAGTCGCCTAGCGCGATTAGTCAGTGAGGATGAATATTTAGTTTTGACGATTGCCACGATTTTGTTGAGGCTCGTCATTAGTGTGGTTTTAGAGAAACCAACGGACATATGAAAGTGGATTGACTCAAGGAAATTGAGTGTAGTCATTTTGGGATCAATGGACTTGTTTCTGGTGACGAGTCCATGTTGTGTCACTACTGGAGAATGTTAAGGAAGTAAAGGCTAGTTTGGTCACTCGATGCTTTAAGGGACAACCACTGAAACTGACGGTTTGGGTCACCTTTGGTGCTGACATTGTTGTCGTCAGCTACGACCAGATTCTCTTCGCTCCAGCCACCCATGATTGGGGTACTAGAAAGATTTGATTTGTTGGTGAGTCCAAATAGTGATTTGAATTGTTGGTGACAAGGGTCATTGGGCCATTTGTCGTGGAGGCAGGAATTAAATCGTGTCACCAGATCTTGGGGGCTCGTGTCAACCATGAGGTGAGTTACCCACCTGTGGTCAAAGTATTTCAGTTAGTACACCTGTGGAGGGGTCTCCAGGCTGGCTGTGTTAGAGTTCGATTTTCAGATCGAGCGAGTGTTACTAGTGTAATTAAAAGTAAGCGGGTTCAAAATGTAAGGGAACATGTTGGAAGTGGCAACAAGCCACCGGGTCATGGACCAAGAGTGCTCGGGGTACCGGAGATAGTTATACGAGTCTTGATTTACTTTGTATTATTGTGGTGTAGGAAACTGGTCGTTGTGCAAACTGCATTGTTTTGACGGCTGAAGATGTACATGGGTATACCCCACATGAGCCCGTGTATCCTCCTGTGTAGGATAGTGGTAAAGTTGAAATTTGGGTAGCACATGCTGGCAAGGCGTAATTATTTTGTACAGCTGTGTGTGGTCAGAATGACACCAGGTAAGTGACTAAGGCTGGTGATGACATCATTTTAAGAATGTGTCATAAGAGTTCCATTTATTGAGAACGAAGATTAAGGACGTTTGGTTAGAAGTTTCTGTGCAAAACGTCCAATAGATGGCCTAACCGTCTAAGGACAGGTCGGAAGTGAGTCATTGGTAGTCGCTTCGATTTTCAAGATGGTTAGTTAAATTGTTACATGTTGATAGTAGGTAGTTGATTGCATGCCGTGATAGATGCACGGGAATGGTGTAGTGACAGCAGTGGGGCAAGGTTTACTGAATCGTCGGATAGGAGTGAGAATGTTTGTAGTTGCTCAAGCTTCAACCTGCAACCAAAGTCGTCCGTTATGACACTTGGTTTCGTCGAAGGTGATTAACTGAGCTTGATGGCAGGGGAATTTGTGCACTCACTGGCTGTGGTTTAATCAAGTATTGTAACTGAAGGTGTACTTAGTCGTGTTTGGGGTTCATAAGTTACACCCACTGCAGTGACAGGAAATATTCTCAATCTTGATATGGGGAATAAGGATTAAGATCTGGGAGATCAATTATTGAGGTTAATTTAAGGAAATCCTAAAAGGATTAAAGTGTTGTTGGCGTTGCTATGGTCATTGGTCATTTGGGTAGTGACCATACTTGTTAGGAATTATTGACATAGCGGCAATTCTTGGCGCCACAAGTGTGGAGTAGTAACAAGAAAGGTCATTGGAGGTGACTCAAAATTGTCAACATTTCGGTGAGTGTGAAATGCGGTGGAACTAGAAAAGGTTTTCCTTGATGACTCAAAGGTGTTACGAGTCTAAGTTTGGTAATATTTGTTACTGAAATTGGTAAGGTATGTTGCTAAGTTAAGCAACCCTCCATTGGGAATCGTGGAGTGTTGAAGTCACATTCAGATTAAGTTATGATCTGAGGAGATGTTAACTTGTGGCAATGGACCTTGTAATCTAGGATCTGAAGTGGCAGTTGATTCCTTGTGCACGTAAGTAGTCGTTCATTTTGAATCTTACCGAATAGAAGATGCGGTGGATGGTAAACTTGCAGAGCATGGGGGACAGTTTTGTTAGAAACTGTCTAGTTGTACGAGTTAACTCTGTGATGTTTAAGCGCCCAGTGTGGTGATGGCATTTGATAAATTGTGCCTTGATAACTGGATGCTCGGTGATCAATATGGCTAAGTTTGGTGTGAAATTAATTCCCGACGCTTTGATCAGGGTTGCCTTGGGGTGTGCACCAGTGGCACTAAATTTTATGTAGATGTCTGATCTGGTTAAATGTATGATTTTGTCGGTTACTGCCAGACGATGTGGTAATGGAGGTATCTGGGAACAGAATATCCTTGTTGAGCGGGTAAGGCTCTGGGAGTCATTTAATGGTAAGTCTATCCCAGATTGGGATGCGGATATTGTTTAATAGACGCACAGTTATGGTTGAAGTGCAAGTTCTGCACTATGCGTCATTTCAGGCTAAGGTAAGAGATAGGAAGGTTAGTGGCACCACCTATGAGTAGTACGGTGATGTATTACCCGTGGTAAAGTACGCTGTGACCCCACAAGGTGATAATTGAGTTAGCGACTCTAATGGTTGGCTTGTGAGTAAAAGTCAGATTTTGTGTTGTCAGATTAGTTACGTGTGCGGTACATAGTCTGACAATTTGTCTTCATGCGAGGAGTAAGTATTGTTGGATCTCGATGTCAGGAGCTTTTGGATCTCCCTGATTTAAAGGCTATGGTTTTGGTTTTACGCTAAAAAAATTCATGGCAACTCATGTCCTGTGTGTGCAAGTGGTTTGAGTAATGATAGAGTAAGGGAAGACAATTACTCTACAACAGGACAACTTGACGGAATGGTTTCTAGAAAGCGTAAACCAGATCAGGGAGTCTAATTCAATGAGGTGATGGTTCGTATAACACAAGTCGTCGTGGTTTTCTTGTGAACTTGTTGTCATTGGTGTTTGTTTGGCTAAACGAGAAGGGATAGGAGGTTGGTTATTGGTTGAAGTTGTTGTGTTGTGCAGTTGGATTTTCAAGGATATGGTTATAATCTGGTTTAGGCAGCAGGGAATTGTTGCCAAAGGATGTTGTCAGTGTATGACAGAATTTGTCATCTTTCGTGAAAAGCAATAGTGATTTTCGCGAGAATTACAGATGGTGAATCAGTGATAGGCAGTGTCGTATTCCACCTCATAAATGAGATAGAGTACAGTAAGAATTCGGTGATTCAGTTGATCAATGATTCAAGAGAAAATCATTGTGATCCACGTAAGATTTCAGAGGCTTTAGTTTTGACCCGAGAAAAGTGGTCGGAGGTGTCGAGTGGTGTAATTGGAATTTCGAGGACGAAATTTCATAAGGTGGGGAGAATTGTCACACCCCGAATCTTTTGAAGTTAATAACAGTTACCTTTCACAGAGATTCACGAGTTACCGAGGACTTTTAATTGCGATCGGTAATTCGATAAATTATCGCTCGAGTTAATTTTCGAGTTTTTAAAAGTACTCCAAATACCGGAATTGATGACTCGATGTTGTAGTACGTGTCGACACGAGTGTCCCGGTATTTTCGGAATATTTTTCAGAGCTTCTGGCTAATTTCTGTGAATTTATGAAGTGTATGGTAATTTTCAATTACTATTCCGGTAAATAATTTTTTTACCATTCTATCATTTACTTTTTACCCATCTTAAATCTGAACCGTTAGATCGATTAGGGTTTTGATCTCAACCGTTGACTCGAGTATAAAAGGATTAGAGGGAAGTTGACTTCGGTCAAAAACCGAAGTGGAGGTTGACCGCAGCTTTTCAAACTCTCTCGACTTCTCTCGCCTGCGACGGAGACCCACGGCGGAGTAGCGCCCTCGAGCCATCTCTAGCCCACCAAACCACCACCAAACTACTCCTTTTCTTCTCATCTATCAAGCCCAATCGTTCACTTCGACATCCCACCAACGACGGTGGAGATCAGAGGACAAGGACGGTGACTGTCCTCAACGGAAATCCGGCGACTCAGGCGGAGATTCGACGCACTGAAGGTATTTTCTTGCTCCTCTTGTCTTTCCCCTCCTTCCTAAGCTTCTGCCAGTCGAGATTGAGCCTAAACGGGATTTCCCTTTCTGCGTTTTCTGTTTCTTCGAGGTTCTTCACGGGGGGGCAACGTTTGGCGTCCCTTCTTCATCCTGGGCGTCGTCTTGACCTCCTGTGAACAACTCGAGTGGCTCTAGAGGTTGTGAGCACGTCTATTGCTGACACGAACCGAGGCAGGGTTCTGGGGCGGTTGGGAGTGGAAACTGAAGTGCTGTGAGGAGGTACTGAAGTTGGTGGCGCTTGGGGCTGGAGCCGGGGAATTTTGGAGTTGAGGAAGAAAAAAAAGGGAAGGTTGACCGAGAGGGAGAGAGACTGTGACACTGTAGGTGCAGAGGTCACTTCCGGTGATCCTGGAAGTAGGAGGAGCAGAGAAGCCATCTCGGCAGGGTGCAGTGGAGGTCTGAGTGCCGAGAATAGATCCTTGGGTGTGAAGAGTATTGTAAGGGCAGTTTTGCTTCCTCTGGGATAAAAAGGTGAATCTCTCAACCTAAAAAGAGTTTGATCTTATGGTTGGGTTGTTTATTAGGAGTCTTGTGTTTTGTTGTTGTCTTGGTGTTCTAATATGTGTTTTTGTTGCTTGTTATCGATAACTTGGTGAATCGGAGGAAACAGGGAGGTTATGGCAAAATTCCGGCAAAGTTGCCGGAATCCGGAAACGATTCCGACGGCAGTAAATCCAGCTGAAATGCCGAGGTAGTCTTCGATCCCTTTAAATGTGTTGTTTCCGTTTAATAGGGTTAAAGTGTCGTAAATCGGAATTTACGTAAGGAAACGAGTAAAAACGGAAACTAACCGTAAATTGGGAACCTTCCATTTTGGGAAACCTCCTATGTTTGGAAACCTGCTAAATTGGGAAACTTTCCATTTTGGGAAAGTTTCATTAAGGGAAAGTTTCCACCTTGGGAAAGTTGCATTTTCAGAAAAATGGTTAAAGGATTGAAGTTCAATGAATATGACACTTTTTGGTTAAATGGGTAAAGTGTTAAATTGTTATCGGAAATTGATAACTGGAATTTAAGAGAAGATGTTAAATCGGGTTGAAAAGGTTAAAGAAAAGTTAGAATTCAAGTTAAAGGTTTTGAAGTTAATTAGTGAAGTATGTAAATTAAAGTATGTTAACCACTCTAGTGGTTGAGGGAGATGTTGACTTCCATTAACGGAAATGTCAAGTGATAACGGAAAGTTCGGAAGCTGAGTCAGACTTCCGGTAAAGTGAGTTAAGAGTCGATAACCGGGAAAGAAAGTCAAAAAGGTTAAAGTTGTTAAAAGAAAGGAACTTGGTCAACACGTGGTCAAATAGGAATTCCTGGTCAAACTAGGAAAAGACCAAGTCAACAATGGTACGACTAATATATTGATTTGTTTGTACAGTCTCTGGTTGAACGTGAGACGGGCTCGACTACGCGGTTAGTTCGAGGGTTTCGCTCGAGGAGCTTTCCGAGCGGGAAGGTCGCAATAGTACTGTGAGTGGACATTTGTTTTAAATTAAATTGCATGCTATATACTTTGATTGGTTTCTCCTGCATATATGATTTCCTCCATTTATATGTTTTACGGTGATTTGGGAAAATTGGATTTAAGGATTTTAAAGGCAAATGAGCCGGGAAAGAGGTTCAAACCCTTCCCGTGATTTTAAAGGATTTTCCCGGAGTATGGTTTTAATGATTATCACCGTTTTGGGATTATGGAGGGGGATGATTTTAAAAGGAGAAACTTGGCTCACGGATTTAAAGGGGTTTTCGATTTATTATTCCCACGAGGTTTTACAGGTTTTACAGGTTTTAAAAGGGATTTTAAAAAAGGATATAAGGATTGTATGCTAGCATGGACCCTCTCCGGTGGAGCTGGTCAGTAGACCTTCCCGGATAGAGCAGGTCAGGGACCCTCTTCGGTTGAGCTGGTCATTAGACCTTCCCGAATAGAGCAGGTCGGGGACCCTCTCTGGTGGAGCTGGTCACTAGACCTTCCCAGATAGAGCAGGTCGGGGACCCTCTCCGGTGGAGCTGGTCATTAGACCTTCCCGGATAGAGCAAGTCGGGATTTCTCGTGGATGAGGTTAACACCCCACATAATTGTTTATATATGAGCCAATGCATTATTTATGTTTTACTTGCATGCAGATTTCCTTAGAAAAACGTAGAGGGAGAACATTAAAGGAATTAGAGCTTTTATATTTATTTTTGTCCACTCACCCTGACAGTTTTTCAATGTTTCTCCCCTGGGCCCTTCGTTTTCAAATGCCTAGTGGTGCAGGGTTCGTGAGAGGAGGTCGCGCGCGTACAAGAGTTGAGGCATAGTCGATCAATCTGCTGCTGCCGCAATTCTTTAGGGTAATCATCTTAGTAGACTGCTCTGACTAGCCCAGTAAAGCTATTTAAGTAGGTTAGGGAGCAGGATGCCTTCATGAGTTAGGGTTTATTGTTAGATACTCATGTAAGTGCTGAGTTGGAATGTAGGAAGGGTTGGCCATTTCAAGGGGGTTTCGGTAAGAAGTTCCCTTGAGGTGGTCCCCGCAGGATTTACTTCGAGTTAAAGGGATTTAACTCGGGGTGAGTCCTGACAGCATGAGTTTGCGGAATATGTTGGTTATCCATGAAGTTAAATTAGATGTCTAGTGTCACGTATGCTCATGTTTCCTTACATCCTGTGTGAATAGCTTTTTGGTTAGTATTAGGAATTTGGCTTAAGGAATGATCGGTAAGGATTTTTGATTGTAAGGAGCTGGTATGGAGTTTTGACAAATCCATTTGCGAGGTGACTCAAAAGAATTCTCCAATAGGATGTGATACTTGAAGACGATAAGATGATTTTAATTGGTAGTATCATCCACTGTGTTAAACTGCGAGTATAGAAGTTTCGAAGACGAAATTTTTATAAGGTGGGGAGAATTGTCACATCCCGATCCTTGAATTATTTTACGGTTGGTTACTTTGGTCTTTTATCATTTGTAGTAGTCGTTTTACCATAATGGGTCATAGAGTTGACTTTTTGTAGGATCGATAATTTGGGAAAATGTTCTTCATGAAAGTCGTAGAGGACGTCGACACGAGTTCGTGGACACACAGCACACTCAATTTGGAGTTCGTATAAAGAAGCTATGATCAAAAACCAAAAGTTACTGTGTGGTAAAAGCCTACATATAGGGGTTAACTGGTGGTGAAATAGTAAAATCAGAAAATCATAATGTTTTATTGTAGCATTTTAGTGTAGAATCACGAAAATTGCGATTTTTGTATGGATACCCCTCCTCCGACCAAGTTAGGCCAGAATGTTGGTATGGATTTGAAACTTATACATCCAGCTTCAAGTCTGAATAGGTGTTTGCAGCCAACTCACCGCCTTTAGGGAGCAATCACGTCGAGAAGTGGCGCCTATGTACCATTCACAACGGCTGTATTTCTCCCTCCTCAAGTCACCACTTGGTGAGTTCGTTATATGGTTTTGTTGGGCTTGTTGAGTACTACAATCCTTTAGAATTTGATAGCTCCATTTGGTGTGTATGTGAGGAGAATTTAGGATTTGAAATTCTATGGTTTATAATTTGTGAATTTTAGATTTTGTTTCGTTTAGACTGTTTAGTGGCTGAATTGGTCTTTGATTTCAACTAGGAAGTTTTTCGGATTGATGAAACGATGCTACTGTTAAAATTTGAAGGGCATTGGTGGTGGCCGAAGTTTGGCCAGAATTTTTGTCGGCCTATCGCCGTAGGCGGCGGGGCTTGCTGCGGTGCTGCCACTTTTAGGCAGATTTTTCTACTGAAAAATTGTATTAAATAATAGAAATTTAATGGTGTGAAGATTATATTTTTTTAGGAGTTTTAGTTAGGTTGTGGAATTTTCAAAATTTAGTAATCATGACGGATAAAAAATATTAATCCGGTCGTCGATTATTGTTCATTAAACCTTATGGAATATTTTTTGAACCCCTAAGGTAACGTTGAAGACCGGTTAGGATATTGTAAAAGTTGAGAAGTGAGCTAAGTGAAAAGAGGTCAGTCTTTATTTAAAGAAGTATTTTTGATACTCCAAAGTTAAAGCATGGTTTTTGTGCCAGGATAAAGGAGATCGTACTGGAGTGGCGATTCAGAGTTCGTCAGGCTAAGACTTAAAGTTGTGAGTGAACTTTTGATTTTAATGGTGTGAATGCACCAATGTTTTTATGTAATTATAAGCAACATGAATTTATTAATTATATTGAGCCGGTGGGCCGGGAATGTGGGTTGCTTCCTTTCTGTAAGTCCCACTTAATTAGGATGAAGCGGGATGGAGCCCCCACTTAAAGAAACGGTGTGGGGTAATTAGATTGATGACCCCTACCTAATTAGGTTCGAGCAGGGTGGGCCCCTCACTTTACAAAGTGGGGCGGGGCAGACTTTATAGCTTTAGGAAGCTCCAACCCTAGCCTGAGAGTCTCTTTGTCATGGTGGAAACATTTTTCCTTATTTTTAATATTGATTTTTAAGCAAATGAGATTGTCAAGACTCATTTTGTATTCTAATGACTATTGGGGGGATATTTTCCTAATGCCGCGTGCATGTACGATTTTTGGAATAATAAGAGCGAGAACATATAAATTGACTATTTTCTCACACTTGTATATTATTTTTTGTCCACTCACTCTAACGTCATGTTTTTAAATGTTTTCCCCTAGGCCCTCCATTTTTAAATTCTTAGTGTTGCAGGGTTGCTGAGAGGAGGTCGTGCGTATAGAAGACGAGACAGTCAATTAATCTGTTGTCACTAGTATGTTTATTTAGGTATTGCTTCCATATAGATTGCTCTGATTACCCCAGCTTAGTTTAGTTGAATTGATTGGTGAAACATAGATGTGATTTGGGGAGCATGATATGTAGCGGCCCGGGAGAGCGAGCTATAGTGGCCAGAAATTTAAGCCAATATGAAGCCAACACATCGGAAGGATGGGCCGACAACTTATTAACCTAAAGTCGTAGGCTATTTAGTAGGTAAAATAAAAATTAAACTTTAAACTTGAGTGGCACCAAATAAAAATTTCTTAAAACATTCATTAGAGTTTTTCCAATTTCAAGGAAGGTGAACAAATTAAAGGGTCAATTAAAAACTTTAGTGACAAAATAAAACATATAACAAGATTGAGCGTCGTCCTCGCGTGCTCACATATAGGCCCACCAATGATAGGTTTGAAAACCATAAAACTATATGTTTATACGTATAGATTTGAGCTCTAAATAAAACCATTTAGAAAAATCTTTGGCACACAAAATCATCATTTTATATCTTTTGGGAAAAACTGTGTAGTATGCTAAAACACGGGCCACAACGCTCAAAGTATGAATACAGCCTGCAGGGCTTCACGGATCTAGTCGGCCGAAAACTGGGTTTATCTATACAGCAAACCAGGACCAACTACCTATGCGTCCGAAGACGAATACTAGCGAGAGTGTCCATTTACAGCTAATGCCCAACACATCACTCGTAGTACACACCACACTGACGGCTCGCTTAACTCTGTACGAGACAAGCGTAAGTGAGAAAATAAAATAAACAAGGCATTGCCCCTCCGGAGGTTCACGGTCATCGACACCGTGGGAGTACTATATATTAAGTCCCGCCACACTCAGGCCAACCACAGAAAATTAAGACAACTATACTACTTTTTGATCTGAGTCATCAAATAAAAATCATTTACGTCTAGCCTCGGGTTTTCTTGGCCCAATCATAAATCATTTATCACATAATATAAAGAAAATTTTCTCGAGGCATCAACCATGAGCATACAAAAATCATGCACTTTCATATATACGCAAAATCACTAACAAAGGGGGTTTAGTTTCCCTACCCTGGAATTGTCGTTCCATACGTAAGCTCCAAGCTTTCATGAACCGTCTCGGATAAATCGAGGTCACCGCATAGGTACCTCTTCCAATGAATCACTGCAGAATAGAGTAGCTTAGCAACAAAGAAACAATAACAGTCATGTTGACCTCAACATTCCTAGTTTGACCAGGAATGACCACATTGACCAATTTGACCAACCAATTTCCTTTTTATGGCACTTTAACCATTTTGACTTGTTTTTCTGATTAACGACTATTTTCTTATTTACCAAAAGTCCGACTTAACTTCCGAACTTTCTTTTACTATTTTAATTTGACGTTAGGGTGTCACATAATAAATCGTTGAATTACTATGGACACCCAATGCATCACATTAACCAATACTTTAACCTTGAGTCAATTTAACAATTTACGGGAATCAACAATTTTTCTTAAAACGGTCAACTTGACATTTCTGAGATTCCAGTTACCATTTTCCTATAAAAATTTTACACTTTACCAAATTTTGTCGAACTTCAAATCTTTACTAGACCATTTTTCCAAAATGGAACTTTCTCAAAATGGAAAGTTTCCCAAATTAGTAGGTTTCCAAAAATAGAAAGTTTTCTAAAATTACAAGATCTCAATTATGGTTGGTTTTCGTTTTTATCAAGTTTCCTTATATGTAATTTTCGATTACAACCCCTTTAGCTCGACTAAATGGAAACGATGCATTTTTAAGAAATGAGTCGAAGACTACCTCCTCGGCATTTCTGTCGGATTCACTACCTCGTCAGAACCGTCACCAGATTCCTACAACTTGCCGGATTCTGGTCAACTTGCCAGAATTTCGCAAGAGTATCCCTCGTTTCTTCGATTCACCAAGTTCTAGACAAATAGACAAAGAAAAACACCAAATCAACATCCAATCAACAACACAACAACAAAAATTCGAATAACACATTTTTTACCTTCAAAATCGATCCGAGGCAGAAATACACTAGCCTCCTCCCTGCCTTCACCCCTTCAGCAAGACCACCTTTGCCTCCCACAGCTGCAATACATCAAGCAACTCACTACCTCGATCCATACCTCCATTAGACTAGCACCTCACCACCTCAGATTCTCTCTAGAAGCCTCTGTTGCAGTTTGGCTGTCACCAGGAGGCTGAGAAGGCCACTGAGAGTTCGAAGAACTCGGTCGCCGAAGGAAGAACATAGAAAACAGAGAAACCTACTAGAAAATCAGAAAAAAAAAAAAAAAAAAAAAAAGGAAAAAAAAGGAAAAAAGGGGTTTTCAAAATTGAGGCTACATTGAAGCGATTAAGGTCAAGCAAAGGAGGAAGAAGAAGAGAGGGAAAGAACCCTACATGTCGCTGTCCTCGCCGTCGCCTGAGCTCGCCTGGAACCGGTGAACACCGTTGTTCGGTCTCGACGTCGATCTCCCTCCACGGTGGACGCCTAGGTGATAGGAGGGATGAGCTTGGTAGTAGAGGAAGAGATTGGTGGTGGTGCACCGGCGAGTGGTGGCCGGAGGCGTCTCCCGCCGCAGTGGGGAAGGCGGAGCAGACGAGAGGGAGAGGAGAGTGTCGAGAGAGAGTTGACCAGAGTTGGGAGGTTTGACCGAGTCAAACCTCTCATCTATATTTATACTAAAACCAACGGCCCAGATCAAATCTCAAATCGATCTGACAACCCAGATTTAAAGAAGGTAAAAAGATAAATGGCTAAATGGTAAAAATGTTTACCGGAACGGTAATTAAAAGTTACCAGAAATTCACAGAAAATAGACTGAAGCTCCGAAAAATATTCCAAAAATACCGGGAGCTCGGGTCGACACGTATTATGACATCGAGTTCTTAAATGAGGAATTTGAAGAATTTTGAGAAACTCGAAAATGAACGTGGTCGTTTACTCATGAAGTTACCGAGTGCGACTCAAACTTTAGTAACTCGTCATTAACCACCGTAAGAAAGTGCGGGGTCTCACAGGATAGCTCGAGGTGTTGGGGTTGAATCATATTAAATGTGGAAGTGCTTAGTTGGTTTGCAGGAGGGGTTGTCCATTTTCAAGGGGGTTTCGGTAAAAATTTTCTCTTGAGGTGGACCTCTTAGAAATTACTTTCGGGTTAAAGGGGTTAACCTGGGGTGGGTCGTGACATCATGGACATGTGACTTGCTTAAATCGGAGTTCATATGAGAAAGTTATGCTATAAAATGTAAAGTTATTGTTCACAGTAAGTAGTATAAAAAGGAAAACTTACCAATGTAGAAAGTCGGATATTTTTTCATCCCTCTCCTCCTTGCGCCCGTGTCTTGACCGCCCGAGTTCGCTGCCTCGGTTCTCCACCGTCAGGTAGAGTTGGCCGGCAAGTTAGTTATCAAATTGAAGCTTGCACATCCACCTACAAGTCTAGCTAGGAAACCATGGCTAACTTTCCACCGTTTAGAAGAAATGAGTCACAAAGGGGTGACTGTGCAGCAGAGGTTTTTGCCGGATTTCTCCCTCCTCAAGCCACCACTTAGTGAGTTCCTTATATGATTTTGTTGGGCTTGATTAGTACTTCATTCCTTTAAAATTTAGTAACTCGATTCGGTGTGTGTGATGAGAATATGAAATTGGGGATTTTTACATTTCGATTTGATTGACCTGTTTAGGCTTATAATTAGCCTTCAACTTGTTCTAGAAAGTTGTTTGAAATGTTGAGAGAAAGATTCTGTCAAATTTTGGTGGCAATTAAAGGTGGCCGGAGTTTGTCCGGCGGCGGCAGAGCTGCCACTTTTTGGGTAATTTTTCATGCTGATTAAATAGTATAAAATGAGAGAAGACTAATGATATGAATTTGGTAATTTTTCAGAAAAGTTTTTGTTAGGTTTCAGATTTTTCCGAATAATTGGAAATACTAATGGTTAATTAATTGGTAGCCGGCCACTGGAAAACTCACCGGTTATGCGTGAGAAAATTGTTAAAGGGCTATTACGCTAATGGTGGGGTTTAAAGCCGGATTTCCACTATTTTTAGAAGTGGAGTGAGGTTGAACGTTGAGTATGATATTTGTTTGGACAATTATATTTTTATAATGGAGTTTGAGACCCTTGTTCTAAAGTTGTGAGTGGAATTTTGTGTTAAATTAATGCATGTAATGATTTTATTTTAAATTTATGATTTAATCTTAGAGAATGTTAAATGATGGAATTTATTTTCTTTTTATGAATTATTTTTCATGAAATTATTTTCTGAAGAATATGGTCATATTTTACTGGGAAACCTTTTTATTTGGGAAGTTTTCGAAAATGAGATTTTCGACGGATTTCGTATCAAAATTTGTTTATGGCCATATCATTTTATAACTTTTATCGTGGACGAATGAATCATCGTTTTTGAGTTTGGAATTTCAAATATGAGATATGCGAATTTTATTAAGTTTTATTTACGCTTTGGACTCATCTTAAATATGATTTGAGATGATCCTGAGTTTTATTATTTTCTTTAGACAAAGAGACCGGGAAAGAGGTTTATACCTTTCTCAGAAATTTTGTTTGAATTTCTCAAAATTTATTTATATTTATTATTAAACATGTGTGACATGGTAGAAATTTGTATTTAATTTTAATTTTAATTTTTATGTAAATAGGCATTACTTTAAAGTATCAATCAAACAAGAAACCTAATTTAATTGTCATCTACTTTTACAAAGAATAAATTAGGATGTGGTCTTGGTTCCATTTTCCGTACAACTATTTGAAGACTTACACATCAAGTGCGTAGAGACCAACTTCTCAAGAACACACGGAAAATGGTGTCATCGTCTCCATTTGCAGAAATAGTGGCAGACATGGAAGAGCTCCTGAAGCTGATCCTTGCAAGGGTGCCGGCTCTATCTCTGATCCGCTTCAGGTGCGTCTCCAAGCACCGGCTCTCTCTCATCTCCCACGAAACAGATTTTGATGATCTTTTGTTGCACTTTCCTGGTAAGGTCATATCTTATAATCTTGTGAATAAGACCTTCAAGACATTTTTTAGTTAGCCGATGAGGGACTTTTTCTAGCTTTATATGATAATCGTTATCGTTATAAGAAACAGAGTCAAGAACTTTCTGAGTTAGGTGTTACATATTGTATTCAAGAGGATGTTATTTTTCCATACATGGAGACTTAAGCTTGTTTGTGAGGATGGAGTATTCTGTTAGGCTCTGGAGAGTTTAGTTTGTTTGTGAGGAAGGAGCATTCTATTATGCTCTCCATTACAATTGAAATGTTGATTTAGCTATTGCCATGTAAGTTATGCTGTGTAATAATATATTTGTAACAATGGTTCCATCTGGATTAATCAGTTGTTTAAGGATTGTTGTAATCAAAATATGCTTTGTATTTGAGAGTTCTACTTACTAAATGCAGTGGTTCTTTCTAAATTGTCAGTTTTTGTGGTTATTCATAATCAAATTTGCACATACAATCATTAGGTATATATGATCAAATCTAATAGATATCAGGAGCACATCATATCATTAGGTACCTGCAAATGTATGATTAAATCTAAAATGTGGCCCTGTTTTGCTATCTGCTATATGCTTCTACTGTCTGGAGTCCCTACTGTCTTGAGTTTCTTCTGATGATTGTAGTTTATACTATTTAGTATTTATACGGTTTTGATCTTGTAGAATACACTTATGAAGCTAGTTGTCTACACTCTGCACAACAAATTATGTAAATGAGGTCGGTATCTTCACAACAGTGAAGAGGAGTATGTTACCTAGCTGAACTTTTAAGCTAGTTTTTGTGGTAGAACCATCTCCAGGTACACTGATTTTGCTGGCTATGGAGGACTGTGTCAAAAGAAAAAGTTGTTTAAGCATGCCTTGTCCCAAGTCCAGAACACCATTTCTGCTACATGCTGTTAACCTTCAGTTTCTACATAGATTAGCGGCTTGAAATCAAAATAGATTTTCCGTATATCATGTCATCAGGACTCCATCTCGGCTTTGATGCTCAACAAAGTAATTACTGATAATTGCAAAAGGATGGATGATAACAACAAAAATTTGAGCTGGTTCTATGGTTTCAAACCCCATGGGAATGGTGTGAAAGTAAAGGGGATCCCCCACACTACAAACAATCTGCTTACCAATATACAGAACACTGATGGGTGTTACAAAGGATACGTGTTCAGATTAACTAGATAAATAGTACAACAAAGTCACACAGGGATTTCAAATGCTAAAGAATCGAGCCTTCATCCAATATTACTCATCATCCATTCTACTTCTTGCCTCATGTCGCTGTCTAAGGGCAACGATTCTCCATTGCCAAAGAAGGGCCTTTGCCTTTTCTTCACAGCCAGTGAACTCATACCCATTGGAGAACCAGGGCTTCCAGTTGATGTCAAGCAGCTATCAACAGAGCAATTGCCCATGCGAGCCAGTACATTTGGGACACTTTTGTTCTCTATTGCTGCAGCAATTTCAGACAAGGACGGCATTTTTATGGTATCAACTGGAGCAATTCGTTGACAGTCGCTGGAAACCTTGATAGCAAGTTCAGAGAGTTCTTCATTAGCAGCTTCAAGCCCAGCAGCAGTTGCAGCCTGGTCATTCAAAGCCTTACCGGCTTTCTCAAGTATGGACTGTAGGTACTTTCCCTGTGCCTCGATTCGAAGTTGAAGGCGACGCTGCACCTGCTTACAAGTTAATAGCATAAGAATTTGCTTCATAAAAGTTAAAAGTACATTGCATCAAGAACCACTTTGGGAGGAACTAGAATTAACAGGAGAGCAAAGAACATTTTAGCAGAAGATTTCACAAAAATGGATTAGCTTATAAGCATATTGGTCAAATGACCAATTCATAATTATCTTGCTGGGTTGACTATGAAATGTTTCCTCACAATGAAATTCTGGATGTTGTAACTGTAAGTAGTTGGTAAAAAACTAGTGGTTATACAATTTCTCAAGCTTTTTGTGGTAATGAAAAAAATCATCAACTGCAAATAACTTACTAAACAAGACAACAAAACCAACCTCCAGCTGCTCATGCAGGCTTCTTTGCACTTCCATTTGTACACGCAATGCCTCAGTAATCTGGAAGCCACTGTTTAAAGAACCACTGAAACATGAAAAAAAACAACTAAGCAACAAGAGTGATATGGGGAAGATCACATACTCATTTAAATCTTGTGTGATCACTCTTGATGAGGTTGCCGAAGACCCAGTGTCCTGACGTTCAGCAATGTAAGATGCTGCAATCCCAACTACACATTATTTATAACTAATAAGTATTTAAAAAGCCACAACTTCCCACTAGGATCATCTCCTACACCAAATACATTAAGCAATAAGATCATAAGAAACTATAGCTGCTATGTATCCTCAGAAACATGTCATTCTGACCACAAGATGCCAGAGATTTGAACTTGCATCTTCATTGATTCCCCCACTAAACCCCTTTAGTATAAACATAATATCCAATGGTTACACAACAATTGACATGCCAATTTAAAAGAAGTGGTTCCAGTTCAAATTACAAGTTTCAAGCCTTAACAGTACATCAACCAAAATACTCAGTGACAAAGAGGGAAGATGCTGATGTCAAGAGACAGCAGAAACAAGGATACAAAAAGGCAGCCAGCTGGACACAGTACATTCTTTCTTGTGTTAAATCCTAATACAGCTCAGTGCGCAAATAAAAAATGAAAGGGTCAAAATGAAAACAGGATCTTTATGTTGGGTCTTTTAAGTTTGTGATTTTCAGGTAGTAGTTAATAATATAGTGGCTAATACCATCCTTTGAGTTTTCAGATGATTCTTTGAAAGATTGCTTTCCCAGTCGATATTTCTGCAAGCATAGATCAAGAATAGATTGTTATTTAAAGAATACAAATTTAAAAACTAAAATCAGGGAAAGAAACTACTAATGTAACTAAGAAGAGAAAGGTAAACAGACGTACTTGAAGTTTATTGAATCCTTTATATCTTAGAAGACCAGTTCCCTCCCTCCCTACTCACTTGAAAACTCGAATCTATTTATAACGAAATACATTATTGGAAAGAGAAACAGACCTGAAGGTGTGATTTCAAGTGATAAAGAGTAAGGCCTTTTACTCCCATTGTTCTCATAATGGTCTTAGGAGTCGCTTCTGCAATGCATCCATAGTTAGATGGAACCAGATGTCAGGATCACCAGTCTAAAGTTCAGATTTAGAGGGCAAGCTATCCTAGTATACCCTGCTGGCTAACCACTAAAGATAAATAAATGGGAAAGACATGGACTCCATCCTATATAGATTGGTGTTGCTCAAAACTGAGAAACAAGAATGTAAGCCTGAATATAAGATGAACTTTGACAATCAAAAATACCACCGAAGTTGGGATCCACCTCCTTACCTAAATCAAATGAGACATTGATGACTAAGCTTCTAGTCTGGGAGGGCCTCACTAAATTTTCTAACTTGATTCATCAAATGTTCAATGCTTCCTAGTTTGAGTCTCAGAGAGCAAATGCTCCCTCTCTACTGCTTCAATGGTTTTTCCTCAAGCCCGTACTAAGTTTTTAGTGCATGTGTGTGGTGCAAGATAATAAGGGAAACAAGTTACAAGAGAAGAGCAATCACGATGAAGGCTTGGATTATATCCATAGATGTGGTTTAAAGTCCTTGGTAATCCTTCTACTTTTTTTTCTTCTTCTTAGAGTAATGTTTTAGCTTCCCTCCCCCATTGATGCAGGCATGTTTGTCTAACTGGATAAGTCTGTCTGTCTGTCATATCTCTTTCTCTTTGCTCCTTGGTTGGATATCATAAAAACCCCAAATTTCACAAAGGCATTGTGCCTTATAATCATGACTCCAATGATAATGATAGATGTATAAATCAGTCAGTTTTCAACAGTATGATTACAACTACAACCCCCAACCAACAGAAGGATAAAGACCACCCAAAGAATCATTATACTGAGGAAGTAATTTCCAAAAAGATTGAACATACAAGACAAAAAGAGTGATTTGCCCACAATTAATGTTTACAACAACAAACAAACCCCAGAAACAGTGAACCACAATAATAGCACCAAATCACCACAAAATCCTTAAAAAGGACAAAAATTCATAACAACAAAACCCCCATAAAAGCTGCACATTCAATTCAGAAGCAACACTACAAGAAAAACAAAGACTTTTGAAGCAAGTAAAGAAGAAGCACAATACTCACTGTCAGCGCCACCAAGCTGAGTAACAGCGTCGATAAACCTCTCATGGAGCTCCGTCGTCCACCTCAGCCGGGGCTTCGGATCCGTAGTCAGAACCAAGCAAGCATCACCCGGCAAGTTGGTACCATCCAACGATCCACTGAACTCTCCATGCCCACAAACACCCCCATCCAACGGCAGAGAATGCATAGCAGAGTACATTCTCTCAAGCTTCCCTAACACAAAACCCACAAAAGGTTGTTCAAAAAGTGATGGTAAAAATGAGTCACAAACAATGGAAGAAAAGGGTACCTCGGAGCCCCGATAGTTGCAGAGAAGAAGAAGAAGGGATGAGTGTGTGCGGGAAGCTTTGAGTGTGGAAGAGAAAGAATATTGTGATGAGTAGAAGTCCAAGGCATGCGAGGGTGAGATGAGCTCAGCTTTTGAGCTTAGACAGCGATGTCTTGTTGCGTCTCTGTCTCTGCTTTCTTTGTGTATATTTTAGTTTCCTTTTTTTCTCTTTCCTTCTGTTCTGTTCTGTTCTCTGAAAACGGCTAATCAGAGAGATGGGAACCATTCGAACGTGTGGAGTGTCCTTTGGCTTTGGCTTTGGCTTTGGCTTTGGCATTGGCATTGGCTTTGGCTTTGGCATGTGAAAGTTGTGTCCGTTTTTGGTTTAAGCTCTCTACAATGTAGAGAAGGAAAACTTGTTAAATGTTTGATGGACTGGTCTTCACCGGAGTGCCGATGAAGCAACCGGAATCGGCTTTTAGAGGCTTACGACGAGAAAATTCAGAAAATTGTACCTGTTTCAAGGCATAAAACAACTAAAATTGAACTAACAGAATTTGAAAACTATATAATGGGCTAGAGACACGTTGGATTGCATGTTAGATGGTCACAAGGCAGGTCCGGACCCCTGCCCTTTTCTCCATGGCACTTTTGTATCCAACATTTATTGACTGGAAAATTAGGGTGAGAGCCTTGCACATATCTCTGGGTCAAGACCAAGTTAGCGAATCAGCTTTCAGACAAAAATGTGTTCCTGATTTTCCAATTATGGTGGGGTTTTTCACTTTTTTTTTCTTTCCCACTTGGCATATCCCCCAAGAGCAATTGGGAAGGGACATTGTAATAGGACCTTACAATAAAAGCTTTATTGCAATTTCATTGTTGAGAGAAAAAGGGGACAGAGACTATTCTTTTCCTATTGCAAAGACAAAAAAAAAGTTGGATGTGATATATAAATGAGCTTAGAATGAACCAAGCAGCAACCCAAAATGGAGGTGTAAAAATATTGAGAGTTAGTAATCATAATATATATGGAGTTGCTGGTTATTCCTTTGCTAGTTATGAGGGACAAGCCAGATAATAAATCAAATACAATGTGGTACTACTCATCAACAACTTAATTATCAATGCATTTGAGGCAAGAATGTGATAGATGCAAGGCACGCCTATATGTAATGTATAGCTCAACAACTTAATTGTTATTTTTGAACAAGGCATGGTTTTTGTTTGTGGGCAGCATGCTTGCACATTCCGTCTAAATAATGGAGATAATTACTCTTTTCAACGAAAATGAATATGTTCGTACCAATTACATTTCGTTTTATATTGCTTTCCTTTTTTTCTTTTATTTTTCTTGATTTTTTAAACAGTGCTAGTACAACTGCCCTCAAGTGTTAACCATTAACGAAAGTATGAAACCGCAGAATACATAGAGGACATAGAACATTATCCCCAACTTACAATAAACATAGAGAGAATATCTCGAGATAACAACGAGACTCTCCACCAAAAGAATGTATTCTAACAAGCACAAAATAACGAAGAGTGCAATTGTTGCTACTCTATTCACTTTACAATTGTGGTGACACATCAGAAAGATTTCGCTCACATAGAGCCATAATTTACTAAAATTATCAGCTTTCCCAATATCCTACCACCGGTAAAACAAACAGGCACCATTTAGTCGCATCCTACCGCTAGGAGGTTGCGACTATTTGACGAGACAAGAAACTCGCCGTCTGCCCAGAACAACCAAGGCACATAAGATGTGCAATCTAGGACATAGCCTATGTTCCCTTACCATACTATAGTAGAGATTTACTTTAGGCATAAAGCCACATCTATGTAAAATAACAACACAACATAAAAACGAACTTAAATAATTAAAATGAAATAAAACATCCCACCTAAAGAGGCCCAACAGCCTGAGACAAGCCCAAGAGCTCACCAACCACTTGTTTTCGAGTACAAGAACACCCAACTATCGTTGTCGGAACCGAATCACAGTCACCGCCAGGTCTCATCATATCGTTAAACCATGAACACCCGCTGACTCCGCCGCCCAGATCATTCTAGATTTCAGTTTCAAAAGAGACAAAATCCCAAATACGTGTGATCAACTCGAGCTTCGATCATCAGATCCCCACAACCCCAAAGTAGGGGAAGATGCAACTAGATCCGGCCTTGGTACCTGAGATCGTCCTCCAGAGCCGGCCTTGAAGAAATTTCTTTATGTAATACATAATTACAATTTGTTGAGAGTGGCTGGTGATGAACATAAAACCCCACTCACATCCTTACCAAAAACAACCGGCTATTATGGTGGCCAATAAACCTACATGATTTTTCGAGAACCATCACTTTAGGCAGCACAAGTAGTGATACACTTGATGGTCCTATGCATTTTTCAGCCACCTTCATGATAGAGGAAATGTGGGGTAACATCATTCAATTCACAACTAATTCTACCAAAAACGACAGGCTATTATGGTGGCCAATAAACTTACATGATTTTTCGTGAACCACCACTTTGGGCGGCACAAGTAGTGACACACTTGATGGTCCTATGCATTTTTCAGCCACCTTCATGATAGCGGAAATGTGGGGTAACATCGTCCAATTCACAAACAATATCCAAACTTTTGGTTCAAGATGAACTCCATCATATTTCTCTCTTTCCAACACCACATGTTGTTGGTCAATTATTTGAGACCCATAATTGACATTTACATGACTTTATTACAGCAATATGTCAATATGATTACGGTCATAAGTATGGTCATAATTATATCTAATGACTCATTAGAAGTGGGTAAAATGGTACTTAGATTATCGCAAAAGGTATTTTTTGGTACCTACAAATTTTAGTTACCTAAACTGGTTCCCAGACTATCTTATCATGACCAAATTTTATTCGATTAGTTTCATAGTTAAATAGCTTACGTGGAGCCTATTTACATGGGTAAAATCGTCTGGGCAACCAAAAATAGCAATCTCCATAGTGAAGCAAACAAAAATACCGCGGCCTCTTCCCTCTCTCAAACTAAAACTAGGGTTAGGGTTTTTTTGGTTGTGCTGCAAGTTTCTATCATACTCTATAGCAGCAATCTCCATAGTGAAGTAATCCAAGGCGGCCTCAACAGTATCGGTGACGCCTAGCCTTATGTCCAAGATATCTCTGTTCAACCAGGATGAACAGGTAGATCTCGAAAATCTTTAGTGTCCCAATAACGACTTCGTAGCTTAGCGCTACTACCTGATCGGCCTCCTGAATTCCTCCAGAGCAGTCACCTTTGACTCCTTCAAGAGTGTTGTCCGTTCCATGTGGAGAATCACAACTCTGGTGGAAATTCAAGTAAGAGAAGATCACTTCCTCTTCACTTTTACATCTGAAAGTGATATCAACCGTGTCAAATGCGGTGGTCAGTGGACCTACAACAATACCCTGATCCTGATCAATAACTACAATGGCTTCTCTGACTTAGCAACTGTTCTTTTGGCTTTTGTTTGGATCTGGCTGAGTATTCAAGGGATTTCAGCTGCCCTACCTACCCTAGTAACGACAAGCTAGGAAGCACATAAGCTTAGATCTTGTCACACTTCGCGCTTCCGAAGCGGAAGCGTGCTTCCAGAAAATGGATTTTGGAATCGCACCGAAAGCTCATTAGAAGCACGAGCTTCCATTTTTGAAACGCCACTAGTATAAAATGAAGCGCGGGTAAAATTGTCATTTTGCTTAAGCCTAATATGTCTCTCTCGCCTCTCAAGCCTTTCTCTCTCGCCTCACAAGCCTTTCTTTCTCGCCTCTCGATTTGACTGAAACCTAATCGCGTCTGATCACTCTAATTTCATCACTCGTTACGTGACCTCCACGGCTCAACTATCAATCCGCTTCTCCATCTCAACCTCTCTGTTGACTCCATTTATAGGTTTGTGTTTCTCTCTTTAATTTTTATTTGTTTATTTGATTGTTGAACAATAACTTTGAATTTGCTATGAATTTGAGAATGACTTGAATTTGTTTCTTATTTATTTTTGTATAATTATAAATATATATATATATATATATATATATTATTTTATTCTGACTCTTCCAAAACGCTTCGTTTCTAACAAATTTTGGAATAAATGCTTCCGCGCTTCCACGCTTCCGCTTCCGATTCTACGCAACCTAGACGATAAGGCTTATAGGAGAGACAGTTGGTCCGGTGATGCAAACAGATACAAGAGGGTTTCAGCTTGGTATGGCTAGGGTGCACATCACTCTTCCTCTCAATCCACCGGTTTGGCTCGAACGTCGAATTAGGTTTTTTCCTATCGATGTGATTTTGGTGAGTGCAGTGTTTGTACCATGATCAACCACGTAGGGAAGCATTGTCCTATGGAGGTGGAAGAGGCTACTGAACTAGCTATGACTCCTAGGCCAGCGGTGGTGACTCCGAATATGGTGTTTAGGGCTAATTATCAAGCCTTCAACACCCTAATCATCCCAAAATCTGTCTGGCATGCTTCTAAAGGAGAAGAGGACTGTTCAAATACGAGAAGTGATTGTCTTCCCCTCTTCAACCAAGATCACGAGAGTCAAGCGCCTGGTTTTTTAGTTGTTATTTTGCATTCCTAGTTTCAAGTTTATTCAAAGTTTGTAATTTGTTGACTTGAGAGTTTCTCGAACCTTTCTTATTTGATCGTCTTTGAAAGTATTGATCTATGATCAGAGAAATCCCTTTTCCTTAAAAAATGGTTCTATTGCTTTTCGTTTCAAATTGGTTGTTCGAGGGACTTCTCGTTATAATTATTGTTTTGAAAAAAAAAGATTTCATTTCAGTACGAACCATTTTTATTTTTATTGTATTGTAGAATAATATTGAGGGAATGAATTCTCTTTTTCTTATTGATAGAATGAAGCCCTTTATATAGGGAAATACATGGGCCTCTTGGGCTATTACATGGGTCAATGGGCCTATTACATGGGCTAATGAGCCTATTATATGGGCTAATGAGCCTATTATATGGATATGTGTAAAACCCCATTACAACATGGTTTACAACATAAAGTCTGGATACAAGGCATGGATCAAGACACACACACACACACACACACACACACACATATATATATATATATATATATATATATATATATCAAATATCCTATAACACTCTCCCTTGTGTCGCGTGTCTTCATGCCGGTATGGTGCTTACGATGTTGCCTCATCAAAACCTTGCCAAGTAACAAAAACCCTGTGGGAAAACTAAACCTTGGTCGAAGGAAAAAGAGTACAACGCACCAACTACTCCATTGAGAACTCGCATGTGATGCTCCCCCTGATGTGCGCTTCAATCGGATTTTCCTGATGAATGGTGCATTCCAACATGCTTTTCAAGAGTATATGTGAGCCAAGACTTGAACAAGTCTGCCATGATCAACCATAAATAGGGATCAATGGTTTTAGCGATGCATGCAATGTTGCCTCATTAAAAACCTTGTCAAGCAAAAACTCAGTGGGACAAAAAGCTTAGACTAAAGGAAAAAGAGTGCAACATGGTTGACACAAACAACCACATCCTTCACTTTGATGATGACATGTATATGCTAAACTTTCTTTCAAATCTACATCTCCTCCTCATCTTTAGATCATTCATAGGGCGCTTCCGGATCTAGTGACCACGGAGCTATTTTGACAATCTGACATTTGTATGCTCTTTTAACACGTCTCAAATGTGGCATTACTCAGTGCTCAGTAGCTATGTGCACAGCGCCTAGCAGTTGTGTGCACAACGCTCGACAGCTAGCGTGCATAGCGCTCAGCAGCTGGTGTACAGCGCTCTCAACAGTTGGTGCGCATCACTCGGCAGCTGGGTGCACATCGCTCGGCAGTTGGTACACATCGCTCGGTAGCTGGGTGCACAGGTGCACGTATAGTGCCTGTCAGCAGTGCATGGGTGCACAGGCAGCGCACATGAAGCACACAGGCAGTGCACACATGCAGCACACAGGCAGTGCGCACATGCAGCGTGCACAGGCAAGGCTCATGCAGCGTGCACAGGCAAGGCTCATGCAGCGTGGTATATGTCCAGCAACTTGGCCACTAAACTGACCGGTGCCTAGATCATGATTCTGCTTCCTATGCATCTCGATTCATGCATGTCTAGCGATGACATATGCAACAACCTTTCTCTCATGTCATAACTAGTCACGCATGAATCGAGATGCAATAACCTTTCTCTCATGCCATAGGGATTGAATATGCCAGATACTCTTAGAGTATTCAAGTGATGTCCTTTGCCATATCATTAACATTGCGTGGGCGCAAAGCTACTTAGCTTTATAATGAATGGAGGAGAGGTCAAGTCTTTTTTTTTTTGATTAAACGATTCACTCTCTTAGAGTAAAGGCTTTGACTAATCATGAGAGCATATGAAGGTTCCACTCTTTTTCAGAGGACCTAAGCCGATTGATGGAAATACATTATCAATACACAATCTATCGACTTCAATACGAGATCGTTTCTTTCCCAAGATACTTTTTCATTCTAACATCGGATGTTCAGCATATACTGCGATCATCTGGAATCAATACGCAATGACATTATTCATCATATCCCATCCGAAATCAAGGAGTCATATAATATGCGTCCAAAACTCTTGGCCAACGCAAGCTCCACTTGATTTGGGCTTATGAAGTCTATTTAAGATCTTCATGCATATCTCTGATCTCATAGAGACGTCACTATAATCATATTCATAGGGTTGCATGTACAATTATTGGGAAACTATCAAACTGACAAGGTAGTGGAGTGTAAAAATATCCATTACGAGAGTACTTCTCATCGTAGTCGATCCCAGTGCGTGTTTGTGAGAAACCTTGCGCCATAAGGGAGTCTAAGACTCTTGTTCTCACTGCGCTAACTCAAAAAGGTTTACTTGATAGGGTTTACGCTTGTGGTGTCGGCAACACCTGCCCAATGACCTATCCCTTTGTCTGTGTTGTATCTTCTCATTTAGGTCAATACACTTTGTCGCTTTATCAACAAAGTGTGGTTCGATATCCACATCATCCCACGTCCTCATGTACACTAGTGTAGTCATTGTAGAGATCTCTTTCTATGAATTGGATTTTGACGTTGAGGGGTCCCCTAATAATAGTCACAATTCTGACTTTCATGAGACGAAGTGAGTATCACTGATCAATGGACCAAAAGGGCCAAACTCGCTTTCTCTCTCAGTGCGAGTGTATATCGAACCCAAGGGCCTCAACCTAACATTCAGGGAGCCACAAGGCCTGTACCACAATGCTTGCAAGCTGAAACTTTGTGACTGGTACGATGGCTGGCACTATGGCAAACAACGTTTCAGTACTCGGAATCAGCCCTAACGTTTGGCATGGGGGTAGCGTCTTGACCATCTCAATATGATCGCGCAATGGCATCAAGACCACCTCAATATGGTCGAGCCATGTTCTCTTGGTAGGACATCATTTCTTACAGACATATGCAGCATTGATCTCGTCACTATAGTTCTATGGGGATCATGTTGAGACTTAGTGGCGACCAACCACGACATTCACGTCATTCCCACTTGAACACTGGTGTTCATATCTCCCCCTAAAGGCAGGAATACATTCTCAAAGTGACAATCTGTAGTGTAGCGGTTAAGGAGATCATCTGTCAAGGAGCTTAAGGTGGAGAGCACCAAAGTGACTCCTATCCAACCTTTGAACATATTCATCTCACACGACACATCATCATTGGGCACTACGGCAGTGTAATTTGGCACATTATGGAACTCAATGCATGAAGATCCGTTACTATCCCGCAGAGTTCAAGGATTACAACTTCTTGTCAATCCTAGCACACAGTTATGAGCCGTCGTGCATCAATGCAATGATGATCAGTCGTGGACGAATTAATACATAAATGTATGTCCCTCTTCAAGGATGGGTAGTGAGCCCATAGATACATAAGCAGCATGTGGTAGACGATGGTGCAACACATGACCAATGTGTTAGCCCTTCAACCAACACCATAAAAGCGTATACGATATCCATACGTTGGTTGCATCGGTCTACAAAATCATTCTTTGGATTTTCAATAAGAATGATATCTTTTGTGGCATAGCATAAGAGGATGTTTCACCTTACTTAGCTAAAGAACAAGCTTTACAAAACAAAAACATGAGTACTGCTACCGTGCGGCTTCCGAGGACATCATGTCGGCGCACAAGTACAACATACAATCATGCTGTAGTTTCGTTGTTAACGAGGGAATGGATGCTCAAGAATATCAAACAATTCTGGCTGGCATATCTCACCCGGTATGACCAAAATGTCATAACTTGTCTGAGTCAATTGTCCCAAATCTACTTATTGGCGACACCTTAGGACTCCTGCTCTTCTCCATGATGCTCTCAATCAGCACTCATGAGAAGTATACACAAAAGTCTCAGTCATTCTCATCATGGTAATCTTTGGTGTGTATGTTCATAACACATTTCAATGTTCGATTGCCTCTCTCACCATAAGGAGGGTATTTGTGACTTGGATCATCGAGTTAAAGACATCAAGAATTGATTCAACCATGTCATAAATGATGGTGAATATCCGATCAAACTTTGTCACAAAAAAAAAGAATTCACAATCTGCGAAGAGTATGCAATTTTCGTGCAAGATGACCTATACTCACTAAAACGGCCATAACTCTCTCTTCTGGAAGGATATGAATGAACCGCTTAAACCATTGGAAATTAGATTCACATAGCTTTCTAATGATATAAAGTACATGTTCCAGTTCATCCGTAGTTGGTCTAGGGCTCTGACGAAGTTAGGGAACAGTAGGTTACAATCTACCATCTGGCGTTACGACCTGTACGCACTTAAACTACCATAACTCTTTCTTCGGGACAGCTATGAATGAGCCGCTTAAACCATTTGAAACTAGGCTCACATAGCTTTCCAATGATATAAAATTGGGCTTCTAGTTCATCTGGAGCCGTTCCGAAAACTTTGATGAAATTACGATACAGTAGGTTCAACTTACTGTGGTCGTAGATTTTGACATGAAGCTTTCAACTTTAAAGTGGCATCGCAGGAGTTCTCATAGGCCAAAAGTAAAGTATTCATATAACATTACAAGTCTTCAACGTCCATGAAGGACGACATTTGGTAACAGCATCATGGGGGGATCCAAAATCAAGGAAGTAGGTAACCTTTGCTGAGGTTAACCATGTCTTCCAATGATGGAAAATCTGTTGTACGTGAAGAATAAACCACGAACATTGGCGCACCTTTATAAGGCTATGCATGATCATGTCATAGTGTGAATACACTTATCGAACCAATGATTTCATCGAGGTCTCATTTAGCTTGGAGAAAATCAAAGAGTCCTTCATGACGTCAAATGTCAGAGGCATCCATTTGATGTTCCGTACACCCTTTTGTATGTTTCTTGTATGCATTCATTCTTACAAGTGAGCTCAAAAATCATGAACCGGTGATCTAAGGATCTACAACCGGGATGTCTAGAGCTATCGTGAGGAAATAGACACATGAGAAGGGGCACAAATACAAACCCGTGTGCAACAAATTTCCTAGCAGCATGACCTAGAATGGATATGAACGAACCGCAAAAATCGTTGGAAACTAGACATGCATAGCTTTCTAGTGATATATGGCTTACGTTCTAGTTCATCCGGACCTGTTTACAAAGCTCTTCGGAAGTTTCTGTATAGAAAGTGGCAGATTGACTGTTTTTGTTTTTGGTTGCCCACATTTGCAGCTTGCACGTATACCAATGCATTAAGCACTCGGCAACATTCATCAGCGCATTGCATCTACACATATGCCATTACATTAAGCGCTTGATGACCTATCAAAAGTTGACCTGTGCAATTAAAAACCCTATCATTGTAGCTTTAGTAAGTAGGGATCGTTCTAACCGGGGACACTAAGGAAGGACTTACTTTTCTGCAAAACAGAACATTAGTAATATTCACACATTTTATACATATATACAAATTCGGAAATGGGGATTTTATGAAGTGGTTCGAAACATATAAAGAAAAGAAGCAAAATATTTACATACATTGGTCAATCAATACTCAAGCATAAGATATAGCAAACACCTATTAGAGAACACATAAGTTTCAAGAAAGATCAAGTTATTACATTTATGTTATCGTAGATGCAAATTAATTCCAACTTTTTATGACTTCTCAAGTAACTTAGAACTTACGACGCGCATCATCCTAAGTTTATGTGTCATCTTGTTTAATGCTTACGACGCGCATCACATTAACACAAAATACACTTACCGTTCACGAGTCGTTGGAGACATGATCCTAGGTATGTCGTCACTCATCCTATTAGCATGTAAATCGCTTACCCTACCACCCTATGCAGCAACTAGAATCGAGAGCCCGACGAGGTGAACTCAACCCTAGATTACTACGACATATTAAACTTCCCCCTTAGAAACATCCGTGCACAAGACTATCTTTAGGTTCGATTATGTGATCAGGTAAACAATTAATCATTTGACATCTACTAAACACACAAACATAAACAACTTAAAACTAAATCATAATCCTAACATGCAATCTAAATCGTTACACAACAAACATATTCATGTGCAAATCACAAAGAAGAGTTCATAAACATGCTTATTATGCAAAACCAAAAACCAAAACACATATATATATATATATATATATATATATATATATATCATAACAAACTGTTTTACACAGAAAATTATTACACAAAACCATGAAGGATTTCATGCTTAACCTACCTATATAGATCGGCAAGGATGAAAGGGTGATTCGGCAGAAGATGGCAGTCGAATTGGGTGAGAATGGTGGCGGCAAGCTTGTGTTTTTCTGTGTTTAAGGGTTTTGGGTAGAGTAAGGCTATACTATGGTTTTTGAGCAATTGAAAGACCTCTTTTTCAGTTGTATTACATGTGTATTTATAGAGGAAAACTCCTAGAGAAACCCTAGGGATTCGGCAGCCCCTTGTGTCCCAAACCGAGTAGGTTTTTCTCTCCTTGTTGGATTTGGTCTCTCTCTTTAATTTGCTGAATAGGACTCCGATTTGGACCTTGAACCTCTTGATTTTGGACTCCCCTACATGTTTATGGATCAATGTAGGCCTCATTGCACAAGTCTTGGGCTTCTAGGCACCTCCCAAACCCGTGTAACTACTTAGGCAGAAACTGCCCAGTTTTGCAGCTTGACCTCCGTCCATTGTTTTGATCATAACTCCCTCATATGAACTCCAATTGATACGATTCCGGCTGATCTGAAAACTAGACACGCACAGCTTTCCAACGGTGTATAGCTCGTCCTCAGATTCCTCCTGGATCTCCAGATATAAGCTTCCAAAGTTGATGTAGGGTTTCTGGAACTTTCTGCTCAGATCAAAATGCAATGTTTCAGAGTTTCTTTTTTTCCGTGGCTTCTTTTGTTGTCCTTCATGAGTCCAATCTTCATGATTCTTGATATAATATGTCCATATACATGTCATTTACACATTAAACCAAATTCATCAAAAATGACAATGTAAAGGTACGGTGAATCATAAGAGAAATACCCAAGTCTTCGTTCGAAATCGAATTTTCAACACTTAAGCACAATTTCCTGTATAAATGCGTGTTTTAGCCATTGCTCTACAGAAAAACCCTTTTGACTCAAAATAAGTAAAAACGACATTACTAAAGAATAAACCAAGTATAAATGAGGGTAAAAACACATTAAAAACATAGCGTAAAACACACTTATCACTTGACAACATTCGGTAGTACATTAGGAGCCACACATATGCCTGTGTACTGAGCACTCGGTAATGTTCGGTGGCTGCACAATCTCTAGCGCCCATGGCGTACAGTATGGGGCAGTAAGGGGCTCGACAGCTTGTCTCAAGTGCATAACATGAGGTTCACAAAGCTTCGGCAGCTACTGTACAGAGCTCAGCCCTGGTGCCCAGTGCTCGACAGTCGGTGTCCTATGCACGTCCTCGAGTGTTCTATGCTATGTAGCTCACTTAGTGTTTGTCCTTGATGTAAGTGCACAACCATTGGCGATCAGTGCACAGTTCCTTATGTTCAGTGCTAACATCTGGTGCTTAGTGCTCAACACCTAATGCACAGTGCACGATAGTTCATGTGTAGAGCACAAAGCAATAAACACATAACTATCGACATCTGACAGACCTGGTGGCATTCCTCACACAACATGAAGCAACTGACACACTAGGGCGGCAACTGACACACAATATTGGCAAAAACAATCAAGGGACAGCAGTTAGCATACAGGGTTAGCAACAGACACGTTGGGCGGCAACAAACGCGTGACTATTGGCAGCTGGCAGCCAGGTGAACATGGGCTCGTCAGTGGTGCACGGCAGCTCGACAATCATGCCAGCTTGTTATAGCGCTCAGTAGCTCCTAGGCAGCGCTCAATAGCTGCATGTCTTTAGCATAAAACAGTGTTGCTTAGCTTTTAATCCCCGTTTGAGACAGAGCGGCATTCAAGGGTCAATATGTAAGTGAGCGGCAAATTGCCTTGCTCATGCATACAAAACCAAACTGTTGAGACTCGAGAGTAGTCATCTCGCTTTATTAGTTGGAGTTTAAGCGTAGGAAGCAGTGGCTAAATCTCGAGCATAATCTAGGTCATGCTCGGTAGCTAGGTGCTCAGTGGTTGGAAACTAGCACTCGGTAGCTATGCAGCATTGGTCCTATGTAGCTGGGCACTAAATGCTCAACATCTGGGCGCTGGGTGCTCGGCAGCTGGGCAGCCGGTGCTCGGCAGCTGGGCGGTCGGTGCTCGACAGCTAGGCGTTGGGCACTCGGTAGCTGGGCATCCTATACTGGAAGGTGATTCTCCTACCTTGTTCTCAATGAGACTTCAACCTGGAGAAATGTGCTAAAGTTGATCAAACACAACGTGAGTTTAAGGAATGAGATGATTCTCTAATTCTGAACTCTCTTTAATAACATAACACAAACCAACGTTGGATACCTCACAATGTGGACCTAAAAACATCTTTGGGCGTAGTGCACGACAACTAGTGTTTGACACTCGGTAGCTAGTGCTCGACAGTGCTCAGCAGCTGCCCTAGGCAGCGCTCGGTAGCAAAATCGGCAGTCAGCGCTTGACAGTGCATAGCAATTGGTGCGTAGGGCTTCGACAACTGGTAGCCACGTGCACGTATAGTACCTAGTAGCAGTGCACATTTGCACATACGGTGCCCGGAAGCAGCGCACGTGTGCACGTGTGCACATGGGCAAGCCATGGCAGCAGGGCGCGGTAGCGCCTAGACAGGTGCACATACAGTGCCCGGAAGCAGCGTGCACGTGCACATGGGCAGACCCTTGCAACAGTGCTCAACAGGTGCACGCGGTATCACAACGGTCAGTAGGTGCACGCGGCAGCACAACGGTCAGTAGGTGCGCGCGCTAGAGCACATCACTCTGCAGCAGCGCACGTGTGTCAGGGCTCAGCGCTCGGCAGCTGTGCACGCGGCAGAGCACAGTGCTCAGCAGCAGCGCACCGCGAGCAGCAGCGGGGCTTGCGGTGCTGGTAGCCAAATGCACATATGTTTTAGGATTTCCATAATAACCTGCAAAGACAAACGTCCCAAGCATAGAATGAGGATGGAGAAGGGCGAAACGGATTTTATCCTCCCTGAGGTTATTGAACTTTGAAATTACTCAAAATATAAAGCTTACTTGCTAGTCTGCCATATAGACTGCATTTATATAAACTGCTTCATATTTCCATGCTCAAATCTATACGCGTTCGGCGATCGTTAATGTAATTTCATTGTGAATTGTCGCATGTGGAGGCCATGAAACACATGAAAATCATATGGTTAGTTCAACTTTCCATAAAACAGTAGCAAAACGTTGAAAAACATCAACCATATGAAGGATTCAAGGAGAAACTAGGAATACAACCCGTTTTTCTTAAGGAAAAGTGATTCCTATGAGCGTTACAGTCATTAGGAAAACTGGTTCACCCACTTTTATTCTGGTTCTGGGGGTACCCTTTTGACTGAAGAATCCTAACATCCTTGGGCATAACCTCTCCAAATTTCACGGAAAAATTAGACATCGGAAAGTGCCATAATCGGTTGCTTAAACAGTTCGGCCGGTCTGTGCATTTCAGCGGCCGGTTCGGTGCCTTCCTGGCTGGTTTTTGGAGTGAGGCCGGTGGCGTTGGATTTGTGAGAACAAAATCTTCAAGTTTTCTGTTGGTGACAAAAACCAATTCGGAAATTATTCTGTCGATATTGGTGTTTGAACCCTGAGGCAGATTTTAGGGTTTCTTGATGCGCAGGTGCACAGGGGGTGTGCGGCGGTGCCCTGAGGGGTGCGCAGCGGTGCCCTGAAGGTGCGCTTCAGTGGTGCGCGACGGTGGTGCGCGGTGGTGCCCAGGGGTGCGCGGTGGTGCCCAGGGGTGCATGTGGCAGTGCCCAGACGTGCGCGCGACATATTTTTTTAGTTGTCTACTTGCTCTTTTTTGGATTAGAGCTAAGTGTGTTGTAGAATAATATTGAGGGAATGAAATTTCATTTTCTTATTGATTGAATGAAACCCTTTATATAGAGAAATACATAGGTCTCTTAGGTTATTACATGAGTCAATAGACCTATTATATGGATATGTGTAAAACTCTATTACAACATGATTTACTACATAAAACTTGTATACAACGTATGGACTAAGACACACACATATATATATATCAAATATCCTATAACACCTATATTGTTTTTGAATATTTTTTTAATTTTTTTAATTTTCTTAGTATATATATATATATCAAATATCCTATAACACCTATATTGTTTTTTTTTAATTTTTTTTAATTTTTTTAATTTTTTTTAATTTTTTTAATTTTCTTAGTATAGAGTATAGTCGTATACAAGTGAGTAGTGAGTAGTGAGTAGTGAGTAGTGAGCCGTGAGCGAGGACATCTGGGCAAACAAGACACTATTCAAAATTGCAGGGTTTAAGAGGTTTTCCCCCACAAACCCATCAGTCCATCACCTGGTAGCCATAATGAGTCGCTCTCTTCGTTCCAAGACCCTCCCTTTGCTCTTCTCCCGCAACCCCAAAGGTACTCTCTCGCTCTCTTTCTCTCTCACTTTTACAGTCCACGCTCTAACCACAGTAGAAATGAATGTTTCTGGGCACTTCCATCTCAAGCCCTCTTCTCCACACACATTGTTGGTGAAAAACCAGTTCTTGTAAGCCATTCTACTCACTCTTCCCATCATTTTCAGTTTGGACTCTTTAATCTCCTCAACTTATTCTTATAATTGATTTGCAAAGAGAAAAAGCTTATAAATTGAAATTGGGCAGGTTCGTGATTTCATCCATTCTGCATTATATGACCCTAGACATGGATATGTGCTTCAGAAAGCCATCAAGTTCAATCAGATTGAGGGTATGTATCTAGCTCAAACTTTGTTTACTCTTTGAAGTTTTTTAATGTTGATTTTGTTACGGGTTTGTTAATCATACATTCACACTGATATATCTGTACAAGTTTCGTTGGTTTTGGCTTTGTGATTTTGGGGGAGGATTGAACGTCTTGGCTAGGATACATTGGCTATTATATTGTGTTTTGTATCTCTTCTCAGGATATAACATTTCTGCTAATATAGAAAACATATAGAAATTCAGAGCTGTAAAACTTGATATATGTTGTCTGATCATTTCAACTACACTTGTCAAGATAGTTTGTTTGGCAATTTAGCAGAACTCATAGAATGAATTCTTGTGTATTGTCAACATCAATCATGTTTTATTTGCCTTACTGTATGAAATGAACAGCATTCAATGTTCTTCCTTTAAATTAACCTAAACCTTATTTAGCGGATCTATTGTTTTTCTCCACTTTTGTGTAAGCAAAAAAACATTTTGCATTATTTCTTGGCTTTATTAAAGTGGATTTGATATGAAGGAATACGTTTCATTCTGTACTTATTGCAATATGTAGTGTTTCTTTCTGATGCATTGCAGGAAAATTTTATTTATTTAGTTATGATGGTCATTATCGAAGATATATGTAGTGTTGATAGATCACTTGCACTATCAAAGGACATAATTATAAGTAGCGTAATCAGCAATTAATATAAAGTGTTAGGCTTAGTGTGGCCATCATGATGCTGTCTTGTAATTTGTGGAATACAGTATGTATACTGAATCCTTCATATATTGCAGGCAGGAAAGCTTATATGAAATATTTGGATAAAATATACAAGGGAAGTGAGATATCGTGGTTTACTCCTGTGGAATTTTTTAAGGTTCTCTCTCTCGTCTATCTAATTTCTAGCATAAGGAAATCTCAAATTATAACCTCCAGAGAGAAATCATTGATGAAATGGCTTCATTTTTGTTTTAAAAGGATAATATTATGTAGAAATATTAGTTTCCAAGCATTTACCAAAAATTAATCTTTTTTTATTCAAGTTAAACATTTCAATAACTGTCAAAGCAGTCAATCATATCTAGTTGTATTACCTTCTGCTATGAGTATGAACATCTTATCTCCATTCAGCCATATAGTGAAAAATGTATGGACATTCTCAAATTATGATGTTAGAAAGAAGTGAGCCATGAGCAAGGAAGACTTTATAAATACCTGGTCTTGAAGCTTATGAATGATAGTAATTTCTTATCTCATGCTTTTGCAAGCTCACAAGTTTAACACTATAAGCTTTTCTTCCTTGCAGCCTTGGTATGCACACGGGATAGCTGAAGCCATAATGCGTACTGCTAACCTTTCAGTTCCTCTTAAGGTAATATTCCTCTTTTTGAGTATCTGCTTGTGTACATTTCACCATTACATTTGGCAATTTGCTTGTCTTGGTCAGAATAATTATTGATTCTACTGAAGATTTGACATTTTACTCAATTTATATATTAGTTTTGTTCTTTGTTTTTTTGTATGTAAGAGAAAACCTATGCATCTGTTACACCTTTGCTTTTTGGCATTCATCTGTTTGTGTCGGATTAAAATTTTAATTTAATCAGTGCATAGCTTTTGTCCTTCAATATTGTTTTTCAGTATTATATATTACCTGCCTAATTTTGTTGATATGTTAGAAAAATAAAACCCAAATTTTATCATTTTATGGATGCTTTTACTGAGAGTCTAGTTTTTCTCTCACTACACAGAATTGTGAAATTACATTATTAACAGCATAACATTCATGTGGTTTAAGAAGTAGCTTAAATGTCCATACTAGCCCGAGTCTTGTACCAGAGATTTGTAAATAAGCAGGGCATTAAAGTGATTGGTGGGTGAGTAAATCTTTGCTCGATGGGGATGGGGTGTGGTTGTCTTAGTTTGTTCAGTTCAGTGTAGTTGCAGTAAGCACGCCCCTGGAACCTCTGGTTAATATTACCCCTACACAATAAGGGTGGGCAGAGAACCACCAAATATCCTTAAACTATGCACTTCCGCTTTCTTGAAGCTGAAAAAGTACTATTTTTTTCACTTGATTTTATGTCTCATTTTAAAGTGCCTTTCAAAATTCTAAGGATTGTTACAATTAATTGAGAAGACCATAGATGGCAAAAAAACAAAAAAATGTGCCTTTCAAAATTCTAGGGATTGTTACAATTAATTGAGAAGACCATAGATGGAAAAAAAACAAAAAAATCAGAAACAAGAAGCTATTTGAGGCTATAGACTCACCTTACTGTCTAAAGTTAATTGGATTGTGCAAGTGCAAGGTTCTTTTATCCTCAAATTGGCGGTATGCGTCAATACTGTTTCCTACGTAATCATAGTTAACACAATCAGGTTGGAGCACTTAAATGCAGTCAATACAATTTTATCTTTAAGTGTTGCTAGTTTGCAGTTTAGCATTGTGTAAAGCAGATAGGAGGAATTTTTTTATGACTCAAACATTCATATTTTTTTCTTTTTCCATCATGTTTCTAGTTGCCAGATATTAGATCTTTTTATCTGTTTGTTTGTCTGTTTGTTTATACTACTCGTAGTCACTGATACCCTCTAAAGGGAAGTACACACTGTTATATAACTAATTAATTTGTAATATTTGTTTAGGGTTCTAAATGAATCCTTTTTTTGTTTTTCTTTTTCCATTTAAATGTTTTGTTCCACCTGTTACATATGTATCGACATGCTTGATACAAGTAGGCTAAACCCTTCATAATGTCACTCAGATATATGAAATTGGTGGTGGATCAGGAACTTGTGCAAAGGGAATCATGGATTACATATTGTTGAATGCACCTACGAGAGTTTTGCAACAATATGACTTACACGTATGTCCTTACCTCCATGCTTGATTAATCAGATTTCAGTATGCTTTCATATCAGCTATAGCATTGACAAGCTTTACTCTAACCATGCTGCTGATAATTATATTGGACTAGCAATTATAATGTCAAGTGTTGCGCTTGTAGTAAAAATGCACATTCTTCTAAGTGATCAATTATAGCTATCGAATTATGTGCATTCTCTATTGCATCGACTTTGTGTGTGATGATGACTGAACCAAATTATGAGACGAATAGCTTGTCAGGGTTTTGAAATCCCTTGTTCAACAAAAAGTGATGTATTGATTCAGCAGTAGAGTTGGGCCTTTCTGTTTGCTTGAACTATGTCCTACTGAATGGCTTTTGTGCGTTCATTATGAATAGTCTATCAAACTGTACTTTTCGGTGGTCCTCACTTTTTTTCTGTTTGGATTGAAGTGTCCAATACTAAGAGAACTGACAAGTGACAACACTAAAGGCTATTGCATATAATAAGATAACCAGATGATTAGTTGAAGCAGCAGGAATTAGGATAGAACTTCCCCCCAGAAAAATACTCTTGCTAAAGGTGATGAGATAAGGTTTTTAATCTTTATAGTTTTCTGAACCTAAATTTGACAGTGTAAGCAAGAGCTTAGAAAGATAACTTCACATCTAATCTGATAGAGCAATATAATCTCCTCGCAAACAAACCACATGACATTTCTCTTCCTACCTATTACCTTTTTAGTAGTCAATATACCCACTTATTTTATAAAATAATATAAAATTTAATGGAAGTGAAGCGTTGAAATAAAATAATATATATAATTATAGAATAATAAATAAAAAAACAAATTCAAAGTCATTTGTTAAATTCATAGCAAATTCAAGATATTGTTGTACAATCACATAACTCAAATAAAAATAAACACTATCTACTTAATCACCATGAATATCATCCTCATCTTCTTGAACATTATCAAACAAAACAGCCTCTAACTATGGTTTATCAAGAGAAAGATCCTTAAACTCGAGCCTTCCGAGATTGATTTCATCTAATGAATCAAATTGATCACCTCCAACATCCCACATTTGAGTCGGACCTTCTTTGTAAGAGTCGCTATTTCTAGATAAAAGACGAAGATTAGTATGTACAAATACCAAAATCTTCTACCCTTTGTGGAGTAATCTTGTTTCTTGTTGCAAAATGTATGAACTTATAAGTACTCCAATTTCTTTCACAACATGAGGATGAAGATGGTTGTCCAAGCAACTTAAATGCTAAAGTTTGAAGCCTTGGTGCTGAAGCTCCATGAACTACCGACCAACTCAAAGGGTGTAGGATGGACCTATCATGCATTGCATCAATTCTACAAAAATCATCCAGACACAAGGAGAATTTAGAGTACTCCACATTAACTTCTCTCCGTTGATCCACATCATCATAATACTTCAAAATGCAATTTTTTCTTTCTCTAGTAATATCAATATCTTGATGAGGAGCTTTTCGAGTACTATCTTCTGCAAGCCATTCCGGACTATAATACCTAATTAAACAACATGACAAAATCATTGATAATCCATATATAACCAATGCAACAAGTTTAGTTTAGTTTAAAGTAACATAACCCCTTTTCTTTATTTGGCTAGATAAAAGCTCGTTTGTATGTTAAGTTAGTACGTAGGCCTACAAAGTACTAATAATGATGTCTAAATATATAAGTTCATATAAGTTTAAACTTTAATCAATTAACATGGGAAAACTTACTTGGGATTTAATGAATGCGCCATACAATGCAGGGGTGTGCTACTCTTGCTCCAATGAGACATCAATACCTTATGCACGACATTACAAAAGCTTGAATCCTCATGTAGTTGCTTCCTTTCTTTCCTATATATAGCTTTCTTCACATTCTGAATTATATCTTCCCACCATTCATACACTAAATGAAGAGAAGGCTTATCGGTGTCCGAACGTCTAATCATACTATATATAGGCTCAGTGAAAGATATAACATAATCAAGCTTATCCTAAAACATCTCATCTAATATTTTCTGTTTCACTGCAACAGCCCTTCTCATGTCATCGTCTTTGTAATCATTCCATTTATTACCAATTACCATTTGTTGCAAACCAGATTTTATTTTCTTAAATCTCTTAAACATCACAAGTGTGGAGGTGGTTGAAGCAATTGTAAGGAGCTTAAGGTCACAGTGCTTAGTAAACATCACAAACCTCATACCATGGTTCATTATGAAATTCTTGATGAATGAAACATCATCCGCAAGAGGTCCTATCCATTTACAAGCATCGTACACATCATCATTGTTTCTTGTTTGCAGGGAAGGTGCACATATATTCTTCACAGCAAGTTTCAAGGTATGTACTACACATGGTGTCCAGAAGATGGTAGGATACTTAGCTGAAATAAGTGCACCGACCTTCACGCAATTAGAAGCATTGTCGGTAATTACTAGGACCACATTTTCATAACCAACCTCCTTTATGCATTCTATAATCAACTCAGCAACCATCTCACCACTTTTCACTTCACCTTCACTATTTTCTGCCCTCAACATCATCAGACCATTCGAACTTGCAATAATCAAGTTTATGATGGGTCTCCTTTGCGAATCAGACCAACCGTCACTACAAATACTCACCCCTTTAACTTTTCATGAGTTCTTGATCGGCTGTAAATAAAGTTCAAGGTTCTTCCTTTCCTTTTGAAGAAGTGTGGTCCTCAGTGCATTGTAACCAGGTGGAATATATCTTAGAATGTTGGAAGCACACACATACGACCGACGATAATGAGGATTTCTTGCAAGGTTGAAAGACAAGCCACATGTGTAAAACATTCGAGCTATCTCACCATCAAATTGCTCCCTAGAATTCTTTTGAAATGCCTTTTCCAAAGCTGTACCCATTCCTTTCCTCTTCTTTGGTTCCACTTCACTTGATGCTGCATTACTATAAATATAACTCATATCATAATCAAGTGAAGAACTTGTTGCATTCCTTGATGCTGAAGGCAATGGACTGGTTTTGGGGCTTTATTTTTTAGTCTTTCTTTACAATCTTCAATAGCTTTTTCAAATTAGTGCGTTGTTGAGGAGTGACCTTCAAGCAACCCTTAACACCTCCTCCACTCTCATTCAACAAATGCGAAACTCTTCCATGAGGTCCAGTAATTATCCTGTCACAAAACTTACATTTAACTTTCCGAGGACCTCCCCCGGCAATGTTTGCAATCTTTTCTGTATAGATCCAGAAAGGAGATCTGTCATCCACATGATCAGGTTCAACTGGAATTGACTCGGCATTAACACTTGCACCAGAACCAGTACTACTTGGTGGCTGACTCATATTTCTTAAGAAAAAAAACATCGATTAGTTTACATGAATGCTGAGCTATGAACATACAACATAGTGATAAGAAAAGGGAGATCAGCGACATGAAAGAATGTAAAGAGTATGACATGATTGACATCAACATGTATGAGTCCACTACAGAATTGATCGTTCATCTGAATACAACCCCATTCAGCAGTCAGCACACGCCTCAAAATTCAAACCAACAAATTGTCGTTAGAGTTTACCCAACTACTATCAGTCTAAAATAATCTGAGTATGATTTTCTAAAACCTACAGAATTGTCCATGAAAACGTTACATTCATTTAAATATGTATTCACCATATATCCTAAAGCAGTTATGACTAAATCATCCTTATTTATTCAAAATCTATCAGAGTTAACCGACCCCAATCTAGCCATACTCCTTTGAACAAAATATTCTTATTAACAGAGTCATCATCTTCCTTGTATGGGTCACTAAAATAGGGGATAAAATGTACCTACCGCTAGTGATCCTATTCTTAATTTTGAAACATCATCTTCACCTCTAGGATGAAAAAAACATCACGTAATTGATCATATGTAGAATCTATATATTTTAGAAGGCTATTCAGAGTACATCGATAACATTCATGAATAGACAGTCTATTATCATTAGGATCGTGGGGTACGGTACTGTAATTCTTAACAATAGGACCTGGAGACTACTATCAGAAATGGTGGCTGCAAAAGTACCCAACTACTATCAGTTTATCAACATAATCCATTATCAGTTTTGCAAAAGTCACAGCTGGCACAATCGTCCTATCAATACTCAATACACAGCTTTATTTTCCTTAATAGTTTATACACCCAAAATGTAACATGAAACAAATCCATAATCTGATCTGATCATGGTCTGATTTACAAACTATTGAACATCACAAATATAGTGAGATGGAGTCATACCTTCACTTTGCCGTGGAAAGGTTGAGATGGAGTTGCTTGATAGGCGAGGCCAGGTCCAGCCGTGGAGGTCAGGCGAGATTTGGCGTCGTAGTGGGCGAGATTTGGTCGGACTAGAGACAGAGAGTCGAGTTGAAACTTGAAAGAGGCAAGTTGATGTGAGTGACCGAGAGGGGGGGTAAGCGTTAACTTTAGGGTTAGTTGCAAAAAGACCTCTTTGGCCGCGCTTCCTTTCTCTTACTGACGCTTCCATCGCGTTTCCATTACGCTTCCAAAGTACCCTCCTTCGGAATCATGCTTCCAGCCCGCTTCCGCTTCGGAAGCACGAAGCGTGCCTTCTGACAATGTTCCGTGCCTTCACCGTAATTCTAAACAGTAACTAATGTAAGAATTACTATGGTAAATAACCAGTTTTACCTGTAGGATAAAAAAAATTTACTTGGAGGGGCAATTTTATCGTTTTACCCCTCTACACATTCAGTATGTTTTGAAAGACGAAGCGGCTGCTATAGAGCTGGGCCTGCCTGTCAATGTCGAGCGAGGTGGTGTCGACGAACCTTGGGTCATCGGTGCACATGGGTTATAACCGCGGACAAGGGGGAGGGGGCTCGGAGAAGGGGTGGATGCTCAGAGTAATTTTCTAGGTGCCCAAAGAAAAAAACGATGAGACTGCATTGGAGTTTTGGGCTTAAATTTGTCTAACCTTTTGGTTTTAATTTTAGCACAACGTTTCTGGTCTAACCTTTAGGGCCGAAATGGGCCTCTCCCATATGGCATATGCAGCCCACACTGCAGCCAACCCTTATATAACCCTTTTATAAACCACCCCACCCCAAAACCCTAACTCCGTTCCCCATTTCTCTCAACTCCGCAGCCGCTTAGGTTTAGAGAGAGCTTCAACAATGGTGTCTGGGTCAGGGATCTGCGCCAAGCGCGTGGTCGTCGACGCGCGTCACCACATGCTCGGCCGCTTGGCTTCCATCATCGCCAAGGAGCTCCTGAACGGCCAGAAGGTGGTCGTGGTTCGCTGCGAGGAGATCTGCATCTCCGGTGGACTTGTCAGGCAAAAGATGAAGTACATGAGGTTCTTGCGTAAGCGTATGAACACCAAGCCCTCTCACGGCCCCATTCACTTCCGTGCACCCGCTAAGATCCTCTGGCGCACCATCCGTGGGTACGTTGGCCTTTTGCTGTGATTCTAATGTAGCTAGGGTTTACCTGATCAATCATTCAGTTACCTTGTAAATTAATCGATGATTTTGCTGTTGGGTTATGTTTGGATTTGGTTTATAATGAAATGTGAGAGGTTGATTTGGTTTTACGTGTCGTTTTCATAGGATGATTCCACACAAGACAAAGCGTGGAGCTGCTGCGCTTGCCCGTCTGAAGGCCTATGAGGGAATTCCACCTCCTTATGACAAGATTAAGAGGATGGTCATTCCTGATGCTCTCAAGTGAGGTTCTTTGCAACTGCTCTTGTTTTTTAACGTCTGTGCTTGTTCTGTTTTCTGTTGGTTAATGGTTCTGTTTTTGTGTTGTGGAAATCGATAGGGTCTTGAGGCTTCAAGCAGGACACAAATACTGTTTGTTGGGCAAGCTTTCTTCAGAGGTTGGCTGGAACCACTATGACACTATCAGGGTAAGAATTGCCTAGTTTAGCTAATTCTTGTTAATTATCTCTGGTAATTTACGGGTATTTATATCATGTCATAGTATGTTTTTTTATAGAGGCACATTCATCAATTTGTCTGACATTGCTTGTATGAATTCATGTGTAATGCTAGTGGTACATTGTGCGTAATTCTTCGTAAGTTTGTCATCATATAAGGGTTCTTATGTTGATGCTTTATACATAGTCTCATTATGCTTCAATCTGCATGTGGGGTGGTAATCTATCTGAATGTTTTATCTACTACACTTGATGTCCCTTATTGTTGTTCATCTGAATCAAGACGTGGACATTCTTTTGAATAAAAGAAACTTGTTGTATTTTTTTTCTGAAATACCCAGGGATGGTGAAACTAAAGACCGGATTTTTGTTTTGAGAATTACTGGTGTCATTAATTAAATTTCTATTCTTCTGCTTTATTCCCTTCTGGTGTTTTGATCATATCATTTGAGGTTATGTAATCCCTGTTTTTATGCTTTATACTTCTGTAACGGAATCATCTTTGCCTATTTGGAAACATCAACTATAACCTCAATTCTTCTGCTTCTCTTTTTTGTGGGAGTATGTTATGGCACATGGAGTTATTTAATGTGATGTCCTGGATGCCGAAATAATCATTTATTGGTGCTTAGATGAAATAATCATTTATTGGTTCTTGAATTATATTGGTGGTTTGATATTTCATTGCTCAGTAGTTTTTGTGCTTACTGCTGTTGTATGTGCAGGAGCTTGAGAAGAAGAGGAAAGAAAGGTCCCAGATTGCATATGAGAGGAAGAAACAGCTGAACAAACTGAGAGTCAAGGCAGAGAAGGTTGCTGAGGAGAAACTAGGTCCTCACCTAGAGATAATTGCTCCTATCAAGTATTGAGCAGTTGACGCCTTTCTTTAAGATGAAAATTTCGTGAATTGAGTGGACTGTTTTTCTAATGATAATTCATTTTTGTGTTTGATGGTTGAAGATAGTCGTAATTTTGTATGCCAACCTTATTTATAAATTAGCCGGTGACTGAGCTTGGTATGTCATATGATATTTCACTAACTAATCACATTTCTAGCTGCTGCTTATTAATCAAGATTACGAAAACCGAAGGGCTCAAATTATATTTAGAGAATATAATTAGAACAGTAGATCATCCTTGTGTTATTTTCGTTGTCCAAAGTGCTTTGATTTATTGAAAATTTATGTTTAGGAAAACCAATCAGATTTGGAATCTGTAGCTCCGGCAATCCTCCACATTAAAAACTCAATGAAGAGAATACTGATCTGACGTTAGAAAACTGAAATGGAAAAAATGATTAAATTGTTGCATATCTGATTCCCAAATCTTATCAAGTGAATTATATTTGGATATAAGATCCTTATAATTATATTTTAGCAATTTTTTTGTTTCTACATATATAGGTACTTATATTACGTTTTCCTTTTATTTCCTATTAAAGATGAGAGCGCTCGTTAACCGTCCTATATTTATGCGATTATGTAGAAATATCATTCGTTAACAATTTTTTTTATGATTGAACACTTTCTCTTATGAGACCGTTGACTTCCACAATTCCCTCCAAATTCCATGTTAGTCCTTTCTCTTATTGCCATATATTCTTTAAATACTGAATCACCAATTTACATACCATTTGATTTCCTTCTCCCATCTCATCTTCTTCACAAAGAAGAAGAAGAAGAAGAAGAAGAAGAAGAAGAAGAAGATGCTTGGGTTTGTACTAGGGCAACAAGGTGCTGATGGCCAGGTCTATAGATTGTACGGCCAAAAAAAGTGGCTACTTCCACCATCACCGTCGATCAATCCGGCAATGGAAACTTCACCAAAGTACAAGCCGCTATTGATGCTGTTCCTTCAAACAACAAACACTGGGTTTGTATCAAGATCTCCGCCGGCACCTATAGGTTTATTCATATATTTGTGTAATGAAAATTTGTTGTTGTTTGTAATATGTAATTAGAGTACTGAAATTAATCTTTTGCAGGGAGAAGGTGAAGATCCCTCTTGATAAGCCATATATAATTCTGAAGGGAGAAAACAAGCGACGAACACAAATTGTTTGGGATGATATTGGCCCTGTTGACAAAAGCGCAACTTTCATTTCTCAAGCTCCTAGTATCACTGTCAAATCCATAACTTTTGCTGTAAGAAAAACTTAAAAACCTTACTCTACCACTCTTCTTTTCTTGTTCATTTTTACTGATCTACAACTCACAACCATTTATATATATTCATTCAACACCTAAGAAAAATGTATGTAATTAGAGGTTCATTTAATCTTTGTTATTTAGAGGTTCAGTTATAGAATCATGTCTTACAAGTTTCAATAGAAATATAACTCTTCATGTAATTTAAGTCTATAAATATCCGTAATGACTGGTGAATGAATTATTATGTTTTTTTTCAAGAATTAATCTCAGTTACTTAATCTATTTATGCAGAACTCATACAACAATCCTTTTAATAAATATCATCAAATTACACAAGCATTGGCAGCTGTGATAAGTGGTGACAAGAATCATTCTATAAATGTGGATGTTTTGGGTTTCAAGATACTTTGTGGGCTGTTGATGGACGCCAGTTTTACGGATATTATTCTCAGGTACTGGCTTGTTTTTCAAAGTGAATGAATTATAGACAAACTTATGAAGTTCTAAAAGAATATAGATGACTTTTATTATTATTATTATTATTATTATTATTATTATTATTTTAAAAAGTAATTATTTTAAAAAATCAACTGATTGAAAGATTCACGACAGATATACATATGTATTTTCGTATAATGATGGCAAAGTTATGTGTAGGGATGTGCCATATCAGTGGTAGCGGGAAATCTTCAGCCCGGAGGGGTAGGGTACATCACTGCACAGGGGAGAGATCATCCAGATGATTTAGCGGATTCATTTTTAAGGAATGCATGGTGCATGGTACTGGTTTAACCTACTTGGGAAGGGCATGGAGACCTTACGCAAGGGTCATTTTCTATAAGTCTAACTTATCAGACATTGTAGTCCCTGAAGGGTGGGATGGTTGGCAGGCTCTTGGCCATGAGTAAGATCCTCAAACATCTTTATACATAATTTCTTTTGGTTGTGAAGCATCATTAGTTCAATATATCTTGTGAGTCTTTTCACCTCTCACATAATTTAGAGGTCCAAACACATTCAATTTTAATGATCTGTAATTTTGTGTGATGTGCAGGGAGCAATTGACATTTGCAGAGTATGGATGCTACGGAGTAGGAGCTGACACTTCGAAGCGTGCGAGTTGGGAAAAGAAACTTAGCTCTGATATGGTGCAATCGTTTACAAATTTAGATTTTATTGATTCTGAAGGATGGCTCACTAACCAGCCTTCCTAATTGGTGATTATAATTCTTTTAATTCGTGATGTCAAAAATATGTGTAGATCGTTTAATAATTTTTTTTCGTTTTGTTTTGTTTATCACTAGCAAGTAACCCCGAGCGGTGCTACAGGGAAGGCAAAACTGGATTCATGTATGTACACCAAAAAATATTTCCTTGTTGCGAATACAACACCTTAAACTTTACAGCTAATATACACACATCAACATATGAATGATAAATGTGGGTTTTTTCCTTTTTTTCTTTATTATTGAACTAAGCAAAGGTTGAGGAATTAAGCATCATCTGCACCAACAATTCCCATAACGACAGTGGCACGAAAAACGTTGATGTCTTTTGTAAAAAGTAAAAAAGACAACAACGGTAAGATTAATTCCTGGTTTGCTTTACCCTTGTCCTTGCTCCCTGACTTCTGTGAAGAGTATTGAATATGGTATGATTTACCCTTGCCTTTCCTTCTCTTTTGTCTAAACACAAAATCTGAGAGAGAAAAAAATTATAACTGACAATGTCACTAAAAGTAACAATATATTGAACTACATCTGAGATTTTAATCTGTGTTCCCAAGTGTCTTAAACATCAAGTATGGAAATAGTGAGAACAGTGATCCAATATGGCATCTTAAAAGATAACAGAACTATAAATGATAAATCTAAAATCAAGTAGCGAATGGGTAATTCAGCTGATCCTCTAATAGCGAAGACTGATAGAGACCTCACCGTTACCGCTTACCTATTGACCTTTTGTTTTATTTTAAGGGGTTTTGGGTCACAGTTCCCATGTTCTGAAGCTTCAAATAATTTCACTAAAGAGCAAATATCAAAGACAATCACAATGAAAAATGAAAGAAACCCAAGGATAAAAATCCCAACAGATAGAGATAGCAGAAGAGTTGATGCACCTAATAAATTTAGCAAGTTTCTGTTGGCCATTTCATTCTAGGTAGGGTTGCATTCGGATCGGATCCCTTTTTAAAAAATAGGATCCGTGATCCGATCTGTTTAATTATTTCGGATCGGATTTTCATTTTCAAATACATGATCCAAACGGATTCGGATCCAAAAAAATCAGATCGGATCTCGGTTTTTTGATCGGATCCGTAAAGCGTGGAACTTGGAATGAGACATTTTTACATGAAAAACACCGTAATGTTTCCAAGTTTCTAACTTTTCAAAGCAACATATGAGAATGTTCAAACTTCAAGGAATAAATAAAGTTCTAATGCGAATTAAAACATTCACTACAAGTCCACAATAAAAAATACAAGTGTGTGAAATTAACTAGCAAGAAAACCAAAAATAACAAAAGCTTAAAACAAGTTTCATGACGCTTCAGTACTCATTCCTCATCTTGTGAGGCAACCACCTCCACGGATAAAGGATGAAATGTTAACAACCTGTCTCCTGCAAAATGACAAAGTCTATGTGCTTAGCTGATGGTGAATGATGAAGATGATCATAATCGAAACAAAGTCCCACAAAATGATTAAGCATATCACTAACCAATATATTATAAAATCAAGCATTGATACATATAAATCACATATCAAGAAGATAAGAACTAGACCACCACTGATGAAAACATGATTCTAAGATCTACAAAAGTGTCTCTGACTATCAGCTTCTCCCAACACATATATACATAAAACATAGAGACTACTTCTATATCTACTTCTATAATTACATGGATAGATGTGTGGGAGTCAGATTTCATAAAATGGATGAACAAACTATAAAAGTTAAAAACAAAATTCACTAAGAATGTAAAACAATGAACAAGACTTTGACTAGCTAGTTAATCAAGAACCACCTAGCACACGAATTAAACTTGAAAACATGAAAATCCAAAGAACATAAATTCATAGCATACGAATAAACTAAATCCATAGCATACGAATTAAACCAGGGTCAAAGTCTTGCTAAACTGTGGGAACGAAGACTCAGTGGCTACTTTAGCAGCATGTAGAATCAACTAGCTTCATGAAGGTATCCACCGTAGACTTTTGATGCAAGTGAGAGGGAGAGAGCAGACTTAACATCAGAGACTTAAAGCCATACAATCAACAAGCCTTCTCAACACAACTTTCCAATATGCAGTCATCCTCATTTTCAAGTCGAAATCCTGAGACAGCACAGGAGGATACTACCTTATACCTTCTACATGGACAGTAATGAGTTTTCCATTTGCCAGCGCGTTTATAAACGGGTCTTGTTGATTCATCAACCTAGTCCATCCAGATACATATATGTAATCAAGTGGCATCATAGGTATACTTTAGCTGATTATTATGTAATTCATTTGAATGAGTCATCACCTGCAAACCAAGGAAATAATGTAGAGGTCCAAGGTATTTGATATCAAAGCCACGACCCAAAGTGGCAACAAAATTATCATGAAGTTGAGTATCACTGACTAAGTCATCCGTATAAAGCAAGAAATAAATAGTATTGTTGCCATGTCGAAAAATAAACAATGAGGAGTCCGCCAAGCTCTGGATGAAGCCAACAGAGAGGAGAAATAAGGTCATTCTGTGAAACCAAGCACGAGGTGCTTGTTTTAAACTACATGGATTTATGGAGCTTGCACACGTAAGTCGGCCGAGATGCATCAACAAAGCGAGGAGGTTGTGTCATGTACACATCATCTTGGAGAAATCCATGAAGAAAGGCATTCTTAACATCCAATTGACAAAGAGGCCATTGATGCGACACAGTAATACTAATCACAGTTTCATAGAGAAGCAGGATTTATAACAAGGCTAAAGGTTTCTGAATAATCAATACCTCCTTATTGGTGAAAATCCTTGGCCACAAGTCGTGTCTTGTAGCGTTCAATGATGTCATATGGATTTCTCTTCATCCGAAAGACCCATTTGGATCCGACTGTATTTTGGGAAGGAGAGGGAGGGACCAACGACCATGTTTGGTTCTTTAACAATGCATTAATTTCCTCCGACATGGCTTCTCACTAATGAGCAAGCTTGTAGGCTTGAAAATAACAAGTGGGTTCACTGCTTCCAACAATTGTAAGAAGAGCTTTAGGGATAGGATATCGTACAATGCCATCTGTGAGAATTTTTGGTTTGGTTATGCCATAACGAATAGCTAGGTTGTCATTCCAAGAGGAGAAGATACAACTGGCTCGACAGTAGGGTGAGCATTGGGCGTGTCATGGTGCACGAGGGGCGCTACAGGGGGCGCGCTAGGCGTGATGGGGTGCGCTTGAGGCTTTATGAGGCGCGCCTGGAGCTCGGCAGGATGCAAGTAGAGCTCGACAGGGTGTATTTAAAGCTTGGTGGGGTGCGCCCTGGTTGACTCTGATGTGGGATTTGAGGGTTGGCCGTCAGCGAGCACGGTTGATGATGTCGGATTGGATTCATTTGAATTAGGAGGACTCGTAGATGGAGCTGAAGCCTCCGTCACTAGGAGAGGACGATGGCGACTGTACTGTAGAAATAGGGGTGACATCGTTGTTGGATCAGAGATTAGGGATGGATTGGCATCAGATTAAGCTGACGGCGACGGTCTGACCAGGAGCGGAACAGGTGGCTGTGAACCGGCTGATGGCGGATCAATTAAGGGTGAACTAGTGAGAGGTGTAGCATAGGATGGCGGACCAAAACTCTCGGTATGTTGAGCATTGAGATGGGCATAGGAAGGAATCGATACAGAGGGCGACTGAATCTGTATTGATGGTGAATTTGGTTTGGGGCCCAATGATGATTCAGTTGGACTCAGCATAGAGGCATGCATAGGTGCATTTTGGATGGAATTAGAGACTAGTGTGATCTCAAATTGATCTGAGGATGTAGTAGTGTGTAACTGCAAATGTTTATAAGGAAAATTTGTTTCATTAAATAAAACATGGCGTGATATATAAATACATCCAGTGTTTGGATCAAGACAACGATAGCCCTTATGTTGAGGACTGTAACCTATGAACACACTCTATACTACGACTCAAGAGTTTATTTGAGACATACGAACCAAGATGAGGAAAGCAAGAATAACCAAAGACTCGAAGGGACGAAAAAGAAGGTGGACTACCATAAAAACGTGTGTGAGGAGTATCCCAATTTAGAGTAGTAGTGGGAAGAAGATTAATAATATAGACATATGTGATAACAACTTCAACCTAAAGGTTTTGAGGAGCACTAGATGTGACAAGGAGAGTGCGGGCAATATTAGCAATATGCCAATGTTTTCTTTCAGCAAGGCCATTTTGCTGCTGAGTATATGGACAAGAAAATTGTTGTTGGATGCCTAAAGAATCACACAAATGGGAAAATGCTTTGTTGACATATTCTGTGACGTTGTCACTTTGGAGGTGTTGAACAGAACCGTGGAAAACAGTTTGAATCATGGCAACCAATTTTTGAAAGTACTAAGGACCTCAGTTTTCCAACGCATTGGGTAGACCCATGTAAAACGAGAATGTTCATCTGTGAAGAGCACATAATATTATTTGAAACCCATGATAGATAAGGTAGGAGACATCCACACATCATTATGAATTATAGAAAATAAAGAAGTAGCAAGAATATGATTTGGTGGAAAAGGGAGTTGTTGAGATTTTCTAAGGGCACAATTATCACAAAAATGAAGTAAAAAGAAATTTTAGTTCCAAGAGATGACCCGACATGAAGGGTAACCTAAGCGGTTATGCCACAAAGATGAGTAGACATATGAAAGGTGCATGAGGTACGGAGGACTCAGAAGGCAAACGAAGTGGCTAAACCATCTTGACATAGACCCTGAAATAAAAGACGACCAGTACGTAAAGCAGTAGATCTGATAAAAATCTGGGACAAAAAGAAAATAAACAAGATTATCCTTAGTAAACTGAGCAACGAACAAAAGATTTTTCTGAATCGATGGAATACGAAAGACAATTTGGAGAGAGAAAGTAGAAGAGTCCAATGACATGGGAGGGTTACTAGTATGCGAAACAAACATTGAGTCCTCATTCCCATATAAACACTATGAGGTCCACCATACTATACAGTTGTGGGTTTTGAACAGACATAGCTGTCATGTGGTGAGTTGCGTCTATGTCAGGGTACCAAATGGGGTCAACGGCAGAATGGACACTAACAAATGGTACGTCAGGGATTTGACTAGAAAATGATGTGGGCAGTGAGAGAAACTAGACACATTATGCCGTTGTTACATCAAGGATGGAGATGCGACATGTTGCTCGTGCAGAAATGATTAGTGAAACATACAAAAATTGTAGGCAGCCATTTGCAATGAAGAAGAGTTTTTTTTGATATAGGATATGGCAATAGATTGGTGTTGATGAAGGGGTAGAAGAAGAATAAAGGAGGAGTGAGAAGAAGTTGATAGAAGGAGAGAAAATACAGAACTCTTGATGAATGAAGAAGAGAGACAAAAGAAGAAATGAAACAGGAAGCAAAAGATGGAATCGCAGGTAAGGATCGATGTTTAGACTTATACCATGTAAAAAATGATTTTCCAATACAATTCTGTTTACAAGATGTACAATATATAGCAGTAATATAGCTATGATTCTGCTATCAATAGTAAAGGGAAATAAACTATATTTACACCGATATCAAAACTGATTTGCAATTACACAAATCATAGGAGCCTAATTATAGCTTGATTTGAGAAACAGATTCGTTCATTCTAATAATCACCAAGAAAAGAATCTGCTAATTTCCTAATCAACTGTTCTTCATCTTATAGAACATAATCTAAACCTTTCTAAAGCATCAATGAACCTTGTCAGTGTTCGGTAACCTTAAATCATACTACCATCAACACCTAAACTCATCCAGTAGCTTGTCTTAATCTAGGCTTACATGACGACTGAAGGTCAAACAACTGAAAAATTAGAAGAAAACTAAGCTATATTCTCTGATAAGAGAACTGATATTGGACAGCATGTAGTGAAATGCATGATGTTACTAATCCCATCATGATTTGTCCTTAATATAAACTTTATAAGAGGAATTTCACAAGGGAGCACTCGAAAGTTCAAAATGATCACGGAAAAAGATATGTACTTCACTTTGCTTGGTGTGAGGAGTATGCTTCGATCTTTTTTCCCCTGTAGTGCCTGCCAGTACTGTTTGCATCGTGGATCGATATGGACGAGTATCGCCAAATCTTCACCCTCTCCGATTCTTGCCCATCCCCTACCATGCACATCAACACGTTCCCACCTGATCTGTCCTTCATTCTCTGCAACAGCAAAACAAAGAAAAAGAAAAATACAGCACAGGGTAGCTCCTAGTTTTTTCAAAAATTCACAACACAATCGCCACATAATTTTACCCATTTCATATTCGTCTTCACTTTGCTCCCACACGTCAACATCAAGTGGTATGCGGTGCCTCGAAGGTTAGCACATATGTGGATGTAATAGACACTAGTCACCTTGCATGTCATCTCATAGACAAGTGTTACTTTGCATGCAGAGTCTTCACCTTGTATATATACCTCGGCAGTCTTCTCTATTTTTCCCACAGACTCGCTCAGCAATAACAAACATGGCGACCCTCAAAGCTTTGTTGATTTTCTCACTTTTCCTTGCCACTGTCTCATTCTCTCTTGCTGATGAGGAAGGTGACCGTAGCTATCAGGATGACCCTCAAGAGCAGTTCAGGCAATGCCAGCAGTACTGCCAGCAGCATATGCCGCGGGGATGGGAACAGCAGCAATGCACGCAAGAATGCCGAGACCAGATGACGGAGCAGCAGGGAGGCCGCGGCGGACGAGGACAACAAGGTGAACAGAGATATGAGCAGTGCCTGCGGAGGTGTGACCAACAGCAACCCTTCCGCGGACAAGGGATTCAACAATGTCGTCAGCAATGCGGCCAGCAATTGAGCCACCAAGAGCGCCAACAAATATGCCAGCAGCGTTGTCAGAGGCAACAAAAAGGCGATTGGCAACAGCAACAACAGTGCCAATCAAGGTAACTATTTATAGTTTTAATGTGATTGAACTGATGCATGTCTTGTGTGGCTTAAAAGATGACTGATAACGTTTTTATTCCAACAAAAGGTGCCAGCAGCAATTGCAGCAAGGAAGAGAAATCGAACAAAACATGATTAACCTAATGAGAGATCCTGAACAGCAATTTGAGCAATGCCAGCAGAGCTGTCAATCTAGGCAACGCGGAGGCCAGCAACAACAACAATGCCGTCAACAGTGTGCACAACAATTGAGCCAATACGAGCGTCAGCAGATATGCCAGCACCGTTGCCAGAGGCAACAAGGTGGGGATTGGCAACAACAGCAGGGTTGCCAAAGAAGGTGCGAGCAACAACTACAACAAGGAGAAGAATACGTAGAGTTGTATTCAAGAGATCCCGAGCAGGGATTTGAGCAATGCCAGCAACGCTGCCAATCCCGTCAACAAGACCAACAGCAATGCCGTAGGCAATGCGCACAACAGATGTGCCAGCAGCGCTGCCAGAGGCAACAAGGTGGGGATTGGCAACAACAGCAGGGTTGCCAAAGAAGGTGCGAGCAACAACTACAACAAGGAGAAGAATACGTAGAGTTGTATTCAAGAGATCCCGAGCAGGGATTTGAGCAATGCCAGCAACGCTGCCAATCCCGTCAACAAGACCAACAGCAATGCCGTAGGCAATGCGCACAACAGATGTGCCAGCAGCGCTGCCAGAGGCAACAAGGTGGGGATTGGCAACAACAGCAGCAATGCCAAAGAAGGTGCGAGCAACAACTTCAGCAAGGACAAGACGACATGGACTTGTACTCACGAGATCCAGAGCAGAAATTTGAGCAGTGCCAGCAAAGCTGCCAATCCAGGCAACAAGGAGGAGGCCAACAACAATGCCGTCAACAATGTGCACAACAGCTGAGCCAACAGGAGCGTCAGCAGATGTGCCAGCAGCGCTGCCAGAAGCAACAAGGAGGGGATAGGCAACAACAACAGCAATGCCAGAGAAGGTGTGAGCAACAACTACAGGGTCGAAGCCTACCCTTATCTTCAATTGTGGACTTTGTAGGCTTTTAACTTCCAAGCAGTACAAGTACGAGAGACGTTATTGTACGTCTTACGAATAATGATGTAATAAAATCTACGTAGTATGTAGATCAGTAGTACTAGCTAGGGGCAGTGCTAGAGTACTTTTGAAGTTATTGCTCATGTTTAGTGAGTTCTAATTTTGGGTGTAGAAAGAACTCTGGCTTTTTGCCATATAAATCAATAAACAATATTTTCTATGTTTCTCTCTTTAGTGTTTACGATTTCCTTTTGAAATGAATGCTTTATGTTTATCATGAAGAAAATAACGTAATGAAAATTTCTCATCAGTAAATCATGCATAAATATGTAAGGGTTAGTTTAGGATTGTTACATTTTTTTTGAAAAATTGATTTTTGTGGTACTTTGAATATTAAAACAGTCAATTCTGAATTAAAACAGTAATTTGTTTGATAAATTATACTTTTAAAAGTGGAAGAAGCAAACATATTATATATATCGCATAGGTAACTCCATCTCTTTCGGAGTTCAGCTTTGACATATTTGATCCGTCAATTGATTTCAGTTTGTTCGAAACTTTAACGATCACCAAATTAGATGAAATTTTGCAGAGATTATCTGCATATATCATCTAAATATTGAACGGTGGAGATGTTGATATGTGATTAAAAAGTTCGTGTAATCTTCAATCCCTCATATAAGTCAAAAAAATTGATCTCGTAGTGGAAAGGTCCTCATATATAGCCCACTTCTAATAAGAGATCCTTTTTTTTGACATATATAAGGGATCGGGGTTTACACCAACTTTTTTATCACAAAATTACATCTTCACCATTCAATATGTAGTTCTATATGAGTAGATCACTTCTACAAAATTTCATCTAAATTGGTAATCATTAAGATGCTCAAAACTGAAAATTAAATGTTAAAGCATGAACGATTCAGGTTTGACAGATTTGATCCATCAATTGATTTCAATTAGTTCGAAGCCTTAACGATCATCAGATTAAAATTTTTTTACAGAAATGATCTATATATATATATGCATCTAAATATTAAACGGTGAAGATGTTGATATGTGATCAAAAAGTTGGTGTAATCTTTAATCCCTCATATATATCAAAAAAATGATTCATTAGTGGAAGAGTCCTATATATATATTGAATTGACCCACTTTTAGATCATATTTTCTCATCTTAACCGTTCAGTTTCTAGATATATATGAGTAGATCATCTTTGCAAATTTTTAGCTCATTTCGTGATTGTTAGGGCATTCAAAACTGTGATTTATAGAGAAGAACACGAACGGTTCTGATTGAACAGATTCGGTTCGTTCATTGTATTTATACGTTTTCAAGGCATTAACTATTACCAAATCAGCTAAAATTTTGCAGAGATGATCTATACATATATATATCTAGATTATGAACGGTTAAGATAAGAAAATTTGATCAAAAAGTGGGTTTGTCTAGATGGTGCACCAACTTTCAACCCTTATAAACTTTGGTGCACCAACTTTTTAGAATATCAGATTGATGCATCAACTTTCTCCCCCGACCTAGCTTTGATGCACTTTACCGTTAGCTTTGTTACCACCATTATTCAAAATTAAAAAAAAGAGGGGTATTTTGGTAAATTCATTTATTTATCACATTTTTTTAAAAGAACAAAAAGACAAGGGATAAAAGGTGAGGGTTTAGAACTAAAAAAATGAGAGAGATATATTGGGTGAGAAAGAGTTTTATTTAAAGAAAAAAAAACTGATTTTTTTTAATTTTTGGTTTGAATTTTCGTGATGGATAGATCAAAATACCCAAGTAAAATCATGAGCTAGCAACGGTGGTAACAGAGCTAACGGTAAAGTGCATCAAAGTTCGGTCGAGGGAGAAAATTGATGCACTAATCTGATATTTCAAAAACTTGGTACACCAAAGTTTATAAAAACTGAAAGTTAATGCACCATCTAGACAAATTTCTCATTAAGAAAATCAGCATCAAATTTATGGTCAGGATATCCTTAGCCAAGAAAGCATGTGTGTATATATATATATTTATATATATATACAGCCCACTTCCAATGAGAGATACTTTTTTGACATATATGAGAGATCGAGGTTTACACCAACTTTTTTATCACAAAATAACGTCTCCATCGTTCAATATGTAGTTCTATATGAGTAGATCACTTCTGTAAAATTTTATTCTAATTGGTAATCGCTCGTTAAGGTGCTCAAAACTGCGAATTAAAAGTTAAAACATGAACGGTTCAAGATTGACCTATTTGATCCGTCGATTGATTTCAATTAGTTCGAAGCCTTAACGATCACCAAATTAGATGAAATTTTGCAAAGATGATCTACATATATGCATCTAAATATTGAATGGTGAAGATGTTGATATATGATCAAAAATTGGTGTAATCTTCAATCCCTCATATATGTTAAAAAAATATTCTTAATGAAAGCGTACTATATATATATAATGAAACTAAGAGTTGTATCGGGACGACGTTAAGGGAAACAAAGCAGAATTGTTATCTTGAATGTTTGCTTTATTCTATTGCCATGGAAGGATATAATCAACTCATTGTTCTTTTTGAGTTTAGTCAAGTTGAGGACCATTCTTCACCCATGCCTATTTGAAAACAATCAAAAACATAATGAACCTAGAACTCATATAAATGAAAGGAAGTTACTGAGAGCAGAAGATCGTCATACCTTTTTGACTTAGAAATAAAATGGAACCATAGATGATTAATCTTTGTCTATGTGAGTGGCCTCTCAAGCTTCTCGTACTTTTGTTTCACGATCTGTTTTCATTGTGAGTGCCAAAGAAATAAGTATGAGACTTGAGAAACGGAAGAGTCGCGCACAGGTGAGTTAACTCGGGGTTAGAAGTAGGTTTTATAAACTTGACTGATATGAGCCGTTGCAGCTCATTAAAACAGATCAGACGGTAGAGCGCATGTCCCTCATATATACCCAAAAAATAGGATCCCTCAAGAGACTATATATATATACAGAGTCATTTTATTGAGGGATCTTTATTTTTGGTTTATTTATAGAGATATACATTTGACAAGCTTTTTGATTTATATATGTACTAGCCAATAGCCCCACACGCTGCTGCGGGGTGATAGGTGGTTTGTGTGCGTAGAAGAGTTAAAATGGAGGAATAATAATATTTTTTACAATCAAGTAAACCACTTTTAGTTTGGACTAAACCTTTGCAATGGAACTTGTTGAGTACAAAGTACATCATTGCTTGATAGTAGAGGAATGGAGAAAAAAATTATGAAAAAGCATCAGAGATTAAAACAGATAAAAGATTCATATATCATCACACATGAGGATTTAGTAAATTCAAAGCAATGTCTTGGTTAGTGGAATGTATAAGTCAGGCAAGTTAGGCAAGATGGCTTGAAATACATTGTTACCAAGTTTTAATAGGAACCCAATTGCATACCAATTTCTTATGGGGTGTTTTTTTTCATAACTCGCTATCAAAAGCCAGAAATTTGCCCTCTAATTTGTTCTATCATATGCTCGGTCTCTAAAAGCATGTCCTAAAATCTTTTTATAGCATGTGACACTGCCCATGTTCTCCAACTTTTTCACAGTAGCTCATAACTTGGATTTTCTAACTATAGCTTAGACCATAGAGGTTTTTTTGATAAACTCTATTTTAGTATTTGTTGTATCACTCTATTGCACTCTATTAGTAGTCAATTATTTGCTTAACCATGTTTTGGTAATATTATTTACGAGAGAGACAAAGCAGTGGTATGAAATAAAGTTTAAGTATTGACACTGCAATCTTCTTAGCATCAATATTAGAATCCTGTAATCATATTTATCTTCTTCTTAAGAAATCCAAAGTACCCTTAAAGGTTTAAAGATTAAAAGCCATTTGTATCGGTCATTCCTAAGTCTTGACAGGCTACTAGGCTTACAGGGGCACATGGCTTATCTTTGTTGAATTTAGGATCTTATTACATTGTACATTTTAGAATTTCAAATGGTGGAGTTTAGAGTCTGGTAATTTGTTGTTGCGATAAGAAAGCAATATGTTTTAGCTTTGTTAGGTGATTCAGAGCTTAATCCTAAACGCTCAGATGCAGAGAAAAAAATAGAAAGGTAACACAATTGAAAATTCATTGTGTTTGTCTTTTGTTGCAAATTCTACATACAAGTAATTCTATATCAAATGAACCTATAAAACGCTAAAGCTACATACAAGTTGTTTTGTTTCTATCCTGAATTGAACTCATATCAAATGGTTTCTATATATGCTACTGCATCTCTATATATGCAATTCACTCTTATTCTGTCTATCTAACCTCTGTTTTTGGTTTGAAAGTGGAATATTGATAATCAAGAAATAAGGGACAAGAAAGCAACATCACGGGGAAATCTAGGGCTGGCATGGTATGATAATTTACCGCGATTACCGCAAAACCAACCGAGCCAATAAAGTTGGTAACCGACATAGTTAGTTACCGACTTCTACGGTACGGTTACGGTACCAACTTCATTCCGGCGGTACGGCACGGTAACAGATTTTAATTACCGTGGTAATTACCGTACCGACTGTTATTTATATATATATATAATTAAAATTATATTAAATCCTTTAATCCTAGCCGTTGATTAAAGATCTATTAATCCTAGCCGTCTATCCTATACTAACCTAGCGCAAAACAAGATGTAATAGAAGGGATATTATGTCATATTATTAACCTAGTGGCTAATACGTATTAATCCTTAACATTATCCTATACTTATTGGAAGTTCTGGGCAAAACAGTGTGTAGCAGTCATTGAGGTTTGTTTTTCAGTTGTTTGATGAATTGAAGGGAAACTTATTTTCATTTACTAGTGCAGCGTTGATGAATTGATGAATATTGAACAATTTGAAGTTTTGAACTGTGTTTGTGACTTTGTGGTTGTATGATTCATTTGTATGAACCTTGTTAAGTTGGTTTATAAGTTATAACTCTTTGTTGATTATTTCATATTACATTTTGAAATTATGCAACAGTTCATAGCAGGAGAACTCCAAAAAATTTGGGTCAGGTCTTATTTTTCATGAAAAAAATTGGCTCAATTTAATGTTGGTACAAGATCCAACCGTACCGTACCAACATGTACCGTACCGTACAGTACCAACATGTCGGTATATCGACTTTGGTGGTTGGTAATGGTAATAGAATTTTGTTTATCGATTATAATTGGTTGGTAATTGATAATGATAAAAAAGTTGATAGCCGTACCATGTCAGCCCTAGAAAATCCAAGGAAGACTAGACTCTAGAGGCCCTTTTAACCTTTTTAGTTGAATAGCCAGCCATATTTTGGTACAATTGGCCGTGATGAAACTTTTTTGTATAGATGTCTAACCAATAGGCTGTTAGACAAAAGCATCAATCCCAACACCTAACGGACATGGCCTTAATTATAGCTTTGGCCGATGGCATAGATAAAACTTTTGTATATATGTATATATAATCAATCAAATATATATGTATATATAGTAGATTCTTGTAGAATATATGTGCTTATAGATAATGAATAGAATCAATCTCACTATTATGAATAGGGAGGAGCTCTTTATATAGAGACTCACTCTAAGTACAATGGCACAATCCTTTATGGATTGGGATAAGTCCATAATGTAAACCTATTACAACTAGGGCACACGCATAAGGCCCATGGGCTAAGCCCATATACATGGCATAAGACCAAGTGCACACACGCACATGTTATATGTCCTACAACACTCCCCCTTGTGCCGCGCGTCGAAATGCCGGATGGTGCTTACAATGTTGCCTCGTTAAAACCTTGCCAAGTAATAAAAACCCTGTGGAAAAAAACAACCTTGGTCGAAGGAAAAAGAGTACAGCACACCATGCTTCTCAATCGAGAGCGTGGCTCCCCCTGATAAGTAGCTCACTTAGGGAGGCTCGATAGTCGTCGCATTCCAATGCTCTTCATATGCTTCTCGAGAGTAGACTTGGGCAGAGATTTAGTAAACAAGTCCGCTACGTTTGCCTCTGAACTCACTTGATTAACTTGAATGTTGAGGAGGGCTTGCTGTTGCTGATTATAGAAGAACTTTGGTGAGATGTGCTTCGTATGATCACCCTTGATGTAGCCTTGCCTCATTTGTTCAATACATGCGGCATTGTCTTCATAAATACAAGTCGGCTTGTCTGTGGTGGAGCTCAATCCACTAGTCCCTCTAATGTGTTCTATAACTGATCTGAGCCAAACACATTCGCGAACAGCTTCATGTAGCGCTATAATCTCTGCATGGTTGGAGGATGTCGCCACTAAGGTCTGCTTTGTGGATCTCCAAGATATCGATGTATTCCCAATGGTGAAGACATAACCAGTTTGGGAGCGCCCCTTATGTGGATCTGATAAGTATCCAGCATCCGCGAAACCAACCAAGATATCATTAGGTGTTTCGTTATAAGGGCAGAAAGCGGTGCCAAGTACATTGGGAGAGTAATGCTTCTCGGCATCTAAGTATGCATGCATGCACAGCGCTCGGCAGTCATGTGCACAGCTCCTCTCGGCTGCTGCATCATGCTCGGCAGCATGTGCACCATGCACAGTAGCGTGCACGTAGTGCCTGGCAGCTGCAGCGCAGCACTCGGTGGCCAGCGTGCACCGCTCGGCAGGCAGCAGGCAGTGCTCAGCCGGCAGCGTGCACATCTTGGCATTCTGCATGCAGTGCTCGGCAGTGTGCACCCAGGGCACAGCCGGCAGTGTCTGGTGCTCGGCAGGGGCAGCACTGTGCTCGGCAGCGTGCACACAGCTCTCGGTAGCTGTGCACAGCGCACGGCAGCAAGGTGCACCGTACCCGGCAGCTTGGTTCCTTAAGTGACCAGCGCCTAGATTCTCAGGAACTCTGCACTCTTTTGCAATCCATCTTGAATCCTTATATGGAAAGAACAGGCCCATGTCCATTGACCCTTTAAGGTATCGAAATATGTTCTTGACACCAGTCCAATGACGTTGCGTTGGCGCAGAGCTATATCTAGCTAACAAGTTTACAGAGAAAGCAATGTCTGGCCGAGTGCACTGAGCCAAATATAGTAGCGCACCGATTGCACTAAGATATGGTACCTCGGCTCCAAGTACATCCTCGCCATCCTCTTTAGAACGGAATGGATCTTTCTTAACATCCAAACTCCGGACTACCATGGGGGTGCTAACTGGATGCATTTTATCCACATTGAAGCGCCTGAGCATCTTGTGAACATATGCACTTTGGTGTACTAAGATTCCAGAGGCTCGGTGCTCTAGCTCAATGCCTAGGCAAAACCGAGTCTTCTCCATGTCCTTCATCTCAAACTCGGACTTCAGATGTGCCGCGGTCTCATTGATTTCATCAAGAGTCCCTATGATATTCATATCATCCACATAAACGGCGACTATCGCAAATCCGGAACTCGTTTTCCTTATGAACACGCAAGGGCACAACTCATTGTTCTTATAACCCTTCCTAATCAAGTAGTCACTAAGACGGGTATACCACATCCGTCCGGATTGCTTCAATCCGTATAGTGAGCGTTGCAACTTAATGCAGTACGCACTCCGTGGTTTAGAGTCACTTGACTTAGGCACCTGGAAACCATCAGGTAATTTCATATATATCTCTGAATCAAGATCCCCATAGAGATATGCTGTAACCACGTCCATGAGCTGCATGTCCAGTTTTTCAGATACTACCAAACTGACAAGGTAGCGGAAAGTGATTATGTCCATTACGGGAGAATATGTATCCTCGTAGTCTATTCCAGGGCGTTGTGAGAAACCTTGCGCCACAAGGCGAGCTTTATACCTTAGTATCTCGTTCTTCTCATTACGCTTTCTAACAAAGACCCATTTATGTCCCACAGCCTTTACACTTGGCGGTGTTAGCATAACCGGTCCAAACACCTGTCGCTTTGTTAGGGAATTCAATTCCTCCTGGATAGCAACTTTCCATTTAGGCCAATCCGCTCTACGTTCACATTCATTGACGGAGCGTGGTTCGATATCATCGTGCTCAATTATCTCAAGAGCCACGGCATAAGCAAATACATCATCGATATGCATGGATGATCGGTCCTGCAATGATACTGTGTTCTCATAACACATCGAGATTTCCATGTTCTCGATTACCGATTCGGGTCCCGGGGCGTCCCCCAAGCATACCGACATCGTTTCTAGGACATAGGTGTAATCAGAGACAATCTCGTGAGAAGGATTCTCAGTATCGATGAGTAAGGGATTGGATTGTGCCAGAGGAGCCCTTTTCTTCCTGGGCTGCACATCTTTCGAACCAAGTGGCCTCCCCCTCTTCTTTTGAGGAGCCACGGCCTCCACCCGTCCAGTAGGGTCGGCAGCGCCCATGCTAGGGGCAGCGGTGCTCGGACCCGGGGTGTCCATGCCCATCTTTGGGACTTCTAGCCTTGCAGGGACATTAGCAGCTGGTATGTCCGATCTCGTGACCTTAGCAATCTCAGCAAAAGAGTCGGGCATCGAATCCGCCACTTGCTGGAGCTCAAGGATTCACCTCACTTCCTTCTCGGCATGAGAAGTACGGGGATCATAATGAGCAAGCGTTGGAACTGACCAGGCCAATTCCTGTCGTTCACGCTGAGCATGTATGCTCTCATCTCCCTCTAACGACGGGACGACGGCCTCATCAAAGTGACAATCAGCGAATTGGGCCTTAAAAAGATCACCTGTCAAAGGCTCTATGTATCTTATGATAGTTGGGGAATCATAGCCAACATAGATACTCAAACGTCGTTGCGGACCCATTTTCTTACGCAGTGGTGGCGTAATAGGCACATACACTCCACAACCGAATATGCGTAAGTGCGAAATGTCAGGCTCATATCCAGTAACCAACTGGTACGCACTAAACGCTTGGTTGGAGGCGGGTCGGAAACGAACTAACAAGGCTGCATGCAATATAGCATAACCCCAAGACGCAATAGGGAGATTTGAGCCCATGACCAGTGCTCTAGCTATCAACTGAAGTCTCTTTATCATAGCTTCAGCTAAACCATTTTGCGTATGCACGTGTGGAACAGAATACTCAATCTTTATTCCAACCGACATGCAATAGTCGTCAAAAGTCTTTGACATGAACTCACCGGTATTATCCATCCGAATCGACTTGATTGGATGATCAGGGTGGTTAGCCCTCAGCTTAATAATCTGTGCCAGGAGTTTGGGGAAAGCAGCATTCCTTGTGGACAATAAGGCGACATGCAACCAGCGTGTCGATGCATCCACCAGAACCATGAAGTATCTAAATGGTCCACATTCTGGATGGATGGGTCCACAAATATCACCTTGAATACGCTGGAGAAATGGGATGTTCTCTGTGTTTGCTTTAGCATAAGAAGGTCTGGCCACCAACTTAGCCATTGCACAAGCTTTACAAAACGATTTATGAGCATCAGACATAGTCAGTGACGCATCAGGAAGGGTCCGAATCCTCATGACCGAGTGAGGATCGGCGGAGCTGTCCTCTGGTGACACAAGTGTCAGCCGGGAGCTCACTTTGGCGACCACTGCATCTCTACCCTCTTTGGGGAGCATGTGTCCCAAACCTTTCCATTTTGTACGGAAGAAAGGATGTCCATATGAGTTTCGTAGAATCCTTATCATCATATCTCTTCCGGGGTGACCGAGGCGGTCATGCCATAGCTTGTACGAGTCATGGTCCCAATAATCATGTTCGGCGACCGCATAGGATTCAATAACCCTTATGGTGGTGAGGTACAAACCACAAGATTGATTCATTAGCTTCTCCAAGATGCGCTTAGAGCCGCACTCATTGGAGGTTACACAGAGGAACTCACGTCCATTCTCACAATGCGTCTCCAAGTGGAAACCATTGGCGCGGATGTCCTTGAAACTCAGTAGTGTTCGAAGGCCCGTAGGCGCATACAAGGCATCAGAAACAATGATCAAGGTTCCATTCAGCAGCAGGACCTAGCAGGTCCGCGCCCTTGAATGACAGGAGATGAACCGATCAAAGTCTTCACGGAAGTTTGACACGGCGTCAGCTCTGTAAAAAACAGCCGATTCCTCAGGATCGTGTGGATCGTCCCACTGTCTGCAAGGCACTCGATTTCTCCACGTGGCATACCTATCAAACAAGGTAGATACGTGAGAAAAAGATATAAAAATCGAAGGCAACAACCGAAGGCAACAATCGAAGGCAACGGTGTGCTTTGCAGAATTCCTGGCAGCCTGACCTTTGCTCACTAAAACGGTCATAACTCCTTCGTTAGGATGGATATGAATGAACCATAAAAACCGTTGGAAACTATACAGACGTAGCTTTCAAGTGATATGTGGATTGCATTCTAGTTCATCCGGAGCTGTTCACAAAGCTCTTCAGAAGTTACTGTACCGAAAGCGGCAGATTCATTGTTTTCGTTTTTGAATGCCCTGAATTGCAGCTTGCTCGTATGCCAATGCCATAGGCCCTTGGCAACGTTCGGCAACGCATTTCATCTACATATATGCCATTGCACTAAGCATTTGGCAACTTGGTAGTGCATGAGGAGCCACACACATGCCGTTGCATAGAGCACTCGGCAACAATCGTTGGCTGCACACTCTTTGGCGCCCATGGCGCACGATATGGGGCAGTAAGGAGGGGGGGCTCGGCAGCTCATCACTAGTGCACGGTACGAGGTGCACAGAGCTTCGGCAAATGCCACCTAGAGCTCGGCCCTGGTGCCCGGCAGTCGGTGTCCTATGCACGGCCTCGAATGTTCTGTGCTATGTAGCTCACTTAATGCTTGTCCTTGATGTAAGTGCACATCAATTGGTGATCAGTGCACATGCCCTTGTGTCCAATGCTAACATCTAGTGCTTAGTGCTCAACACTTCATACACAGTGCACGACAGTTCATGTGTAGGACACACAAATCTTGTCAACATCTGGCACAAAAGTGATGACATTCTTCACACAAAAAACGAAGCAATTGGCATACATGGGCGGCAATTGACACACAATTGGCGCAAAAATGATCTAGGGGCAGTAGGTAGCGTACAGAGTAGCAACAGGCATGTTGGGCGGCAACAGGCGCGTGACTGTCGGCAGCCGGCAGCCAGGTGCACGTGTGCTCGGCAGCAGTGCACAGCAGCTCGGCAACCATGCCGGCAGCATGTGTAGTGCACGCAGCTCCTAGGCAGCGCTTAATAGCTGCTTGCCTTAGGCTCAAAACAGTGTTGCCATGCTTCTAAACTCCATTGGTGAGTCTTAGAGCGGCATACAATGGTCAAGTGAATCGGATATTGTCAAGTGTTTGTATAAACATATCGAACACAATAGTTAAGAACATCGAATTTATTATACGCATAATGGTTTACAACCAAAGGTCTCAAAAACAATCGAACTAATTATGGCATAAAACATGCCTTATTACATATGCTTGAAAAAGGAAAAACAACAAACATGGAGGTAAAACAAACAAGTGCTCAACAACTTTAAAAGTCGGGTGCATCTAAGTCGGTTTGTTCCCGAAAATCCTCAACCGTAAGGTTGGCATTCGGCACTTTGTCCACTTCCATAGTGACATGACTCTCCACAGTTTCCTTATATTTCTTGTACGCAGCAATTATGTCGGCAGGTGCTCGGTATTGCTTCATCCAGTGGTCCTGTGATCCACAACGATAGCATATATTTGCCTTAGCATTTTTCTTGGCGAATTTCTGAACCTGCTTGGGAGCTCGGCCCCTAGGGGCGGGTGCCTCATCCTTCTTCCGGATATTAGGTTGGCCCTTAGAGCGTTTAGAACCTCTAGTGCCTCTCCTAGTCCGGGCGCCTTTACCAGAGCCTTGCTCACGGTGATATGGTTCATAATGATCTCGTGCTCTATGTTTCGTGACTTTCCCGCCTCTGGCTCTGTTGTAATTAGTCTATGGAACAACGAGTGTCCCAACAGGCCGAGCATTGTTTTTAGTCAAGATTTTACAATCCTTTTCCTCAGTTAGCAACAACGTCATAAGAGAGTCAAACGTTGGAGTAAGACCACTCTTATAGTCATGCATATACTGTTTCATCAAAGTAGATGATGACCTGGGAAAAGTGAGCAATGTCTTCTCTATGAGATCATCCTCGGACTTCTCAACTCCACAAAAATGCAGACGAGCACGTAGTGCAAGCATGTCTGTCTGGTACTCCTCTACAGATTTGTAATCCATTAGCCTGATGGAAGCCCATCCAGCCTGCAACTCTAGTAGAAGCGCAACATGAACATTACCAAGTCTTGTCGCGAGCTTGTTCCATAGCTCCAGCGGATCGGCTACTTGCTGGTATTGCCACCTCAATGTGGAATCCAGGTGCCGACGGATAAACATAAGCGCCTTGGACTTTGTTTTGTTGTCCGGCAGCTCAACACCCTCTGCAAGGGGTTCCGTGGGAGGATCGATGGTGGAGATATAGTCCTTGCCAATAAAAGTCTGCCTCATGTCGAGGACCCAGCGGTGATACTCACGGCCTTGGGCGTCCAGGGGATTAAACTACAAATGTTTGTCCATTGACTCTGCATACAAGAATTCAAGCAGTTAGTTCGAGACCAATTGGATTCGATGCTTAATTCTTAAATCAAACAGCCATGGATACCACACCATGCTGACCTAGAGAGGATATATAGTGCATATGTATATGTTTACAGCTGCGTGCACGTGCCAAGGCCCAACCTCGGCAGCAGTGCTCGGCAGGTGCACAGTAGGTGCACGTATGGTGCCCGGTGGCAGCGTGCGCGTGCACAGGGCCAATCCCCAGCAGCAGCGCTCGTCAGTAGCCTATCCGGTGCACATATGGTGCCTGACAGCAGTGCACGTGCACAGGGTCGATCCCCGGCAGCAGTGCACGTCAGTGCACAGAAGGTGCGCATGCGCGCCGGTAGCAGCGTGCACCCGCGCACAGGGGCAGGCCCCGGCAGCGGTGCTCGGCAGTGCACAGCGGCAGCATGGCAGGCATATGCAATCACTCCTCTAGGGTTTTATTTAACAAATTGTACCTGCAAAGACAAACGTCCCAAGCATAGAAGGGAGATGGAGAAGGGAGGAAAGAACTTTATCCCCCCCGAGTTTAGTTAACTTTGAATGAGTTTAGGGTTTCAAAGTACATACCTTTTTCGATAAATTCTCCAAATAAGCTTGGGATCTTGTATTTTGATGCTTGAGCAGCGGCTGTGCGCAGCAAAAATCAGCGGTGCGCGGTAGTGCAAGTCTGTGCGCAGTGGTGCGCGGTGGTGTCCGGTAGGTGCGCGGCGGTGCGCGTTGGTGTCCGGTAGGTGCGCGGCGGTGCACAGGGGGGTGCACGTCGGTGCTCGCGGCAGTGCGCAGGTAAGGGCTGCCGAAAACAAATTTTTGGATTTTGGGGTTTTGTTTTCGGTTTTGGGTTGGCCGATATTAGCTAGGGTTTTCTAGAGCAAAACGTGACTGATAACGTCTTGTAGAATATATGTGCTTATAGATAATGAATGGAATCAATCTCACTATTATGAATAGGGTGGAGCTCTTTATATAGAGACTCACTCTAAGTACAATGGCACAATCCTTTATGGATTGGGATAAGTCCATAATGTAAACCTATTACAACTAGGGCACACGCATAAGGCCTATGGGCTAAGCCCATATACATGGCATAAGACCAAGTGCACACACGGACATGTTATATGTCCTACAACATAGATGTATATATAATCAAGCCTATAAGGTCAGACACCAGCGGTTGCAAAAATTTGGCTGTAATTTCAGAACCTTACAATTATGTTATATTTTTAATTGTTGATTAGATATATGTCTCTTTCTCATTGCTTAAGCTCAGTTGTATCCAAGGTTTAAAATATCTAAAATATTTTTTTGAAATTTTCATTTTTTACAAACATCGATATTAATTTTCATATCTTTCTGATATTTTATATTTAGTCTATTTTTAGTCAAATATATAATTTTTATATAAATTTAAAAATAAATTTCATTGATTTGATAATTTCTCGATATATCCATCAAGATATCCATTTTTCAAACCACTAAAAATTTCATGCTTGTCGATAATTTAATTCTTGATTGTATCTAACTAGGACTGGTCAGAGAAGTTTTTTCCTATAATCAATAGGCTGTTGGACACAACCTTATGAATATGAATGCAACGGTGTCTATATCATGCATATAGTTTAAGTAGCAAATATCTTTTTTAAGAGGTAATTATCAATAATTACACTTTTAAGATCATGATTAGTAATAGTAAACATGTCTTTTATTTTTACTAATAACTCATTTTTCATCCATTTTAACTAATAAATTCTGTTAACTAGTAAATAACAAAATTATCCATTTATATTTTTGTATCATTACCTAGTGTTAGTAGAATTACGACATAAGAGTACTGATCCTCAGTAATTTTTGATAATATTACTTAATATCAGTAACATTGTGACATGTAAATATATGAATACTAACCCTTAATAAACATCGCATATATACATTTCGTTATTATTTACAACATTACTAAATGTCAATAACATTACGGTATATAAATAGTTACTAACCTTCAATATTTTAGTAGTTACTGATATTCAATAGGATCATAAACCATTTTACATGAAATTACAAATACTCTCAAGTTTTTGAACTGTTCAAGCCTGACAAACCCTTACAAATTGGGTGGCACCGTTGTCGTTCTGAAGATCAATAGAACTAGCCATTTTTTAAGGTTAGTAGGGTTAGGAATTTCTGAAGGTCAGTAGCATTAGCCATTTTTAGGGTTAGTGGCGTTATGAATTTTTGAAGGTCAGTAGCATTACACATGTCTGAGATCATTAACATGATTTATTTTTGAGGGTCGGTATCAATACCATAAATGCAAATATATGAGTATTTACAAACCCTCAATAGTTTACTAAATACTGTCGCTTAGTAGAATTAAGAAATCATTTCACTATATAATAAGTCACCATAATTTGAAAGAAGAAAATAAATATTAACAGAAGTAAAAAGATCAAATATCAGGCAAACTAGACATGAAGTTACGCTAAAGAGACATAAACTCACAAGAGACAACACATTCACAGTAGACATAAAGTTACTGACACTCAAGAGACTTATTACACATTCACACGTTTCAATACTCTCAAACCTCTACAAACAGAGATGGTCAGTGACTCTTCTACTACTCAGCACCCTTAACTGGTTTTTCTAGTTTCCAGTTGCTTTGTGATTTGCTCTACCTCTTCCCACTCAAAATTGAAGTATATCTAATTACACAAAACAACACAATCATGCATCTTATGTGTTGGTTTCACAATGATATAACAATCATCTAGCTTACCTCTCATCTAAATGCTCATCCAATTGTGAAGGCCGAGGCTAGTCAAGATCTGGGAAATCAAACAGAGAGCGGCGACGATGAGGGCGAGACGGATCTCGATGTAGAATTGAAAACTCCAAATCTGATTCCAGCTTTGCGATTTACCTCGTTGTCGTTTATAATCAATCGGCGACGTCGCCTTCTGTCATGGATGACCAGACCAAACTTAAATTCGCGAGGTAAATAGCCAGATCCATTGCAACAACACTTAGCCCCAAATTGGAATTTGCCAGATCCACGATGCTAGACACCCATCACCGCCTTGGGTCATCCACGACATGAGTAAGGAGTCGTCGATGACTTGTGGGATGACGGCTCTTCAATGACCATGAAGTTGCCGATGAATTGGTCAATGTCTCAAACACAAATCATCGATTGCTGCCCCCATCAGACTCGATTCAATTCGCCGGAAGCCCTAGGAGGTGGAGCTTTCAATTATGAGAGGAGAGGGGTTTGATGGATTTGAGAGAGAGGAAGAAGAAGAAGAAGAAGAAGAATAAAAAAGGAGAAGAATAAGGAGAGAGCAGATCGAATGGGTGGGTGAGGAGAGTCATGATTTTAGGATAACGGTGGAGTTAATTTGTTACTAAAAATGGTAGTCGAGTGAGCTACCACTCCGAGCCGCTGGAGGGGTTAAGGTTAGAGCTCTTTTCATGAGATTCTTTACCATGCGGATGATCGAACCAGTGACCTCCTTACTACCAGGAGTATCACTGTGACATTCGCCAAACATAATGGACCTAGCCCCGACCACTAGACCAAACCCATATAGATGATAACGGTGGAGTTAATGAATCACCGTTGGTATAGTCTGCGGATAGGAAAATTTTATGATAGGTCTGCTACTGGCAAATATAGATGTCAAAGTGTAGTTGGTGGTAGCTGTTTATTTTTTTTAACACTCTTATCACTTGATGTATGTTGCTGGTAGCAAAATCAGCAAGTTGCAATGAACCTATAAAACCCGCACCAATGCACGCCGCAGCAACGCGCGGCATATCAACCTAGTTCACTTCCATGCACCCCAACACGTTCCCACCTGAGCTGTCCTCTCTTCCCACTAAAAGTGCATACCAACCCCGATTCCATGCTTCACAGTATTCAGAATATGAGCCCCCCACAGTATCATTTCGAATAATGGACATAAATTGTTCCTTGGTGGATTTGTCTGGAATATGAGCCCCCCACAGTATCATTTCGTCCTTATTTCTCTTCATCACGTGAAGATGATCAAGTAGGACGAAGTGTGCTTCAATTTTTAATCGGTGATCCGATATGGAGGACACTAGTCACCTTGCATGTCCTGTAACAGACAAATGTACATTACATGCAAAGCCGTGGCCTCCTATAAGTACCTCACCAGTCTCTAGTCTTCTTCAGACTCATCAAAAACAATAACCATGGTGATACTCAAAGCTCTCTTTCTTTCCACTCTTCTTCTCGCATCTATCTCCTTCACTCTTGCTCAACATCATGAGGATCCTTCCCAGCAGTTGGAGCAATGCCAGCGGCGCTGCCAGATGGAGATGCCGCGCGGCGTTCAACAGCAGCAATGCCAGCAAGAATGTAGAGAGCAGATGGGAGGCCGCGGCATAACCCCGTTCTCTCGAGATCCTGAGCAGAAGTTTGAGCAATGCATGGAGAGGTGTCAATCAATGCAACACGGCCAGCAGCAGCAGTGTCGCCAACAATGCGGCCAACAGATGAGCCAGCATGAGCGGCAACAAATGTGCCAGCAGCGTTGTCAAAGGCAGCAACACGGTGGGGATTGGCAACAGCAGCAACAATGCCAAACAAGGTGATAAATAATCTAGAGCTCTCTCATATATTGCTCAATGATGCTAAATTTAGTCTATTGAACAAGCTCATTAGATTACCATATATAATATTCTAAAACCACACCTTTTCCAAACACAAGGTGCGAGAGCCAATTTGAGCTGCAAGTAGAAGAACAAGTCATTAACCCATCAAGAGAAACGGAACAGCAATTTGAGGAGTGCCAAATGAGCTGCCGATCTAGGCAACAGGGCCGCCAGCAATGTACCCAGCAATGTGCTCGACAAACTTGCCAGCAACATTGTCATAGGCAACAAATAGGCGATAGGCGTCAACAGCAACAGTGCCAAGAAAGGTGATGATACTGATATATATATATATACACATATTTTTTGGATCTGATATATAATAGGGGTATTTCATTATACACCCAATTTTTGTACATGGTTTTAAGATAAACCCACTCATTATTTAATTTCAAGCTACACCCAAATATTACCAACTAGGATAATATAAAGCTGATTACATCTCTCCTTTGATTTATAATTATTACTATAATTATGGAAATTATCTTTACGAGTTTTACTGATTTTATGTTAAATAATGAATTTGAAACATATTTTTTGGTAATCAAAAACTTCTATCTTAGAAGGAGAAATTTTGTTAACTTACGAGTTGCAATCTAACTTTCACCGAAGTTTTTCACAAACTCTTTCAAAACCCCTAATTCCTAACCCCTAACCTCTAACCCAAAACTTATCATTTCATCTATTTCTAACCTAACTAGCTTAAAGGTAGAAGTTTAAGTTATTAACCTAGCTAATAGGTTTTTCTTTTAATTAACCTAAAGAGTAGACAAGTTTTTCTAATATACTTAAACCTAGAGATATGTTTATAAGATCGAAATACACTTAGTGAATATACCTAAAAGGAAGACAAAATAATCTATATATATATACCCTACCACAAGATACACTTAGTGTAAGCATGTTTGCTACCCTTACATAAGAGAATTATGGGTACAATGATGCAAAAGAAAGGATTTGTAAAAATAAATCTCATGAATAACATACCTTATAATTAAGTAGATAACATAGAGAATATGATACATGTTCACAATAGATTGAAAATTTCTCTAAACTGAAGTGTGTGTATTATGAATTCATGATATTTTATATATAAAAGTTTCCACCATGAAAATTTATGGACACAATTGATTATGATAAAACTAAGGAGAAATGTTTTAGCTGATTCAAAATATAAGTAGATAACATAGAGAATATGATAACGAATGAGTGATAAATGTTCACAATAGATAGAAAATTTCTCTAAACTGAAGTGTTTGCATTATGTATTCATGATATGTTATTGATTATGATAAAACTAAGGAGAAATGTTTTAGCTGATTCAAAATATAAGTAGATAACATAGAGAATATGATAACGAATGAGTGATACATGTTCACAATAGATTGAAAATTTCTCTGAACTAAAGTGTTTGTATTATGTATTCATGATATGTTATATATAAAAGTTTTCACCATGAAAATTTATGGACACAATTGATTATGATAAAACTAAGGAGAAATGTTTTAGCTGATTCAAAATTAAATGGGAGCTAAGATTAAGAAAATAATTTGATTTTACTTTTTTATGTCTGATGGGTAAATTAGGCTATTGAAAAAAAATGAGAGAAGCTAATAATTGAAGGTTTTGGGTGTAAAATGAAAACAAACACATAGATGGGTGTGTATTAAAACAAGCTTCATAATTTGGGGTTTTATCTAATTTTCTCTATATAATAACATGAGATTGAGTATATACGAGTGAATTTTACACGCTGAAAGACTTATACCGTTGTTCAAATATTTAACATAAGATCCCATAATACAATAAATTTATCCACATTTCAATTGCTACTATTCTAAAACTGGATCAATCTATCCTACACAAGGTGTGAGAGACAATTCCAACAGCCAGAAGAAAAACTAGAAATTAACCCATCAAGAGATCCCGAACAAAAGCTTGACCAATGCCAACAAAGTTGCCAAATGATGCAACAAGGCCAACAACAACAGCAGTGCCGTCGACAATGTGCACAACAATTGAGCCACAAAGAGCGTCAACAGATCTGCCAACAACGTTGTCAAATGCAAGATAGTAATGACAAACAGTGCCAAAAAAGGTGATTCAAGTGACTTAATATAATGATATAAGAATCACTTCCTACAAAATTTAGCTTTATAATTTATTCTTATATTTGTCTATGTATGTAACTATGTTCATTTATATTATTTATTTGGGCATGATTTATTAACTCATTATAAAATTTAACCTTCAAAAACAGGTGCATGCAACAACTCGAGCAAGGAGAAATAGAAATAGAGATGAACCCTTCAAGAGATCCCGAACAAAAACTTGAGCAATGCCAACAAAGTTGCCGGATGATGCAACAAGGCCAACAACAACAGCAGTGTCGTCAAAAATGTGCCCAGCAATTGAGCCAGCGAGAGCGTCAACAAATCTGCCATCAACGTTGTCAGATGCAAGATAATGATCAACACTGTCAAAGAAGGTAACTCAAATGACTTGTCAATATAATGATTTATTACTTCCAACAAAACCAAGCATGATAAAATTATTCTCATATTTTTATCTATTCTTATGTATGCTATTCGTGCATGATTTATCAACTCATTATAAAATTTAACCTTCAAAAACAGGTGCATGCAACAACTCGAGCAAGGAGAAATAGAAATAGAGATGAACCCTTCAAGAGATCCCGAACAAAAACTTGAGCAATGCCAACAAAGTTGCCGGATGATGCAACAAGGCCAACAACAACAGCAGTGCCGTCAACAATGTGCCCAGCAATTGAGCCAACGAGAGCGTCAACAAATCTGCCATCAACGTTGTCAGATGCAAGATAGCAATGATCAACAATGCCAAAGAAGGTAACTCAAATGACCTGTCAATATAATGATTTATTACTTCCAACAAAACCAAGCATGATAAAATTATTCTCATATTTTTTATCTATTTTTATGTATGCTATTTGTGCATGATTTATCAACTCATTATAAAATTTAACCTTCAAAAACAGGTGCATGCAACAACTCGAGCAAGAAGAAATAGAAATAGAGATGAACCCTTCAAGAGATCCCGAACAAAAACTTGAGCAATGCCAACAAAGTTGCCGGATGATGCAACAAGGCCAACAACAACAGCAGTGCCGTCAAAAATGTGCCCAGCAATTGAGCCAGCGAGAGCGTCAACAAATCTGCCATCAACGTTGTCAGATGCAAGATAGCAATGATCAACAATGCCAAAGAAGGTAACTCAAATGACTTGTCAATATAATGATTTATTACTTCCAACAAAACCAAGCATGATAAAATTATTCTCATATTTTTTATCTATTCTTATGTATGCTATTTGTGCATGATTTATCAACTCATTATAAAATTTAACCTTCAAAAACAGGTGCATGCAACAACTTGAGCAAGGAGAAATAGAAATAGAGATGAACCCTTCAAGAGATCCCGAACAAAAACTTGAGCAATGCCAACAAAGTTGCCGGATGATGCAACAAGGCCAACAACAACAGCAGTGTCGTCGACAATGTGCCCAGCAATTGAGCCAGCGAGAGCGTCAACAAATCTGCCATCAACGTTGTCAGATGCAAGATAACAATGAGCAACAGTGCCAAAGAAGGTGATTCCAATGTCCTGTCAATATAATAAAATATCACTTCCTACAAAACTTAATTAGTATGATAACATTATTCTCATATTTTGTCTATCTATGTTCATTTATGTTTTTCGGGCATGATTTATTCACTCATTCTAAAATTTTACCTTAACAAACAGGTGCATGAAGCAGCTCGAGCAAGGAGAAATAGAAATAGAGATTAACCGCTCAAGAGATCCCGAACAAAAGCTTGAGGAATGCCAACAAAGTTGTCGAATGATGCAAAAAGGCCAACAACAGCAGCAATGTCGTAGACAATGCGCACAACAATTGAGCCAGCAAGAGCGCCAACAGATCTGCCAACAACGTTGTCAGATGCAACAAAGTGGAGATCATCAACAGTGCCAGAGAAGGTGCCAGCAACAACTTGAACAGGGTCAGGTCCAGAACTACCACGGAATTAGTCGGCGTCAGAGCCAAATGAACAACCCTTACTTCTTTCCCTCAGACATGTTTCAAGAAAAGTTCAGGTCTGAAGAAGGTGCGAAATATGTTCTTGAGAGGTTCACCATGAATCAAAATATGCTTCTTCGCGGCATTAGGAACTACCGATTAGCCATCTTGGAGGCCAGGACCAACACTTTCGTCCTCCCACACCATTCTGACGCTGAATCCATTTATGTTGTTATCAATGGTGGGTAGACTTCCTCTGTTATGGATTGAATCATTTATAAAAGCATAAATCCTCATTATTAATTGTATAATAAACTTGTTATTTCAGGACGTTGCACCTGTACAATGATGATTCAAGACAACAAAGACTCCTTCAACTTAGAAAGGGGTGATGTCCTCAGAGTTCCTGCAGGGGCTATGGTCTACCTTGTTAACGACAATGAAGAGACTCTAAGAATGGCCAAGCTCATACAGCCAGTCAACACTCCTGGACGATTTGAGGTAATCAAACTCAAAAACAATTTGATTCTGTTTTGGAAATGGTATAGTTTCTATAACATTTGGTTAATTTGCGGCAGGATTTCTTCCCTGGAAGTTCACAGAACATAGACTCATACTTCAGCGTTTTCAGCGATGAAATTCTTGAATCAGCCTTCAATGTAAGTTTTAGTTTTTTAATTTGTAGTTTTGTATTAACTTGGTACCAACCTGATTAACATAATACTAACTAGGATCCATTGATTTTTGGGATTAGACCACAAGCGATCAGCTACAGAGGATATTTGGAGAACAACAAGAGAAGGAAGGCATGGTGGTGAAAGCCTCACAAGAACAACTGCAGGCTTTGAGTCGACATGCTTCTTCTCACAGCAAGGGTCGTCAGTCTAGCAAGGGTCCATTCAACGTTCATAGCCAAAAGCCTATCCAGGCCAATGAGTTCGGTAGAGTGTTCGAAGCTCGCCCTGAGAAGTTTGATCAGCTCCAGGACATGAATGTTGCAGTCACTTGTGTTGAAATAAACAATGTAAGTATATCAGGCAAAGAAGTGTGTTATATTTTATCATATTCTTCTTAGAAGTTGATGAAATTATTTTTTGGGCATTTTGCAGGAAGCTATGATGTTGCCACACTACAATTCTAAGGCAATATTCGTGGTGTACGTTGTGGAAGGAAACGGACGTGTTGAGATGGCATGCCCACACATGGAAAGCCAAATGGCTGCGGATGAAGAACAAGAACAAGCAGAACAGAGTGGAAGTGTCATGAAGGTCACTGCTGATGTATCAGAGGGTGATGTTTTCGTTATCCCAGCAGGTCATCCCATTGCCATTACTGCCCAAAAGAACAACAACAACAACAAGAAGACGCTTCAAGGCCAACAGTTGAAAATGTTGGGATTTGGAATCAATTCTCGAAACAACATGAGGACCTTCATTGCAGGTTAGCCTTTTTTGGTTTCAGAATAAATTTAGATATTAAGGATTTCAAGCATTGTATATTAGTTGGTTACTAAGACATGTATTGCAGGGAGAGAGGCTAACCCAATCAGGATGATGGAGAGAGAGGCTAAGCAGCTAACCTTCGGGCAAGAGATGGAGCAGATCATCAACAAGCAGAAGCAATCTTATTTCGTCCCGATGCAGCAGAGCCAGCAGCAGGGAGGAGGCAGGGTCGATCAGCCCTTGTCTTCAATTTTGGAATTCGCTGGCTTTTAAATCGATATAAGCAGTGCTTTAGGGAGTGGTGAGCTAGTAATGCACGCAGCATGGTGTAATAACATCTAAGCTGTAGCTTAGGGAGAGAATAATACATGCAGCAAAGATGAAATGAAATCTTAGTAGTAGTATGTAGAGCAGTACTATCTAGATAGGCTGTGCTAGAGTTTACGAGTGCAAGTTCATGTAGAGTGAGCTGTTGCGTGAAAAATTGTAGCTCTAGCTATCTATCGCATGAAATAAAATATTTTTTTCTATGCTATTTCTGTTCATTCACTAGTGTTCCTTGACTGAAACCTCTATTTTTGATTCATATATATTTCCAGTTACATAAGTATATACTTGATTTATTACTCTAAGCTCAAAACTAAGTAACTAACACAAACATCCGCACAAGAACAATAAATATCATCTGAGACATCCTCTTCGAACCTGTTAAACAGAAGATCAGGACAAAATTTATACAAATTATGGTCTTATTTTTATTAATCTAATCACAACGAACTTGGTGGAGATCCAATTCAACTAGATAACCTGCCTGATTTTAGATTCATCTGATCCAAGATGATCAAGCAACTCATAAAAGGATGTACATGTACAAACTTGTCTCATATCGCCCACCAAGCACCATATGAGCACACGTCAAATTTGTCATGTTGAACACTAGGCGTCATGCATGTAATGTGCGTAACCAAATGCACATGTACCTCATACTTACACAAGTATCCAAAAAAATCCACATGAGAAAGGGGTCGATGTCATCATTATATTCAGCAATATCAAGCAAATAGCTAAGGTAGCTAAGTTAGCAGTAAGAATGGCGGTTGGCAATAAGATGATACATATGACGAAACACAATGGAATCAAACTCAGAAGATAGAATTAAAAATGTCTTTTACAAACACCTTAATCCTCAAGAGTATTCACGTCTTCTTGTAGTGATTCCGCAATCGAAGCCACATTGATGTTTTCCTTTTGAAGATAGTGGGAGTTTCCACATCTTCAATAAAGTTGTTAACGAATCAAATTTCAATCCAATCCAATCCAATCCAATCCAATTCTATATCTAATCTTAATTCAATCTTTGTTGCAAAACGCCTCCTATTGGTCTCGACTGACTAACCAAATCTTAACCAGGCCAATCTCATTCTTCTGTTATGATCTGATAACTAATTAACCCAAACCATTTTTGTTCAATCACTCTTAAATTTATATTTTATGGTTAAAAAACAAACATAATTGAAAAAAAACATTATTTTCATCATTCGATTTATACCAAAAGGTGATTGGGCACGAATTTTGTGACTCAGGTGATCATGACTTCTAATTAAGTAGTTCCTACTTTAACAAAACCAACTAGGAAGCCAATGGTAAAAGTTGTACTAAAGAGCTAAATTGCAAAACAATGAAAACTATACGGGTCAAAATTGTATTAAGACATCTCCAGTAATATTGATAAAAGTGAACTTTGTTAATTTTTTAAATAAATTAATGCTTTAACAGAATATATAAAACATTGTTAAACTAGATAATTACTAAATGTAATTGATAAATTTATCAATTTTAGATACATAACTAACATAATAGCTAAATTTGATTGTTGTTGAAAGACATTTGACATATGTGTGCCTTGGTCTATGCTAGTTAGAATGGGATTCATATTCCCTGGTAGAATGAGATTCATGTTCCCTAGTAGTGATAGGATATCTATTTGTTTTCCATGTATGATTATGAAAGACCCTATATATAAGGAGCTCCTATCAATGAAAGTGTAGACACAATTCTCTTTTGAATTAATTCTCCCAAATCACGTTATCAGCACGCTCTCTAACCCTAGAACCTAGAGGCCATCGGCAGCACCCCCTGGCGCACCCTCTGCCGCACTTTTGCTGCACCCTGCTGCACACTTGCTGCCGCACCACTCTGCGCTTGCTGCCGCACATAATTAACGTAGGTATGTTCTTGAAACCTAGCTTGTTTCAAAGTTACTAAAGTCGGAGAGCTCATCCCTCCCTTTCCCTATCCCTTCCCATGCTTGGTATTTGGTGCATACAGGTTGGTTAATCCTGGAACTTATGGTGTTCTTGGGTCCGCGTTGTCTTGGTATCCAACGCTGGCTATGTTTGATTAAAGGGTTGTGTAGACAATCCGCGTTGTGTAGACAACGTTAACCGGATTGCTTGTGACAATCCGTAACAAAATTTAAGCATCAAACCCATGTGGTCTCGGATAAACTAACTAAAGCTTGAAATTTTGTATGCAAAGCTATGGAAGCTCGCTTGGAATTCACGGCTCTTGATGCCCAGGGTAAGGAGTACCATCGGTGGGTGTCAGACGTGAAGCAGACCTTCATTGGCCAAGAATATACCTCCGCCATTGTTCCTCCCGCATCCGCGGATCAGGCCCAACCTACTGATAAGGTTAAGTCTAAGGCCTTGATGTTCCTGCATCGACATATTGATCCCACATTGAGGTGGCAGTATCAAGACATAGACGAACCGCAAGCCCTTTGGGATGCACTTGCGGAACGCTTTGCCAATGTCCATGTCGTCCTGTTGCCGGAGCTGCAAGCTCAGTGGGAGACCATTCGGCTCTTGGACTACACTTCGATGGAGGAGTACAACAAAGACATGTTGTGCCTGCGTGCACGACTTAGTTTTTGTGGTGTGAAGAAGTCTGATGACGATCTTATTGAGAAGACATTGTTAACTTTCCCTAAATCAGCAAGTGTCCTAATGAAACAATACCGCTTGGAGTATAAGGCCCAACGTATCAAAACGTTTAGCGGACTTATGACTCAGCTGTTGACTGAAGAAAAGGATAAGATGCTCTTGGATCAGAACAACTTAAGACCTGTTGGTACTAAGAAAGTGCCAGAGAGTACCTACTCCAGGGCCAAGAGTGGGAAAGCTCCTAAAGGGAGAGACAGAGATCGTCCTGAACCATACCCTCGTGAGGCAAGCTCACGGCGTGGCACCCGGAACAGGAGACGCGGCAATAGAGGCCGCTCCCATACCGAGAGAGAGAGGTAGATACGCCCGGCCCCCGTGGTGGTGCTCCCAAACCAGTTCAGAAACAAGCGAGACCTAATAGCACTCGAGCATCACAATGCCATCGCTGTGGATCTTTGGATCACTGGATGAAGTAATGCCGAGCTCCTCAACATGTGGTTGCTGCATATAAAAAGTACAAAGAGTCTTTGGAGATTAATTGTACGGAGACTCATGACACAAACACCAACACTCAGCTTGTGATTGCTGACTTTAGGGATTCAAACCCTGATATGGACGCCGCCGACTTTTGATGTCGCTCGGCTTCTGGTTGTGTTTAGTTGTCTCTTTTCAAGTATTTTGACATGGCATGATGTCAGTGCCGCAGTTAGTTTGGTTGTTTTTGACACCTTTTTATTCCGAGATCTCGTTGTAACCATTATGCATTAATGAAAGTTGCTTTCGTTTTCATGTTCTTAACTATCAATTGATCGATTTTTTGACATTTACCCTTAGTTGACATGATAAATGCCGCTCTAAGTCCTTCCAAAGGGGATTAGATGCCGAACATAACATACTCACGTAAGAAGTGCGTGTGTTTTTGGCTCAGTCTTCACTAAACAGCGGATATTTCATCACCGTTTTGCCTAAGATAACCTCTCAACAATATGATGACTTAGAATTGTTTGGTATACAGAGAAAGTGGTCTTAAACGTGCCATACACTACCGACTCTCTGCAAACATGCCTGGTCATATTGGTTGATGTTGCCAAAAGCTCTCGGTTTTGGATGCAACTTGTGCTGTTTTTCTGTACCGTCTTTTGTAGACGTTGAGACTTGTGACGCCCACTCACAGCTGCCTCTGTACGTTGCCATAGGCCTCGGAGTGGTACCATGGTGCCATATTGAAGTTTGTAGCTTCTCATGTCGGTTTCTGCAGAAACAACAATTCAGTCCCGTTCTGTACAGCAACTTCGTCAGAGCTTTGTGAACGGCTCCGGATGAACTAGAATGCAAACTTTACATCCCTGGAAAGCTCTCTGAGTCTAGTTTCCAACGGTTTTCACGGTTCGTTCATATCCATCCGGACGTGAAAGTTATGGCTGTTCTAGTGCAGCAAGGTCATGCTGCCCGGGAATGTGAATTGTGCTCGGGATTGCACTTTGGTTTGCATCCTTTTATGCAATAGTTCTTCCGTGACTATTTGCTAATGTCTCTACCTTTTTGTGTAGGTATGGAGCTAGAGTGTCTTGCAGACAGTGGGACTACCCACACCATCCTAAGGGACAGGCAATTGTTTGTGAACATTGTGCCGTGTCGGACATCTGTGACTACGATGATCGGTTCATCCCCTGTGATTCACGGGCGTGGAAGGGCTAAGTTGATGTTGTCCAATGGAACCTTGATTAACGCTCCAGATGCTCTTTATGCACCGAAGGGGAGTCGGACATTGTTGAGTTTTAAAGACATCCGGGCTAATGGTTTCCATTTGGAGACGCATTGTGAGGATGGACAAGAGTTCTTGTGTATTACTTCTCATGATTGTGGATGGAAACGCATCTTGGAGAAGCTCATGAGTTGTTCTAGTGGTCTGTATGTAACTCAGATCCAGATTATTGAATCCAATGCAGTTGCCAAACACGATTTTTGGGACTCCGACTCATATATGCTTTGGCATGATCGCTTGGGACACCCGGGAAGAGAGATGATGATTAAGATTCTGAGAAATTCTCATGGACATCCTTTCTTCCGGACCAAGAGGAAGGTACTGGAGCACGGACTCACCATTGAGGGTGAAGGTACCATGTCCACCAGAGGTAACCCGGGCCGGCCCCTAGGCCCCCGGTGCGCGGTACCCTGGGCACCTCCCGGACAGCACTGAGGCCTCCAGAGTGCGACACCTTAGGCACCACCCGGCTGGCACTAGGGCCCCCGGTGCGTGGTCCTATAGGCACTCCTCGGCTCAACCCGGGTGAGGTGACTATGTCCTCTCCTGAGACGTCGTTGGCTTTTTCCGACGCTCACCGATCATTATGCAAAGCATGCACTTTGGCTAAGTTTGTTACGAGACCTTCTTACGCTAAAGCAAACACAGAGAACATTCCATTCCTACATCGTATCCAAGGAGAGTTCTCATCTAAGACTTTTGATGAGTATTGCATGTCGATCGGGATTGAAGTTGAGCATCTCGTTCCCCATGTGCACACGCAAAATGGTCTCGCTAAAGCTATGATTAAGAGGCTTCAGTTGATTGCTAGAGCGTTGGTCATGCGTACCAATCTCCCTATTGCGTCCTGGGGTTATGCAATATTGCATGCAGCAGTACTTGTTCGTTTCAGACCCGTCTCCAGCCAAGTGTTTAGTGTGTACCAGTTGGTCACTGGATATGAGCCTGATATCTCACATCTACGCATCTTTGGTTGTGGAGTGTATGTGCCTATTACGCCACCACTACGTAAGAAAATGGGTCCGCAACGACGTTTGGGTATCTATGTTGGCTATGAGTCACCATCCATAGTCCGATACCTTGAGCCTTTGACAGGTGATCTCTTTCAAGCACGTTTTGCAGATTGCAAGTTTGATGAGACCGTCTTCCCGTCGTTAGGGGGAGATGGGAGCACTCATGCTCAGGAAGAACGATAGGAATTGTCCTGGTGCGTTCCGACCTTGTCTCATTATGATCCCCAGACTTCACACGTGGAAACGGAAGTGAAGAGACTTGTTGAGCTCCAGAATGTGGCGGATTCGATGCCCGACTCAATCACGGAGATTGCAAAAGTGACGAGATCAGATATGTCGGCTGCCAATATGCCTGCAAGGCTTGAAGTCCCGAAAAAGGGCAAGACCACCTTGGGTCCGAGCTTGGCTGCCGTCGATATTGGCGCCGCCAACCCTAGTGGAGGGGTGGAGGCCGTGGCTCCTCAAAGGAAGAGGGGGAGGCCACTTGGTTCGATTGATGTGCGTCCTAGGAAAAAGAGGACACCAATGGCACAGTTCGATCCTTTACACATCGACACTGAGAATCCTTCTCATGAGAATGTCTCTGACTATAATTATGTCCTTGAATCGATGTCGGTATTGCTGGGGACGCTCCGGGATACGCGTCGGTGTCGGAGAACATGGAAATCTCAATGTGTTATGGGAACACTTTTGAGTTGCTGGATCGATCATCCATGCATGTCGATGATGTGTTTGCATATGCCGTGGCGCAAGAGATCAATGACCACGATGACATCGAACCACGCTCCGTCAGTGAATGTGAACGTAGAGCAGATTGGCCTAAATAGAAAGAAGCTATCCAGGCGGAATTGGATTCCCTAACAAAGAGACAGGTATTTGGGCCGGTTGTGCTTACCCCGTCAAGTGTAAAGCCTGTGGGACATAAATGAGTCTTTGTTAGAAAGCGTAATGAGAAGAACGAGGTCCTTCGGTATAAGGCTCGCCTTGTGGCACAAGGTTTCTCACAACGCCTTGGAATAGACTACGAGGAGACATATTCTCCCGTAATGGACATCATAACTGTCCGCTACTTAGTCCGTTTGGTAGTGTCCGAAAAACTTGACATGCAGCTCATGGATGTGGTTACTGCGTATCTATATGGGGACATAGATTCAGAGATATACATGAAATTACCTGATGGTTTTTCAGTGCCTAAGTCAAGTGACTCTAGACCACGGAGTGCGTATGCTATAAGGCTGCAACGCTCACTTTATGGATTGAAGCAATCCGGACGGATGTGGTATACCCGTCTAAGTGACTACTTGATTAGGAAGGGTTACAAGAACGATGACTTATGCCTTTGCGTGTTCATAAAGAGAACGAGTTCCGGATTTGCAGTTGTAGCCGTTTATGTTGATGACATGAACTTGATCGATACTCTTGATGAGATAAGAGAAACCGCGGCTCACTTGAGATCTGAGTTTGAGATGAAAGACTTAGGGAAGACGCGGTTCTGCCTAGGCCTTGAGCTAGAGCATCGAGCCAGCGGGATATTGATTCACCAATCTGCATATGTCCAAAAGATGCTGAGGCGTTTTGATATGGATAAGTTGCATCCGGTGAGTACCCCCATAGTCGGTCGAAATTTGGATGTTCACAAGGATCCATTCCGTCCTAAGGAGGATGAGGAGGAAGTACTTGGAGCAGAGGTCCCTTACCTCAGTGCAATAGGTGCGTTATTGTACTTGGCTCAGTGCACTCGACCAGACATTGTTTTCTCTGTGAACTTGTTAGCAAGATATAGTTTTGCACCAACGCAACGTCATTGGACAGGTATCAAGACCATCTTCCGGTACCTTAGAGGGACAATTGACATGGGTTTGTTCTTTCCCTATTGTGACTCAAGACGGGCTGCAGCCGTGCCTACCATCCCTGAGAGTCTCGGCACCTCTCGGCCCCGGGACCGAGGTGTATCCGCCACCGCCGTAGGCGCTGCAGCCAAGCATCCCTTCTCCTATGCTCACGGCTCTGCCAAGACTTCCTACTCCGAGACACCAAACAATGTGTTGGTTGGTTTCGCGGATGCAGGATACTTGTCAGATCCGGACAAAGGAAGGTCACAAACTGGTTATGTGTTCACCATTGGGAATACGGCGATATCATGGAGGTCTACCAAACAAACTCTAGTGGCGACGTCTTCAATCAGGCAGAGATCATAGCCCTTCATGAGGCCGTGCGTGAATGTGTATGGTTAAGGTCTGTCATCGGATATGTCAGAGGAACCTGCGGATTGAGCCATACCACTGAGAAACCTACATGCATTTATGAGGACAATGCAGCCTGCATTGAGCAGATGAAACTAGGTTACATCAAAGGTGACAACACAAAGCACATCTCTCCGAAGTTTTTCTACAACCAGCAACAACAAGCGCTCCTCAACATTCAAGTAAATCAAGTGAGTTCAGAGGCTAACGTTGCGGACCTGTTCACGAAGTCTCTGCCTAAGTCTACTTTCGAGAAGCATGTGAAGAGCATTGGATTGCGCAAGCTGTCAAGCCTATCCGACTGAATTATACATCAGGGGGAGCCTCACATGATGACGTTTCTCGTGGAAGTAGCATGATGCGTTGTACTCTTTTTCCTTCGACCAAGGTTCAGTTTTTCCCACAGGGTTTTTGTTTACTTGACAAGGTTTTAATGAGGCAACACTGGAAGCACCATCTAGCATCAAGACGGGCGGCACAAGGGGGAGTGTTGAAAGACATTTGACATATGTGTGCCTTGGTCTATGCTAGTTAGAATGAGATTCATATTCCCTAGTAGAATGGGATTCATGTTCCCTAGTAGTGATAGGATATCTATTTGTTTTCCATGTATGATTATGAAAGACCCTATATATAAGGGGCTCTTATGAATGAAAGTGTAGACACAATTCTCCTTTGAATTAATTCTCCCAAATCAATTGTTTCTTTATAGATAGCAATTATCGGTGAAATGATATTATTAAATTAATACCTATATTTCAAAACTTTTGCAAATTAAAACAATTTTTAAAATTTATCGCTCGAGATGCTCTTATACCCTTTTACAATTCGGAACATAAATAAAGAGACAGGCCCTCAAATCTACTTGTTGCTCAAGTCCCCTCCTTTTTATACAGACTCGGAAGCTCATTCACTAAGAACAGAGAGAGAGATGGAGTCAATCTTCGGTTTGGTTGGGAACGACTTCGCCATAGTAGCGGCGGACACGTCGGCGGTGCACAGCATACTGGTGCACAAGACCAACGAGGACAAGATCATGGTCCTCGACTCCCACAAGCTCATCGCTGCCAGCGGTGAGCCCGGCGACAGGTCCCACCCTTCATTCTCCTCTTTCGATTATTGATTTGGTTTTGCTTTAGGGTTTCTGATTTTGATTCCAAGTGGATTGGGGGAATTTTGCAGGGTTCAGTTCACGGAGTACATCCAGAAGAACGTTTCGCTCTATCAGTTCCGTAACGGGATTCCTCTTACCACCTCCGCCGCTGCCAATTTCACCCGCGGTGAACTCGCCACCGCTTTGCGAAAGGTAAAGATTTCACCTTTATTGGATGTGGTTTATTGGATTGCTTCTTACGATTAGGGATCTTTAGGTTTTGAGTCTCTCCCTGAATTTTGAATATCTAGGTTTTGTTCTTTTGGTTTTTAGATTCAGTGGGGTGAATTGGTTTTGGAACATATGTTACCAGATTGATATGATGTGTTGGTAAAGTAAAACATAATAATTAAGTAGAGAGCTTAAGCTTTGTTATGGTAATTTTACCTGTGGCCAAATAGACTAGTCGGGTCACTCAGTGGTTTTGTTTAGGTGGGTTTCGATGACAATATATTTAGTGAGATGATCGAAGCACCTTTTTTATGGTATTCTCTAATTGCTAGTAACCGAACGTTCTGTAAGTTACGTAATGCTGTAGGGTTGGTCATGGGTGTCATTGGTCTTAAATATGTCATTGAGGATGCATTTTACAGGAGGTATGCTGCATTTTGTCCTAAACTTTTGTTTAAGTGTGTCAGCATAATTTTAGGGGTCTAAACTTCCTGAGTGATATAGATTCAAAAGATCTATGAATGAACTGCTGAATAAGTTCCTTTAAATTGTTTTTCTGAAGTCACGTGTATTGTTTGTTTTGTGTTGTTTAGTGATTTCTAACCACTTTTCTGCTCTTTTGAAAAAAGTATGGCCTTTCCTTTTGTATGGGAACCCTTCCACGTTCAGAATTGCATGTACAAGAAAACCTGAATCATTCACTCAAAAGTATGCAGAGCTTTAGGTTCACTTTCCCAGGTCCTCTGGACAACCATAGCCTTAATCACCGTTGGACCTGAATGTATGAAATTAGATGCCCTACCAAATTCCAGAACTCAATTTCTTAAATTCTACCTACTTCTTTCCTTCAATTCCGTCACCCCCTAGTTTTTCTGCATTAAACTATACCAATTACTACTTTTGAATTTCATATTGCATCAACATTCTGTAACCTCATCTGGTGATTGTTCTTTCCACAGAATGTTAAGGGGAGCAAAAGTGGCTATTATGTATGCTGCTTAGTTTTTGGGAACTATAAGCATTTAGGAAATCCAAAATCTATGTAAACAAAATTCCTGAAAAGCAGTGTGTCATCAGGGGTTCAATTGATGAGCTTCACTAGGAAATTTAGACTCAAACTCTTCTGACATGCGTAAACCAGCCTCCTAAAATTTTAGACAGAGGAGTATATTCTCAGTGGAAAATCATCATGTGTATGATCTGCTTTTCATGTGGCTAGCTATTTGACTAAATAGGATCATTCAGTTCCTATAGATTCTCCAAACTACCCTACTGAGAGATAAACAGAGTGAGAAGGGGTTTCCAACAGATGGAAAATGGAAACTATTTGCCAGCACCTTCTTATTCTTTGAGACTTATAAAATCCCAAGACCTGAAACTGCTTAGGTTTACAAACTTCATCCCTAACTAACTGAGGTTCAGATCGAGTGCATCCTTGCTGTTGGTTCGTCCAATATCTACTCACCTTCTTATATGAAGCATAGCAGCCTGCAGTGTGGAAATGTTTAAACCAATTGGAATAGTTAACTATGGCAGGTAAATTGACCTTATGTCAAGCTGTGACATACTGTATGTCACAGCTTGACATAAGGTCAATTTACCTGCCATAGTTAACTATTCCAATTGGTTTAAACATTTCCACAACTGCCCACAGCTAGGAGATGTCTCTCTTGGACTTTTGTTCTTTAACTTTTTCCCTGGTTTTTTTTTGTTTTCTTTTGTTTTTGTGAAAAAAAAATCCAGAGGACAGTTATGGGTAAAACAGTTAAGAAGTTTTGATTGTTCACACTATGAAGTTTTAAAGGCATACTTAAGCACCATCTGTCATTCGTATTGACTTGCAGGTCCATAATGCCAAATCTACCCCCTTTGCTAACCTACTAATCTTATTGAAATAATGTCTTATATAGTTAATACTCTGATGTATGAGATTTGTTTTTCTTTCTCTGGTTTTAACATGTGATATTGCAGAACCCATACCATGTGAACATTCTCATGGCTGGGTATGATAAAGAGAAAGGCGCAGAACTGTACTACATTGATTACATTGCTTCCCTCCACAAGGTTGACAAGGGCGCCTTTGGTTATGGTTCCTATTTTGCTCTCTCCCTCATGGATCGACTCTATGAGAAAGATATGTCTGTTGATGAAGCCATTGCCTTGATTGACAAAATTATCATTGAGATACGATCAAGGCTTGTTGTGGCGCCACCCAACTTTGTCATCAAGATAGTGGACAAAGATGGAGCTAGGGAGTATGCATGGCGTGAGTCTATCAAGGATGCTGGTGTGGCTGCTGCTTGAGGCCGTACCTTCTATTATCTCAAACATTGCGCGAACTGATGTCTGGAAGAACTATTCATTGTAGATCTGTTCTTGTTTGAACTATTGAATAGTTGTAATTGGAACTGTTATCTTTTTATCTGTCGTTGACGGTTATTTTGTTATTCCTTTTCTTTGGGTCATCTTATTTTATGCATGCAGAGCTAAAGATTCCCAGGATGTGAAATTTTTTTATGATCTTTCTGAAATTCTCATGCATTTTTGATGATGAGCGTTTACTATTTAGTCAAGATAATTCACATGGCTGGTACAAAACTAGTTCTGATAATTTCAGTTTTGAACAAAATTTCAAGCCAGCTACTAAAATTTGGCTTGCATAGACTCATAGAAAAAAAAACAAAGAAACCACCCTTCATATTTATGCAAGTTCTGTATTCTGCTTACCATTTGTGTCGTCTAATCCGATCCTTTATTTTACCAAAAGTGGTGGTACAAAATATTTTCTTTGCCACATTTGAGCTGTGTTGGAGGTTCCTCTTAAAAGGTTAATGATTCTGAACAAAAATATAATCATGTTCCAAGGTGGAAATTAGCAACACACTTCTTTGGGTAGTTTAGATGGCCTCTGCAGTGTAGGAAGATGTGACAAACCAAGGTGAAAACTAGGAAGATGATTAGGACTCATGTGACTGATTTACTGAAGTTGATGCTAGTGCTTGGCAGGCCCGGCTCTGGGACAAGACGGGCCACATTGGGGTTGTCTGAAATTATGAAGGGTCTCAATTTTTTATATATGACATTATATTTAAACAAAAAAGATTAGATATATGTTTTTTGTTCATTCTTTTAATTTTGTTTGTGTTTTAACTATTTAAATTAGTTTCTTACCATAAAAAAGTTTAATGACATTCCATTATGAATGTTAAGATCATAAATTTTTAGTTATAAATTTATAAACATCTTCATAAAAATCTTTATTTTTAGTTGACGACTGGGGCGTCTACAAAAACATGATCGGCTCTAGTGCTTGGTGCGCTATCAAAGATTAAACGCATAACTTGGAGAGTTATTCTCACCTCATTTGTGTTGTGTTGGTTCAACCATATTTGCTAAAACAAGTAACGACATAAACTGTCAAACTTATTACGGTAGATAAATTAATCAACATAAGTTAAAACTATTTTTTTTCTGAGAAAAAAAAAGACAACCTCCTCGCCACATGTTGATTGATACTCGAAACAATTGCTATTGATAAACTTTAATACAAATAATATTTCACTTGAACCGTCAATATGAAAGAGTCGAGATATTCAAATATTATTCACGCCTCATTAATGTTATGTTGATTTTGGTCATATATATTTCTATTTCTTAAAACAATTAACGATTTTCAAAAAACTTCTAAAGTTAACAGACCACAGGTAATAGATTGTCAAATTGGTCAGATTTCTTTCATAATACGCTGACTTTACATATCGGTTCTATTGGTGACATTTTAATGAGGAATTGTTCACTGCTACCGTAGTACCACGTGGTTACAGTCCAATCAGAATAAGACATATGAATTTATTACAATTAAATTTAAACATGTAGATTTTAGCTATATTGTTAAAGACTATTTTGAGTTTCTTATTGTTTTTAAATACCAAACCCTAAGCCCTAAACACTAAACCCTATTCCCAATACCTAAACCTTATACCTTATACATGATACTCTAAATTTACATTCTAGACCTTAGTATAAACTCACTAAATACCTCTTGAATGTGATTTCTCAAAATATAAAAAACATTAATTTTTATTTTAATCATAATAAATCAACCTGTCTTATTCTGATTAAAATGTAGTACCATTAAACATTGTCACGTAGTGTCACGATAGCATTAAAAAATTTCTTAATTTTAACAAAGAAATTCATCGGATTCAATGACTTGTGGCTAAAATTAGAAAGTTTCCGATCATCTGCGGCCAAAATTGCGAAATTGAAAAACTACAGTGGACAAGAGTAAGAATTCATCAAACTAGAACACTTGAAGTGTGATTAACTGCATTTTCATCTCACAGAGTTGAGAGAAAGCAGAGCCACGCAAAATACAGTTTTTATAGTGCACAACCTTTCCCATCTCTGTAATTCCTCTGCCTTCTCGTGCTCCTTCCTCTCCAGTTTCATATTCATTATTGTTTTGAAAATTGTCAAAGCATCAATCTTTGTTTTTCTTAGAAAATTCCAAAAGTGGAAGGAACAACTCACTAGATCACCATCTCTAATGTATTTTCTTTGGTTCTTCTGGGCTGTCCAAATTCGTTGGTTTTGATCATCGGTGGGTTTTAGCCATCTCATTCGGTCATTTTATATTACTGGTTTGTATCTCAACCTGTTCTCATTCTTTAGGCTTTGTTTCAAGTTTCAATCTTTCTGTATCTACTTACATTTGTCAGTGCACAGCTCTTCTGGGTTTGTTTATGGTTTTGGACTCTGATTCCCATTTGGGTTTTCCGTATGGAACCATGTTTTGTGTTGGACTCTGATATGCTTTACAGATTTTTTTAATTTTTTGGTGGAATTTTTGGTTCTGTGGTGTTTGTTGCTCAGCTTAATGAAATTGCTGATAATATGTAATAATCTGACAGTCCATCTTGTAAATGACTGAACTGGGCCTAGTTTATTTTGTAGCTCTTGTGGAGTTGAATCTCACAGTTTCTTGTTGATTTCAGTTTTTGGTGATGGGTTCAATTGCTGGTAGGGGTGATGAAGAGTGCTCAGTCATTGGAGACAAAGGGGATATAGGGTTCCTCGATTTCATTGATGATAAATCAGTTTGTAGTTACAACCCAGCTCAAGAGGGTCCAATTGTTATTTCAGTCCCATTCCCTTTGGTGGATGGAAAGCAAGGTCAAAAGCCTCAATCATTAGTTGTGGGAGAAATGGTTTCAGAGAAAATCACGATTCAGAACACCACCCGTAAGCCAGTGGAGCTGTGGGGTGTTAAAATTTATGCCTCAACTCCAGAAGACTCGTTCACACTTTCTCTGATGGAGCCTCCAAAGAAAGGCTCTGGTATAGAAGCCATTAGAGCCTTCCTTGAGTCCAATTCCCTTGACGACAGAGTGCTGCAGCCAGGAGAAACTCTGCCTGTGTGGCTGTCTTGCAAGCCCAAGGAAATTGGTTTGCACACAAGCGTTGTGCATTTTGAATTCGAGGATTATCAGATTGAACGTGCTGTTTTTCTCTTGGCTGATGACAAGATTTCCCAATCTCTGGTCTCCAAGAGACCATTTGAAAGACGCACTAAGAAGAAACCAATTGCTGTGGATTGCAATTTCGTGTCTGTAAGCCAACCGAGAAACAGAGAACAGCGACCCCATGTAAATAGGCTTCCGCGTTATGACCTTCCTGTGGAACTTAGAGATTATCTCTTGAGCGGGCAGGTTCCTGAATGTGTTACAGAAGGTCTTTTGAGGCGGAACTACGCTGATCACTTCAAGACTTTACTGATGATGGAGGAAATACAGTTAGAGGTAAATTCTTCACTTTCTAACAACAGTTTATGTGGATTTTTGTGTTTATTTTCTTTCTGATTTTTATGTGATTCGTTGATTGCTCAGGAAAGCATGAGAACTTTTGATATGGAACATGTTAGTTTGAAGAGGAGGGGATTTCATTATTTGTCCCTTGAAGTCCCAGGACTTGCGGAGAGAAGGCCTTCACTAGTCCAGGGGGATTATGTTTTCGCCAAGCTTTCTAAGTATGCAGATGACAAACAATGTGAGCCATATCAGGTTGTTCTTATACAAAATCTCATCATAATCAAAAAGCATCTTATGCATTTACTCATTGCTGTGACAAATTGTATTATGAATTTCGTTAATTCAGGATTTGTTTATTTCTTCAACTATCTATTTATAATTGTTTAGCGCTCCACCTAAATAGGTTTAAACTTTCGGTCCGACAGGGATGGTTGTATGATATGTTCAAGTCACATGTAAAAGTTTTTTATATTTTTTATCTGGTTACACCTTGAAGTCAATTTCTGTTTTGGTTGATCAGAATAATTCATATATGATTTTGGTAGTTCATCCATTTATATCCATTGCATCTCAGAAGCTGTTGGCCCACTCATGTATATTCACTTTTTCCTTTCTCATCAATATCTTTACTTTGAAATCTTTGTGCTATAATGGCACTTAGAGTTCTATAGCTTATGTTTTACTGAAGTTTTTATTTGTTTTTCCTAGGGTTACATTCACCGTGTTGAGGCTGATGAAATTTACTTGAGGTTTGACAATGAATTGCATGCAAACCATAGAGATGGTTATCATTATCATGTGCAATTCACATATAATCGAGTTCTGATGAGAAGGTTATATCAAGCCACTGATGCTGCTGCAGAGTTAGACACAGGGTTCCTATTTCCATCTGAGTGCCCCCAAAAAAGATGGATTATCAGCTCAAAACCGGTCCCTAAACAGTCTTGCAGACTTAATGAAGAGCAGATGCGTGCAGTTAATATGATCCTTGGCTGCAAAGGAGGACCACCTTATGTGATTCATGGACCTCCAGGCACAGGCAAGACAATGACATTAGTGGAAGCAGTCCTCCAACTCTACAAAAGTCGGGCAAAAGCTCGAATTCTGGTTTGTGCCCCTTCAAATAGTGCGGCAGACCACGTCCTGGGGAAACTCCTGAATGATAAGGCTGATGTAGTTAAAGAGAATGAAATATTCAGGCTCAATGCACCTTCCCGTCCTTATCAAGATATCAAGCCTGAGTATATTAAATTTTGCTTCTGTGATGATGACGATAGCTTCTGCTGTCCTCCACCCAGAGCCCTCAGGTGCTATAGGATTATCATATCAACCTATATGAGTGCTTCTCTTCTTTATGCAGAAGGTATCCAAAAAGGTCACTTCTCTCATATTTTCTTGGATGAGGCAGGGCAAGCTTCAGAACCAGAAACCATGATCCCTATAGCAAATCTGCGTGAGAGGAATACAGTTGTTGTTCTTGCTGGAGACCCTATGCAATTAGGGCCCATCACAAACTCCCCGATAGCAGAAGAATATTGTTTGGGGATATCATACTTGGAGAGGATGTTTGATTGTGAATTTTATAGAAATGAGGATAGCAGTTACGTGACAAAGTTGGTTAAAAATTACAGATGTCACCCAGACATTTTGCATCTCCCCAATGAGTTATTTTATGGAGGAGAGTTGAAAGCTTGTAAAGATGACTCAGTTTCCATCTCTGCAAGGCTGGACCTTCTTCCTAATAAGGACTTCCCCGTGGTTTTCTTTGGCATTCAAGGCTGTGATGAGAGGGAAGGAAACAATCCATCATGGTTTAATAGGACTGAAGCTAGTAAGGTGGTGGAGGTCACTAAGAGATTGACTGCAGGAAAGAACCTGGGTGAAGAAGATATAGGGGTCATAACTCCTTACCGACAGCAAGTGCTGAAACTGAAGAAAGCTTTTGAAGATTTGGACATGCCTGATATCAAGGTTGGAAGTGTTGAGCAGTTTCAGGGACAGGAGAGGGAAGTTATCATAATATCAACTGTCCGATCAACAATCAAGCACAATGAATTTGACAGAACATACTGTTTGGGATTTCTGAGCAACCCAAAACGATTTAATGTGGCTATTACTCGTGCCAAATCTTTGCTGATTATAATTGGGAACCCACATATTATCAGCAAGGTATTTACCATTGTCCTTGCAGGCAGCACTTATCATATCTCTGATTGAATAATGTTTACTTTGATAAATCTGTGCACTACTTATTACTTAACGTGAGTTGTTTGGTTTGGAAGGATCCCAACTGGAATAAGCTTCTGTGGCGCTGTGTAGACAATAATTCCTATCAGGGTTGTAATCTCCCTGTCAAGCAGGAGGAAAATTATATTGAGAACCTGACAGAAGATAACTGGGATAGCAATGGAGAAAACACTCGGTTCTCTAGAACTGATTCGTGGGTTCAAGGATCATGGGAAGCCGAAGCTGCAGAACCTCTCCAAGATGGAGATGGAGCTGGACAGTGGCAGGAAACAGAGGTTCTCCAGCCTGTTGATGAATCTGAATGGTCTGATGGCTGGAAGTAAACGCTTAGTTTCTGGACATCCTGGGGAAGCGCTTTTCCATATAGATCTATGGTTTTAGAATCACTTTTAGCTAGAACCGTATTTGCTTCCATGTGTGGGAAGCATCAATTTATGGCTCTAGACGTGGGATTCGTAAAGATATCCTAAGGTTTTCGTGACTGTTGATTTATTATTTCTGATGAAGTTACTTATGGCTTGCCTTGAACATTGTTAGCCTAGTACTATACAGAGATGAGAGTTTGGATTGATACATCTTTTCCCAGAAAACTAATGACTTCATTGCTCATTTAACAGATAGAAATGTAAGGATTTACGATTGAAACTCATGAATACCAATCTAACAGGCTAAACACAGCTTGTTCACTATCTCAATGTACCAAAAAGAGTGACAAAAATCTAACCCGGTTGAAGATCCATGCACAGATGAATACCAACATCGGTAGAAACCTAGGAGCATTGTTATTGGCTTCATTGCCGCCACGGACGACACTCTTGGTGGTTCTACTGCTGAGCTTGGTGGAGTCAACAAGCTTGGTTGTGTGCTTGACTTGTTTGCTGGATTTGGTGGAGGAGATGGAGTTTCAGGACCTGAAAATTAATTAACACAAACTCAAAGTAAATAATCAAGATCATGATGAAGTGAGTGAGACTAACCAGAAGGAGTCACCGGAATCGTTCTGTTGCGGAGAGGAGGGAGTTCCGGCACCTCTGTAAATCAAATCGGATCCAAGAATCGTAATCGATTTTCGTAACTAAAGATTAAGGAAGAAGAAATTGATCAAGAAAATCAATAACCTGAGCAAAGAGACTTGAGAGAAGTTGAGGCAGCGGCGGTGGAGTTCCGGCGAGGGCAGACGGAGGAGAGCGAGAGAACGCGAGCGACGGTCACCGGGAAGCCGAGCATCGGAGGATCCTGGACAAGGTAGCAGAGGAAAACGGTACTGCCGGACTCCTCCGCCGACGAGAACGCGTCGCAGCACTTGGACGGCGGCGAGTCGGAGAGGTTGTTCGGCGGCGACGCCACGTAGGAAAGGCACGGCGAGAATCGGACGAGCTCGTCGGCGCAAGAGGACGCCGGCGATTCTATGGCTGCACCATGAGAGACGGCGAGGTGGTGGTCATGATCAGAAGGGAGAGAATTGGCGGGAAACGAAGTTTGGTTGTCTCTGAAATGCCCTTCTGGTTTTTGTGATTTACTTTATTGTACAGTTGTAGGGGGAGAGGTGGACTGAAGAAAGCGGTGCTTATATTGTTTTTTTTTTGAATAATTTTTTTTTTGTTAATGCAAAAAAAACGTTGTTAGGTATCAAAAAATCTCTAGAACAAAAAATTAATAGACCTGAACAAAAAAATTAATAGATTCCTTCTCAATTGTATTACAGGTTTTATATGAATATTTTTTTAGAATGAGGTTCTAGTTATATCTCTAAAGATTAATTACAAAAAAAACCACCTGAATTAAGATTTGTTTTTCATTTTCATACCTAATCATTAAAAATTTGCATTTACATGTTTCAAGTTTCATTCTGTTAGTATTTTGATACCATGATCACTAACACCGTTAAATTTTAAGGGTATTTTTGTCATTTCATCAAATTTATCATTTTTATATTTACTTTTAACAAAATTTGATAAAATTTCTATAGATATTTGATTTTTCCTAATATATCCATCGAGATTTTCTTTTTTAACCACTTATATTTATATTATCGTTGATATTTTAGTATTTGATTGTGATTGATTATTCTTATTGGCTTGTAATTTATCTAATTATAACGAGGGAAAGACTTAAATACCTTGGGATATTCATACCTCACAGATGGTAGTGTGTTATTAGTCCATCTATGATAACCACTTAAAAAGGGGATCTACCTAACGGATCTGTTAATTTTTTAACAGACTTTTTCTTAATGATTTTTTAACATATCTTTCTACCGAAAAAAACTAATTTCTCTCTCTCTCTCTCTCTCTCTCTCCATCATTGCCTGCCCACCTCATCCTCACAAGATATCAAACGCCTCGCCGGAAACGTCATGTCGCAAGTGAGCCAGCGTCATCTCAGGCTTGGGTGGATCAGCCACGCCACGGAATCAAGTCTTGTTTTCTAGGGTCATCCGTAACGAAAAGAGAGAAAAAGGGAGATCGGGTTAGACGACCCTTCTAGGTTGACCTGTTGGTTTCGCCGCCCTTCTACCGACGTTTTCGCTCGCTACCCGTCGTGGGTCGTCGGGGAATAACCGAAGCTTCTCCACTTCAATTTGGTATCGTCAGTGGTTGCATGCAGGATTCCAAGGGTGAATTAAGAAGAAAAAGAGAGGAACAATTTGTAGGTGATTGGTGGCAATAGCTAGCCGCCCGGACAGCGTCGGGAAAGAAAGTTTGTGTTTAATCCAAAAGTAAATGGCGAAAGCCCATTTATGAAAGCACAAGTGGACCGATACCTGCGGTCAGGAAGGTCAAAGTATGTTCAGAAAGTCAAACGCGCTCGGGAGGAGGGTACTAACGAAACACGCTCGCGAGGGAAGATAGTTTGCTCGCAGGAGAAGACGCGCTTGCGGAAGAGGCTGTGTATCATGGAAACGCGCTCGCGGGAGGAAAAGCGTTCGCAAGAGTATCAGAAGAGAGAAAACACGTGGCCACAAGAGATTGAGTTACAAACAGAAAAGTATTGGGCTTAGAGGATTGGGCTTTACGAGGTTGTCTTGCAGTGCAAGGAGGATTCCTAAACCCTAGCGGTATGGTGCCATATATATAAGAGGACTCGATGATCAAGAAAAGACACAACTACATCTATCAACAAACAGACAACAACTTCGTCACGCGAACGTCTTTAAGCCTCTCCGGAGCAACCAAGCCTGATTCGTCAGCAACCGTAGCTTGATCTGTCAGCTGCACAAGGGACTTAATCCGTTAAGTCTGACAGATTTCAATCCGTTGAAGTCTCACTACTCCCCTGTTCAATCCGTTGAGCAGTTTTATTCCCGCAACCAGTTCTGGAGAATCCGTTCACCAGTCCATATCCTGCATATCTTGATACCCGCTGCTTAGTATTCTTGCATACTAAGTAAGATTCGGCCATCCGCAAGGGGTGGAGAAAAATCTTAGAGGGACTTTTCCCTTGTAGGTCTGAGAAGAGAACCCAGCACAGAGGAAGAAGATCAGCGTCTGCCACGATCGCTGTGAGAAGAAGTCAGAAGAGGGACGCGAGCAGCATCCAACTTCAAGGTTGTACCTGACCCAAAGGTACTGGCACGCCTAGCACAAAATACAAGCCGGTTGTTTGAAGGACTGCAAATTCCATACCAAACATCTGGCACGCCTAGTGGGACCGTGTCAAGATTGCAGGCTTCGGCGAGTACCAAAAGGAGTACCCTCCTTGTTCCAAACCGGAACACGTAACCGCAAAGCCGCACAACTCGGCTCATTGTAGGAAGCTGTCTACAGAGCAAGCAATTACCAAGTTTGGTGTCATGTCTCAAGAAGGTCAATCACAAAACCTTGCTGAACAAGTAGGAGCATTGAACTTATCGTTGGAAAATCTGACAAAAGGTTTTCAAGAGGTCCGAGATCGAGCCCGACAACAGGACAGAAGGGCCAAGGCACAGGATCTGAGGTATAAGGACTTAGCAACTAAGATGGATGAAAACCAGCTGTCGCTGAACAGGAGGATGGATATGTTCATGGAAGCTTTGAATTCTATGAGAACTGAACAACTTATCAATCAACATCCTCCAGAAGAAGAGTTGCTAGAAGAAGTAGATCACCGGGTGGACAGAAGGATTGTGCACCGAGAGGGATTTGGCCCACTTCGTATGGGTGATGACCAGTTGGTGGTGCACAACAACCAGAACCCTGGAGGAGCTAGAGGGAGACAGAGGGCTCCAAGGCAGCAACCACGTCGTTCGCCTACGCCTGTTCAAAGGAGACCTCAGCTGGATTGGGATGCAGTTCAGAATATGATACAAGAAGCTATAAGGGCAACCCCCATTGTTGCTGCTGTGAATACTGCATATGCGCATCCATATCCAGAGTGGGTGGCTGAAAGTCCATGGCCAGAGCGTTATCGTCAGATAAGGTTCACCTCATTCTCAGGAGAGGGGTCTGAAGATGCAGCTACCCACATTGCAAGGTTCACAGGTGAGTGTGGACCGTATGGAGCAGATACTGTTTTCAAGCTGCGCACGTTTGGGGCTTCATTATCAGGGTCAGCACTGACATGGTACACCAAGTTGATACCAAGGTCAGTTCCTGACTGGAACACGATGGAGACCATGTTTAGAACCACATTTGGAACTGTGGAGCCAGAGGTTGATTTGTCTTCTTTGACTGCTATGTATCAACAACCTATGGAATCATCAGTAGAGTTCCTCAAGAGGTTCAAAGTACAGCAAGCTAAGTGCAAGACTCCAATCCCAGAGCCTGACCTGATCAAGATTGCAATCAGAGGGTTGGAGAAGAGGCAGAGAGCAAAACACCATGATGGAGTGTTCTCTAGCATGGCTGACCTGATGAACAAGGTTGGCAGCTACCAATATTTCCTGAATGAGCTAGATGAGGATGCAAATAATTCCAGGAACAATTTGGCACTCATCCCAGGAACGCTGAAGCCTAGAATGCCTCCAGCAAGGCATAGGACAGTAGGGGCGATCTATTCCCACATGGATCCTTACTACTCAGCTCCACAAGCTATGCCTTATGCAGATCCGTACATGATGGGATACGAGGAAGAAGTGGCAGCAGTGGAGTTCGCAGGGAGACAGCCAATCAAGTCTCAGGTGCTTAAGATGTCCAAGGAGCCAGTGAAGATTTCGTTCGCCGCTTTTGCCAAACCGGAGTACGAATCCTACACCTATAATGCACACAAGGCACCAGAGATTCTAGAAGACTTGACAGCATTAGGGAAGGTTAGGAACGATTTTGGACCTCCCCCTACCCCTGAGCAGCTCAAAGGAAAGAAGTATTGCAGGTTCCACAATCTTTGGAACCATAATACATCAGAATGCATTTGCTTGAAGGACGCTATCCAAATGTGAATCAACGAGGGAAGACTTGGCGCGAATGAGGAAAAAACTGCAGCTTGGGTGGACATTGATCCTTTTCCTACAATCAATATGGTTGACTTAGTGCCATGTGATGGGAAGAAGGAAAGGCCACTGCCAGTGAAGCCAAAGTTCAAGGAGTACACCTATGATGCTAGTAAGGCTCATGTTATTCTGGATAAGCTGATTGCAGCCAATGAGGTGGCCATCCCATGGGGAGTTTATCCCCCAGAAGAAGCAATAGCTGGTAAAACATACTGTAAGTATCATAACTTGTGGATTCACAAGACCTCTCAGTGTGTGCAGCTCAAGGATCAAATACAACAGTGGGTAAATGAAGGGTCCAGGGTCCATCACCTTTTGTGATCCATCAGTAGCAGATATTGCCGTAGTTGATCTTGTACGGGGCAACAAAAAGCTGACTCTTGACTTGAGTACTGGAAAAAGAGATGAAGAAGTTTCTAAGCAGAAAGAGTCAGGAGAAGTTGCATCAACAGTTGTGTTGTGTGCCAGATGCAAAACTGAATGTGGCATTGCTGAAGAGCCACGACATGAGAAGAGGAGTGCTGTGATTACACCCCCTGAAGCATACAGCCCGAAACGGGTGGTAAGATCAGCAAGTCGTAATCAAAGGGATTCCAACCTATACCTTCGCTTGCGCCAGGCAAGAGTGGAGGAAAAGAAGCCGATGGTCAACCCACAGGATGTCGTGACCAAACCTTACATACCACCAGCTTCCGGGAATATACTTAAGGACAACGTCTGGATGGTTAGAGAGAAAGGAAAGGTGGTAGAAGCTACTCCTACTCAGACTAGGAATGTGCAGAGGAGGTATGGCAAGACCAAGAGACTGTTGGAAGCTTTGGATAAGGGTTTGGTCAGGCCAGACCAAATCAAAGAGACTCCAGAGCAGTTGAAACGAAAGCTGGATTTGTTGTCAGCCAGACCTTATTGTCCTATCAGGAATGTTAGCAATGTTCCCAAGACTGCTAACACTGAACGTAGTGGACAGAAGAGAGTCTCGTGAGAAGAACATAGTGGCGAGCAAAAATCTGTGTGGTCAAGGGTAGGCGTTGACAAAAGTCAACACGCACGTGGGCCAGTTTGGGCTCATGTAGGTCAGAAGGTAGTGGATAAAACACCCACTTCCACTTCAAATGAGACACTTGAGGCATCCCCAGCAAAAAGGGTTAGGATCTCAGAAGGTCCTAAAAAAGAAGATAAGAAGGAGGTGTCAAAGACAAGGTTTGAGTGGAGACCAAAAGCAGCTCAGAGTCAAGAGCAAAGGTCTCGTAAAACAAGTGACGATGAATCTATACCTGAGGTTGTGCAGCAGAAACCTTCTTCAGAGGTTTCATTAGTAGAGCAAATGGCTAAAGCGTTTGCCCGTGCAGAAGAGGACTCAGAAATTGGTGTACTTCATGTTACAGAAGAGGATATGGAGGAAGATGAGGAAGAAACTGGGGACATGGACATAAATTTGCCATGCAACATGCTTTACGTAGAGAATGAGCATGGCGAGATGGTCACAGACCAATCAGGGTCTTGACCTATCAAAATATGACATGTTAATCAATTTAAACCCTATCATTGTACTTTGGTAAGTAGGGATCGTTCTAGACCGGGGACACTAGGGAAGAACTTATTTCTGCAAAACAGATAGTTAGAAATATTCACACAATATAAACAAATATATACATAAAGAATAATATGGGGGGTTTATATGAGTTTCGGCAATAAACAAAACAGAAAAATAAAACAAGAACAAATATGTACAAGATTGGTCACTTTATCGTTTCAAGAACATAACAAGTAAACTCCGATTAGCATGCAAATAGTTTTATGAAAGGTTAAATTATCTTATTTATGTTTTCACAATTGCAAATTAGTTCCAACCCTTAAGACTTCTCAAGTGTTTAAAGTTGTCTCAGCGCTCAACCCTAAACTATGTGACTACTTGACTAAACTGTCTCAGCGCTCAATCTAATCAAGCAACACTTACCGTCCACGAGTCGTTGGAGACATGTTTCCTAGGTATGGCGTCACTCATCCTATTCCACATGCAAATCTCTCACCCTACCATCCCTTGTAGCACCTAGGACCGAACTGTCTCAGCGCTCAACTCGACCTAGAATACCACGGCACATGAAACACCCCCCTAATAGCTAACCTGTTGCAATCAAGCTAACCTAAAGTTCGATTATCTGCTCGGGAGAGGATTAACTAACTTAACAATTGTTAAACACACAAATACAGATTCTTTAACTTCTTTTACAACCCTAACATGCATACTAAATCGTTATTCAACATGCATAACACAAACAAATCACAAAGAAGAGCAAGTAATCATACATGTTAAACAAAACCAAAAACCATAATTCATATATCAATAAACTCAATAACTTTACACAGTAAATATACATGAACAACCTTAGGATTTTCATCCCTAACCTACCTATTACAGTCGGCAAGGATGGGGAAGGAATTCGGCAAAGGATGAAGGCAGTACGACAATGAAAGGTTGCGGCAGTGAGGTGGTTCGGCTGCTTGTATGATTTCTGTGTGGAGGGTTTTTAGGTAGAGTCTAGGCTAGCTATAAGACTTAAAACTGATAAAGGACCCCTAAACACGAGCTATACAGACCCTATTTATACAGAAACATTGAAGAGAAACCCTAGCTGACTCGGTTAAGGAAAGGCAATCCTATTCCAACTCGGTTTCCTTATTGCTCAATGATTCCTCCTTCAATGCAGCTTCTTATCCGAATTTGGACTCCTTCTTCTGATTCCTTGGACCTTCCTACATGTTTATGGATTCATGTAGGCCTCATGTACGAAATCTTGGGCTTTGATGGCAGCCAAAACCAGTGATAGGTCCAGCAAGGTCAGCTTTCCCGGTTTGACCGGGAAACCTTACACTTAACCAAAATATGGCTGCCTTGATGCTTCTTCGTATTTTCTTCTTTTGTCTAGCTTCCTAACACTTCATTAAGGTCTTGATACATCTCTTGACAAATTTGGGAAGCCTTTTGGTGAAGAATCATCTCCCAAAACTCGTTAGACAACTTAGGCAGTTTCTGCCCAGTTTTGCAGCCTGACCTCTGTCCACTGTTTTGATCATAACTCCTTCGTCTCAACTCCGATTGCTGCGATCCAAATGGGGTTGAAAAGTAGACACACACAGCTTTAATTCCATATGTGGCACGCCTTCTAACTCCTCCTGGATCTTGAGATATGATTTTCCAAAGTTGACGTACGTTTTCTGGCAGATTCTGTCCGAGAGCAAAACAATGTCCAAAAGTGTTTCTTCTTTTCCGTGGCCTCACTTGTTGTCATTCATGAGTCCGTTCATCATGATTCCTGATACGTTAAGCGTATTTACCTGTCTTCTGCACATTTAAACAAGATACATCAAAACTGACAGGGTAACAAAATAACGAATCATAATAAAACGTCCAAGTGCTAGTCCAAAAACGGTTTTCATCATTTAAGTGCAATTTTCTGTATAAAAACGGCTAGTAGCCACAACTCTACGGAAAAACCCTCTTGACTCTAAAACAAGTAAAAATAAACATACTAAGGCAAAAACAAAGTATAAATGGAGGTGAAAATCTATTAAGAACATGGCGTAAAACGCACTTATCAGGTCTGCCCAGGTTTACGTGACAGCTGAAGCTACAATTCTAACCCCAGAGAAAGAAGCCGATTGCAATATGATGTATGTCTTACCTTCTATGTATGCATTAGACGAGCCAATTTCATCTGAGGTTTTCCTCAACATGTCAGAGGAGGAGAATGGAGTGGAATCATCTGCTCGCGGGGAAGAGCTCGTCGCGAGTGAAGACAAGATAGATGTGGACTCTGAGCTTAAAAAGAAATATGTCTTGTTCCCCAAGCCTACCTTCGCCATGAAACAGCTTTTACGACCATTGTACGTGTCTGCTGACATGGAGGGCAAAAGGGTTAGCAAGATATTGGTGGATACAGGAGCTGCTGTAAGTGTGCTCACTGTGCAGACTATGAACTATCTCCAGATCCCTAAGGAAAAGATTCTGGAAAGCAAGATGAAGGTGAAAAGTTTTACTGGTAACATAGCCCAAACATTAGGAGTGGTGATATTGAAGATCAAGGTTGGTCCATCAGAGATGTATAAGACTTTCTTTGTGGCTGACTGCACAGCTCCCTATACTATGATTCTGGATAGAGATTGGCTTCATCAGGCCGGTTGTGTTCCATCTTCTCTTCATCAAGAACTTGCTATCTGGAACCTAGAGACCGACGAGTCTGAGATACTAAAGGCTGACCCTAGACCATTCTCAGTAGCAGCTTGCTTTGTTGAGGCAAGTTATTACTATGGGGACATGAGGCTTTTGAAAGTCAGTGGTGTTACAAAGAAAGGACATCCACATAGGGTGACCTCCACTGAGCTTACACAATGGGGATTGACGCAACTCCAAGCAGACTCCAATAGACCAATCTCCATGGTTCTACCCCAAAACAATCAATGAAGCCACAACTCAGCAAGGAGGAATTGGAAGCCTACGCTTCCCTACACCAGAGATTGTCTATTTTTACGCAGGAACAAGAGGCTTACCGACATGTGGCAGCAGTAGAGTGCGTTAAGGATGATGTTTTGGAGTATGATGAAGAGGAGTAGGAGATTATCCAACCAGCTCCGGCTGCCTTGGATGATACTCCACCTAAGGTTAAGGATCCAGTAGAAAAAGTCAACCTAGGGACCCCAGAGGAACCAATGGAGGTTGGGATAAGTGCTTACTTGGAGCCTGAACAAAAGCAAAGGCTCATTGAGCTGCTACAAGAATACAAGGATTGCTTCGCGGAGAAGTACGAAGACATGCCTGGACTGGCACCAGAGTTGGTTTGTCATAAACTGCCAATTATGGACGATTATAGGCCAGTCAGGCAGGAACCGAGGCGAATGCATGCCGACACAGCAGCTTCAGTGAAAGAAGAGGTAGAAAAGATGCTCAAATCTGGAATCATACGACCTGCAAAGTATACCAAATGGTTGTCCAACATAGTGCCAGTCAGAAAGAAGAATGGTAAGATGAGGGTGTGTGTGGATTATAGAAACCTGAACACAGCCACACCCAAGGACGTGTATCCTATGCCAATGGCGGACATGTTGGTTGATGCAGTAGCTGGGCATGAGCTGTTATCATTTATGGATGGAACCGCAGGGTATCACCAGATCCCTGTGGAGGAAGAAGACAAGCACAAGACAGCTTTTCGGTGTCCAGGATTTACAGGAGCGTTTGAGTATCAAGTCATGCCTTTTGGGCTTAAGAATGCTGGCGCCACGTATCAAAGGGCAATGAATCTTATCTTCCATGACATACTGGGGAAGATATTGGAGGTTTATATTGATGATGTAGTAGTCAAGTCCAAGGTTAAGGCAGACCATATAGAGGATCTGAGAAAGGTCTTCATAAGGATGAGGCAACATAAACTCAGGATGAATCCAGCTAAGTGTGCGTTTGGGGTTCTGTCATGAGATTTCCTAGGGTTTGTGGTTCATCAACGTGGTATTGAGATTCCAGCTGACAAAGTCAAGTCAGTGGTGGAAGCTCCGGCTCCAACCAACAAGAAGGAATTGCAGCAGTTATTGGGAAAGATAAACTTCTAGCGCAGGTTTATCTCAAACTCAGCAGGAAAGATTCAACCCTTTACACCGTTGTTGAAGTTGAGAGCAGAGACAAAGTTTCGTTGGGAAGCGAGTCATCAGGAGGCGTTTGATAGGATAAAGCAGTATTTAACTTCACCACCAGTCCTGATGCCTCCAAGGCCTGGTTACCCTTTGAAACTCTACATTTCAGCGTGTGAGACATCGATTGCTGCACTCTTAGCACAAGATGATGGTAAGGTGGTTGAGCATGCTGTGTATTACCTTAGCAGGACACTGATCGATGCAGAAACCAGATACAGTGACATTGATCGGTTATGTTTTGCATTGTATTTTGCTGGCTGCAAGTTACGTCATTATATGTTGTCTTTCATAACAGTAGTGGTGGCACAAACAGACCTGGTGAAATACATGCTAACCAGACATATTCTCAAGGGTCGAATTGGCAAATGGGTGTTGGCATTGTCTGAGTTCTCACTGCAGTATACACCTTTGAAGGCGCAGACTGGGCAGGCTGTTTCAGATTTCTTGCTTCATCATCCCGTGGAACAGGAATTGCAGTACAGAGAATTAGACGTAGTGGCTATTTTGATGCAACCTTGGGAGTTGTACTTTGATGGGAGCAGCACTGAAAACTTGTCTGGCGCTGGAATATCTCTTGTGAGCCCTCTGGGGGTTTGTCACGCCTACTCTTTCCAACTGGAATGTAAATGTACCAACAATCAGGCTGAGTATGAGGCACTAATAATTGGCTTGGAAATGTTGCTCACAATGGGGGCAACAGTGGTACGTGTGTTTGGGGATTCTTTGTTGGTGATCAACCAGCTTAAAGGCGTATACAAGTGTACAACATTCACCTTGGTACCGTTTTGGGAAAGGGCTACAGAGCTACTGGAACAGTTCAGTGATGTAACCTTGGACTTCATCCCAAGGGAGCATAACTTTGCGGCAAATGAGTTGGCACAAATCGCCACCGGCATAACATTAACTAATGGAGTCTGTGAGCGGATCTTGAGGGTCGAGAGGAGAACGTTACCTTCCTTTATGGCTTGTAGGGTAGACGCAGATGAATGGTATGTTGCTACAGTGGAGGCTATTGATACAGATTGACGTCAGCCACTCATTGATTACTTGGATAATCTATCTGCTCCAGTGGATAGGCAAGTCAGATATTTTGCCACCAACTATGTGTTACGAGGTGGTGAACTCCTACGTAGAGGAGAGGATAGAGTTGACCTTAGATGTATCTATGGAAAGGAAGCCAAGCGAGTAATGAGGGAGGTACATTTAGGAGTTTGTGGTTCACACCAGGCTCGACCAAAAATGAGGTGGCTTATCCGTCGTTATGGTTACTTTTGGCCTTCCATCTTAAAGAATTGCATTAAGTTTGCTCAAGGATGCCAGGAGTGTCAAGCGCACGGACCAGTGCGGCATGTTCCAGATGTGCCTATGCAGCCTATTATTAAACCTTGGCCAGCAAGAGGATGGGCGTTGGATTTCATAGGGGTTATTCATCCAGCTTCGTCTCAACAGCATAAGTTCATCCTATTGGCAACAAATTACTTCACAAAGTGGGTGGAGGCTGTACCCTTGAAGGATGCATCTGCTCGTACGGTTTGCGGCTTCATCTTCAGCAATATCATTAGTAGATATGGCATTCCAGAGTGTTTAGTAGCAGACAAGGGGGCAGCATTCATAGCAAAGGAAACTGAAGACTTCATTGCAGACTATGGGATTAAGTTTCTACACTCCACACCATATTATGCTCAGGCGAATGGCCAGGCTGAGGCTAGCAACAAGGTGATAATCAATATTTTTTACGAAAGATGTTGATCGATAATCCTAGAGATTGGCACAATGAGCTTGATCATACCCTGTGGGCATATCGGACATCTAAGCGGTCACCTACAGGGACTACCCCCTATGCCTTGATGTTTGGGCATGATGTAGTTTTTCCCATGGAGATAAATGTCAATTCCTTAAGGGTTCGAGAACAACATCAGTTAGTAGGGGAAGATTATGTCCAGTCCATGTATCAAGAGCACGAACGGTTGGACACCATACGAATGGAAGCCCTAGATCATATTATGGTTAAGAAGCAACGGGTTGCTCGCGCGTATGATGCCAGGACACGTGGTAGGAGTTTTGGCGTTGGAGACTTGGTTTGGAAAGCAGTACTCCCCTTTGGCGAGCATGTTCGCGGCAGGGGTAAGTGGTCTCCCACGTGGCAAGGGTCTTTTGTGATTGATCAGATTGTGGGTAAAGGTGCTTACTATTTACGAGACTTGGATGGAGAAGTCCATAATAACCCTATTAATGGAAGGCATCTGAAAAAGTATTTCCCAAGTGTCTGGGCATATGAAGATCCTTTGCCTCCACAGAATACAGAACAGACTGTTTCCCAGGCGGGGGGGGGGGGGGCAGAGTTTGGGGCTTAGGGTTCGTTCGCCTGACCTATAGCAGCACTGGGGATCTTTTCAGTTTCATTCGTGTTGCTCAACGCTCAACCTATTTGAGGTTTTGCTTTTTGTGCACCCAATAAAACTGGGGGGCACCATAATTTTACATGAACCAATTAATGTGGTTCATAGGGAAAACAAGTTGTGTTTTCGAGCCCTGATTTATTTTTTTGAACCAATACCTGTGGTTTACACATTAAATAAATAATTTGTGTTTATTGATTCACAAAACTCATAGATACATATGACTTCAACAAGTACGGTGTTGAATAAGAGCAGAAACGCTTGAACGATAATCTATGTAGACAAATACAATAGTTACAGCTCTTTTCATAAGGCTTTGTGGCCTCAAACTTTTACAGTCTTAATGAAAAAACTCACACCTAGCTCGGATAGCATGTAGAAAATCAGCCGGGGAATGGTGGAGTTTAAGCAGACCTGAAGATATACAGAGAGGCTTGACAGAGAAATCATGTCGCACAGGAGCCTTTCTTCCCACCACAGAAGTCAATCCCCTCACCAAAGGAGCTTTTCCTTCCAATGGCAGGGCTTGAAGAGACTTCTGGTCCAGGCATATCAGATCTTATGCCTGAAGTTAGGTTGTGAAACCTACCCGGGATATGAGGTTTGGTTATGAAGCCTAAAAGATGGGAAGCTTGAAGAGAGAGGTTTGGAGGAACTGCTTGGAGACTGAAAGGAGAATCCATGGTTTGGGTGCTGAAGGTGATGAGAAGAGTTGGTCACTATTTATAGGCCAAATGCTAGGGTTTCACCTAGGGATTGGATGGTTTGCTACCCATTCATTGGCCGGCATTTATCACGCGTGCTGAGTTGGTTGAATGAGGTAAATGCGCAAGTTAATGGTGCAACATTGCAGTTGAAGCGTGGGACAGTTTTCAAGAGGTCAAAGATATGAGATTTGTTTATAGGTGGAACCTAATATTTCACCTTTACCGGGTTACAATTAAATGTGAGAAGCCACTCTGGGCCCATTGTCTGGGCCCAACTCGCCATGAAGCTAAATAAGAGCAAGGGAAACCGTTCCCACATCGAAAAAGGATAAGGAATGCTGTCTTTAATGCTACTATAAATACCGGCGTATGCCTCCCGGTAAGAGGACGCGCAACTTCTCAACTACTCTTGAGTTTTCTGCTTAATTGACAGTGTCTGACTTAAGCACCGGAGTGGCTTCCCTCGGTAAACCCGGGGACGCTTCTTTGACGTGTTTGTTCTTTACACAGGAAAACTCGGAGTACAAGGAAGTTCGCTATTTCTGGAGCCGTGTGACCCGCTAAAGGGACCACGAGTCGATCCGGAAACAATTGGTGCTCTCGTTGAGAACTCCTTCAAACGTTCCCAGCAAAGGTCTGGCTTTTCCTCGCCTCTTTTTGTGCGTTTTGGGATGATATTTGTTGTATGGCTTCTCCTCGCCTCTTTTGTGGTTTTTTTTTTACGCGACTGTCGCTCGCGGAGGCAGTTTCAGTCTCGGGAGAGATTTCGCTCGCGGGAGGAAGATCCTTCGCACGACTTTCGCTCGCGGGGGTAATTTCGCTCGCGGGAGGAAAATCACTCGCGCGAGCATCAGTCACTATAAGTTGTGGCTAACAGGAAGCTTTCTCGCAGGGGATTGTCTCGCTTGCAGCAACAGTCTGGAGAGGGACGAGCTTAGTACTTTCCTCAGTGAGCAGGACTTGGAGGGAGAAGTTTCCTAAGAAGAAACTTTCAAAACCCGGGATACACGCTCCAAGTACCGGTTGACTTCCAACAATTGATGAGTAAGTCATTCTTTCTCTCCGGGTTTTTCTTTCTTTTCTCTGTCCCGGGTTATAATTATGTTGTTTGTGTTGCAGATGTCCCCGACATTCCTCTGGAGCCGGTGATGGAGAAGAGGATTCGGAGGATGCTATGGGCCTTCCGGGGTCAAGATGACCGGAGTTCATACCGGCTTTGTAGGCTGTACGTGTACGGCAGATGCCGGTTGATGGAGCTCTCAGGTTTGTCCAGTGGCCTTTAAACTCTGTTGTCATATGCTCTTGTGTAACGAGTATACTTTCTATATGTTGCTCTTCTACCGATGGAGTTTACCAAGCGGAAGAACCCGGGGATATACGACGGGTTTGAAGATAAGGCTGTATGGGCCGGGATCCGGACGCAAGCAACGGATGGTCAACTGTATGACATTGATCTGACCACGAAAGCGGCTTTCCAAGAGATAGAAAAGGAGATTGTGGGGAATCTCGCGGAGGGAGTGGCGGAAGACCCGGTGATTGAGGAACCGGTGATTCAAGACCCGGTATCTATTTTATGTAGGCGGTCAGGATGTCATACTTGGCAACTGACCGGCTAATCAATAAAGGTATCCCCTAGAGAGAGAGAGAGAGAGAGAGAGAGCGCTCAAGGAGGACCTCCGGGTGGCCAGGGACCAGGTGATAGCGAGCGAGGACTACTTGGCTCGTGCCCGGGAAGAGGCCAGCACAGCAGCGGTTTTAGCTCGGAAGGAGTTGGCCAGGGCAGAAAATCAAGTGGCAGAGTTGGTGGCCAAAAACTCTGAGCTAGAGAAGGTCATCGAGGGTCACCAAGAGGACCGGTATTCTCAAGATGCCGCTATAGCTCAGCTGACCGAACAGAACCAGGCGCTGCAGCAACCAGTGACTTCTTTGGAGCAGCAAAAAGGAGATTTAGTTCAGGCGGTTTCCCGGGCCAAGGACTCTGCTATCTCAGAGTTTCTGGCGAGCCCCGAGTTTGACTTGAAGCTGCGAACGGCAAGGGCTGAGGCTCGTGCCGAAATTGTTAGGGCCGGGATTCGCCAAGGCTGGCTCGACAAAGCGGGTTATGATGGTCACCAAGGGCATGTTAGACCTGACGAGGTTGCAGGCTCCTCCCGGCCTAGTCCTGCTGTGGCTGCAAAGCCTAAGAACCGGTGATTCAATTCCCCACTGGAGACGAAGAAGAGGTGGAGATTGAAGAACCGGTGATGAGCGCAGTTCCCTCGTCTGTGCTCCCGGGTGAAGAGGAGTTTACTGGAGGGGGGTAACGGGAGTGATGTAGAGCTCCCATAAACCCGGTTCGGAGTCCCCCGGTTCCTGCTTCAGCAGCCAGGAGAGGTGCATCCCGTGGCGGTATTGTCGGGGGTCCTCAAAACCGGCCATTAACCCGTGGAGGACAGTTCATCATACGGCCCCGGGGAGGACGTGGCGAGTTGAGCACTGGCCGGGGTAGCGGGTCTGTAGTGCCACGAGCTGGAGCTTCTCTTAGACTAGTTTTTATTTGTGGCGGTTTTCCACCTTGTAACTGACTCTTTTGAATGAAAGTATTCAAGCTTTTCCTCTGCATAATTCTTCCTGTCAAATAACACGGTAATCTGATGCATAATCTGCAAGTGTTGACAAAATTTACACATAGTGCCGGTTTGGCATGTTAATAAAAATAGGGCCGCTAAGGCTTTACGGGTCCGTTAGGACTTCCAAGGGCCGCTAGGGCTTTACGGGTCCGTTAGGACTTCCAAGTGCCGCTAGGGCTTTACGGGTCCGTTCCTGTCAAATAACACGGTAATCTGATGCACAATATGCAAGTGTTGACAAAATGTACACATATAGTGCCGGTTTGGCATGTTAACGTTATAAAATGAAAATAGGGCTGCTAGGGCTTTACGGGTCCGTTAGGACTTCCAAAGGGTTGAAATAAGGCCGTGAAAGGCTTGCAATATTTCGAGTCATGGAGATTGCCGGAGATTGCTGAGTCTTGACAGTGAAATAAGGCCGTTAAGGCTTGCAATATTTCACGTCATATGGAGATTGCCGGAGATTATCGGAGATTGACAGTGAAATAAGGCCGTTAAGACTTGCAATATTTCACATCATGGAGATTGCCGGAGATTATCGGAGATTGACAGTGAAATAAGGCCGTTAAAGCTTGCAATATTTCACGTCATGGAGATTGCCGGAGATTATCGGAGATTGACAGTGAAATAAGGCCGTTAAGGCTTGCAATATTTCACGTCATGGAGATTGCCGGAGATTATCGGAGATTGCCGGAGAAATAAGGCCGTTAAGGCTTGCAATATTTCACGTCATGGAGATTTCCGGAGATTGCCGAGTTTTGACAGTGAAATAAGGCCGTGAAAGGCTTGCAATATTTCACGTCAAATGGAGATTGCCTGCATTCACTCAACAAAGTGATTGATAAACATAACCCGGTAGGGTTTTTTCCATTGCGGGCCTGAAAGGGTTATATATAACATCAAAACATAATAACTTTGGACATTTGTAGATAACTTGGTACCTATTGGGGAAGAGATGTAGATGTTGTGTGTTCCATGGCCGTGGGAGCGTAATTCCATCTGTACCCCAGATGTAACCTCGGAGGGTAGCGGGTGGGATGTATGCCTTTGCATTCAAAATTATACTCACGTGCAGAATTGGTACAGATGGTCAGTCAAATAAATTTGCCTATGTTCTTAATGTTAGTTAAGACAGCATCAAGGGCCTTTTGGGCATCTACTTCGATAATCAGGGAATCTTCAACTTTGTCTTCCTCCTCGTCAATTGCCTGTTGAAGAGTTTGGTAGGAGGTCTTTTCCTGTTCCAAGAGACCTAAATGTTGATGGGCTTCCTCCTTCGCAGCTACTAGTTGAGCCTCGATCTCAGCCTTTTGTCGTTCCAGCTCAGCAATTCTGTCAGGAATCACATGAGTGGTGTTATGAATAAGGCCAGTAAGGCTGGTAGCTTTGGCAGCCCGTTCAGTTTGGAGTCTCTCAGTTTACTGACGGTGCTTAAAGGTCTCCAATTGGGTTAACTTGGCACGCTTAGAAATAGTTGCAGCATTGGTCATAAACTCCCTTAGACGCCGCAATTTCTTCGAGAGCCTTTCGTCAGCCTGAACCCTTAGGATACGAATAGCATCTTCAATCTGGGTCCTAGTGTCTGGGTGAAGAAGGTCCTCGTGCTCCAGGTTACGAAGGAATGCTTTCGCGTCAGAAACTGAACGGTTTGCCTGAGAATGGCTCAACATCTGTTGAACTTGCTCCACAATGGTGGGCACAGCGTGGCCGGAAGAGAGGGTGGCAATTGGCATGGCTGGGAGGTTCTCCGGAACCTGGTAAGCAAGGAAAGGGTTAGTGTTTGTAAAGGTACAAACAAAGGCTATAGAATAAAGGAGGTATTTACCCTTGAGCTGATTTCAGTCGGGAACTCTGGCTGGGACATTGGCTGAACAGTCTCACTCGCGCGACTTTCGCTCGCGGGAGCAATTTCACTCGCGGGAGAGATCTCACTCGTGGGAGGAAGGTCACTCAAGCGAGCGTCAGTCACTATGAGCTGTGGCGAGCAGGAAGTTTCCTCGTAGGGGATTGACTCGCTTGCAGCAACAGTCTGGAGAGGGACGAGCTTATTGCTTCCTTCACAGATTTCTTCAATAAGAGCATCAATCTCCTGGGAAGCAGCTGCTGAGTCTGACCCGGAGGAGGTACTAACTTCAATTACAGGGATTGATTCCTGGAACATAAAAGTCACATTGAGCTCAGGCTTTCAAGATTTTCCAGTCAAGTGGGTTAGCAAAGGTATACCTGTGGGACTGCCTCGGTGGGAGTCTCAGTGGCCAGGTTGACTGTAGGGAGATCTACATCCTGAACTATGGTAGAGGTTACCTCAGCCAGGACGGTTAAGTTTGGGGCGTCTGAAACAGGAGGAGTCTGGCTGAGTTCCTCAGGGGATTGCGCGGCTTCAGGACTAGACTGCACAGGTTGATCCACCTATAGGGCAATTATAGGGTCAGTTGGCTTCACAACATAGACATACAAGGTTCCAAGGACGGTTGAGTGAACCCATACCTGGGGTTGAGAGACGGTTGTTGCTTCTGTGGGAGGAGTTGGTTTGAGCTTCTTGAGAGGACGGCCCCCAATCTTGCCCGCACGCTTTTTGGCCCTTTGAGGACGCTGCAAGGAAAGGAGATGATCAGGAAAGTTTACATAAGTCAGATAGATGATCATTACAGTTGAAAGGGTTAAAAGATACCTGGGGGCAGGGAGTGCTTCTGCTCGCACCACAGGAACTGATGAACGTTCAGCGTTCTGGGAAGGACCTTCAGTAGCAAACACGGCCAGGTCTTCGGCGTGATGGAATTACTTTTGGTATGGCTTAAAGAACTTTGTGAACACAGGAAGGTGATCTAAGCTCCATTTACCCTCATTAATAGAGTTCCACCACATGGTGAACTCATCAGTGGCAACAGGGCTCAAACGTACCCCATAGCTAGGATAAGTATTCACAGGCAGTATGGTGTCTTTAAAGCAGGTGGGGATAGATTCAAGGTCGGTTCCAGCACTATAAGTTTCTCGCCACGAAGTGAAATGGTTGCGGCTAGCCAACGGGGGGTATGAAATTTTCTGGTGCATTCCAAATTGTCTAGCAAAGAAGTTGGGCGCATAGACTTCGACTCCTGCCCTGCCTGGCAGTTTAAGATCGCGAGTGGAGAGAAGGCGTAGAAAGAAGAAGTGTTGGTGGATGTTTTGGCGAATATTGCTAACAAAACTTTCATCTAAAACTGAGGGGTACCTGCGTCTACAGATAAGGGTAATAGAGTCGGAAGGCAGGACTTTCATACTGTACAGGTGTTGGAAACAGCGTAGATAGCTGATGGCTGGAGGACGTGATACAGACACAAGGGTTTGGCCTAGGACCTTGTCCTCTAAGAAGCTGGTGGTGGCAGAAGAGCGGAAAAGAGGAAAATAGGTTTGTAGCCATAAATCTAAGATCCAAAGAGGACCACCGAAAGATTTGTGCTTGAAGGGTTCTAAGGACAAGAAATGCAACGCTCTATATAGCAACCCAGTGGCTAGCTCTAAGAGGTTGAGAGGGATACCATTGTAGAGTAGCTCGACAGTTCTGGCCCAAGCGTTGGTGGGTTTGTTGGTGGTGCTGCATTCAACATACTTCAGAAGTCAGAATTCCAGGAATGCTAGGCCACTAAGGTCATCATCAGAGCTCCCATAGCGGCTGACCCACGCAATATAGGAGTTGGGGCGAGACTGATCAGAAGGAATTTGATACTTCAGCGCGAGGTCATTGAGAGGGCTTGGTGCGTCAGAGAAAGGAAACCCGGTGATAGTATACACGTCCAGTAGAGTGATGCCTAAAGGACCTGCTGGGAGATGGAAGGTATTAGAAAAGGTGTCCCAGAAGCAGAGTGCTGCTATCAGGGGAGCTCTGTTGCAACCAGGCTTCAAAGAGAAGCAGAGGTCGATGGAATCAGCAATTCCAACGGCTTGCCACCGTGCGAGGTCTTTGCTGCGGCGTTGTTGGTACCATTGAGCTTCTGCATCATTGGTATTTGGCCATTGCCCAATCTTGGTCTGGGCATCTGATTTCTGCCAGTCGGTAAAGGAAATTTCATCCTCGCGAAAGACCAAGGGGGAAATCCGGGAAGCATGTTGAAGGTAAGGCAACTGATACTGATCTGGGAAAAAGTCGATCCAAGGGCCCAGGGAACAGGAGTTGTCAGGGTTAACTTCCAGCCAGGAGAGTTCTGGCCTGTGGACAGGCTGGAAATCGGTCATGACTTTCACAAAGTCTTTGGCTTCATACTCAGAGGGGGTTCTGGGTGAGGTTTTCACAGCAGAGAAAAGGTGTTTGGGAGCCATTGAACTGAAAGCAGAGAAGGAGAGCAAAGCGGCGGCAGTTTGTTTTAGAGGGGTTTGAAAAGAGTTGCAGAGGGAAATGATGGTTGAGTGTTTTAAGGAGTCTGATAACGAAAGGACGTTTACACTTGTTTAAATCCACGCCTAGGTATAGCTCTTTTCGATTTTCGCAAACGGGCTTAATCTCATGAGCTGGGGGGCAATGTTTAATCCAAAAGTAAATGGTGAAAGCCCATTTATGAAAGCACAAGTGGACCGATACCTGCGGTCAGGAAGGTCAAAGTATGTTCAGAAAGTCAAACGTGCTCGCGAGGAGGGTACTAACGAAACACGCTCGCGAGGGAAGATAGTTTGCTCGCAGGAGAAGACGCGCTTGCGGAAGAGGCTGTGTATCATGGAAACGCGCTCGCGGGAGGAAAAGCGTTCGCAAGAGTATCAGAAGAGAGAAAACACGTGGCCACAAGAGATTGAGTTACAAACAGAAAAGTATTGGGCTTAGAGGATTGGGCTTTACGAGGTTGTCTTGCAGTGCAAGGAGGATTCCTAAACCCTAGCGGAATGGTGCCATATATATAAGAGGACTCGATGATCAAGAAAAGACACAACTACATCTATCAACAAACAGACAACAACTTCGCCACGCGAACGTCTTTAAGCCTCTCCGGAGCAACCAAGCCTGATCCGTCAGCAACCGTAGCTTGATCCGTCAGCTGCACAAGGGACTTAATCCATTAAGTCTGACAGATTTCAATCCGTTGAAGTCTCACTACTCCCCTGTTCAATCCGTTGAGCAGTTTTATTCCCGCAACCAGTTCTGGAGAATCCGTTCACCAGTCCATATCCTGCATATCTTGATACCCGCTGCTTAGTATTCTTGCATACTAAGTAAGATTCGGCCATCCGCAAGGGGTGGAGAAAAATCCTAGAGGGACTTTTCCCTTGTAGGCCTGAGAAGAGAACCCAGCACAGAGGAAGAAGATCGGCGTCTGTCACGATCGCTGTGAGAAGAAGTCAGAAGAGGGACGCGAGCAGCATCCAACTTCAAGGTTGTACCTGACCCAAAGGTACTAGCACGCCTAGCACAAAATACAAGCCGGTTGTTTGAAGGACTGCAAATTCCATACCAAACAGTTTGAGACCGAGAAATCTGGGCTCGATCAGCGCTCAACTGAGCTCTTTGACCAGTCAACAATCTCTTCCCATTATAAAGAAAATCGATGGCTTAGAAAACCGACGGATGGTGCTCAAAAAGGGGTTGATCGGAGCCTGAACTTAGAGGGAGAAGGAGCTTTGAGAAAAAGTTCTAGGATCAGAGGATTGCCCCAAGTAGCAGCGAGAGCACATTCTTCGATTGTCGGACATGTGTTATTGGAGGGTCCGAATCCAAGATGCAGATCAATGAACACGTTGTCGATGATGAGACAAGGAAGTCTAGAAACGTGGGGAGCATCAAGTCTACACGGTGTCGAAACCAAGTGTTATTCCAAGCAAATATGTTCGCATTGGGTTGTTCAACTTCATGCAAGTACATTCTCACTTGTGTGAATTTCAAATCTGTTTTGTTTGTGAGTTTAGAACTCTAGTCTTGCAAAATGCTGTTTTTATGAATACATTAGTACATTAACAGTAGTCTTGCAAAGTGCTACATAAGATGTTAGATGTTTCATGAATTTTCAGAAGGTATAGATTGAAAGATGACTTTTGTATATGAAGTCTAATCCCACAGGTAATATTAAGCTGGTCGGAACTTCAGAACTGCCCATGAGTTTTATTCTTTTGTTGAGCTGCAATTTCAGAGCTGCTTCTTTATTCAAATCCTTACCACTTGTATTCATTTGTATATAGATTGGATATATACCTCTCATTTAGATAGCATACCGGACCCGTAAGCGACACTTGTTCAGGAAGGTGGACCATGAGGTGGACCATGATGCTAAAGAAAATTGGGAGAAAGATCATCTCCAGCTGGCACATGATATAAGCAATATCTACTCCCAATGATCGAACATCTGACTTTTTTAGCTCTTTAGCACACAACCTCTGAAAGAACTTGGATAAAGCCACTAACGTGTCAACAACATCACTCTGCAAATACAGGCGAATGACCACAGAAAGAAGACGTTGCAGCAGAACATAACAGTCATGGGTCTTCAATCGGCTAATCTTATTTTCGTCAATTTTAATACATCAAGCTATATTTCTGGCATACCCGCTCGGAAATTTAACCTCACGAAACCACTTAAATATTTTGGACCTCTTATCAGGAGCCACAGTGTAGCCTGCTTGAGGCATATAACCTTTGTCGGTCTTTCTGTTCGTCTGTATCCATAGTTTTCGACGTAAACCCATCTTTTGAAGATTAACACGAGCTTTGGTGCTGTCTTTAGACTTATCTTTAATGACCAGAATTGTTCCAAGGATGTTGTGACAAACATTTTTTCTATATGCATTACATCCAAGTTGTGTCTGATTTTCAACGTCGACTAATAAAGCAACTCAAAGAATGAACTCCGTGCGTCAAATACTTAAAGTCATCAAGCGTGGGAGGATTCAAGTCAGTTACATACTTGCTGCTGCTCAAAGTTCCAAACCAGTGCTGGTTTAGCTTATCCAGAATCCATTGACCATACCTCATTTCTAGTTTCGAACAATGCTCTTGAGTTCCATCAAATGCTTCTATATCGAACTACCATGGGTGATCCTTTACAAGTTATCTATAGGATCCTAAGTAACAATTATGTTTGTGTGATGGCTCGAATTGACCTGATCTATACATACAGGGCAAGCCTTGTATCCATGGGTAGTTTGACCAGACAACATCCCTAAAGCAGACAAATCACTGATGGTGAAAATAACTGTTGTTTTCATCCAAAAGGAAGTCTTGTCATACCTGTCAAAAGTATAAATTCTATATTCCTATAACTGTAGAAACTCGTCGATTAATGGCATCAGATACACATCCAAGCACTTTCCTGGAGAATACTTGCCTGAAACTAACAGAGTAAGAAAATTATACTCTGTTCTCATACACATGTGAGGAGGTAAGTTGTAAGGAAATACAATCACTGGCCATATACTGTAAGATAAATTCTTATCTCCTGTAGGATTTAATATGTCTGTTGCTAGTCCAAGTCTGACGTTTCGACAATCCGAGGCAAATTCAGGAAATGTACTGTCAAAGTGCTTCCAAGCCTCCCCGTCTGCGGGGTGTGCAAGATTATCCGGATCTACCCTATTCGTCCCTTGGTGCCTTTCGTGATGCTATCTCATATCCTTGGACGTATGTGAAGACATATAGAGACGTTGTAGACGAGGACCCAATGAGAAATAGCGAAGAACCTTTCTTGGAATTGAGTTTGTCTGTCCAAAACTAGAGTGTGCTTCATACCTTGGCTCATAGCAGTGTGGGCAGTTAATTACGTCCTTATAATCTTTATAGTAAATGATGCAGTTATTGACACAGGCATCTATCTTGATATACTCAAGACCGATGTCACGCAAGATGCTTTTGACCTTGTCAAAATTTTTCGAACAATTGTTATCAGCAGGAAGCAATTCCTTCAAAAGTGCAAGGTCATCGTTAAAACAAGCAATAGTCTTGTTCCTCTTGTTTTTTATACTCATCAACTTCATGACAGTTTCCAACACAGTATGCTCACTTTCGGGATATAACGGTGTCTGCGCTTGCCGACGAAACCTGTTATAATTCTCATAGTAGTCATTACTGCCGACCTGAGAGACATCAGACAAGGTTGTATTGCTGTAGTCGTGTATTATGTTGAGGCGTATGGAAAAGCATCAATTAAGAAATTTATCACAGCAGGGTCCCCGTAATTGGCGCTAGAAGACTCGTCTTGTTTACGTTGTCCTTAAATATCTGCAAGAGTCGGCATCTTTTCAGGAACTTCGTCATGCCATGTCAAAGTTGTATAACTGGGACAAATACCGAATTGTGACAGGTGAAGATACATGTCCTCAAAAGTTACATGAGCAACGAATCTGTTGTGACATTTTGTGCAGGGGCAAATGTACAAAACTTGTCTAAGAAGAGAGTGTCGATGGACAAACTCAATAAACTCGACGAAATACTCCGTCGGCTAAGAATATTTCCGACTAAGAATATTTTTATCGACGGAATAATCTTCCGCCCGTATTTGGATGTGTTTAGTAGTGTTGGTGGATGATATTTTAAATTACTCTAAGACTGGACGGTGGAGCGATAATGACGGTGGTCCGTTCGAGGTGGGAATGCGGCTCACTTACAATCCATTTGGCACGGGCCATGTTGGGTTTGAGCCACGCTTCGCTTGTTGTTGATCCTAATTCGTTGGTGAAGGCTTGGGCTTTGGCTTCGGCTCTCTATTTCAGCCGAACCTGGTTTGTTATTTTATTTCTTGTTTTAATTTTATCTGGTTTTGTTGGTTAGCGTTGTCTCCTCTAGTGTGTAATAAGTCTACGCAAATAGTCATCTAAGTGCCTTGTCAGCTAGTGCTTCGTCAAATAGTCGATTCCACCTGGTGGTTGTGTAGCTAGGTGATGTCACATTCATGTTTCCAACATCGTATTAGGAAAGCAACTGTATTAGTAATTATTTTTCACTATTAATTGAGTTATTATATTTCTGTTATATCACCCTTCTATCAAAATAAATAGAGTTACGCATTCTTTGTTAATTGGTGTCTAATTCAATACATGTTTATAGTAGGTCCTCATATTATTTCAAGATTTGTAGTATGAGTTTATTTTCAATGTCTTCTTTTGTATTGGACAGTTTATTATTCAAGACTTGAAAACAACCGCAGTAGCCCTATATATATATATATATATATATATATATATATATATATATATTGACATATATGAGGAATTAGGGTTTATGCTAACTTTTTAATCACAAAATTACATTTTCATTGTTCAATATGATCAGGTGCGGCATGATCGATGTCAAAAAAAATTGGAGGAAATATCCTTTCAAATTTACACATGATATAAATAATGTCATGTTGCATTTCCCAGAGATCAAATTTTGTCACTTCTCTTGTGCATTACTTCTGGAAGAATCTTGACAACGCTACCAACGGCTCCACCACCTGACGGGGAAGGAACGGTCGAATGAAAATAGGGAAGAGACGTTGTAGCAGAATATGACAGTTATGACTTTTTAACCCGTACATTTTATTGTCCCGAATGTTTACGCACCGAGCTATATTTCCTGCGTAGCCTGAAGGATACTTCACAGAACTCATCCACCTGAAAATTACGTTCTTCTGGTCAGGCTTCACGGTGTATGGAGCTTGAGGCATTTTTTTCTTCACTTCTTTCAACCACAAATGTCTTCGTATCTCCATTTTTTAAGATCAATGCATGTCTTCAGACCGTCTTTCGTCCTTCCCTCCAAGTTCAGCACTGTTCCCACCACACTGTCACACACATTCTTTTCTATGTGCATCACATCTAGGTAGTGCCTGATCAACAACTTACTCCAGTATGGGAGTTCCCAGAATATGCTCTTATGTGTCCAAAATTTATACCTGTCGGGTTTGTCAGGTATTGCCGCAACTATATTGGGATGATTGCTGAGCTGCCCAAAATCATACTCATTAAGCACTGCTAAAATTTCTTCCCTCGTCCATCTTCTAGGAGGCACACCAAGTTCTACAGTCCCATCAAATGCCTTGTCATCGAACCGCCATTCGTGATCATACGGAAGGAGAGTACGGTGATCCAATCTGCATATCTTGTTGCAATGACTACTGCTCCCCTCATCGCTTAGGCACTCTGGACAAGCCTTGTATCCCCTAACAACGTTGTCCGACAACATCCCACGGGCAGGAAAATCACTTATGGTACCAACAACAATGGCATACATCTGGAACATCTCGTGCATGAACTTATCATAAGTGGGATGACCAACGTCCCAAAAAAAACTTAAGCTCTTCAATCAAGGGTCTCAAATACACATCGAGAAACTTCTCTGGATAACCGGGTCCCGGAATCAACAAACTCAACATATTGTATTCCTTATTCATGCACATCCATGGAGGAAGGTTGTATGGTACCAAAATCACCAGCCATACACTGTATTGCAGACCCATGTTGCCAAAAGGATTGAACCCATCGGATGAGAGCCCGTGCCTCAAATTTCGGACATCTGACGCAAAATGAGGAAACTCCCTATCTATATGCTTCCAGGCCTCCCCGTCAGCAGGGTGTATAAGGGTATCTTCGCCGTGAAATTCCCTATCAGCGTGTCATTTCATAGATTTGGTCGTGTGTGATGACATGTACAACCGTTCCAGCCAATCCCTCAACGGGAAATACCGAAGTACCTTTATAGGTTTCCTATTGCCTGCAGGAGTCAGCTTATACCTGTCACTCTGACATACTGGACATGTGTCAAGGTCATTCCCTTCTGGATCTTTACCACAGAAGAGAACACAATCATATCTGCATGCATGAATCTTGATGTAGGAAAGCCCAAGATCTTTCAGTATACATCGGACCTTATGTTGAGTGGTAGGAAGACGATGACCGTGGGGCAGCATCGAAGCAGTGTACTGCAGATAGTCATCAACAGCCTTCACAGTTGATTTTGTCTCAACTTTAATCTTCATAACATCCATCACACTTTCAAGAACTGTCTTCTGACAACCGGGGTACACAGGGGTCTGTTGGAAAGCAAGTAGTTTGTTGTACCTGTCAATACCAGCAGTGTTGACAACTCTAGGGAAGGGCTGCACCGGCTCAGACATATACGGTCCTTCAGAGCATACACCGCTCTCATAAGGAAACATATCGTTGATGAAGGCCGTTGTTGGATCGTTGGATGTACTGCCCGTCTCAGAAAATTGCCCATGATCATGCGGACCCCCTGATGATGTTTTACCGTGATATATCCAACATGTATACTTCTCCCAAAACTCATTACTTTTAAGGTGCTGCCAAACCTTTTCAATTGCAAATCGATGCATATCGCTGCGACACTGACATTTAGTGCACGGACAATAGAAAATTGTATTCCCTTTAGCATTATCCATCACATATTCAATAAAACTAACAACTCCTTTAGCATATCTTTTGTCCCATTTTGGAAGCCAAATCCAACTCTTATCCATATCTTGAGAAGATAACATAATATATATGTATAAATGCTAATTAATTAAATTTACAAATCATTCAATATTCTATCTACAGTTAACGTGCAATTAATTAATATATATATATATACATGCATATATATAATAATTACTGATTAATATAATCAAATTAATATATATATATATATATATATATAACAACTTCATATATATTATCAAACCCAAATCGATCAACTCAATCACACTCAAAATACAATATAATCAACTCTAATTAAAACTCAAAATCAATGCATAACGAAAATAAAACTCTTAAATCAACTCAAAAACAAGATATATACACATATACGTACCTATATATAGCGCCACAAACTAATTTCGGACAGATTTTGACAACACCCAACAATTTCGCCAACCCCCAAACTTTTTCTCCCATTTTTTCTTTCACATCAGCTGCTGGCTACATCTGGAAATATAAGGACTTTTAGCCTACGAAATTATATATATCGTCGGCTAAACTTTAAAAATTTCGTCGGCTATAGTTCACAGACTATAGCCGACGAAAAAAACCATTTTAGCCGACGACACAAAATTTCGTCGGCTAAAAGTCCACTTTAGCCGACGAAAAATTCACTTAGCCGACGATATTTTTTTTATTAGCTAAAATAGACTTTAGCCGACGAAAAAAATTTTGTCGGCCTGTTAATTTTTTTTTCGTCGGCTATGATAGTTATTCTGGTAGACGTAGTTCTATATGAGTAGATTTCTTCTGCAAAATTTCATCTAAATTGGTAATCGTTAAGGTGCTCAAAACTACGAATTAAATGTTAAAGCATGAACGGTTTTGGTTTAGCAGATTTGATCCGTCAATTGATTTCAGTTAGTTCAAAGCCTTAACAATCACCAAATTAGATAAAATTTGGTAGAGATGGTCTACATATATTCATGTAAATATTATACGGTGAAGATGTTGATATATGATCAAAAAGCTGGTGTAATCCCTGATCTCTCATATAAACCAAAAATGAGATCCCTTAGTGAAAAATGGTCATATATATATGAGTTAAATTACTTGGAAGTGTTAAATTACTTGCTGTGCTTCGGTGAAATGTTGAATATGAGTTAGCCAACTCTAGTTGGCCATAGAAAAGAAGAATCTTTGTACAAGGAAATATTACAATTTCAGCGGGCTTCAAAAGCTTGCGAAGTTAAATTTATGTAAGGGTACGGCTATTTCAACCCTATCATTTTCTTTGTTCACCTTACATTTTCATTTCTTCATATATTTTAATTTTCTATACTAAATCAACTTATCTGCCATTTCATTTTCTAATAATATCCATATATAAGATATATTCAATTTTAAAAAAAGTAACAAAAATCTCTAATTCTATAGCAATACAAAAATCCTAATAAAATACTATCATAATTCATTCCTATTTGAATTCTACATTTTGTGTTGGTCCATTTTGGTTCGTGTATGTCAAAAATTCATATATATGAGCAATTAATTAAAAAAATGATTACACATACGTGTGTGTATATATATATACTTCCTACGTTTAAAATGCAGTTGTAAATCCGATAAAAAAACATTATTGTAAATATTTTTATCAAGTTAACATTTATGAATTAATAAATTTAATAATGTGTTAACGATGATGAGAAAACAAAAAAATTGTAATCGATGGGTGGGTGTTGGATTAATGTTAATTAATTAAATATTTAATTTGATTGTTTTGTTATGAATTTAGTCTTTCTTTTTGTATATTACAAAATTAGTGTACTAATTAATCATTTTACATTTGGGTAATATAGTCTTTCAATCATTCAAATGTTTGTAGGGTGAACAAAGAAGATGGTAGGAAGACAATAGCCGCATCATTTCTATAATTTCTTGGATTCCAAACAAAGGGGTTAAAGAATTTTGTCAAAAGTTGTAACTTATGAAAGCCTCATGTTTGTTTTATGGAGTTCTGAATTAGTTTTACTTAATGGTGATGTGAGCCTCTTCTTCATACCTAGCTGGCTAGCTTGCACAATTTTACAGTTAATTTCTTAAGGTAAACCGGTTAGGCTCCACAAAGATCCCCTTTTGTAGTATATATTCTCTACTTTTTGGTTTCGACTTCTCTCATGATCAGCGTTTTAGGTCCACTTCGTCTCCAAGTTAATTGGGGTGAAGGAGCCATTATGCCTAATACTTGGGGGAGGCGTCCGGGTGCTGCAGGGCATGAAACTTCTTCGGTTATCAATGTTCTAGCTTCTTTGGAATTGGGAGTCGTTGAAGACGTCCAGTTATTGCCTTCAGATTCTACTGTGCCATTCGCTTGCGACTTCTTTGAAGAACTCATCTTTGATTAGTTGAGAAAATTCGGAGAACAAATAGCTAATTAATTCAAGACTGAGAAGTTGATGTGAATAACACATCCAAAGGCCTCAATATATAGGCCTAGTTTTTTTTAAGTTTCTAAAGACGAGGATTTGTAGTAGAACTAGGAGAAATCTTTGCCGAGCATAATACGAAATAGGATAATTTCCTTATCAGAATAGGAAAGAGCATTCAGAAGCTACTGGATAGCAGGATATAGGCAGATTTTTACTAAAGAATTATCTGAAATTTCAATGTAAAATGAATAAATACTTGTATTCATGATTCAAGATATGTAATACAAAAGAACATGATATAGTAAATAAGTAGCCAACATGGCTTACAATGATCTGAAGTAGCCAAAAACAATAGTCACACTCACACCCACAAAAGAATATTTTTCATATTGCATAGAAAACTAGATGCACATGACCAACCTAGTATAACTTCAACACCAGAACGGCTGAAGCCAATATCAGAACAGAAGGCGATAGGGAGTAAGAAGACGGCACGGAAGCTGATGGAGTCGGAGTCAGAACTGGACGGCTCCCAGTAGTAGATGTTGGAGCTTCAGAGCCCCCTGCTGATGATGGTGTTGTGCCAGATTCTGGTGATTCAGCAGATGAGGTGGGTTCAGGAACGATGGAAGCTGCTCATCAGAAACAAATATTGGTGAAACATCAACAACAATAGAAAAATGAAGCACAGCTAGGCATATCTGAATCATCTACCTGTTGGACTGGCAGATGATGAAGCACCAGGAGATGAAGTCGGGGCCAGAGAGTTAGGACCTGCAAAACACAAAATAGTCCATATATATAATTCACAGGACCTAGCAACTTCTGATTATCAGTAAAGTTCTCTTGTCTTATAATCAGATGAATCTGAATCAGCACATGTTAGATGGCAACATAACAAGCAATCAGATTATTTAACTAGAGAACACTAGTCGATATATTCTACTGGTTTAGTGTTTTGAACTATTAATGATACCTGGAGCAGGAAGAGGTACACCGGCGGCTGCACATTAGTAACATGCTAATGTTAGCACTTTATGAACAAAATACGCAGAATAATATCAACATCCAAATATTAACAAGAGAATTTTCACCTTTGCATTGGAGTGGGACGCCAGGGGTGTTGCAAGCACGAGGAAGAGAGATGGCGAGAGTACGGTTGATTGGTAGTTGGAAGGGAACATTTCCAGTTACAATGAGGCACATACAGTCCCTGCTGGTACTTGTGAGATTCTTAAGTGAATTGCAACAGTCTGCAGTTGGTGCAGTGCCATTGGCGGTGCTGTTGGTGAGAAAGTTCATGCAAGGGCTGAAGCTCGCAATTGTAGCAGCGGTGCAAGGTGTACCAATCTGGCCATAGACAACCGGCATAACCAACACTGTGGTCATTGCCAATACCATAAGTACCAGACGAGGAGAAGGCACTGAAGTAGCCATTGCTAGCTTAAATGTGGAAGAGGAATTTGGTGTTGGATGTTTGTACAAGCTTGTGGTTTAAGCTTCTGATAGATTTGATGCGTTTCTTCGGTTAGACAACAAGAGTATTTATAAATGAACAAGATTAAGAGCAAGTGGAACTCTGGAGGACAGAAAATCAAAGGGTGGATAGTTTGGTTTTGGAGCTGAACTACCATAACGAACTTTGTATGAGCAAAGGGTATTTTAAGTAGGTGAGATTAGCATTACAAGACATCTGTCTATGACTATGGAGCCCATCTCCAATCCCATACGTCAACCCTCATGGCTTCTGGAGTTCGGGTTTGCCAAATAGCTCACATCTGTGATCTGTTAGAGAATTTTCAACACAAAGGAATGAATGAATGTTCATCTTATTTTCAATCGAAAAAAATGTTCATTGATCATCTCATTTGAAGTGTTAGGTAAAAAAACTACAATTAAATCTCTACAAATTAATAACGTCAAGACCAGTAAAATTTATTAATTTAACAAAATAGACGACTGGAACTTATGTAGACAACTATTGAAAATCACACTTATAAGAGGACCTTTTAACTTACAAGAGGAACAGTTGTGCCACAAACTAAATAATTATAGGCTTATTCGACATTTTGTTCATTAATCAATTCCAAAATCTATAATGCACCCTTTGTGGCATGCCAAACCAAAAAAAATACGAGGTCGATTTACTCCTCTGAACAGGTTTGTTTACCATACCCTCTGAACTGGTGTAACCGTGTAATTAAGCATGACTCATTGTTCACAATCATAACCTGAGGCCGATTTTCTCCTGTCTGAAGCCACCAACAAGTAATGGTTTCATTGTCAACTAAAGCTACACCAATGTGCCTAATAGAAAAGAACGTAATATAACTCCTCTCATATTCTTCTAAATTAGTATTGTAGAAACGTTTAGAACTTCATTTTCTGTAGTCTTCAGCTTCAAACACCTCAAGATTGGTTGTTACAAAAATAATACAAGTTGGTCACCTCCAATAACCGACCTCTAAACTATTCCTACGCAAGATTTCAAAGATAACTCTATGACACTATTAGTAGGAAGAGTTGGTTACCCAACTAGGCCTGATCCGTCTGTTTCCTGATTCGGCCCCTACAAAAGGTACATACCACTTTACCCATTTCACCAAACTAAGCAAAGCCTTGAGTATCAGTACAGCTTTCAGTGATTTCAACTTCTCAGCGTTTAGAAATTCAGCCAACTCAAGAACATACAATGGCACACGGGATTGGAATGAGTCTTGTCCTGGTTCTAGTGGTCATGTTCTTGGCAAGATCAACAGCACAGTCAGATTGCACAAATGCGATTATCAGCATGTCCCCTTGCCTCAAATACATTACTGGGAACTCCTCAACTCCATCTTCAGGATGCTGCTCGCAGCTTTCTAGCGTTGTGCGATCATCCCCACAGTGCTTGTGCCAGGTCCTTAATGGCGCTGGATCATCACTAGGGATAAATGTCAATCAAACTCAGGCTCTCGCTCTACCTGGTGCTTGCAATGTTCAGACTCCACCCACCAGCCAGTGTAACTGTAAGAAAATGTAGATGTTAGATCCTTGATTTTTCTGTAGATTGTAATCTGCTACTAACTGTTTGTACTACTATATTTCTGCAGCTGCTTCTCCAGCTGACTCTCCTGCAGGAACACCTACTGATTCATCAAACACAGTTCCTTCAGGTACAAAAAGTATGATTCCTTCGGTGCATAAATGAAAATGCAGGACTAGTACTATGTTTTCATGTTGGTGTTCATATTGTGCAGGAAATGGATCTAAAACTGTGCCATCAACTGATGATGGCTCATCAGATGGAAACTCCATCAAGTTGTCTATGACTCCACTCATTGTGCTATTTGCTGTTGCTTTTGCTACTCTCTCAATGCACTGATTATCTTTTCTTTTATCCTACCTATCAGGCTACACATATTCCTAAGTACTCTGTTGTATTCCTTTAGGCATGCTATTTTATTTATTGTAACCCCCGGAGGTTGATTTATGTACTACTAAGAGACATCCTGGTCTCTTTTTCACAATAAAAGTTTCTGGTCCTGAGCTTGTAAGGTAATTAAAGGCATAAGGTCAAAAGAGTTGCTAGAGGATTTTTACTCGGGTCAGAATTTTTCAAAAACACAAGGCCCCTTTTGATCCACGCAGATGAAAGTAATTCATTTTCTTTCCCATGGGAAGGGAAACTAAACTTCTCATTATTTTATATTTCAATGTTTGGTAGTGCAGTTAAAAATAATGAGATGAGTCTAAATTGTATTCCATCCTTGTCGTCCCTTCCTATAAAGAATGTGTTTCCATTCCTAGTTCTAGTACACCCCAAACACAAGAAAGCATCAGGTTCCCTACCATGCTTCACTTCCACGAACAAAACAACGCCTAAATGTATTTAAACCATGCATTTGCACACTAATACCAATATACCGAGCAAGATAATCATTAAAGAAAGCAAACCTTGTGATGTAAGGCTATATACTCCACAAACCATTCCAAAGATTTGCAGCTGCGACAAACATTTTTCTCCACAGTTGAATCATGTAGCAATCTTCATCCCTAGTAAAGTCCATCAGCATTACAGAAACATCTCTGTCATCAAATTGGGTCAAAACCTGTTCCAAAGATCGAAACCTTGTCATTGTCTTGATCAAATTGGATCCAAAACTTAGATAAATTATCAGTGGTGAAAATGGGATGGGCCAAAAAAGAAAAACAAATGCACTTTTTTATCAAGGTACAGGACTTCAAACAGCAAAAGGGTATCACTGGTCAAAAGGATAAATTTTATGATAGTAAGTATCAATCAACTAGTCTTTTTTGGAAATAATACAAGAGGGAAGGGAGCATTGATATGGAAATTGATAGTGACAATAGCAACTGTGGATGAGAAAATAGGTAAACAATATAAAATTACATAAGCTAGTATTGAAAAACTTAATGCTGTTTGTTGATGGTACTGCAACCTTAAATTATAGGCTGATGATACAAAGTCTTTTCAGTCTCCAATTTCTGGGTTTGCAAGATAGCATGCAGTTGCACACAACACATATGCCGTACGACAATGTTAGTTCTCTTGGCCCTGCATACCTTTCTTCAAGTTTTGCAGCCATGTAAACCATGAGAAAGTCATCTCCTGGGCTCATGATGAAGCTTTGCTGAAACTTCGGATAGATGTAAAGAAGCTTCCAACCACGCATCTAACTTTATCACTCCTCTAGAAGATATAATGATACAATATCTAATATATAATAAAAACATTTCCAATCCCACAAGTACAAAAGGCCAAATGGTCACCACCAAAATCAGATCACATTTTCCTTCTCTAAGCTTCACCCACACATCAGGAATGTGACCGTGACCGCACAAACTCTTCTAGCCGATCCCACACCTCCAGTGCCGCAGCTCTATCTTGGTGTCGCTTATTCTTGCTAATCTGCACATTCATTAGAGTGGTGAGACTCACAATACAAGTGGAACACACATGCATAATCTAAGGTAATGTAGCTATATAAAAACAGCAAAGCAGCTCAAGCGGGAGAAAATGCTCACCGAGATGATCTTCACATTCCACTGCTTCACAATCTTTGCAGACTCAACACTATCATCTTCAAACCGCATGAAAAATCCCATAACTGCAATGCAATCCAACAAAGACAGCACAAATATTAACTCAACATAATGTAGTCCCAATAAACTATCTCAAAAAAACGAAACTAAACCAATCTGCTATAGAACACAACACAGCACTCCACATACTCTTATTGAAAATCTCCACATGATCCTTGAAAGGCCATTCCTTGAACTGCCACTCCTTCCCCAACACGAAAACCGCCACCACCCTATCCCAATCCTCAGTCTTCAATGCCGAAGGCTTATCCCTAACCTCATACGCCGTCACAACTCTATCCCTATCCCTGCTGAACTTCTTCTGCACAGTCACACAGTCCGGCTTAGCCCCCTTCATCTGCTTCACCTTCACATCCGTTGGAATATAAACCCCATCCTCCAGAAACTCCCTCACATTGTAAATCGTAATCAGCGTCTGGAACGCACTCGGCACCAGAATTATGGGCACACCTTCCCCAATCTTCCCAACCTTCATCTTGGGCTTCAGGTCGTAGCCCACTTCGTCACCATAGCCCGCCATCCCCCGTTCTTCGGAGCCCATCAACCTGCTCTTGGCCACCAAACCATCCTTCCTCTGCTGCGACTCAATCCGCTGCCGCTCCTCCTCCCTCTTCGTCGCTGCCGTCAGCACGCCGTAAAAGTTCCTCCCTTTACACTCCAGCAGCTCCTCCCGGTCCTTGAGCGGCCTCTCGCTGCCGTAAATCAACGACATGTAGTCCACCGGCGCCGCCTCGAGCCGACTCAAATCCTCCGTGAAACCATTCTTGTTCTGATCAGGACTGTGGTGGCGAACGACGTCGTTGAGGGGCAGATCGGGGAATTTAGGGTTTTGAGGGAGGACGAACTCGATGGAGTCGGAGAAGGAGTTCTTGCCGGTGAGGTAATCGAGGAGGGGCTTCCGATCGGGGAAGGTGACGCAGGGGATCATCTGAGCGCGGGCTTTGATGAGGTAATCGGTGTGCTTGAGGTGGTGGTTGTTGACGTAATGGAGGAGCGTTTCGAGGGTGTAGAGGTTGCCTTGCTTGGAGCGGTAGGCGGTCTCGGCGGAGCAAGGGAAGGCGTAGTCGGAGCCGAAGCGGAACTCATCGTTGACGCGGACGATCTTGTCGAGCTCGCCGCGGATTGTGAAGTCGCGGAGGGCGGAGAGAGGGTCCATTGTTGCCAGTGTCTGTGGAACTGGGTTTGACGGTGGCGGAGTTGATCGTCGCTTTTTATGAGGGCAAAACAGCAAGGTGAAGTTGGGCTTCAGTTCGGGTCGGTTCGTCGAGGTCTAAAATAACCATATTATTCCAAATTTGTAGACATTTAGAAAGTAGGAAAAGACTTGTATCCGTACTAGCATATACGAGTGCCTCTAGACTTTACACAGCGATAGCATGTAGTTGTTTTAGTATTTTTCTTGGCGAGTTTCTGAACCAGTTTGGGAGCGTTTAAAATCTATAGTGCCTCTCCTAATCTGAGTGTCTTGCTCACGGTGATATAGTTCATAATGATCTCGTGCTCTCTGTTTCATGACTTTTCCGTCTCTGGCACTAATGTAATTAGTCTCTGGAACAACAAGGGTCCCAACAGGCCAAACAGTGTTCTTAGTCAAGATCTTACAATCATTTTCCTCAGTTAGCAATAACGTCATAAGAGAGTCAAACGTCGAAGTAAGACCACTCTTATAGTCATGTCTATATTGTTTCATCAGAGTAGCTGACGACCTGGGGAAGGTGAGCAACGTTTTCTCTATGAGATCATCCTCAGACTTCTCAACTCCACAAAAATGAAAACGAGCACGTAGTGCAAGCATGTCTGTCTGGTACTCCTCTACAGATTTGTAATCCATTAGCCTGATAGAAGCTCATTCAGCCTGCAGCTCCGGTAGAAGCGCAACATGAACATTGTCAAATCGTGTCGCGAGCTTGTTCCACAGCTCCAGCGGATCGGCTACATGTTGGTATTGCCACCTCAATGTGGAATCCAGGTGCCGGCGGATAAACATAAGCGTCTTGGACTTTGTTCTTTTGTCCAGCTGCTCTACACCCTCTACTAGGGGTTCCGTGGGAGGATCGATGGTGGAGATATAGTCCTTACCAATGAAAGTCTGCCTCATGTCAAGGACCCAGCGGTGATACTCACGGCCTTGGGCGTCCAGGGGATCAAACTGCAAGTGTTTGTTCATTGACTCTGCATACAAGAATTCAAGCAGTTAGTTCGATACCAATTGGATTTGATGCTTAATTCTTAAATGGATACCACACCATGCTGACCTAGAGAGGATATACGGTGCATATGTACATGTTGACAGCCGCATGCACGTGCCAAGGCCTAGCCTTGGCAGCAGTCACTACCAGAATAAGTATCATAGCCGACGAAAAAAAAAATTAACAGGCCGACAAAAAAAAATCGTCGGCTAAGTGAAATTTTCGTCGGCTAAAGTGGACTTTTAGCCGATGAAATGTTGTGTCGTCGGCTAAAATAGTTTTTTTCGTCTGCTATAGTCTGTGAACTATAGCTGACGAAATTTTTAAAGTTTAGCCGACGATATATATAATTTCGTCGGCTAAAAGTCTTTATATTTCCAGATCTAGACAACAGCTGATGTGAAAGAAAAAACGGGAGAAAAAGTTTTGGGGTTGGCGAAATTGTTGGGTGTTGTCGAAATCTGTCCGAAATTAGTTTGTGGTGGTATATATAGGTTCGTATATGTGTATATATCTTGTTTTTGAGTTGATTTAAGAGTATTATTTTCGTTATTCATTGATATGTATTATTGTTGAGTTGGATTTCGCTTCCAAAATGAGACAAAAGATATGCTAAAGGAGTTGTTAGTTTTATTGAATATGTGATGGATAATGCTAAAGGGAATACAATTTTCTATTGTCCGTGCACTAAATGTCAGTGTCGCAGCGATATGCATCGATTTGCAATTGACAAGGTTTGGCAGCACCTTAAAAGTAATGAGTTTTGGGAGAAGTACACATGTTAGATATATCACGGTGAAACATCATCAGGGGGTCCGCATGATCATGGGCAATTTTCTGAGACGAGCAGTACATCCAACGATCCAACAACGGCCTACATCAACGATATGTTTCATTATGAGAGGGGGTATGCTCTGAAGGACCGTATATGTCTGAGCCGGTGCACAGCAAGTGCACGTGCGGTGCCCTGCGGCAGCGTGCGCGTGCACAAGGCCAATCCCCGGCAGCAACGCTCGGCATCAGCCTAGCCGGTGCACGTCTGGTGCCTGACAGCAGTGCACATGCACAAAGCCAATCCCCCGTAGCAGTGCACGTCAGTGCACAGGAGGTGCTCATGCAGCGTGTACCCGCGCTCAAAGACAGACCCGGGCAGCAGTGCTCGGCAGCGCACAACGGCATCATGGCAGGCATATGCAATCACTCCATCTAGTGTTTTATTCAACAAATTGTACCTGTAAAGACAAACTTCTCAGCTATAGAAAGGAGATGGAGAAGGGAGGAAAGGACTTTCCCCCGAGTTTAATGAACTTTAAACGAGTTTAGGGTTCCAAAGTACATACCTTTTTTGATAAATTCTCCAAAGAATCTTGAAATTCAGCTTTTTATGCTCGGGGCAGCGATTGTGAGCAGCAAAAAGGCCGCGGTGGTGCACGTCGGTGTACAGAGGTGCGCGTTGGTGCCCGGTGGGTGTGCGTTGGTGCCCGGTGGGTGCGCTTCGGTGCCCGGCGGTGCACAGAGGGTGTGCGTCGGTGCTCACGGCAGTGCGCAGGCAGGGGCTGCATTGATCCAAGGAAGGATCTGCTGAAATAAAAAAAAAAACTTTAGGGTTTTGGGGTTTTTTTCGGTGGTGGTCGGCGACCGATATTAGCTTTGGTTTTCTAGAGCTAACGTGACTGATAATGTCATGTAGAATATGAGTAGAGAATGAATAGAATCAATCTTATTATGAATAGGGAGGAGCTCTTTATATAGAGATTCACTCTAAGTTCAATGAGCCCATAATTAGATTGGGTTAAGTCCATAATGTAAACCTATTACAATTAGGGCACAAGCATAAGTCTCATGGGCTAAGCCCATATACACGGCATAAGACCAAGTGTACACACGCACATGTTATATTTTCTACAACATGATTAACTATACGAAAAAAAAATAATGTAAAAAAAAAGTAATTTCATCAGCCGAATATATCAAACAAATAAACGGTTAATCATGAGACTACTAATTTTCACTAGACATGCTAATATTTGTTTAATACAATTGACTGAGCTAAAAAAATTTATATACACAATTCTTATGGTATATATTATAGAACAGTTTTTTAGCTGAAATGATTTGATTCTATTGATCACGGCAAATATATACAGAGTAATTCTTGTAAAGCACGAAGTTTCTAGATCTTTAGGATACTGAGAAATAAATAAATACATCTTATTCAACCTATCACAACTAAAACAGGATCCTTTACAAACAAAATTAATTTTCTATACAACTCGAAAATGTTTTATATACGATCAGATTCAATTTACTTTGTCATACTCCCAGTTACGTTGGAGAGTATATGTCAATAACTCACAACTTATAGTAGAAACTTAAACTTCTCCTTTCTCAAAGCCTTAGTAAACACATCTGTTAATGTTGAGATGAAACAACATATTGTATCTCTAATAAAATGTCATTCAATTTCAATATGTCTAGTCCATTCATGAAACCTTGATTTGCAGCATTATGTAACGCTGCTTTGTTGTGATAGATAGCATTCATTGTTAACAAAAAGAGCTATACAGAATATTGTAGAAGTTACATAAATCAATGTTCGCATTCAGTTGATAGAATACTTTAAAGCACTTCATCTATAGTTCTTCCCTTGTTAATATAATGCTTCCTCAAAACACCTTCCCTTTGAAATCCAGCCTTCTCCAGAACCCTCTGTGATCTTACATTGTTCACATCAACAAGACCCTCCAGTCTCTCCAAATGTGTCCACTCCTTGAAAATAGTATCAATCACCATCTTGACTGCCCTTGTAACAATTCCTTTGCCCCAGTACTTGGACGCCAAGGCATAGCCGATTTCAGCTCTACACCGATTATTACCTGAATTCGGGTTTACGAGAACACCAATAGTCCTGCCATCAAGACAAATTGCCCTAACCCATGGATGTGGGAGGATCGTTTCCTTGATGTGGTTGAGCCCCTCTTCTTTGCTAGCATAAGTCTCCAGGTGTAGAAACGAGCCACTTTCTCATCTGTGCCCCAATTCCCCAAACCATGAAATCATCAGCGTCAGAGACCCATCTTCCTGAGGGTGAATGTAAAGACCTCATCACCGCCTTCTCTTCCCTTTGATATGCCAGAATTTCCTTCCATTACTACTCCAAGGATTACTTAGAGCTCAAGTGTTTCTCGTGTTGAGATATAAATCTCGTATCAGGAAAAATGAGACATTGTCTGTGGTTTATAAGGGTTTAAGTTACTCTCTCAATTGTTTATTGGTTTTAAATGTGAACCTCATACTACTTTATCAACTGGCTGGAAAGAATGAGAAATTAAGTTGCAAGATAATGTGGCCGGTAACGCTAACGCACCTGGACGTGGGTAATCTGTTCTGATACCAAATGGATATAAATTATCTTTCCATAACTCTGTTTGTTACAAATCGTACACCTATATACTACAGCTACAACTAATGTTAAGGAGCTGATATACACAAGCAAGTCAGCTACAACTAATGTTAATTAGCTGATATATACATGTAATTACACATGTTAATATCTAATAATTCAAATGAATGTTCTTATACAAGAATCATGTTAGCTGTTTGATTATGACGATATCAATGGAGGAGAAACTGTCTTTGTATGGAAGGAGAGATTTTTTTTTGAAGAATGACTGGTGCGGCTGTCTTTAAGCCTTGATTAATGAAACTATAGAATACAAGGGGGACGTAGAGCCTAAACCTCAAATTACAAAAAGTAGCATATTCTAACATGCACCAGTTAGCAATGAGTGTGTCATTGGCACCTTTGTTTGCTTTGACAAAACGGTGACATACGGAAGGATAATTGTACTACGGACAAACATCATAATTGTTATAAGTGCAACCTTCCTACTATGTTGTCGCACGGAATCATATCCGACAACCCTCTGTTTCATCCTCCCACTAGGAGGTTGTGACTATTTAACATAGCAAGGAACCCACAATCACTACCAGAATAACTGTTATAGCCGACAAAAACAAAATTAACAGGCCGACAAAAAAAATATTGTCGGCTAAGTTAATTTTTCGTCGGCTAAAGTGTACCTTTAGCCGACGAAATGTTTTTTCGTCGGCCAAAATGTTTTTTTCGTCAGCTATAGTCTGTAAATTATAGCCGACGAAATTTTTAAAGTTTAGCCGACGACATATATAATTTCGTCGGCTAAAAGTCCTTATATTTCCAGATCTAGACAGCAGCTCATGTGAAAAAAAAAAAGTTTGGGGGTTGGCGAAATTGTTGGGTGTTGTCGAAATCTGTCCGAAATTAGTTTGTGACGCTATATATAGGTACGTATATGTGTATATATCTTGTTTTTGGGTTGATTTAAGAGTTTTATTTTCATTATATATTGATTTTGAGTTTTAATTAGAGTTGAATTATTAGATTTTGAGTGTAATTGAGTTGATTGAGTTGATCGATTTGAATTTGATAATATATATGAAGTTGTTATATATTAATATATATATATATATATATATTAATTTGATTATATTAATTAGTTAAATAGAGTTTATACATATATATTATGTTATCTTCTCAAGATATGGATAAGAGTTGGATTTCGCTTCCAAAATAGGACAAAAGATATGGTAAAGGAGTTATTAGTTTTATTGAATATGTGATGGATAATGCTAAATGAAATACAATTTTCTATTGTCCGTGCACTAAATGTCAGTGTCGCAGCGATATGCATGGATTTGCAATTGACAAGGTTTGGCAGCACCTTAAAAGTAATGGGTTTTGGGAGAAGTACACATGTTGGATATATCACGGTGAAACATCATCAGGGGGTCCGCATGATCATGGGCAATTTTCTGAGACGGGCAGTACATCCAACGATCCAACAACGGCCTTCATCAACGATATGTGTCCTTATGAGAGCGGTGTATGCTCTGAAGGACCGTATATGTCTGAGCTGGTGCAGCCCTTCCCTAGAGTTGCCATCACTGCTGGTATTGACAGGTACAACAAACTACTTGCTTTCCAACAAACCCCTGTGTACCCCGGTTGTCAGAAAACGGTTCTTGAAAGTGTGATGGATGTTATGAAGATTAAAGTTGAGACAAAATCAACTGTGAAGGCTGTTGATGACTACCTACAATCACTGTTTCGATGCTGCCCCACGGTCATCGTCTTCCTACCACTCATCATAAGGTCCGATGTAACCTGAAAGATCTTGGGCTTTCCTACATCAAGATCCATGCATGCAGATATGATTGTGTTCTCTTCTGGGGTAAAGATCCAAAAGGGAATGACCTTGGTGACCTTGACGCATGTCTAGTATGTCAGAGTGACAAGTATAAGCTGACTCCTGCCGGCAATAGGAAACCTGTGAAGGTACTTTGGTATTTCCCTTTGAGGGATAGGCTGGAACGGTTATACATGTCATCACACACGACCAAAGCTATGAGATGGCACGCTGATAAGTAATTGCATGACGAAGATACCCTTATACACCCTGTTGACGGGGAGGCTTGGAAGCATATAGACCGTGAGTTTCCTCATTTTGCATCAGAGGTTCGAAATGTGAGGCTCGGGCTCTCATCCGACGGGTTTAATCCTTTTGGCAACATGAGTCTTCAATACAGTGTATGGCCGGTGATTTTGATACCATACAACCTTCCTCTATGGATGTGCATGAAGAAGGAATACAATATGTTGAGTTTATTGATTCCGAGACCCCGTTATCCAGGTAAGTGTCTCGATGTGTATTTGAGACACTTGATTGAAGAGCTTAAGTTTTTTTGGGACGTTGGTCATCCCACTTATGATAAGTTCATGCACGAGATGTTCCAGATGTATACCATTGTTGTTGGTACCATAGGTGATTTTCCTGCCCGTGGGATGTTGTCGGGCAACGTTATTAGGGGATACAAGGCTTGTCCAGAGTGCCTTAGCGATGAGGGGAGCAATAGTCATTGCAACAAGATATGCAGATTGGGTCACCGTACTCTCCTTCCGTATGATCACGAATGGCGGTTCGATGACAAGGCATTTGATGGGACTGTAGAAAACGGTGTGCCTCCTAGAAGATGGACGGGGGAAGAAATTTTAGCAGTGCTTAATGAGTATGATTTTGGGCAGCTCAGCAATCATCCTAATATTATGGCGGCAATACCTGACAGACCCGACAGGTATAAATTTTGGACACATAAGAGCATATTCTGGGAACTCCCATACTAGAGTAAGTTGTTGATCAGGCACTACCTAGATGTGATGCACATAGAAAAGAATGTGTGTGACAGTGTGGTGGGAACAGTGCTGAACTTGGAGGGAAAGACGAAAGACGGTCCGAAGGCACACATTGATCTTAAAAAAATGGAGATACGAAGACATTTGTGGTTGAAAGAAGGGAAGAAAAAAATGCCTCAAGCTCCTTACACCGTGAAGCCTGACCAGAAGAACGTAATTTTCAGGTGGATGAGTTCTGTGAAGTATCCTTCAGGCTACGCAGGAAATATAGCCCGGTGTGTAAACATTCGGGACAATAAAATGTATGGGTTAAAGAGTCATGACTGTCATATTCTGTTACAACGTTTCTTTCCTATTTTCATTCGACCGTTCCTTCTCCGTCAGGTGGTGGAGCCGTTAGTAGCGTTATCAAGATTCTTCCAGAAGATATGCACAAGGGAAGTGACAAAATCTGACCTCCGTGACATGCAACAGGACATTATTTATATCATGTGTAAATTTGAGAGGATATTTCCTCCAAATTTTTTTGACATCATGTCGCACCTGATGATCCATCTTCCTGCGCAATTGTTGCTTACCGGTCCAGTACACTATACTTGGATGTATCATATGGAAAGGTATGTTTTTACACCTCATTTATATAAATATATATATATATATATATTAGATGAAACTTGACAGAAATGATCTACATACTATAATCAAGACACTAAGCGGTGAAGATGTGAAAATATAACCTGAAAGTGTATCAAATAAGGAGTCTCACATTTTAATTTCAGTGCGGGACTCCAAGTAGATCCCTCATTAGTAATGCCATATATATATATATATACACTTCCACATGTGCCATATAATGATCACCAATTTTGATGAATTTTTGTAGAAGTGAACTACACACACATATATATATATATATATATATATATCTAGAGATTGAACGGTGGAGATGTGGTTTTGGGATCGAAAAGTTAATGTAATCCCTAATCTCTTATATAAGTCAAAAAAGGGATCCCTTAGTGGAAGGACCCTAATATATATAGGGTCCTTCCACTAAGGGAGCCATATTTTTAGTTTATTTATAGGGATAGACATTCGACAAACTTTTCGATCACATTTTTCAATCTTAACCGTTCAATTCTTAGGTCCTAATATATAGATCACCTTTGCAAAATTTCATCTAAATCGTTGATCGTTAAGATATTCAAAACTGCGAATTAAAATTATAGACATTAGCAATTCAAGTTTGACAGATTTGATCCGTCAAATGATTTCAGTTATTTTAAAGCCTTAACGATCACCAAATTTGATGCAATTTTATAGAAATGATCTATATATATACATCTACATATTGAATGGTGAAGATGTTGTTATGTGATAAAAAAGTTTGTCGAATGTCTATCCCTATAAAGGGAAATACTTGCGTCAATACTGGTATTGACGCAAGCGTGCATACTCTCTTTTATTTACATATTTTTACCAATGTAAATCATAATCTTAGCCGTTTAAATATTTAATTAACCAATCAAGATCACATATGCAAAAAATCAATTTGGAAAATGATCGTTTACTTAATCAAATGCTTCAATCAAATAGACAGTTATGATGAAAGTTAACAGCCCTATGAACTGCCGTCCATTTGATTGATGCATTTGGTTGAGCAAACGATCTTTTTTCAAATTGATTTTTTGCAGAGATAATCTTGATTGGTTAATTAAACTTTTAGAACGGCTAAGATTATAATTTACATTGTTAGAAGTATGTAAATAAAGAAGAGTATGCACGCACGTGTCAATACCGGTATTGACGCAAGTATTTCTCCCCTATAAATAAACCAAAAATAAAAATCCCTCAATAAAAGAGCCATATATATATAATAAAAACATAAACAAAAGAAAAAATAACTTAAAAATTAAAGACTTGCACAAAATAGGTAAACGAGTGGGTATCGGTATTACCCATTTAGAAATGGATGGGTAATTAGCTTATCCAGCTGAATAAATAATGGGTATTACCTAAGGAATGTAAAATTTATAATATCGCCGATATTTCATTTTTTACTCACATAAAAATCCTCAATTATATTCTCAATTTTTATCGAAATTTCCGAAATTTTTGAAACTTAAAAAAAATTCAATAATTTTCAAAATTTTCAATAACTTTCAAAAATTTTGTAATGTCTTATCATTCATATGTCATGCTTTATGGTCTTCCAACAAGTGACAACTCATCCTCACAATCATAGACAAATGTCTCAAATGATGATAACAATGGAGAAAATCAAGCAATGTATGGTTCATACTATGAGCTCCAGAATCCTCAAATACTGTCTCTTAACCCATATGGTTGACATGTAAGTCAATACATGCAGAATTTTATGAGAGACCAATCATTTAATGATTAATTTTCACAATACACACATGACTCTGCACATGGAGATAGGGAAGATAGTGTAAATTTCGAAACTCATAGGTCTTCTACGTTGTTATGAAGTATTTGTGTAGTTGACTTTTTGATTAATGATATGTTAGTAATGTAGCATAACGTAAAAAAAGCGTGGTGGTCTAGTTTCCCTTTGCGTTTTAACCTTAAAAATGAAGTATTAAATCATATTTTAATAATTATCAGCACTTAACACGTATTAATTCATATCATAATATAATAAATTTATATATCTTAATGTTTGATCAGTATTTTCTTTGCATACATGTTAGATAATTGATCATCTAACAACCTCAAAAATATTCATCAAAATTTTTATGTATTTCTATTAGTTTCAGTAATTTCTGTCAAAATTTTGACTCGATCGATATTTCTTCCATATATCTGTTAATATATTCACATTTTGGACGGTCGATATATCCTCGATGTTGAAGAGGAAGAATCTCATATCAGAAAAGGGATAAATAAAATACAACATATATATGGGTGAATCATACCTAATTGTACCGAGGTCTTTTATGATTAAAACTTAACACCTTAAAAGTAATTAAATTAAGATAATATCTGTATAATGATGATCCACGAATCATTCTAATTGAAGTGATATCTGATATTTTACTCCTTAATATTAGAAAAAGTGGGTTGAAATGTCATCCCTAATCACAATGATCGATTAGAAATCTAATACGTTCAATCAATTTGATAAAGCTGCAACAGAACACGTGTTTATGTAAGCAGCAAGAGACATACGGTCAATTGGTTGGAGTAGAGACCAAGAAAATAGTCCAGGCCACCTTGTTTTACCAGTGCATTAGTAGGCAGCTTCCTAATGCTCTTCTAACCGCAATCATTACTCGATTCATAATTTTTCAGTCAACATCTAAGTCTTGATTAATTTATACATATTTTTATATATTACATGTTATTTTTTATTATTAATTATTCAAATATGTTAGGTATGTTTAAATCTATAACCTCAAAATTATCCATTAAACTGTTAAATTAACTAAATCAATACTCACCGGGTCAAAACTTCAATTAACAATAAGAATCATTCCAATCACACAGAAATAGACCCGTACCTGAATAGTCTCCAGAGTCGAGGCTCAGAGCCCCGAACCTTTAAGGGTCCAAAATTTTGTTTTTACATTGTGTGATCACATTAGTTTAGTAAAAAATAAGCATTATATTACAATTATTAGTTATTATTTTAGAAAAAATAAGTAGTGTAAGTAAGTATAAAAAAATTCTAATGTTTTATGTCGTTAGAATTTGAGTTTATAGCTTTAGTTCATATTTTTTTTAAAAGAGAATAAATTTAAATTAATACTATAATTTAAAGGTTCAGTTTTAAAATTGGGATAACACAGATAACGATTCTTCCACAATCATACAGACTCTCGGATGCTGAGGATTTCTTGATGTATGCGGGTGATGAAAGGGTGACACGATTCACTCGTTGGAACTGTTTGGGTCAAAATAATATTTCTTGGCGACTGATGACTTCTCGAGCCCATTGGACTGATTCTTGCGGTCTAAGTAATTATTAATGTATTTCCTTTTGAGTGGAAGTCATTATTGGCAAGGATTCATGGTTGCTTAAGGAATCCTTAGAGAATCAAGAATATCTAATACACCTTGATCCACAAGCAAGAACAAACCCTAGTGTTCACTATATAAAGGGGTCAAGGTACAAGAAGAAAAACACATCTCAACGATTCAACACAACTTTTGCACACATCAAAACAAGCCTCTTCGGAGCACCTCTATCAGAAAGATTCCTCGAGTCTTTTTGTCCACCAAAGCCTTATCCGTAGGCATTCCCCGTTGCTATTCACCAAAGCCCGACCCGTCGGCATTATCCACTGCTACCTCACCAAAGCCTCATCTGTGAGCACTACCCGTTTCTATTCACCAAGCCTCATCCGTGAGCGAACAGTCCACCGCAGCCTCATAAAGCCCTATCCGTAGGCGAATACCCGCAAAAATCCATTGTTGGAGTGAAAGCTCTAGCAAATATCCAGAGTTTGTCAGAGATTCTTTGGTGAACGCACCAACTCCCGTGATTTTTAGCTTTGTTCAACCATATCGGTCTGAGTAGGACGTTTGCTTCAGAGGAAGAGGAGAAAAATCCTAGTTGCTCTTCAGCTAGGTCTATAGAACCTATATGCAGGCTTAACCAGCGCCTGTATACAGTCGTTTGAAGAGAAGTCAGAAGGCGAACGCTCATTAAGATCAAGGTTGTACCTGACCCATAGGTACTGGCATGCCCTCAAGCTTAGTTGTTCGAAGAAAATCCATTTTCACGCCGAACAGGAACACTTAGACTTTTAAAAAGCAAGCACTCTCCTACATAAAGGAATTCTTCATTCCTCGCTCTTTCTGCAAATCCATCTGCATCAATGACGGGTCGATTGGATTTCTGTTCATCAAGCCATATGAAGATAATGACAAGTGCAGAGCAGAGGTTGCGTACGCATTAGCTGCCTAGTTTTGGGGACAAGGCATAGCAACCAGAGCTGTGAAGATGGCCATCATTGATGTGTTCAAACAATTCACCGATTTGGTTAGACTTCAAGCTAAGGTTTTGGTAGGGAACAAGAGTTCTCAGCGAGTGTTGGAAAAACTTGGATTTCAGAAAGAATGTCTGTTGAGGAAGTATACCATTCATAAAGGTACAGCTAGTGATCTTTTCATGTAGTCTTTTATCCACTCATCCCATGCCTTAGAATGATTACTATTAAGCTTGTCTGAAACAATTGATAATGCCAGAACCTTTTGAAATGTTCTCTTAAATGATAACCATGTCATATTGTCAATCTATCCCCCAAATGTTATTTAAAATTTTCTGTAAACTTTTTCACTGTCAATCTCACTCGTATTGTGTTCTTAGATGTCCAAGTGGGATTCAAAATTGAACCCCAATATGTCTGATGATTTCCTTTGATCTAGCATTTTTTAAGACAAGACGTCCTCTGTATCCTCATCAAAGAAAATTGTGACTTCTATTCTTCCACCGTTATCAAATGTTCTTTTTAACCGTCTGACAATATAACTTACTAATATTACTATTAGTGAGGCGTGATTTCATTAGTTAAGATATTTAATTAATAATTTTAAAGTTATAGATTTAAATTTTACAGATATATATATATATATACTGACATGTGTATGAGTTATTAGTAGTTTTTTTTTTAGACTGACTGGGGTGGGTTTGAATGTTAGACTGACTGGGGTGGGTTTGAATGTTAGAGGCAGATACTAGTGTGGTACTGATTTGGATATTTGTTTACTAGGAAAGTTCTGTCCACCACCATCATAGTTTGACTGGTCCGTCCTATATAACTTATACAATTCACTAAATTATAGAGCCGTTTCGTATTCCACTCGAGCCCGGAACCATCTCAAAGTTCCTCCATCCATGGATTCATCCAGAATTTCACTTCGTCCCTTCAGACTCTCCGATGCCGATGACTTCCTGAAATGGGCAAGTGATGAGAGAGTAACGCGCTATCTGAGATGGAACACCATAACCTCTGGAGAAGAAGCCTTGACTTACATTGAGAAGGTTGCTATTCCTCATCCATGGCGTCAGTCCATATGTTTGGATGACCATTGCATAGGGTATGTTTCTGTCAAGCCCGAACAGGGCGATGATTCGCACAGGGCACATGTTAGCTATGCTTTGTGTGCAGACTTCTGGGGACAAGGGATTGTCACATTTGCATTGACGATGGCCATCTCTAGGGTCTTCAAAGAGTTCCCATTTCTGGTGAGGGTTGAGGCTTTGGTTGAGGTTGAGAATGAGGGGTCTCAGAGGGTTTTGGAGAAGGTTGGGTTTGTGAAAGAAGGGCTGTTGAGGAAGTATGGGTATTGCAAAGGTGAGATCAAGGATATGATTATGTATAGTTTCTTATCTACCGATCCGATTAGTGACTGATTATGCGTTTGCGCTTTAACTAGTGTCATCTTTCAATTTTCAACAGACCTCTTTCTTTTCCAAATGATTTTTAGCAATTGTGATACAGTATAATTAACGAGGAAATGTGATATCAAAAATCAGTAATCTAACTATGTGACAGAGGTTAAAAAGATGAGCGAAGACAATTGGATCTAATTGCAGAGGTTCCTTATTTTCGTTGGAGTTGGGTGGCTAGATGTTGATCGTTGTCGGGTGATTTGTCCGGCGGCGACAAGGTGCCTCAACGCCCGGCAGGACAGAGGCGTCGGTGTCAGGTTGACACCATCTCTTTTGGGCTAGAAGGGATGCTGATCATGCTGGTGTGGATCTTTGGGATTGGATGCTTTAGTGGGCCCAACTTGGGCTGAATATGGAGTTTGGGCCGTCCTTGGTATTGTTATAATTTCTGTTTATATGTTTGTTTTTAGTTTATATGTGCCTTTGGCGAGCAATAATATCCCACGTTAGTGTAGGTTCGGATGGGCTTCGTGTCGGTGTTGTCACGCATTGTGCCTTGTCTGTCTTTGGTAAGCGGCGAGTTCCTTACTTCGTCAAATGGTCATTGCAACCTAGTGGTAGGTGAAGCTAAGTCAAACCCCTTAACGCACGGAAACAGTCATTTAACCGTCTAAATTACATATTTTGTCCGGACCTTCAACTGAAAATAGTTTCAAATCAATGAGACGCAACCAGTGGTATAAAAATTTTATGAAAAATAACCACCGAAGATAAGGCTATCTCTAGGGAGAAAGAATGGAAAATTGCGTTGAGGGTTTAGGGTTTTAGCCGACGAAATTAGGATAATTCTTAAGCTAAAGTTAAATAAATAAATAAATAAAATAACTATAGCCGAAAAAATTAGGGTAATTCGTCGACTAAGATTAAATAAAAAATAAAATAAATAACTATAGCCGACGAAATTAGGGTAATTCGTCAGCTAAAGTTAAATAAATAAATAAAATAAATATAGCCGAAAGAATTTATTAAAATTCGTCTGCTAAAATTAATTCAAAATTTTTGGCGGAGATTTTAAAAATTTTAAACTTTTTCCGACTAAAATTTTAAACTTTAGCCGACGAAATTAGGGTGTTTTGTCGGCTACAAAATTTTCAACCCCCCTGAAAATTTTAAATTTTTTCTATATCCTTCCTCCTCATCCTCCTCTTCATCTTCCTTCCTTCCTCCTCCTCCTCTTCTCCTCCTCCGGCGGCAACCACTCCTTCTCTCTCTCCTCCTACTCCTTATCGGCTTATCCTCCTCCTCCTCCACCACCAGTGTAAAAACAAAAAAGAAAAAAAAATTAATCAAAAATACAAGAAATAAAAAAAGAAAATAAATAAATAAAAAATAAAATAATTAACTATAGCCAACGAAATTTATTAAAATTCATCGGCTAAAGTTAAATAAATAATATAATAGGCGGGGATTTTCCATAGGCGGTCCAGCTCCTACTATATCAAGGCCAGTTTCCCTTGTTGTCAGTCACTTGACCAGTGGTAATCTCCTGCTTTTTTTGTTATCCTCCTCGTCACCCTTCAACTCTGATCGCTTTGCCTTTTCATTGTAGAGCTTCTTTGTCAGCTCCTTGCAATCAGCTTTGGCAGCGGCCAATTTCCTCTTCAAGACAACCTCATAATTCATGGCCATGTGGAGGACCTGAAAAATATGAGCCGCCATATCCATGTAGCTCTCCCACTCAGTGCTGGCCACCACAAAAGGCCACTACCCTTGCTTGGAGAAGCCCGCCAACCCGCACATCTAGCAAAAGAAATGGTTCAACGACTACTCTTCTAGTGAGGTATGCTCTAGGAAACCACAGTCAATAGCTTCCACCACCTGCCCATCAGCTTGGCACGGCTCGTTGATGTTTCACCCTCGCCTAAGGCACCGGGACTGGGGGACTTCTGTCCTACTGCTAGTGCACCCTAGACCGCTAGCACCTTCACCGAATGAGAAGCCCATCGAGACAGTTTAGCGTCCGCCATCAGTTTTTCAGTGGAGGCGGCAACCCTCAGCCTCTTCACTCCACCACCTTTGACATGTCTTTCTCTTTACGCTTGGCCCGCTTGTTGACAATGGTGTATGGAATAGATGATGGTGATCCAACTCATGCCAATGAAGGTGCTTGATGACATCGAGCTAGCGGTGCCCACCCATTCGCAACAGAAGTGTAACATCCCGTACCTAAAAGTTACCTTTTCACAGAGGTTTACGAGTTACCGAGGACTTTTAATTGCGATCGGTAATTTGATAAGTTATCGCTCGAGTTATTTTTTGAGTTTTTAAAAGTTCTCCAAATACCTGATTTAATGACTCAATGTTGTATTATGAGTCGACACGAGTCTCCCGGTATTTTCAGAATATTTTTCGGAGCTTCCGGCTAATTTCTGTGAATTTCTGAAGTTTATGGCAATTTCCAATTACTATTCCGGTAAATAGTTTTTACCATTTAACCTTTTCACTTTTCACCTTCTTTAAATCTGGATCGTTGGATCGTTTGGGGAGTTAATCTCAGCCGTTGATTTGGGTATAAATAGGGGAAGAGAGAGTTGACCCGAGTCAAACCCAACTCGGGCGTTGACCCGTGCCGGTCTCTCTCTCTACTCTCGACCCTCTACTCCGCCACCTCCACCGCCGTCGCGTCCGGCCAACCCACACCGGCGCACCACCTTCAAAATACTCCTCTCACTTTCCTCTTCAAAACCCCATTCACCAGTCACTTCGAGAGGCAAGGATGAGGGAGATGGACCGAGTTGGGGTGCGGCGGTCTTCGTCGGATTCTGGCCGTTCCAGGCGGAGTTACGGCCCGTGGAAGGTAAGGCTCTTCTCCTCTGCACTTCCTCTTCCTTTTCCATGTCTTTTAGCGTTCGATTTAATCCTGAACGAATTTCTATTTTTTCTGTGTTCGATGGCGAGTCATCGGCGAAGAGGTGTTGGTCCTCTAGTAAGCTATTCGTGCCTTGGGGGTGTTGCAGCGCATGTTTGGGCCTACTGGAGTAGCATAATCGATTTAGGGTTTAGGGTTTAGGGGACAGCGAGCTGCAGTTAGACTTGCAGCCGAGGAGGAGCTTCAGGGCTCGGGTCAATGATGATCGGAGGATGGAGCCCTGCAAGGAGAAGGCTGAGGAGCAGCTAGATCTTTGTTTGGAGTAGACCAGAGGTGAGGTTTGAGTATTAGGACAGTGTGTTGTGGTTGGAATTGTTGTTGGTGTTGTTGTTGAAATTGTGTTGTTTTGTGCATGTGGTCGATAACTGGGTGAATCGGAGGAAACGGGGAAGTTATGGTGAAATTCTGGCAAGTTGACCGGAATCCGACCGAAGATTTCCGGCAAGGTTGCCGGAATCCGGTGACTGCTCCGGGAATGTAGTGAATCCGGCAGAAAGCCGAAGAGGTAGAAATCGAATCCCTGTTAAGCTTTGAGTCGAAAAGTGTCAGTGAATCGTAATTGGGTTAATTACGGAAAAATTGGTCGTGAGTAGGAAGTTTCCATTTTGGGAAACTTCCCATTTTAAAGATGACTTACCAATTTGGGAAACTTTTCACTTTGGGAAACGTTCCCTTTTTGGAGGTTTCCATTTATGAGAAGATGTTAAATTGCGTTGAAAAGGTTAAAGAAAAGGTAGAATTCAATTAAAGGTTTTGAAGTTAATTAGTGAAGTATGGGAATTATAAGTATGTTAACCACTCTAGTTGAAGGAAATGTCCAGTTGATTGTGGAAAAACAATCGGATAATTTCATTATCGACATATCGACTCACAATTAGTAAGAAAAATACTTATGCTAAGGTGGCATAAACGGAAACAAAACTTCGAGTCGATAATCGGAATTAAGCGTTTTGATTGAAAAGCTGTTAAAATAAAGGAACTTGGTCAACATGTGGTCAAATAGGATTTCCTAGTCAAACTAGGAAAAGACTAAGTCAACTATAGAAAGAATAATTTATTGGTTTATTTGTACAGTCTCTGGTCGAACGTGAGACGGGCTCGACTACGTGGTTAGTACGTGGTTAGTCGCAATAAGTACTGTGAGTGGACTTTGTTTTTAAATATATTGCATGCCATAGACTTTAATTGGTTTCTCCTGTATATATGATTTCCTCCATTTTTTATATTTTACGGTGATTTTGGGAAAATGGAAATTTAATGCTTTTTAAAGCTAAGTGAGCCGGGAATGAGGTTTCTACCCTTCCCGTGATTTTAAAGGATTTTCCCGGGATTGGTGTTATTGTTATCACCGTTTTGGGATTATGGAGGGGGATGAGTTTTAAAAAGGAGAAACTTGGCTCTTGGATTTAAAGGGTTTTAAAGTAAAGGCAGAGAACAGGTTTTGGGTTCCTGGAAAGGTTTTTAAATCCAATGTATTTGGGGTAAAGTCAGGGAGATTTGACTTGGTTTTCGGATTATTTTTTCCCACGAGGTTTTAAAGGATTTTAAAGGATATGAATATATGTATTGCATGCTAGCATGGATCCTCTCTGGATAGTAGTTGGTCTGACCCTCTTCGGTGGTAGCTGGTCAGTATGACCCTCCCGGATAGAGCAGGTCAGGACCCTTTTCGGTGGTAGCTGGTCGATTGGACCCTCCCGAATAGAGCGGGTCATGGGACCCTCTCCGATGAGCTGGTCAATAGACCCTCTCGTGGTAGAGTAGGTCGGTTTTCTCGTGGATGAGGTTAATACCCCACAATTTATTTATGGATTGAGCCAAGAGATTTTCTTAATGATTTATTTAATCATAGTCTATTGGTTGCGTGCATGCGGATTTTCTTGGGAAAACTAACGGAAGAGCAGTAAAAGATGTTTATCTTTTATTTTTTATTTTTGTCCACTCACGCTAACGTATTGTTTTTAAATGCTCTTCCCTGGGCCCTTCGTTTTCAAATGCCCAGTCGCGCGCGTACCAGAGTTGAGGTCGCGCGCGTACCAGAGTTGAGGCATAGTCGATTAATCTGTTGCTGCATGCAAATTCACTAGGGTAACTTCTATGTAGACTGCTCTGTCTAACCCAGCTTAGCTAGTTAAATAGGTTAGAGAGCAGGATGGCTTCATGAGTTAGGGATTGTTTTTAATTACTCATAGAAGTGCTGAGTTGGTATGTAGGAAGGGTTGGCCGTTTCAAGAGGGTTTCGGTAAGAAGTTCCCTTGAGGTGGTCCCCGCAGAATTTACTTCGAGTTAAAGGCCTTTAACTCGGGGTGGGTCCTGACAAGAAGGACGCGCATGAGAATGCTTTGGATGACCATCATCTACACGCTTGCCCCGCTTGTTGGCAATGGTAGCTAGTGTTTGGTTCATGGCATTTTGTGGATAGTCGAACTTGCACCAGGTTCCTAAATATTCTCTGGCGGCCTTCCTAAGGGTGGTTAACGTGCCCTTGGCTACTTCAAACTCTGAGGCTGCACATAACAAAAAGCAGTTAGACAACGAAGAGGCACAAATATAACCAAAAAAGGGACCAACGGTTTAGAAGTACTTTACCAGGCTTGGACCGAAGAAATCAATAGTCAATGATCATAACAACAGCTCTTAGACCGAAGCCACTACGTCTTCACGCACGCTAGTCGCTTGTCTTCCAACGACTTAGGGGAAATCGTCGACTGGCTGCAATCATTATGAAATGCGACAAGATCAGTTACTGCAACAAAAAAGTAGCAACGAGAGTGCAAAAGTAGGAGACAAAGTGCTGAAAGTTGGCCGCATAAATCGAGGAAAGAACATTGGATGGACCCCACCATCATTACGCTGGAACTTGGATGGTAGGCGATACCAAGGTTAACGTATCTCTCACTTGAAACGCCTTTACTCCCAGCCATTTATGGCGATGCAAGCATTACTTATGGTTGAAGAGTGATTCTAAGAGTGTTGTAAAGTGTTTCCAAGTCCTCCACATTTGTTCCTCCTTGGCATATGAGTATCTGTTGACATAATTGTCTAGCCCATCTTTGATTAATTCATACCCACTGCTCTTATATTTTTAGGGAGGGAAATATGGCTGCTGATGGTCTCGCCAGCTTGGGTTTGGCTTACTCATCTCGTACTTGGTTTATTCAGCCCTGATAGAGATTCACCCGTTCTTGTCTCGTGATTCTTCAGGTGCTTCATATATTCTTCATAATTGATGGTGTCATGGTACAAGCTGCTGCTCTTAGTCTCGGATGTTGGGGGAGATTCTTGGGATATCTAGGCAGGAAGAGAAATATCCAATGCCATTTTGCTTGCTTTGCATGTTGTTTTGGTTTGGGTTGTTCTTGGAATGGTTTTAATCTAGTGCTCCATTTCTCTTCTTTTGTATTTTCTTTTTTATTATTATTAAAAATTCTGATAAGGGACGGGTGGTGGGTTCCCGGTTGTAACGGCCCCCTTCGAGGTAGAGTAGGTGTTCTGTCACCCAACAAACTACTCTAGAGGAACTAATATCGCCAAATCCTTGCAGATTTGAAAAAAAATATCAGTCTTGAGAAATCAAATTAAGTTGTTGCAACTTGTTGGAGTGATCGAATCATTCGAATGGAGTCCATCATAAGAAAGAATAGAATTTGATACTCCCAAACAAAAATGTTGAAAAACCAAAAACTTAGTTAAAACATGACATCTTTCTAATGAGGTTCCTTATAATGAGAACTAGTTGAGAATTTTTAGTTTTTTGTTTGACAAAAAAAATCAATTCTTTGATCACATTTTTTCTTATATCATCCGTGCATTTTTTCTGTTTATATGAGTAAAACAGCTCTGCAAATTTTAAGTCAAACAGGTGATTGTTAAAGTATTGAACTTGACATATGTAGGGTGTGTGAGTTATTCATACAAAAGTTTTTTACATATGTAAATAAAGTTTGAACTCGTGACCTTAAAGTTGTTGGTTAAACACTTTAACCAACCACGTCATAGCTCAAAGTTATTAAGGTATTGAACTAGATAAAATCAATCGACAAGCCAAATATGTCGAATATTAACCGGTCAACTTTATAATTGGTAAATCACACTTATGAATTTCTTAACAATTTTTAATTTGACTAAAAATTTGCATGAATGATCAACTCATATATATATATATATATATAAACTGAACAATGAAGATATGTATATACCATCAAAAAATTGGTAAAAAAACAAAAAATCTCTTCAACTAGTCCTTATCATTAAAGAAGGGCTCCTAGTAAAAACATCGAGAATTTAACATAATGGAAGAACCGATGTTAATGTTTTAAGACTACTGCATGAATTAGTGACGGTAACAAATTCAAAATTGGACCTCTACTTTTGTATCATTACCTCTTTATTTGTGAAAATTAAAATCCAAAAGCGTAAAATCAAAGTTGTATACAATTATTGGTAAGATATCTTGTTCACTGCTGAAAATATGTTTAACCTAACTCATTGACCACAAGATTGCATAATTCAGAAACATGACGAGAGCTAACCGATGCAACAGCACTTTCAACTGTGTTATGATAACGATCAGATCTCACATCCACTGAATTCCCTCCTTTCTTTCGCTCACTCTGAAGTTTTCAGTTTTCTCGGGTGGTGATGTCTCATCCCATGGCCCTCTCCGAGCTAGCCCCATGCTCCATCGTTTCCATCAAAATCAATCAATCAATCGAGCTCACATCAAATGCTGACGTGCATGCAAACAACTAATGGGATGAAATCAATGTGGATTGGCTCCTCTTTTTCAATCGTAATTATAATTATAAATTATGATGGCGATGAAGAAACCTGTCCCGTCTCCGGTCGTGAAAGAAAACTTGTATTCATCAGTTGTATGGAATGGATTCGATTCGATTGGAGACCGGAGAGGTTTCAATATGCACCTCAGTCGACGTTTCAATATGCACCTCAGTCGACCTCGCAAATTATTGTTTTGGAAAGGAACCTTAACATTTAAGGTGACCCTACCCTTCTCAAGGACGCATGAATGCACACCCAGCAGCATCATAATTTTCACTTGAAATACTGGGATGGGGATTCTTTTCTGATTGTGCTCATGTGATCGGTACGTTCTGTGACTTCTGTCATTTGCATAATGGGACATAATTGTCATGGAGCCGATCAGAATTTAGCAGTTTATCCTAATTAAAGCCTTAGATGAGCTCAATTTCTTATATGCGTGAACCAATAGTTACTATCTAATTAAAATCGTTGATTTAATTTAGTGAGCTAGAAGACACAGACACCAATGCTAACATCGTTAAAGAGAACTAAGAAAAAAAACTCGATCGATACAGATCTAGACACAGAGATAAGGTATCCGTCGACCTGCAACCAACATCGATCGAGGACCTCCACTGTTTGCTTCAAATTTGCTTCAAATTGACAGAACAAATGTGACAAAGCTGAACCGTTAATACCTAAAATTTTAATTTCAGTTTTGAATATCTTAACAATTATCATTTTGAATAAAATTTTACAGAAATGATATATATATTAAGATATAAGAATTGAACGGTTAAGATTGAAAAAATATGATCGAAAAGTTTGTAAAATTCATATCTCTATAAATAAACGAAAAACAAGTATTCTTTAGTGGAAGAGTGCTATATATATAGTCACACACACAGTCTCTATCTAGAGTGGGGCTCCGCTCTGAAACTAAAGTGTGCGGCTTCTTATTTGACATACTTTCAGGTTATATTTTCACTCTCCACCATTCAATGTTTAGAACATAGTGTGTATATCATTTTTGCCAATTTTCAATCAATTTGAACATCATTTGAGCTTCCCTAATGATAATTTGCACGAATGGTTTTGTTTAGACATATTTTGTTCTACTGATTCATTTGATCTAATTCGATACTCATATATATATATATATATATGTGTGTGTGTGTGTGTGTGTGTGGGGGGGGTCCATATTTTTGGTTTATTTATAGGGATAGACATTCGACAAACTTTTCAATCACATATTAACATTTTCACTGTTCAATACTTAGATGTCTATATGTAGATCATTTCTGTAAAATTTCTTCCAATTTGATAATCGTTAAGTCTTTGAAATAAATGAAGTCAATTGACGGATCAAATCTATCAAACATGAACCGTAAATGCTTATAATTTTAATTTGCAAATTTGGACACATTAAAGATCACCAATTTGAATAAAATTTACAGAGGTAATCTATATATTAGAGAATCTCTAACAGCTTTTATATAATTTCTTTATTATAGAAGATGAATTTGCAAAATCTCTATAAAAAACTGCAGTAGCCTAAAGGATACTTCACAGAACTCATCCACCTGAAAATTACGTTCTTCTGGTCAGGCTTCACGGTGTAAGGAGCTTGAGACATTTTTTCCTTCCTTTTTTTCAACCACAAATGTCTTCGTATCTCCATTTTTTAAGATCAATGTGTATCTTCGGACCGTCTTTCGTCTTTCCCTCCAAGTTCAGCACTGTTCCCACCACACTATCACACACATTCTTTTCTATGTGCATCACATCTAGGTAGTGCATGATCAACAACTTACTCCAGTATGGGAGTTCCCAGAATATGCTCTTATGTGTCCAAAATTTATACCTGTCAGGTCTGTCAGGTATTGCCGCCACAATATTGGGATGATTGCTGAGCTGCCCAAAATCATACTCATTAAGCACTGCTAAAATTTCTTTCCTCGTCCATCTTCTAGGAGGCACACCGTTTTCTACAGTCCCATCAAATGGCTTGTCATCGAACAGCCATTCGTGATCATACAGAAGGAGAGTACGGTGACCCAATCTGCATATCTTGTTGCAATGACTACTGCTCCCCTCATCGCTAAGGCACTCTGGACAAGCCTTGTATCCCCTAACAACGTTGCCCGACAACATTAGGAAAATCACTAATGGTACAACAACCATGGCATGCATCTGGAACATCTCGTGCATGAACTTATCATAAGTGGGATGACCAACGTCCCAAAAAAACTTAAGCTCTTCAATCAAGGGTCTCAAATACACATCGAGACACTTCCCTGGATAATCGGGTCCCGGAATCAATAAACTCAACATATTGTATTCCTTCTTCATGCACATTCATGGAGGAAGGTTGTATGGTACCAAAATCACCGGCCATACACTGTATTGAAGACTCATGTTGCCAAAAGGATTGAACCCGTCGGATGAGAGCCCGAGCCTCACATTTCGAACCTCTGACGCAAAATGAGGAAACTCACGGTCTATATGCTTCCAAGCCTCCCCGTCAGCAGGGTGTATAAGAGTATCTTCGCCATGCAATTTTCTATCAGCGTGCCATCTCATAGCTTTGGCCGTGTGTGATGACATGTATAACCGTTACAGCCTATCCCTCAACGGGAAATACCGAAGTACCTTCACAGGTTTCCTATTGCCTGCAGGAGTCAGCTTATGCCTGTCACTCTGACATACTAGACATGCGTCAAGGTCACCAAGGTCATTCCCTTTTGGATCTTTACCTCAGAAGAAAACACAATCATATCTGCATGCATGGATCTTGATGTAGGAAAGCCCAAGATCTTTCAGAATACATCAGACCTTATGATGAGTGGTAGGAAGACGATGACCGTGGGGCAGCATCGAATCAGTGTACTGTAGGTAGTCATCAACAACCTTCACAGTCGATTTTGTCTCAACTTTAATCTTCATAACGTCCATCACACTTTCAAGAACCGTCTTCTGACAACGGGGTACACAGGGGTCTGTTGGAAAACAAGTAGTTTGTTGTGCCTGTCAATGCTAGCAGTGTTGGCAACTCTAGGGAAGGGCTGCACCGGCTCAGGCATATACGGTCCTTCAGAGCATACACCGCTCTCATAAAGAAACATATCGTTGATGAAGACCATTGTTGGATCGTTGGATGTATTGCCCGTCTCAGAAAATTGACCATGATCATGCGGACCCCCTGATGATGTTTCACCGTGATATATCCAACATGTGTTGTCACGCCCCGAATCTTATAATTTCACTGCGAGTTACCTTCCCTCCGTTATCCATGAATTTACGGTGTCGATAATAAGGTTTGAACAATAAAATTAACTGTCGGGATTGTTGACGGTAATTTAAAAATTATCGGGGATTTTATTGGGGTAAATTCCGCTTTGGAGTGGAGGAAAATTTTGGGGTTCCCTGTGTTCTAGAAAGTTTCCTTGTTTGGAAACTTCTTTTATTTATGATTCACTTTCCGTTTTCGGCGTCACTTTCTTTTTTTTCTTCTTTCTTCTTTCTTCTTTCCCCTTCCTCGCGTTCGTCCCTCTCCCTGGGTCAGTGCTGCGTTTGCACTGTGCACGCCGAGATCCGCCACCACCGGCTGCCGTGGGGCGCGTGACCGGTCACCCTCGACTCGGCGGAGGTCCGGCAACCCAGCAGGCCATCGTTTGGGGGCAGCGCCGCTGTGTGGAGAGAGAGGGAACTCTCGAGATCTGTCTGCACTCTCGGGTTCCGGTCGGGTCAGGCCTCTGTGCCGTCACCTGCCGTTCGGAGCCGGTCCACAGTCATCCTCCGAGCCTTCCAAAGTCGGAGAATTGGGCGATTACAGTCTAGGTGAGGGATTTGATCAAGGATTCCAAATTTTAGGATTTTATTACTGTTCATAGCAATTTGTGGTTGTTAGAGTTGATTTTGGTTGTTGAGTTGTAAATGAAAGTTGTAGGGGAGATTAAGAGGAGCAAGAAGATGGCCGGAGATCGCCGGTCGGAGGCCATTTGGCCGGCGACCGAATTTTACTGTTCACAGGGGCATTTCTGTCCTTTCACTGAGAAATTACTTTAACAGTTACGGTAAATGAGTTAGGGGTAAAGGTAAAAATAATTCTAAGTTAATTTTGGAGAATTGGAAGTAAAAAGGATTAAGGGAAGTTATGTATATAAAACCTTGTGGAGGTGGATTAATGGCCGTGTCGATTAAGTTCCGATTATTATTCAAAATGTCGTTTCGGTTCGGAAAAAGAATTCCATGTTATCGTTGGTCGGGATTGATCGAAGATTGTTAACAGTATACAAGAATTAAGCTAGTTTAATACGGAGTTTATACTAATGTCTCCGGAGACCCGACTTTACGAATTGGGATAATTAACATATTTATTTCATTTAACAGGACGTGAGGATTTACGTTCCGGGGAGGCACATGATCGCTCCCAGGGCTAGTCCCGTTACTGTGAGTGGACAGATTATTTTTAAATGAATGCATGCCCTAATTATTGATTTTATTGCAGGGTTTATATGATTGTTTCGAGTATTATAATTTCCTCGGGTTCTTGAATGTGTATTTGGATTTATGCATATATGTCGAGGAATAGTTTTACTTATTTGTTTTGGGAAGAGAATTTGATTAAAGTATTGTTATGAAATTATATTGTAAGGGTTGACCAATGAATATGCTAGCTAGAGTAGCGTGAGGGCGCTACTAGAGCTCTTAGCTCCGACCCTAGCCTGAGAGGTTAGGCAAATTACGTAGTGCACTATGAGGGTTGACCATTTCCACTTTATCTAGAGCTCTTAGCTCCGACCCTGGTCTGAGAGGACAGACAAGCCTGAGAGGTCAGGTTGATATTATAAGGGTTGACCGTTATCACTTTATCTAGAGCTCTTAGCTCCGACCCTGGTCTGAGAGGACAGACAAGCCTGAGAGGTCAGGTTGATATTATAAGGGTTGACCGTTATCACTTTATCTAGAGCTCTTAGCTCCGACCCTGGTCTGAGAGGACAGACAAGCCTGAGAGGTCAGGTTGATATTACAAGGGTTGACCGTATTATTTTATCTAGCTAGCATAGCGTGAGGGCGCAACTAGAGCTCTTAGCTCCGACCCTAGTCTGAGAGGTCAGACTTATTATGTTTGTGAATATTTCTCTTCCCATAATCCTTACTTGGTTATTTTATCATGCATTTGTGGAATTTTAGTAATTGTGGGCATGCATAAATGTTATTTAAATCAATAAATCTTTGGGAGAGCATGAAACATTGGTGTTAATTATTGTGGTGAATTTTTAGTGTTTCATGGATTATTTTTCGTCCACTCACTCTAACATTTTCCATGTTTCTCCCCTGGGCCTTTGTTTTTCTTAAAATGCCCAGACTGCAGAGTTCGGCCAGCGAATTAGAAGGCGCATAGTGGTTACCTCTCCACACAGTTTTCACTAGTAGGTTTCTGAAAACCTACAAGTGTACTTTTTCTCTTTTATATTAGAGCTCTGATAACCTGGGTGTATTATTACTATGTTTCGGGGTAGAGTACGGAACTTATTCGGTACTATTTCAGGAATTTCTGATTTTTATTTATGTTGAAGATTATTAAGTTTAAAATGATTTGTTGTTGTGGTTGTATTTGTGGAGGTGGTTGTGTGTTGATGTGAGCAGGATGGCTCAAGTAGGAAGGGGGATGGAATTAGAAGTGTATACTGCCTGTGTTTACTTTGATTTTAGGTGAAGGGTTACTCACTATTAGGGGACATTATGCCGAAATTTCGGTAACTACCCTTTTAGGTGGGTCCCGCAGGAGTCATTTTGGGATTTACTGGGAAATCTCGGGATGGGTCCTGTCATTGGTATCAGAGCACTAGGTTATTCGATTCCTTTTCTAAATGTCACTGCTTATGCCTTGTGTGAAACTAGTATCTATAGAGTGATGGACCGACCGCGGCGGATCCATCAGCATTTATGCTTATGATACGAAGTAATCATCGGGTATTTGCAGTAGCTATTATAGTATTATGTGTGATACATGGTACTAAACATCTTGGTTTCAGGTTTAATTATGCGCCGAGCACGTGGCCGAGCTCGTAGGGAGAATCTTTCCCCTCCACCGGAAGGAGAAAACCCTCTTCCTCCTCCTCCTGGAAGAGGAAGTGAAGAGTCAGCTACTATGGGAGCGGGTTTGTTAGAGCAGTTAGTGCAGGGTATCCGCTCTGGTATGAGTTCTGAGCTTTACTATGAGAAGCCCCGCAAGCATGGTGCTAGAGTGTTTACCCATGCTAGTGAACCCATGGAAGCACTCAGTTGGTTGGAGGAGACCGAAAAGATGTTCCGAATAGTAGATTGTCCAGAGGAAAGGAAGGTGGCGATAGCTACGCAGTTCCTGGAGAGGGAAGCTTGGCATTGGTGGCTTGATGTAAGCCGCAGGGTGGGTGATGCAGCTCAGCAGATGTCCTGGGAGCAGTTTTCCGCCCATTTTAAGGAGCGTTATGTCAGCCGAGCACACATGAACCGCATGAGGGAAGAATTTCTAAATTTGAGGAAGAGTGATGACATGTCGGTTTCGGCGTTTGAGCAGCGTTTTAGGGAGCTGGCCTACTACGTTCCTGAGTTGGTAAAGACAGAGCAGGATAAGGTCTATCAGTTTGTTAGAGGCCTTGGTGGTAACTACACTACACAGATGACGGCTGTACCATATGCATCATTCATGGAGGCAGTGATGGCTGCTCTTAATCTTGAGGCCCAGCAGTTTTCTTATGGCCGGCTTTCAGATGTTGGCGTTGCGGGTTCTGGCTCAGCTAGAAGATCGCTGACGAGGTCTAGTTCAGTATCCTCCGCTGGGAGTGGCTTTGGTAGCAGCACAGGATCCGGGTCAGGATTCCGAGGGAGGCTTAAGAGCTTCTTCAAGAAGACCTCTAGGGGGTTTAGAAGAGGATCTAGCAGCCAGAGTGGGCCTTCTGGAGGTCAGAGTGCGCAGCAGAGTCAGAGACCGTCCCAGAGTTTTCAGCAGAGTCAGTGGGTACATGGTCAGTGCTATCAGTGTGGGCAGACAGGTCATTTCAGGAGAGATTGTCCTCTCTTGGGTCAGGGAGCAGCATTGGCACCTGCCCAGACTATGGGGCAGACGCATTCCGGTACTGTTAGTAGTGGTACCCCCTCTGTGACACAGACTAGAGGCGGCACACAGCAGAGCAGGGGTAGTAGAGGCCGTCCTGCCACACATGCGAGACTGCATGCCATGACTCAGCAAGAGGGCCGCTCTTCTCCAGATGTTATTATTGGTACGTTATTAATTTTTGGCCCACCCGCTTTTACATTAATAGACCCTGGAGCGTCGCATTCCTTTATGTCCAGTAGATTTTCCTTACATGCCAATGTGCCGTCATTATCACTTCCTGGGGAATGGCACGTGTCCTTGCCTTCCGGGGATGTGATGAAGATAGATTGGGTATTTAAGAGTTGTGAAGTACGGATAGAGAGTTGCGGTTTTGAAGTTGATCTGATACCTCTTGATATTGTGGAGTTCGATGTGATCTTGGGGATGGACTTCTTGGAAACCCATAGGGCGATGATGGATTGTTTCCGAAAGGAGGTAGTGTTAAGGAGTCCAGGGAAGCCTGAGGTCACCATTCAAGGGGAAAGAAATGTTCTCCCAAACTGTGTGATTTCCGCTGTTACAACTAGGAAATTGTTGAACAAGGGTTGTCAAGCCTACCTGGCACATGTAGTAGATACCAGGAAGGGTGAAGTGAACCTGGAAGACATTCCTGTGGTAAAGGAGTTTCCAGATGTATTTCCAGACGAATTGCCTGGATTACCGCCAGCAAGAGAGATCGATTTCACCATCGAGGTGCTTCCCGGAACCGCTCCTATCTCTCAAGCTCCCTATAGAATGGCACCTGCGGAATTGAAGGAGTTAAAAACTCAATTGCAGGAGTTGGTGAATAAGGGCTTTATTCAACCTAGCACGTCCCCTTGGGGTGCTCATGTACTTTTTGTTAAGAAGAAAGATGGCACTATGAGACTTTGTGTGGATTACCGGAAGCTGAATCAAGTGACGGTGAAGAATAAATACCCTTTGCCACGAATTGATGATTTATTCGACCAGTTGAGGGGTGCCTCTGTTTTCTCGAAGATTGATTTGAGATCGGGTTATCATCAGTTGCGGATTCGGGAAAGTGATATTCCCAAGACTGCATTCCGGTCACGGTATGGACACTATGAGTTAGTAGTGATGCCATTTGGACTTACTAATGCACCCGCCGCCTTCATGGATTTGATGAATAGGGTGTTTAGTCCATTTCTTGATCGTTTTGTGATCGTGTTTATTGATGATATTTTGGTTTACTCCAAAAGTTTGAAGGAGCATGCCAGGCATTTAAGAACGGTTCTGCGAGTTCTCAAGGAAGCTCAGCTGTATGCAAAACTTAGCAAATGTGAGTTTTGGTTGGATAGAGTGGGATTCTTGGGCCACATTGTGTCGGAAGAAGGTGTTAGTGTGGACCCTCAAAAAGTAGCTGCAGTGGCTAATTGGGGTAGACCCACCAATGTGTCAGAGATTCGGAGTTTCTTGGGATTAGCAGGCTATTATCTTCGCTTCGTTCAAGATTTCTCCAAGATTGCTGCTCCACTTACAAGATTGACTAGGAAGGGAATTAAGTTTGAATGGTCTGACAAGTGCGAGCAAAGTTTTCAGGAACTCAAAGAGCGTCTGACTAGTGCACCAGTTTTGGCACTACCAGATGGTAGTGGGGAATATGAAGTCTATTGTGATGCCTCTAAACACGGATTGGGTGGTGTGTTGATGCAGCATGGGAGAGTGATCGCCTATGCTTCTAGACAATTGAAAACGCATGAGGTAAATTATCCCACCCATGATTTGGAGTTTGCTGCTGTAGTGTTTGCTCTTAAAATTTGGAGACATTACCTTTACGGAGCCAAGTGCCAAATTTTCACTGATCACAAGAGCTTGCAATATGTGTTCACTCAAAGGGATTTAAATATGCGTCAAAGGAGATGGATGGAATTAATTAAAGATTATGATTGCTCGATTGAGTACCATCCAGGAAGAGCTAATGTGGTAGCTGATGCTCTTAGTCGCAATCCCTCTTTATCCTTGGCATATTTGAAAATGATTCGGGTTCCACTTCTTTATGAGCTTCGAGCTACCGGTGTTGATTTAACAGTGGATGAAATGGGTGTTTTGGTGGCCAGTTTTCGTGTGAGGCCACTATTATTTGATAAAGTTCGGGATGCGCAATATAATGACCCCTCCATTGTACAGTTGGTTGAGAGGGCTCAGGAGGGCTCAGCAGAGGACTTTGCGGTTTGGAAAGATGGAACCCTTTTATTTAAGGGTAGGTTGTGTGTACCGAAGAGGAATGAGGAGCTTAAACGGGAGATCATGGAGGAAGCTCATAGTTCCATATATGCCGCCCATCCAGGTAGTACAAAGATGTATAGAACTTTGAAGAATTATTATTGGTGGCCGAATATGAAGAGGGAAATAGCAGCTTTTGTTAGCAGGTGTTTGGTTTGTCAACAAGTGGAAGCTGAGAGACAAAAACCCTCGGGTTTGATGGAGCCATTGCCTATTCCGGTGTGGAAGTGGGATCATATCACCATGGATTTTGTCTTCGGCCTGCCTCGTACCCGTAATGGGTATGATGGAGTTTGGGTGATCGTGGATCGTTTGACGAAATCTGCTCACTTTCTCCCGGTTAATAAAAAGTTTTCTCTTGATCGGTTGTCGGTGATATATGTGAATGAGATAGTGAGACTTCATGGGGTTCCAGAATCCATTGTGTCAGATAGAGATCCACGGTTTGCTTCCAAATTTTGGGGAGCTCTGCAGGCGGCATTGGGCACACAACTTCATTTTAGTACTGCTTTTCATCCTCAGACTGATGGGCAGTCAGAGAGGGCCATTCAGACCTTGGAAGACATGTTGAGGTCATGTGTTCTACAGTTTCGGGGGAGTTGGGATAAAAATTTGATGTTAATGGAGTTTGCTTATAATAATAGCTACCACTCTAGCATTGGCATGTCACCATTTGAAGCATTATATGGAAGGCAAGGCCGTACTCCCCTATGTTGGAATGAAGTTGGAGAAAGAGAGTTTTGTGGCCCGGATATCATCTTTGAGACCAATGAGAAAATCAAGGTGGTAAGAGATCGACTCAAGGTGGCTCAAGATAGGCAAAAGACTTATGCGGATAACCGCAGGAAGGACTTGGAATTCCAAGTTGGTGATTGGGTGTTCTTGAAATTATCTCCTTGGAAGGGAGTGGTGCGTTTTGGAAAGAAGGGCAAGCTTAGCCCTAGATATATTGGTCCTTATGAGATCCTCGAAAGGATTGGCCCACTTGCCTATCGATTGGATCTACCTCTTGAGTGGTCCAAGATTCATAATGTCTTTCACGTATCCATGCTTCGGAAGTACATTGCTGATCCTTCCCATGTGTTGCATGCGCCACCTGTTAGTCTGAATAAAGACTGGACTTATGTAGAGGAACCAGTGCAAATTATTGATCAAAAAGAGCAGGTGCTTCGGAACAAGACCATTCCTCTTGTTAAGGTGTTGTGGAGGAGTCATGAGGTGGCGGAAGCTACTTGGGAACCCGAAGCTCAGATGCGACATCAATATCCCTACCTATTTGAGTAACAGGTATGTAAATTTCGAGGACGAAATTTTTATAAGGGGGGGAGAATTGTCACGCCCCGAATCTTATAATTTCACTGCGAGTTACCTTCCCTCCGTTATCCGTGAATTTACGGTGTCGATAATAAGGTTTGAACAATAAAATTAACTGTCGGGATTGTTGACGGTAATTTAAAAATTATCGGGGATTTTATTGGGGTAAATTCCGCTTTGGAGTGGAGGAAAATTTGGGGGTTCCCTGTGTTCTAGAAAGTTTCCTTGTTTGGAAACTTCTTTTATTTATGATTCACTTTCCGTTTTCGGCGTCACTTTCTTTTTTTTCTTCTTTCTTCTTTCCCCTTCCTCGCGTTCGTCCCTCTCCCTGGGTCAGTGCTACGTTTGCACTGTGCACGCCGAGATCCGCCACCACCGGCTGCCGTGGGGCGCGTGACCGGTCACCCTCGACTCGGCGGAGGTCCGGCAACCCAGCAGGCCATCGTTTGGGGGCAGCGCCGCTGTGTGGAGAGAGAGGGAACTCTCGAGATCTGTCTGCACTCTCGGGTTCCGGTCGGGTCAGGCCTCTGTGCCGTCACCTGCCGTTCGGAGCCGGTCCACAGTCATCCTCCGAGCCTTCCAAAGTCGGAGAATTGGGCGATTACAGTCTAGGTGAGGGATTTGATCAAGGATTCCAAATTTTAGGATTTTATTACTGTTCATAGCAATTTGTGGTTGTTAGAGTTGATTTTGGTTGTTGAGTTGTAAATGAAAGTTGTAGGGGAGATTAAGAGGAGCAAGAAGATGGCCGGAGATCGCCGGTCGGAGGCCATTTGGCCGGCGACCGAATTTTACTGTTCACAGGGGCATTTCTGTCCTTTCACTGAGAAATTACTTTAACAGTTACGGTAAATGAGTTAGGGGTAAAGGTAAAAATAATTCTAAGTTAATTTTGGAGAATTGGAAGTAAAAAGGATTAAGGGAAGTTATGTATATAAAACCTTGTGGAGGTGGATTAATGGCCGTGTCGATTAAGTTCCGATTATTATTCAAAATGTCGTTTCGGTTCGGAAAAAGAATTCCATGTTATCGTTGGTCGGGATTGATCGAAGATTGTTAAGAGTATACAAGAATTAAGCTAGTTTAATACGGAGTTTATACTAATGTCTCCGGAGACCCGACTTTACGAATTGGGATAATTAACATATTTATTTCATTTAACAGGACGTGAGGATTTACGTTCCGGGGAGGCACAGGATCGCTCCCAGGGCTAGTCCCGTTACTGTGAGTGGACAGATTATTTTTAAATGAATGCATGCTCTAATTATTGATTTTATTGCAGGGTTTATATGATTGTTTCGAGTATTATAATTTCCTCGGGTTCTTGAATGTGTATTTGGATTTATGCATATATGTCGAGGAATAGTTTTACTTATTTGTTTTGGGAAGAGAATTTGATTAAAGTATTGTTATGAAATTATATTGTAAGGGTTGACCAATGAATATGCTAGCTAGAGTAGCGTGAGGGCGCTACTAGAGCTCTTAGCTCCGACCCTAGCCTGAGAGGTCAGGCAAATTACGTAGTGCACTATGAGGGTTGACCATTTCCACTTTATCTAGAGCTCTTAGCTCCGACCCTGGTCTGAGAGGACAGACAAGCCTGAGAGGTCAGGTTGATATTATAAGGGTTGACCGTTATCACTTTATCTAGAGCTCTTAGCTCCGACCCTGGTCTGAGAGGACAGACAAGCCTGAGAGGTCAGGTTGATATTACAAGGGTTGACCGTATTATTTTATCTAGCTAGCATAGCGTGAGGGCGCAACTAGAGCTCTTAGCTCCGACCCTAGTCTGAGAGGTCAGACTTATTATGTTTGTGAATATTTCTCTTCCCATAATCCTTACTTGGTTATTTTATCATGCATTTGTGGAATTTTAGTAATTGTGGGCATGCATAAATGTTATTTAAATCAATAAATCTTTGGGAGAGCATGAAACATTGGTGTTAATTATTGTGGTGAATTTTTAGTGTTTCATGGATTATTTTTCGTCCACTCACTCTAACATTTTCCATGTTTCTCCCCTGGGCCTTTGTTTTTCTTAAAATGCCTAGACTGCAGAGTTCGGCTAGCGAATTAGAAGGCGCATAGTGGTTACCTCTCCACACAGTTTTCACTAGTAGGTTTCTGAAAACCTACAAGTGTACTTTTCCTCCTTTATATTAGAGCTCTGATAACCTGGGTGTATTATTACTATGTTTCGGGGTAGAGTACGGAACTTATTCGGTACTATTTCAGGAATTTCTGATTTTTATTTATGTTGAAGATTATTAAGTTTAAAATGATTTGTTGTTGTGGTTGTATTTGTGGAGGTGGTTGTGTGTTGATGTGAGCAGGATGGCTCAAGTAGGAAGGGGGATGGAATTAGAAGTGTATACTGCCTGTGTTTACTTTGATTTTAGGTGAAGGGTTACTCACTATTAGGGGACATTATGCCGAAATTTCGGTAACTACCCTTTTAGGTGGGTCCCGCAGGAGTCATTTTGGGATTTACTGGGAAATCTCGGGATGGGTCCTGTCATGTGTACTTCTCCCAAAACTCATTACTCTTAAGGAGCTGTCAAATCTTGTCAATTGCAAATCGATGCATATCGCTGCGACACTGACATTTAGTACACGGGCAATAGAAAATTGTATTCCCTTTAGCATTATCCATCACATATTCAATAAAACTAATAACTCATTTACCATATCTTTTGTCCTATTTTGGAAACGAAATCCAACTCTTATCCATATCCTGAGAAGATAACATAATATATATGTATAAACTCTAATTAATTAATTAAATTTACAAATCATTTAGTATTCTATCTACAGTTAACGTATAATTAATTAATATATAACAAATTAATAATTAACACACACATATATATATATATATATACTAATGACTAATTATATAAAAATATTATATATATATATATCAATTAACATCAATCATAATCAAAATATTACTTAATTCATACTATATATATGCATGAACACAATATTATAATCAAATTAATATATATATATATATATATATATATATCATAGTATAGTACTACTTAATATATATATATAACAACTTTATATATATTATCAAATTAAAATCGATCAACTCAAAATCAATATATATAACTCAAATAAAACTCTTAAATCAACCCAAAAACAAGATATATACACATATACGTACCTATATATAGCGCCACAAATTAATTTTGGACAGATTTCGACGACAACCATTAATTTCGCCACCGCCCAAACTTTTTCTCCCGTTTTTTTTTCACATGAGCTGCTGTCTAGATCTGGAAATATAAGGACTTTTAGCCGACGAAATTATATATGTCGTCGGCTAAACTTTAAAAATTTCGTTGGCTATAGTTTACAGACTATAGACGACGAAAAAATTATTTAAGCCGACCAAAAAACATTTCGTCGTCTAAAAATCCACTTTAGCCGACGAAAAATTAACTTAGCCGACGATATTTTGTTTCGTCTGCTAAAGTTTACTTTAGCCGACGAAAAAAAAGTCGTCGGTCTATTTTTTTTGTCGGCTATAATAGTTATTCTGGTAATGCTGGCTTAACTCCAACAACTATTCTATTATACTCTACAAAATGAAATGTTTTTCTTGTATAATTTAATGGACATATATAAGTATTCTATATTTATTCAAATCAAAATCACATGGTTACATGCTTTAATTTCTCCATTTTCCATTAAAGAGAAATAATGTCATGTTTCTTCTTTTTGTAGGAGACAAAGTGAATTATAAAAGGCAAACATAAATTTTATGGATTCTCCTATGAAATGTACAAATTTTAAAAAATCTATAGATATAAAGGATCATGTTCTCTCTCTTCCTATTTTCTATATTTTAAAGGATTTTTACATGAACCGTTGGAGCCGAAAAATGATTATTTTCTCTAAAATAAAAATAATCACACTTTTACAAGGGCTGTTGGAGCTGCTCTTAGGACCTAAAATTAAATGATTAAGATTGAAAATGTGATCAAAAATTTTATCGAATGTCTATCCCTATAAATAAAAAAAATCGGGATCCCTTAATGAAGTGCCCTATATATATTGATCTGGTTGCACCAATTTAAACTTGCATCAACTAATTTAAACGGTTAGATAACAACAAATACACTTTTTTATTATTATAATAAGACTATAAATAGATATCAGGGTTTAGATCACCTATATTAAAATGTTGGGTATTTTTTAATAAAATGATAATCATTTTATTGAGATCAAGCATATCTGCAAAATAAAGTTGGGTTTCCAAGTTTGATACATTTATCAAATATGAGAAAGAATACGCTAACATAGATTCAGAGTATACACAATGGACTCGTCCATTAGCCACTGCCATCTATAAAAAAAGAAAAACTCTAGTATCCATGATTTAATGTCCTGTGTTACCCCTTCCTCACTTCATGATTCGTTGAATATCTTGAATCATCTTTTGATAATATTCCATACAATCCAATCGTTAAAGAAATTTCCTAGATCTTAAATACGAACCATAAAGAGTTAGAGTTCATCATGAGTTTGGTCCAAAAAAATGGCCAATTTTTTTTAAAAAAAAACATTCAGAATTACTTTGGACACTTATTGAGCAGATATGTGCTTTTGGCATGAAATTGAACCACAAATATTGGGCTTAGAAAAAGATTTGGGCACCAAACTTGTCATTGCCGCCCGAACAGGTTCTGTGGCAGCCGCATGAATAGAAGCCGTCTTTCTTGTTTCCGTTGAGAGACCACGCGCCTAATCGGATCCAATTAAGCATCCCAACTTCAAACTTTTCGGGCAAAACCTACATCTAATATATGAATCAGATATCATAAACACATTGGTACTAGCACAGGTCGCCTATTTTTTTAAGTCTTGCTCGACTTGGTTGGATCCAATATAATGTTATCATTCCAGAAAATAGACTTCAGGAGATGTCACTATTCAAACATCCGCGACCGGTAATACTTTGAACAACTTCAAAGGAGTCAAGGCCAATAAGATATGTGAGGATTTGATTTGGTTGGCAGACCAAGAGGCTTTGGCGTGGGTAGGCCGATGATAGACCACAAAAAGTGGAGAGGAGTGAGGCCGGAGAAGGCCGCCACGATAAGCACTCGATGCCAAGACGAGTAGGGTTTAGAGAGAGTCTCCTTTAAAATTAATGTCGGGTATCACTTATACTTAAACGGTAACTATTGTTTACATTATTTTTTATGCGGTTTGACCAAATGTTCTGGATTATGGCTTATACACTGATCAGGGTGGAAACCATTTTTTTGGTAATTGCCATAAAAGAATATTTTCACGTACTATATTATTGCCATTTCCTAAATCCCAAGGTATGATTAGTCTTTGACTGTTTGCCATTATTAACAAATAAAGCAATCATGATGATTTGGTTGTGTGATTGTTATGCTATATTAGGATTTGATTTGACAAATTTATATTGGCATGAGAATATCTTATGTTGAAAATGAAAATACGTATGGGTAGTGAGGATCTTTTTATTGGTTTTAAGAAGTTTTCTATTGAATTACTCACATATCTTTATATATGTTAGTGAATTTTGAACTTATAACTTCAACGTTGTCAGATAAATTTTTTAAACAACCTGATCACGGCTCACCAACACATACATGTAGTGATTTGATCCTCCGTTATCTAAGAAGGATCAATATTAATTGAATTAAAAACCATGAAGGGTTAAACTTAATTTGAAAGGTGATGTGTACTTAAAATTCGTAAGGAGGTGTGTTGTTTTGGACATTTTGTTGGTGATGGACGTTGCTAGTGACATCATCAATGAGAGAGTCATCGGTGATTTGAAGTCGACGATGGAGCTCGCCACCGATCCATTCGTAAACTTCGTTGGTGTCTTATGCCTAAGAATGAGGAGAATTAACAGTGTGTCGTGGTCTGGTTGGTTAAGGTGCTCACTAACAATTTTGAAGTCATGAGTTCAAACCTCATTGATATAAATAGGATGTGTGAATTTATTAATAAAAAATTTAAAAACAAAAAACAAAACAAAAAATATCGAGGAGAACTAAGGTGTTTTATTAAGGACCTTTGTCGGTGATGGATGTTGTCAATGAAGTCGTCGATGAGAGAGATATTTTTCACTTTTTAGATCAAAGAGGATGACAAAGGAAAGGAGTAAGAGTGGTTTTTAAGAGTTAACGATAAATTTGTAATTTTTGTATGACCCGTTGGAATGGGAAATAGAAATGGGACTACATTTTAGTTGAAATAATCACTACCCTTAAAAATAAATAAAAAATAACTTCTACCAGAAAATCTTATTGATGACCCATCACCAATTGTTGAAGTGGTATCAGTCTCCTATGTGATTAAAACAAAATGTTATAAAAAATTCTAATCGATGTTTTCATTAATATACCCTAGCCTCAAGGCCTCAATGCAAAAAAAGTACGAAACTTTGAGGTGTGTTAACCATGGTTAACACTAAGAAAGGCTTTAACCGACGAAAAAAAGCAGGCCGACGAAGGTTTTTTTTTTCATTCATCGGCTAATTTCAAAATTCGTCGGTTATAGTTAACTTTAGCCGACGAAATTAAATTTTTGTCGGATAAATTCATTTTCTCATCGACTTTAGTCTATGAATGTTAGCATACGAAATTTTAAAGTTTAGCCGACAAAATTTTAAAGTTTAGCCGACGAAAATAAATAATTGTGTCGGTTAAAGTGTCTTATATTTACAGTTTTGGACAACAGCTCATTCAAAAAAAACAGGAGAACAACTTTGGGTGTTGTTGAAATTGTTTGTGTTGTCGAAATATGTCCAGAATTAGTTTATGGAGCTAGATATATGTACGTCTATGTGTGTGTGTATATATATATAAATATATTGATTTTGAGTTTTATTTGAGTTGATTTTGAGTACGTTGGATGTATGTATATATATATATATATTTATGTATATATATATATATATATTTATGTATATATATATATATATATATATATATATGTTGATCGATTCGGAAGATGATTTGATAATATATAAAGTTGTTGCTAATAGGTATGTATATATTAATTAATTTATAATATTGTGTTGATGATATGAGTTGATAATGATTTTGTGATGATGTTGATAATATGTGTTGATGATGATTTTTTTATCAAAAGTTGATGATGATTTTGTGGTGATGTTGTTATATAATATTGTTATGTAATTACTAGGTATATATATTTGTTAATTAATTTGTTATTATTTAGTTGTAGTAGAATATTTAATATATGTAACTTAATTAATTAGAGTTATATATATATATGCTCAGGATATGGATAAGAGTTGGATTTCGCTTTCAAAATGGGACAAAAGATATGGTAAATGAGCAATTAATTTTCTGAAATATGCGCTGACTAATGCTAACGGGAATACAATTTTCTATTGTCCGTGCACGAAATGTCAATGCCGCAGCGATATGCATCGATTTGCGATTGACAAAGTATGATAGCACCTGAAGAGTAACGGGTTTTTGGAGAAGTACACATGCCAGATTTATCACGGTGAAACATCAAGATCTTTGGTTTTCCTACATCAAGATTCATGTATGCAGATATGATTGCGTTCTCTTATGGGGTAAAGATTCAGAAGGGAATGACCTTGGTGGCCTTGACACATGTCCAGTATGTCACACTGACACGTATAAGCTGACTTTTGTAGGCAATAAGAAACATGTGAAGATACTTCGGTATTTCCCTTTGAGAGATAGGGTTAGAGCGTGTTACTCCCATTCCGATAGTTGGAACGATGGAATGCCATTGGTCCTGCAATCTGATGCCCTGCGCAAGTAACAACGACATCAGGAGCCAAGATCGGGGTGGGCCTAGTCTTCGACTCTCCAATGCCTAAGTTAGAACTGTTGTGTAAGCGAATTGACAAAATTTTAGGGTTTGAAGAATCTTACCTTTTCCATGGTCTGTTGGCCTGCCTATATAGGTGTCTTGAGAACCGTGCTATTCCTCTCTAATGTGGGACTACCAAGAAGGCTCTTCCCAACATCCCTCTATGAGGGGTTAAAAGGTGAGCCGAAGGGAAATGGTTTGGCATGTTAGGTCTTAACCTAGGTCACCTACCTACCTAGGTTGCCTTTGGGGATAGTTGGTGGGACTCAGTGGCCACCAACAATCGGACATTGGACAACTTTTCCAGCATAAGTGGAGGTCTTCCTCCACATGTTAACAGAGCGGTTGTACATGTTTTCACACACGGCCAAAGCTATGAGATGACACGCTGATAGGGAAATGTATAACGAATATACTCTTATACACCTTGCTAACAGGGAGGCTTGGAAGCATATAAATAGAGATTTTTTTCTCAATTTGCGTCATAGTTCCCTCAAGCTCTCATCCGACGAGTTCAACCATTTTGGCAACATGAGTCTTCAATACAGTGTATGACCGGTGATTTTGGTACCGTACAACATTCCTCCATGGATGTGCATGAAGAAGGAATACAATATGTTGAATTTGTTGATTACGGGGCCCGGTTATACAAGGAAGTGTCTCGATGTGTATTTGAGACCCTTGATTGAAGAGCTTAAGATTTTTTGGGACATTGGCCATCCCACTTATGACAAGTACAGACACAAGATGTTTCAGATACATGTCATGGTTGTTGGTACCATCAGTGATTTTCCTACTCCTATGATATTGTCGGGCAACATTTTTCGGGAATACAAGGCTTGTCCAAAGTGCCTTAGCGATAAGGGGAGCATCAACCATTGCAACAAGATATGCAAATTGAGTCACCATACTCTCTTTCCATATGATCACGAATGACGGTTCGATGACAAGACATTTGATGAGATGGTAGAAAACGGTGTGTCTCCCAGAAGATGGACTGGAGAATAAATTTTAGCAGTGCTAAATGAGTACGATTTTAGGCAGTTCAACAATAATCCTAATATTATGGTGACAATACAGAAAAAACCCGACAGGTACAAATTTTGGACACATAAGAGCATATTTTGGGAACTTCTATACTAAAGTAAGTTGTTGATTAGATACTACCTAGATGCGATGCACATAGAAAAGAATGTGTGTGATAGTGTGGTGGGCACAGTGCTTAACTTGGAGCGAAAGACAAAAGATGGTTCTAAGGCACGCATTGATCTAAAAAATGCTTATAAGAAGACATGTGTGGTTGAAAAAAGGGAAGAAAAAATGCCTCAAACTCCTTACACTTTGAAACCTGACCAGAAAACCGTAATTTTCAGGTGGATGAGTTGTGGGAAGTATCCTTCTGGCTATGCAGGAAATATAGTCCGGTGTGTAAACGTCTGAGACAATAAGATGTACGGGTTGAAAAGTCATGACTATCATATCCTGCTACAAAGTCTCTTCCCTATTTTCATTAACAAGCCTGGTAGTGTAAGCTATCTACGTATGAGACCTATTCTATTGAGGACTCTTAAGTTAAAGACTTTTCGCCTTATCTAATTTTTCGCTCTTATACATAATTTTAACTGTTAGGTTTATAGGCATTTATGAGTAGGTTATTTATGTAAATTTGCAACCATATTGAAATTCATTACGACATTCATAAGTGTTATTTAACAATTATGAACTTGAATCGAATAGTTCATGTTTGAAAATTTGGTTCGTTTATTACTTTGATCTAGTTTGTTACCTTAACGATTACCAATTTGGCTGAAAAATTTGTAAAGATGATCTATAAACCTAACAACTGAAAGGATGAGATGCTAAAATGTGATTAAAAAAATGAGTCTTTTAACCACAAACCGAAAAGTCTTTAAATAATCATCAACTTAAGATTCTCATTAGAATGACTCTCATCCTACGTTACACGGAACCTTCTCTCTGCTCCCACTTCCGAAGTGGAAGCGAATCGGAAGCTCATCGAAAGTGCGAGGAAGCATCTGGAAGTGCACTTCTTGAAAAACTCGATTTGGAAGCTGCCAGAACCGCTCGATTCCCGTTTTGGAAGCGTGATTCCAATTTGAAATCGGCCCAACCTTGTCGGTGTCGACGACAAAGGACGAGGTGAAACAACGACGTTCAAGGCCAAATCTCTGAGTCAAAGGCCAAATCTCTGATTTTCTTCCAAACTCCAAACCTCTATTCATGGTTGATCAGCTCACTGATGACCAGATCTTTGAGTTCAAGGAGGCTTTCACCCTCTTCGATGAGGACGACGATTGTCAGATCCCCTTTTTCTCTTTAATTTACCCCTTCTATAATACCGATTTGGATCCTTGGATTTCGTTTTGATCTGTTCCGTTAGCGATCGATGACTTTGTTAGATCTGATGATTGCTCTATGTATACTCATTTTGGTTGATTTCAACTGTTGTAGAAGAATCTAGGTTTTTGTTTTGGTATATATATTTTTTCCTGTGATTCAACTGTGACAGTATCAGAATAGGGTTTTGGGCTAGAGGGAGAGAGTGGTGCTGGAGAGGGAATAAAGAGAAAAAAATGTGTAATTTTTGATATATAGTTAGGCATTTTGGTCATTTATACATTTATGGATATTTATTTATAATATATATATATTATACTATGCCATTTCTAAGATGCTTCACTTCCAACAATTTTTGAAAAAAAACTGCTTCCGCGCTTCCGAAACCTTCGTTTCCACGTTTTCGCTTCCGTTTCCGTGCAACATAGCTCCCATCTAGGTACACACACTAGGTACAAATGATATACACACTTAAGAGTTAAGACTAACCGAATCAAGTAAAAATAGTCAATATTGCAACATAAGTCACCAACAAAAAAAACTTCTGCTTAGTGCTAACTGCTAACCATACCTGAACGTAGTCCTGCCATAATTATACACGACACGATAACACGACACGGAAATGAATGAAATTATAAAGATTTGGTTTAAGGTTTATAAGTTTAGTTTCATATAGAGTCACCACGATATGAACACAATCATTAGTGGTTTAGTTTAGGGATAAAACGGTAATACAATAAAACCTATTAACATTAGGGTATTTTTATAATTTCCTATTTTCTTGTCTACTATATATAAGAAATCCTAAGGAATTATTTTGTTCATCATACTTTCTTTCACCATATGTATATGACATAATCAACCCTGAAAGAAAAAAAAGGTAAGCATTTTCAGTATATTCATTTATATCGATTTTTATCATTATAAGAAATGTGAAAAAGAATGAAAAATATTAGGTATTATTAATTATCTTAACGGGTTTTAACGGTTAACACAAAATTTTATGGTTTGATTTTGGTTTTAGCATCATGCTTACGATAACATATTATTATCGTGTGACACGGTAAATATACGAAAAAAGTTAATCTGACACGAACATGACACGACATAGTATTTTGCCCAGTCTACCTGTACGGCTGGACTATGTTGGTGGTTTATCAAACCCACTGATTCTCATGCACACACTCCGACTATATAATCACGAAAAAAATTTGTGTCTGATCTAGGTAGGACATGCGTGTCCGATCTATCTCCTATTTACATATTTTTAACGACGTTAATCCCAATCTTAACCGTTTAATAGTTTAATTTAATTAACTAATAAAGATCATATCTACAAAAAAATCAATGTAAAAGAAAATTGTTTGCATAACCAAATGCATCAAACAAAATGACAATTCTTGTTAAAATTAAGACCCTTATGATTAGCCGTTCATTTGATTTATTCAGCTAACTACTAAATGATTTATTTTTATATTAAAATTTTTATAAAGATAATTTAAATTAATTAATTTAAATATTAAACGGTTAATATTATAATTAATATTATTAAAATATGTAAATATGAAATAAATAGACAACTTCGATCGAACACGAACATTTTCCTATAATCACCCACCAACCCCTAAAACCCTCTCTCTCTCTCTCAACTTCTGTTGCTCTCTGCAACTCTTGTCGATTTTTCAGGAAGTGATGATGGGAACTGATTTTTAGTGGGCAAATAAAGCAGCCAAAAAAGCACAGTAAAAGATATAACCCCCACTCCCCACACACATAACGATGATCATGGTCCGATCATATATCATCACCACGCCTCTTCTGGGATTTGTTCCTCACTCGTGTTCAACTTCATAATCCCTCTTTACCATCGTGACTCGTCTTGTTTGTGTGCTCCCAAACCCTGAATCATCGTCTCCCCTTCTGATACAAATCCAGTTTAGCTGAGTTACTTGTGGAGAGGAGGGTAACAACAAAAGCTCATGAAAGGTGTGGAGTGGAAATTTTAAAGCCTGCCCAAACAAAAGTAGGAACAAAAATACAAACTTTCTTTGTTCAGATGTCTGATGCATGCACGTCTTGTCCTTCGATCACGACTCTTGGGCCTCTTCTTTCAGCTGCTTTCGGATTCTTTTCTCTCTCTTTCTCTGATTGATTGATTCCTTTAGAGAAAGAAGAGCGAGTAAGTCGCGGAAGAACTGTGTGAGCTCTTTCTATTTTTGTTACTGGGTTTTTCTGCCAGTCCTTTTGAAAATGGAGGTCGCAGAGTTGTAGCAGAGAATAGTTTCCATGGAATCTTTTCTCCAATTTCTGGTTCCTGGGTTTTTCTTTTTTCCTTGGTAACAATTCTTGTTTTTGAAACTCCTTGTTTTTCTCATTGAGTTCCAAGGTTTCTGAATATTGGATAGATTTGTAGTTTCTGGTCTTGATTTTGCAGTTGGTTTGTTTCGTATTTGAAGCTCTCTAATGGCGTACAATAGCTCTCTTCCTTCTCCTAGACCCACTTCATCTTTCTTCTCTACTCCAAGATTGTTCACTAGCTTCACATCAAAACCCTTCTCTGAAACTGAAGCTGTTATGAGCCCAACTTCCATTCTGGAAACCAAGCCATTCTTTGGTCTAAGAAACCCGTTCTGGTCGGAATCAAACACACCCAAAACCACAGAACCCGAAACAAAGCGCCACTGGGACAAATTGGACTCCAAAGGCATTGGCCTTGCCATTGTTGATGCTCTGATTGAAGATGATAGCTCTGATCCTAAACCATCAAAGCCCAAAACCAGAATGGTTATTTTCGGTTCACAGCTCAAGATTCAAATCCCTCCTCTGCCGTCCTCTGTTCTCCCCTGTTCTGAATCACCAAAACTCGAAGCCGTTTTGGGAGTGGAAAGGACTAATTCTCATTTGAGTCCTTTCTATTCCGACATGTCTCAGTCTCCGGCGAAGAATTCCCCATTTGGGAATGTCAGTTCCTGCAATGTGACTCCAGTTTCGCCTCAGGTTTTCAAAGGGTGTCTCTCTGTTAGTGAAATGGAGCTTTCTGAGGATTATACTTGTGTGATTTCTCATGGGCCAAATCCAAGGACTACTCACATCTTTGACAACTGCGTTGTGGAGAGCTGTGATGGTGTGCCTCAACTTTCCCCAACTCGGAAGGAAAACCGGTCAAGTTACCCGTCTGAGAGTTTCCTCAGCTTCTGCTACCATTGCAAGAACAATATTGAGCAGGGCAAAGATATTTACATGTACAGGTTGGTTTCATTCTTTCCATTAATACTATATATTGGTAGCTCGATCAAGATCCTTTATTCTAATTTATAAAAGATGAAGTCTCCAATCAAATTTGGTTGTTTTTGGTGAGTTTGATCTTAGTTTGATTCTGCTGGTGTGGTTTTAAGTTTTTTCTTATTCATTGTGTTTGAATAGTTGGTATAATGTCAAGGTTGAGACTTTATTCAATTTTGGGTTAGAATCTTCATATGATACTGGTATATGATTGGTGTATATTATAATAGGATCCTATACATAGTATATTGTAATTGATTATTGATTGACATATTATTAGTGTTGTGAGATCTACATATCCATCTTTTGGATAACATGACAGAGTATATCTGAATGTCCAAAGCTTTCCTTCTTATGCAGGTTCACTTGTCACTTGTCTGCCTATATAAAAATCCTCCCCATTTTTATAATTCTTGGTCATTTTTGGTTGCGACTTTCTAGTCTTTGTTGGATTTGGGTGTTGATGAACTCATTTTAATTTCGTGTTTGGTTGCTGCAGAGGTGAGAAGGCTTTCTGCAGCAGTGAATGCCGTTATCAGGAGATGTTGGAAGAAGAAGGAAGCTGAGTATGTTTTATGGGAAATATTCCCAACAGAAACACTTCACAGAAAGAAAAGAAAAGAAATAAAAAGCCATAGGCATCTTCTGTTAATTTCTTTGTTGCTAAATAATAGGGAAGGAATAGTCTCAGTGACATCAAACATGTAAGTCCCTCATGCAAGACAAAGACGGTAGTTGAAATTTTTCTGGGGAAATGCATCATGCTTCCTTTTTTCTTCGGCTTTGTTTTAGTCTATTTTTCTGGGCTCCCCTCCTTGTAGAGAGAAGGTAGAGGGAATGAAGGGCCGAGATCAATGTATGTAGAGTTGGAATTGTTATGAATTGAGTGTGAAATTGGTGTTGGATCTAGCACTTGTGGCATGTGTCTCTTAGTCTTTAGGATTATTTTCCCAGCTTTGGCTTTGGTAGTGATGGTGATGATGATGATGATGGTGACAAAAGCTTACAGTATCTTTGGACCATAGTGTTTGCCAATGCGAGGTAAGATGCTCTTTACCTTATATAAAACGGTGTCTGTTTCTACACTTGTTGGCACTCATGAAAATGCCTATTCTTTTTCTGAGTTTTTATTCCGGGAAGATTGAATAGGACACTATGGAAGAGAGCATTCTTTGGTGTAAAGTTTCTGGGGCTGATTTCAAGGGAATACTTCTGCATAAAGCAAGCTAGGGTTTTAAAATTACACTTCATAACCGTTAAACTTGATATTCCAGTTGGGATGGTCTATACCAATATTTTAAAAAGTTAAAGTGTAAGCCGAGACGTTTTCAAGAGGGTCATGAAATTTTGAGACGTGTAAGGTGTAAACCTTACGAAATAATTTTAATAAGAGAAAATTTCAACGTTGGTATCTAAACTCTTGTGACATGGTTAAAATGATATCTAAAAACTTACAAAACTATCAATGTGGTACTTAAACTTCATTTTCACAACCAATGAAAGGTCTGAGGCCATATTCCGTTACGACGTCGTTTGTTTGATGACGTGTCGCGTATGAAATCCACCAAAAATATTTCATTTTCAGTAGATAATCACTTTGACAGTCCTCGAACTCTTCTGAAATGATCTAGAGTCTACACCACGAAGTTGGCCCAATTACTAAGTCAACAGAGCTTAGGGCCGGGTCGGAGCTTTAATATGCAAACTCTTACGAATCCTACAAGCCCATTTTAAAAGGGCCCAAATGGTGGGCCGAGCTGACCTTGCTTTTAAAAAAATGGGTCGGGTTGAGCTTTCATTTTATTCACTAAAAGTCACAAGATAGAAAAAAAATTAAATATTTCATACTGAGCCAATATTTTACAAATCCCACAAACTCAAGCTCACATTCTCAATATCAAGTTTTCTACTTCAAACATTCTACTGCCTCAATACGCCACTGAGGCTACAAAAATTGAAATACTAAAATCTAAAGTAGTAGTCATTCAAAAACTGAGCCTTCATCAATTCTCAAAAAGTTGTCATCTTGTAAGATTTGATCATTTACTATCAACATGCCAACAATGTACAAGCAAAGGAAATATCAAACAACTATAAGATGACATAGCTATGGAAAGGATTTTAACACAACATTTATCAGCATTTTAACATAGCATTTATCAGCATTTTAACACATTTATATAAAACACAGCAGTCATAATTTTGCATACCATATCCAAAAGTGGATCACGTTCTCAATCTGCAATCTGTTTAACCACATCCGGGTTCGCATTAGCAAATTCTTGTGCATTCATATATTCAGGTCCTTCTCATTTTGCAATCTCTTCCTCTTCAGCTCGGAGCTCATCCTGCTCCTTATGCTGTTACCTTGCATCTGGTAGCTTCCAATCTTTCATGCAAATAAGAGCTTCAATTGTACTTGCATGGGCTAAGACATGCTCTCATATCCGATACAACTCTCTCATCGGCACTAAAAACGTCTTCTGAAGCCACTGTTGAAGCTGGAATAGATAGTAGGTCACAAGCTATCAAAGAAAAAACAGGATACACTTCTTCATGAGACTTCCACCAACCTAGAATGTTAAATTCCAAACCATCATGAACTTCAAGAGTAGGCATATCAAGATAATATTGTAAATCAGAACTTAAAATACTTGAACGGGCCACGCTTATCCCAGTTTAAGTTGGTATCAGAGCGGGTCCCTCTTCAATTACTTCTCCCAGCATAAAGGGGGAAAGTCTCCCAGCATAATGAGTCCAAATTTGGGTTCATCGAATCGAATTGCCGTCAGAAAAATTCTGATAGGCTCATACCATACCAAGTGTCTGCAGTGGACCTTGGACCGCATATCCTAATTTCTGAAATGAAAATTTGACCGAATGAATGTACCGATTTCCAATATGGGAATTAGACTGAATGAATTACACGTGCATACCTAAAAAGTTAAGTTGCACGTGAGGGAGAGTGTTAGGGAGGAAAGATCCCACATCAGAAAATGGACAAATAAAATATAACTTATAAGTGGATGAATTGAATCCAATTGTACCGAGGCCTTTTATGATTAAAACCCAACACCTTAAAGGTAGTTAAGTTGGGGAAATATCGGTACAATGGTGATCCACGGAACACGCTTGTCCCAGTTCAAGTAGTAGAAAAGAATGGTTTGATAATGGTTTTCAAACAATATTATTATTCTCCAATGGAGGTATATAAATAGATACAATCATGGATTTAATAGGAAAACAATATCTCATATATCTATACAGAATATTTAACCTCTATCTACAAGGAAAGTATATATTTGAGAATATTCTACACTCCCCCTCAAGTTGGTGCATAGATATCGATCATGCCCAACTTGCCTACCGAACTGTCTTATACTTTCCTTGACACTCCTTTCGTAAGAACATCTGCTAATTGGTCTTCTATATACACAAAAGGGAAACAAATGATTCTCCTGTCCAAGTTCTCTTTAATTAAATGACGATCTACTTCCACATGTTTCGTTCGATCATGTTGAATAGGATTATGAGCAATCTCAATAGCAGACGTGTTATCACAATACAAGTCCATAGGATTCTTGAGCTTGAAACCTAACATAACGGTAATCGCTAACACCAACAGTGTAGACCAGGTCATGTTCTGGGTATATCTCTTCATAATGCCCCCAAATCCCATACTGCCTGAACTTGTCTAACTCATCTGAGTGATTATTATTGACGAGTTTGTTCAGCAGAGTTAGATATGGATCCGGTATGTAAAACTCGGCACCACTCCGGTCAGGGATGCCGATTTCCCATAATGTCGGACCAATTCTTGGAGGCCAGTAAGTAGGCTTCTGCAACGTGATTTGACTTCTTGGTGTAATAGTAATGATGACCTCATATTTGTAATCTCCAACAATCCCGGGAACCCATGCATACTTGTTATAGTTCCCAGGTCTAACATATTTGATGGCAAAGTAGTCATTTTCCTCTGCTCGAGTCCAAAAACTGGTATCCCTTGCTTTCTGTTTGCTATGATCCCACTTCTCCAGGTGCAGCCAATCCCACATAAGCTGAGCTTTCCGGAACAAGGCTGGTGCTGTTAATGTACCAATCATTTGCTTGTAAATACCCGAAAACCGATCCTCGTTGGTTTGAAGCAGGAAAAACCGGCTCCAAGCATCTGCTCTTTAGCATTGTTCCAAAGTGTAGTAGTGGGATCACTAATTAGACCAGCTTGATTAAGATACACAAACACAGGTCCATAAACCTTTTTCCATGCTTCACCTTGCTGGAATATCAATCCAAGTTGTTTTGAAACGTAATGACTGCTAGAGAACACACACATTGTTGTCGGGTCGACGTGGGAGGTGAGATCATGCTTCAGAGGTCCACCAGCACGAAACTCAGTACTTGGTGTGATCAACCAAAATCCCACAGAGGATTTGGTACCAATCCAACCATGGATTTTACCATCTTGGTCTTCAGTTGAGTACTGATACTTGTCATCCACTTCTCCATAAAAGAGATGATGGCTTGTTGCATTGTTTAAAAGCTTAGCTTCAGGATAGGCCAGCTGTTGACTTAGGCTTCGGTCGTCAGCTGTTGGCATGATCCTTTTTCTAGTATCCAATACCGCCATGTAGTTGAATTGATTTTGAAGCTTGAAAACTAGTCTAACGTCGTTGATGGCCAGCTCTGGCCACCCTTCATCTCGTTGGAAGATGGCGTATGCGTAGAAGCCTGACCTATCTTGCTGCATTATGTACCTTTTGTCAACTGTTAAAGGGATTTTTCGGTCACTAGAGAAGGCAGGATTGTATGTGTTGATGAAAGAAACCTCTATATGATATTCACTCTGAGAAATCACTCTAAATTTTGTTCCCTGAAATCCGTAAAGCTTGCCCCTCCACATCACATCCCAGTAGGCTGTCTGTTTGGCATTGCCTTCAAGTAAATTGTCGACTACGTGATACTTGATTCTATTGATTTCTCCACCAGGGTTAGAGAATGTGAGTTGGACAAGGCCATTGTCCAATACAACCTGGCTTGGGGGGAATGCTATCTTCACCGAACATTCTTGTGTTTTGGGGACATTACTAGTCCTGAACGCTCTTCTTCGGATATTGTTGCTTTGATACTAGGTGGCTGAGAAATTGATGTTCCATTTAGTGTATTTGTGCTGGTATTTGATAGTAACTATACCATTTTCCAGGTGGCTGATTTGAGTTTTGGTGGTGATTATGGTGGTACGCAGCAGAATACAAATACGAAATTTAAGTTTTGGAATTTGGGGTCTGGGATTTGTTGATTTGAGATTCAAAGATTTGGTATGGTATTTGATTCAGTAACAATGCGGCAGATTTGTGGTTTTCAGATGCAGGATTGAACCTGCTCTAATACCAAGTAGAAAAGAATGGTTTGATATTGGTTTTCAAACAATATTATTATTCTCCAATGGAGCTATATATACAGATACAATCATGAATTTAATAGGAAAACAATATCTCCTATATCTATACAGAATATTTAACCTTTATCTACAAGGAAAGTATATATTTGAGAATATTCTACCCTTAGTCTTTTTAAGACAATATCAGCAAAGTCCTCATCTTCATCATTAGGTAAAACAACAGATTCAAAAGATGTAGGTAAGTTTGAGCTAACACTAGAGTTTGGAACCACATGCACTACATTGTCCTTGTACATATCATGTAATTCAAACAACGGAGTCTTTAGAGCATATATACCAGGTTCAACTCCCAATTCATCAAGACCCATACTTTTCATCCACTGATCAATAGCAAAAAACTTATACCTAGTATCCAAAGCAGCAGCAAGACAAAATACAGGAGGAAAACTTTTCCAATACTATGAAAAATTTGATTTCATGGCAACCTGTTATGATCTTAGCCTTAGTTATCATGTGCCGCTCACGTGTTAATCTCGCCCTCACTCGCTCTCCTCTCTTTGTTCATCTCGGTAAGTACTCGAAATCGATTTGGACTTTCGTGGCTCTCAGAGAAAGAGATTTGTCGAGCAAAGATTTGATTTCAGGTTGAGAGAGCTTCCTGAAGCAGCCCAGGGTGTTCTTAAGGTAATCTTTCCAGCTTCAATTTGATTTCATTATAAAGAGCTGTGAAATCTCATTTGTGGTTCAATATTGATATAAATTTGGTATGTTGGATTTCTGGGTTATGCTTAGGTGGTGCTGGAATGAAGACTACACTAGGTAAAAAAATTATGAAAGGCATGTACTTTCTCTTCTGTCGAAGATATTGAATAACCATTTGGCCTTTACAGTCGTCCATTTACGTGCTTGCACATTTAAGGGGTTGAATCTTATCATTATTATGCTATGTATGTATACATATACTGTATGACAACATCCATGCTAATGAATTTCTGTTACAGACCAAAAATGTGATTCCAAATGGGGGGCAACCTGGTGCTTCATACAGATCCTTGGTCAATTATCTTTGAGTTTATGACCAAGCATTAGGCTGTTAAGTATGAACTAGAGCCAAGAAATATATGTATGTAGTAGGATAAAATTAACCAAGCAGTAAAATGGAAGGATTTAACAAGTACTGTAATCCTCAATTTCTGCAAAAATGTGAAATAAAAGCATATCTATCTTTCCGTTTCTTATTGGATATTTCACCTCATCCATGAACTCAAAAATGTCCGAGACTTGATCTTTGGGTAATAAGAACAACATGATTTTCCTTTGCTGCTGCGTTATTGCTCTTTTTTGATTCAATTACGGCGTGTCTGAATGTTGGTCAGTTGTTGGGCTTTCCTTTCCTCTGTGTTTTTTTGTTGATAGAGAGTGAGAGATGAATAATGATGTTGGGTTTCGTTTTTAACTAATGAAGGAAGGCGATTTTTCAAGTTATGAGCTTCAGAAACTCAACGATTCTACATCTATAAGGTGAGAGCTTCATTATTTGTTTCCAGGTTGCAATTTCAGTTTTTATTTAGTTTGCTTTGATGTGGATGCTCCTTAGACACTAATAATATTGAATGGAATGATTAACAGATCTGATTTTTGTCTATGCAATTTTTATTTTTATTTTCATGTATGCTGATGAAGAATGTGATGTTATGAAATCCAAATTTCATGTGAGTTATGCTTCTTCTTGCTGATAAAAAGAACCCATTACTTTTCCAAAAGTATCTATACTTCAAAACTGTATGTGCAAGGTATTTACATTTCATAGACATAAATGAACAGTTAGTGCCGATTCGATTACTTTTATTGGGGCACTGTGTTCCCAACTCTTGCATTCCAGAAGCACATGAGAATATGAGATATGCTATTGAAGTCCTATACGTGTTTTTGAATGATTTGCGTGTTTTGAAGAGCACTCTAATTACGATCCACTCTTTTACATGCCAAATATTATTTATTGCTCTCAATTGATAGGTATCACACTCTCAGAATCTGTTGTTTAACGACAACAACATAGTATGAGGTTAGCTGTAAGCATATTTCATAAAGCTTTCATGCATATTCAAAGACATCTCAAACCTGGGAGGAGAATAAAGAAGAGAAATAGTCCAAGCTTCAGTTTGGATTAATACTGGTAATAAATAAATGTGCACCCATCTTCTAGATTTGTTCGTTTATTTGAATTTTAAATCGTTGTTTGAGATTTTTTTATTTCTTTTTGATATTGACATATCGATGTTTTTATGCTCAAGTTCTCTCTGTTTTCTATTAAAATTTATTTTTCATGCAATAGTATTCTGATTTGGATTAGATATGTGCAACTGCAGTTGGTAATAGCATTGATCAAGAAGCTGCCAATTAGTTGATTCAATGCTTTGGATTTCGTGGGAAAGTGTCTTCATTTGGTATGAACTAAACTTGCTTCAACTTAAGTAACTGGTTGTTATTTCTCTCTTTAGTGTTCTGTCTTCTCAAGTTTGTGTATATAGATGGATCATGTCTTGGATGCTATATGTTTCGAACTCTCTTATTATGGATGTTTCAATTCAATTGTTTTTTTTTGTTTTTGATTGTTTTATCGTAATGTATACCGATCGTATTTCCTGAATATCATTGTAATCCTTTGTCACCTCACCTTCTTCTTTACTGTTGTCATCTTGGTGTTTTGTAAATTTATAATTAATTGATAACATGCTTTTTTGCCTAAGAGGGATGAAGAGAATGATTGAATATACACTCCAGTACATGTTTTGATCATGTTATATTTTTTTATTATTATGAAAGGATAATTATAGACTTCAGCCACTAATTAGTTTGTTGTGTTTTGAATTAGGTATAGTTGAGTTCTAGGACTAATCATATTAAACTGTTGATTGGATTTTGCACAGAATCTTATTAATATTTTTATGTTTTTGTATGTTTCATTAAGGTTGATGGGTGTTAAAGTTTGTGTTCCTTTTCTTTTACTTTATTGTAGTATGTTGTTTTACTGTTTTTTAAAAACAGATGTCCTCTTACCCAGTTGAGAAGTTTTGTGCCATCTGTAAACTTACTTGATCTGATCAATATACAATCTGCCATCTGATGCATTATTTTTAAAATCATCATAATAATATACATATAATGGCAGTTTTCTTCTTTTCATGCTATAATCAGTTGCCAAAGTACGCATTATTTTTTTCCTGATGCCTACTGTTTAGTAGTGTGTGGTTATTTATGTGAGACAATTGGTTCTATACAGGTGGAAGAGCTGAATGTATTAAGGCCTGTAATATATTGCTTCTTTTTGCTATATAGTTTCACTGCTCTTCTATAACTTTGAAGATGTAATATTCAGGGAAAAAAAATTTACATTGATTATGGTGCATATAGAAAACTTTAATAGAAATTGACGTGTACAACTATATTAATTGGTTTGTCATGGTGATTTCAGGTTGCAAAAGCATATTAGGAGCAACTTGAAGTTTCAGAGATCTGTGCAGTTAAATGCCTACATTAACAGAACTAAAACTTAGGAGGGACAACACTCCAGCACCCGCAGCAAAGCGCAGGTGGAATGTCTAGTTAGGCCTATATGTACTGTTTTCAGAGCTTTTGCTTAGTATTGGGAATATTATGAATTACAAATTGTTTTCTGTCTTTTGTTTCTTTCTTTGTTCTTCAATTTCTTCATTTAATCCAGAAGCTAGGGTCAAATCCCTAACTGGTATCAGAGCTCCAATCTATGGGGCCGTGGAGCACTGGATATCAACCAGTGTTCATCCATACCGCCACGTCCACCAAACATTGGGTATCTGTCGAGACCACCAGCTCCTGACCAGCCGTGGTTCTAGAACCTATACCAGTACCACCCGGTAGAGTACCCATCGCAAGCGCAACATCGTTGCTCGCCATCTTCTCTGACGGACTCATATCCTCGATCTTCTGGTGAGATGACATTTGCTTCTGAGCCCTATCGCCCTCCGACAGGGGAAGAGGTAAGGTCAGGGGGCTCTCATCTTCCACTACAGCTTAACCCTCACCAACCACCGTAGCACCACCAATACTACACACCGTCTCTACCGATTACCCAATTAATGTTAGATCCAAAAGTAAAAAGCCCATTTATGGAGAAGCAAGTGGACCGATACCTGCGGTCAAGAAGGTCGGAGGACGCTTAGAAAGTCAAATGCGCTCGCGAGGAGCATAGTAATCAAAACACGTTCGCGAAGGGATGTAGTTTGCTCGTTGAGGGAAACGCGCTCGCGGAGGGGGCTGTGTATTAATGAAATACGTTCGCGGGAGGAAAAACGTTCGCGAGAGTGTTTTAACAGGTAAAGCACGTGGTCACAAGAGATTAAGTTACCAACAGAAGAGTGTTGGGCTTAAAGGTTTGGGCTTCAAGAGGTTGTCTTGCATTACAAGAAGGATTCTTAACCCTAGCAGTATGGTGCCGTGCCTTGACAAACAAGTAAATATCTACCCTGGTATTCACTATATAAAAGGGTTAAGATGCAAGACGAAAAAAACAACGACATCTATCAACAAACAGACAACAACTTCGCCACGCGAAAGTCTTCAAGCCTCTCCGGAGCAATCAAGCCTGATCCGTCAGCAACCGTAGCCTGATCCGTCAAGCTGCACAAGGGACTTAATCCGTTAAGTCTGACAGGTTTCAATCCGTTGAAATCTCACCATTCCCCTGTTCAATCCGTTGAGCAGTTTTACTCCCGCAACCAGTTCTGGAGAATCCGTTCACCAGTCCATATCCTGCATATCTTGATACCCGCTGCTTAGTTTCATTGCATACTAAGTAAGATTCGGCCATCCGCAAAGGTTGGAGAAAAATCCTAGAGGGACTTTTCCCTTGTAGGTCTATAAAGAGAACCCAGCACAGAGGAAGAAGATCGACGTCTGTCACGGTCGCTGTGAGAAGAAGTCAAAAGGGGGACGCGAGCAGCATCCAACTTCAAGGTTGTACCTGACCCAAAGGTACTGGCACACCTAGCACAAATTTACAAGCCGGTTGTTTGAAGGACTGCAAATTCTACACCAAACACATACCACCCATTCTGCTTCGCCAATCCATTCTTCTATGACCAATTCCATTTGCTCACCACCACAGCCCTCCAATCACCTCTTTTACATTACCACTCAGCATCTGCAACACCAGGGATGTTGCAGTCCACCAAATACTCAACCACCGTTCATTCCTACTAAGACTGCCACTACACGAACAATATACCAGTCTCATTCCATATCCACGACCCAGTATGCCCTTCCACCTTCTACTCTTGAGGTCAGACCAGACCCTAAGCTGCCTTTGATTTCAAGGTGGGTGCACAAATGTAAAGGTGGGTGCGTTGGGGGAAAGGGAATATCTGAAGGGTTGGACGGATACCGTCATCTCTGGATTCAAGGAGTAGCTACGGTTGTTGATGGTTTCATGGCAATCTTCGACTAGGCTGGTTGGCAATCCACAGAGAATCCCTGCTGCAAGTGAGACATCGTCATCACTCATCCCTACTGATAATGGCTAACTTGTAAGTGTTAATATATACTTGGTTATTATCACTCCATGAAGATATAATTGGATTGAGTAGTGAAATGTGTGCTGATTCTGTGACATGCTATTTGAAGTGGCAGTGATATTTCTGATATGTCTTTGAGAAAATGAACCATGTGAGTAATAGCCTATGGGTTAGTGTTGGAAAAGGGAGTTTGGGATTCAAAATACTGAAGGAGAGATTAGTGAGGATGGTACAGGTTGAGATGAGTATGAGAGTGTCATTTCTAATGCCTATATTGCCTTAGTCGAGAAGGGAATAGAGGAATATGTTCAATTAGTGGATGAACTAGAGGATAAGGGTTATGATGATGTTAACTCAGTTACATATGTTGCTGTTGAGATTGAACTAAAACAAGTCATTGTACTTGCATCATTAACCTACAGCAGTACCATCAATGAGGGTGAAAGTAATACCTTAGTGGAGTCCATACTGGGAGGTTCTGTAAGTAAACTTGGGGATGAATTCCAGGATAAAGGCATAACTCATATCAGCCTAGGGTTAAGGGATATTCCGCAGTTAAGGAAGGTTAACTTGGACTCTAATTTGATAAAAATAGATGCAGCTCGAGTGTGTGCACAAGTTGTATATCTGAAACCTGGTTTTAAGTTGCTGAATTCCAATGAAAATTTCCTAATTAATGATGGTGCAGCAGTGTCACTTGCTGCTTGTAAAGAGGATGAGCAGTCCAGTTTTAAGATTGTGGAGAAAAAATTATATGTGAAAAAATTAGATCCAACGGTAATTGACCATAAATCTCTTGATCAGTAACTAATCAAGTGAACACTACTGTGACTTTATATACATGACCTCATAAGTTGATCAAGGCATGTCTATCCTTTATTTTTACACCAAAACTTCTTTAGTGCTGTTCATTTACCAACCCCGACATGTGGTGCAGATATCAAGTGATGAATCAATTGAAACTGCAAAGCTTATTGCAACAAAAGAAGGTTTGCTTGTAAGTTCCTGGCATATAAACATTTACCACCCTTGCCATATCTATATATCAATAGTGCATGTATTTCTACTGAACACGTTAGTGGCCTTACATGAGTAAGGTTATGTAAAGGTACCAGAATGTGCACTGAGGATTGAATGTCTATTTCAATCCTTGACGAACACCAAAATTTTGACGTTATGTAAAATCCTCAAATTAGAGGAAAAACACAGCGGGACACAAGTCTAGAAATTTGAACTTCACAAGATGAATTTGAATAGAGTTTACAAACCATGATTGTAACCAACAACTATTACAAATTTCCAACGAACTAGTTCTTTAATCTTCTCTTCCATCTTCAAGGAATTGACCATGTCTTTGAGACTTCTTTATTAGCCTCGAGAGAATGACAATCAATCGCACATAAATATCACTTTCACAAGGAACAACATCAAACGTTCATGAACTTTCAAGCGAACAACACTTTACTTTCTTTTTCTTCAAGAGAATATGCTTGTGAAGGTTGTCTTTAACTTACTGGAATACAACACCTTATATATATATATATATATATATATGAGGAACTCCACCTTGTATCACACATCTCAAACCCTAATTGATTACGTGATAGAAAAGAGATTAATTAGCAATCACTAATTAGATCACTTTAAATCCATTTAATATCAATGAGATATTTCAAGCACATGAATCCTAATTAGAATAAGATCTGTTCCTTTCTCTCAAGACATAGTTTTGAAAACAAATCAATTCAATTGATAAATTTTCAAAAGCCAATCAAGATTACTAATATTATTTTGTATAGGAATTCCAATAAATACTAATAATCTTCCCATTTGACATTTCTATACAAAATACTGATCAAGTTATATGATAACACTTTCTTGCATGTAATCAGAATCATATACCCTGCATCACTCTTTAAGCAAGCAACCAAGTGAAATAAATAATCACAATTAACTCCTTCTAAACACAATCCCTCTCCCCTTTTTGTCTAGGAATGACAAAAGGCTTCTTACTAGAGAGATGAACCACATAGCATCTCAGTAATGAGTGATCAAGAACCCAAAAACTCCCCCTAAATTTATTCATGTTATGAATGCATGTGAAATGCAAATGTACACACACACAAAGCTGAGAGACAATATGTGACTTGAGCTTCTTCTGAACTTGAGCTTGAGGGAGATACCACTGCATTTTCATCATCAACTACCACATCTTCACCACATACTGCATCCTCATCTTCATTGTCACTCAGATTCTCAAACACCTCGTCTTCACTTTCTCCCCATTCTAAGTCAGCTAGCACCTGTTGTTCATAACTCTTGTCCCAATCCCACTTTCTTTTCTCTTCAAAAACAACATCTCTGCTAGTCATTATCCTTTTTGTCATAGGATCATATATCCTATAACCTTTCGATTCATCACTTATTCCCAATAGGACACCACTGGTACTCTTATTCTCCAACTTTGTCCTCTTTGCATCAGGTACATGAACATGACATACACATCCGAAGACTCTCATATGTTCAACTGACGGCTTTACACCACTCCAGACCTCTTCTGGTGTTTTATCTTTCAGAGCTACAGTAGGACATCGATTTAGCACATAAATGGTCCATTTTACTGCTTCAGGCCAAAAGGGCTTTGGGATCCCTTTCTCAGATAGCATGCATCTCACAGAGTTCATTATCATACGGTTCTTTCTTTCTGCAACTCCATTCTGCTGAGGAGTGTATGCAGTTGTTAGTTGCCTTCTAATTCCATTTTCTTTGCAAAAATTGTTGATCTCTGTTGATGTAAACTCTCCTCCTCTGTCTGTCCGTAGACATTTGATGGCAAGACTAGTCTCCTTTTTAACAAGTATCTTAAAGTGCTTGAAAACAGAAAAGGTCTCTAACTTCTCATTTAGAAAATAAGACCAAGCTTTTCGACTATAATCATCAATCAAGCACAACACGTATTTCTTTCCACTATTCGAAATTGGAGAAATTGGACCACATAAATCAGCATGAATGAGTTCTAACCTCTGAGTTGCTCTCCAGATGCTTCTTTTTGGAATAGGTTCACGATGTTGCTTGCCTCTCAAGCAATCAATACACACAACGTCTAGGGTTGGAAGCTGAGGTAATCCGTGAACCATTTTCTTTCTTTTCAAGGCTTGTAATCCTGTGTTGCTGATGTGTCCGAGTCTGCAATGCCAGAGATGAGTAAGGTCCTGTGTTGTAGTGTTGAAGCAGATTTCTTGTTTTGAGTTTGACAGAATTGGCTGAGTCCTTGCTACCAGAACAAACATCCGATTGGCTGTCATCTCAGATTGAATGATAAGGCCTTTTTGTGGATGATATATCTTGCACTTTCCGGATTGAATGAGAATGGCGAGACCTCTCTCCTGTAGTTGTCCTATGCTCAAGAGATGGTTTTTCAACTCAGGTACATAAAAGACATCACTAATAACACAATTAACTCCATTCACCACCAACTTAACATTTCCTTTCCCTGAAACCTTCATTCTTGTGTTATTGCCTAATTTCACAGTATGTTAGAAGGATTCATTTAACTCAGTAAATAGATTTTTGTTACAACACATGTGATTGCTGCACCCCGAGTCCAAGAACCAAACTTCTTCTCTACTTGCTCCGACGTCTTTAACATAGGCCATCAACAGCATTTCCTCTTGCTCGTCTAGTTCGACATAATTTGCTTGTTTGTCCCAAGTGGGACATTCATACTAGAAGTGACCGAGTTTGTGACAATGATAGCATTCCACAGTAGCCTTGCTAAAACCTTGCCGTCCTCTTCCTCTACCTCTGAAAGTGCCTCTGCCTCAACCTCCATAATTTCTCTCATTGATAGTCACCTTTAGAGCATGCTCTTCTCCACTGCTTACACTGCTTCTGTTGAACTTTTGTTCATGCACAATCAATGAACTTTGTAATTCATCAATTGTGAGTGAATCAATATCCTTGGACTCTTCAATTGACACAACTACGTAATTGTATTTCTCAGTGAGAGTCCTGAGAATCTTTTCCACAACAGTGACATCTTTCATATCTTCTCCATTGCTTCTCATCTTGTTTGAGAGATTCATAACTCGAGCAAGATACTCAGAGATGGTCTCATCCACCTTCATCTCCATGATCTCCCAATCTCTTCTCAATGACTGAAGAGCTGAGCGCTTCACCCTAGCATTGCCTTCATACTTCTTCTTCATGGAGTCCCATATATCCTTAGAGGTGCGTTTTTTCCAGAACCTGCTCCAGAATTGTCCTGTCAATGGCTTGAAACAGGTAATTCTTTATTTTCTGGTCTTTTTGCTCCACCTCCTCTAATTGTCGTTGTTGTGCCTCTGTCAGCACTGCAAATGCTGGTGGCTCGTCATATCCTGTCTGAACAACCTCCAAAAACCCTTAGATCTCAGCAGGTTTTCCATAAGCATTGCCCAATGATCATAGTGACCATTGAAGCGTGGTATGGCAGGCTGCGTGAAATCTTTCTCTTCACTCATCCTTTTCTAAAGAATCACTCACTACAACTCTTCCTTTCTCAGGCCTCTGTGGAAAGAGGCTCTGATACCAGAACACAGAAAACTGGATTCGAATGACTTCCACACTTTTATTGAATTATGAACTTGGCTTAAATAGCCTTACATTATTGTAACAGAAAGCGAAACTGCAGCTCACGTTTAGCAACGTGATGAACTCGAAAATAAAAATGTCAAACACAACTGATATCTAGAAGTTAGGATCTGTTTCAACAGAAAAACCAGAATTCCTGAGTTTAAGCATTTCAAACTCTATCATAGTCGCACAAGTGAGAACTCTAAGCAGGCACCATCGTCAAACTCCAACGCCGGCACCATGATCTACAACTGCTCAGACCACTCCTTTGATATCTCTGTCGACTCATCTTCTTCTTCCTCTTGATGGTGTCTACATGTCATTTAGTTGGCCTCGAATGAGGCGACTTTAGTAGCTGATTGGATTTTAATGGTGGTGGAGGACTGAGGAATATATACAGTTGGAGGATCAGTGGAGCCGTCGTCGCTGGGGCAGAGTTGTCGTCGTCGAGGCAGAGCCATCTTGGTCGAGGCATGGTCTTTGTCGACGTTGAGGAACCAGGCGTCATCGACGAGCGTCGTATATCTTTGAAGAGCGTCGTTTGACTACATGGGTGTCGTCGTCGAGCATCTTCTGCCGCTGTTGGTATGAGAGATAGAGATGAAAGGAATACCAGATCTGTGGCGATCAGGAGAGAATAATAAAAATGATCGATGTGGTTTGTAATTTCTGATATAGAGTTAGACACTTTAGTAATTTTAATCTACAACTTGGGTTAACTCAAGTCAGGCCTGCTGTTGGGCTTGAGTTGATAGCCTTTTCTCTCTCTCTCTAACCCCATATCCCACATATCTTCCATCTTCTCTAGAAAATCTACAAAAATCTTCGTCCTCACCGACCACCATGGCATGGTGAGCTCCGTTGTCGTCGTTGACTTGCTCCAGGCATCACCAGACTTACCCCCACGTCATTCTAGATCCTCGATCTCACTTAACGACGTCGGGTCAGTAGCAAAATCCTCGATGCCTCATCGGTCACGATTCGATTTCGGCTTCTGAGGCAATTTTGGTAGATTTTTAGGGATTGAATCAGCTTTGTACCCTTTTTATTAGGGGAATTTGAGTAGATTGATCTCAGGTTGTTGAATTGGGATGGTGGATTGAATTTTTAGGTTTTGGTCGCAGGAAGAGGAAGGTCTGAAACGAAAGCATTCTTCTTTGATAGCTTTTTTTTTAGAAGGGTTTGGAACCTAGCCTAGCTAGGAGGCTCAGCCCCACGCCCGGTTCCGTTCATTAAATTAGAAGAGAAATTTTGCAACGGGGGGGACGTCAAGCCATTACCTCGTGCTACAAAAGACAAATGTGAAATATCCTCGTAGAGAACATCCTGAATAATTGCAGGCGTCTCCTCTAACCAAACATTATCAATTACTCTCAAACTAGCAAGGTGTGCTAATCTAACTGCAACACCATTTTCTTCTCGATTGATGTGTCGGACTCTAATGGATTGAAAAGACGTCATATAGTTTTTACAATCCTCAAGGACCCGACCCACCTCAGACAAAACCCCCTAGCCTCCTTCCTTTCTAAGGCAGCCACAAGTAGGATAGAATCGCTCTCAATATCAACATTCGCCCAACCTTGGTGAATACCAAGTAAAAGACCCGCCCTACACGCCTCAAACTCCATATTCAAAGCGGAGTGAGCATGTGTGAACGGTCTCGCCATAGCTGCAATTCCCAAACCTGTATCGTCTCGGACTACCACGCCTATACCCCCGAAACCAGTAGATGCATTAAAAGACCCGTCAATATTAATCTTGAGTCTCCCACTAGGAAGGCATTCCCACTTCATCTTCTTTTTCCTCTCACACAGAGGAGGTTTCTCATGAACCTTTTTGTATTCCCCTACCAGCTGAACCACCCATTGCGCTAGGAAGCTGGAATTAAAAAACCCTGCTGCCAAAGAATCTTATTCCTCTCCGACCACACCACCCACAAGCTCATGAGAAAAAAATCCTGATTGTCCTTGCTCAGAGTATCCATCATTATCCAAAACCACTCAACCAAGGAAACATTTTTTAATGAGGGGAATACTAACCTCAGTGGCCCTTGGCGCCAAAAGTTGGTCACCACCATGCAATCTTTGAAAAGATGAGTGCTAGTTTCTGCCGCTTTATCACACAGTAAACACATTGGATCTTGAATATGCACCCTTCTATTTGCTAACGCCACCCTTGTAGGAACAATCTCACGAACTAACCTCCAAGCAAACATACGAACCTTGGCCGGAACACCTACCTTCCATAACTTATTCCAATACGAGCCTTGCTGTCCCCCGACTGAAGTTGATGAAGTAGAAGCATGAGACTCTGCTCTGTTAGCCAATCTCAATGCCCAGTACCCACTCTTGACGTTATATCTACCACTTCTATCAAATTGCCACACCAGCCGGTCCTTTGGAGCTCTTAGACTCAATGGAATCTTAGCTATTAACTCCACTTCATAAGGCGTAAACAGTTCCTCCAAGACTGGAAGCAGCCACCCACCTTCGACAGGATCAATCAGCTCTGCCACCTTCATCTCTTCTAACCCCTCCATAGGTTCAGAGAAGGGCCTGAAACTATACGGCATAGGAATCCATTTATCATGCCATACCGATATATCCTTCCCGTCACCAACCTGGAACCTAACCCCTCGCTCCAACACCTTCCTACCAGCCAGGATATTCCTCCATGTATAAGAAGACCCCGACTTAAGAGCTGCATCCATGAAGCCTGTGTTGGAGAAATACTTGGCCTTTAACACTTTTGATAGAATGTTATTCGGATATTGCAAGATACGCCACCCTTGCTTGGCTAATAGAGCCATGTTATAATCATGCATGTTTCTGAACCCTAGACCTCCTTCCCGCTTCGACAAACAGAGCTTGTCCCATGAGAGCTAGTGAATTTTACCTTTGTCCTTCCGTATCTCCCCACCAAAAGTCTGCCATAAGACTGTGCATATGATCACACAAGTACTTGGGAAGTTCAAAACAGTTCATCACGTAGGCCGGGATCGCTTGAGTTACTGCCTTTATCAAAATTTCTTTCCCTGCAGCACTGAGGAGCTTCTCATGCCAACTCTGTGTTCGCTGCTTCACACGTTCCACTAAATACCCGAATGCTTCCTCTTTTGAGTAGCTAATTTCCACCGGTAATCCCAGATACTTATCATGTTTTTCTACCTGTTGGACTCCTAGAAGATCAGCTAACCTCTCCTGCTCCTCTAGCTCCACATTTTTGCTAAAAGATATGCCACTCTTCTGGAGGTTTATCTGCTGCCCGGACACTCTCTCATAAGCTTTGAGCACTCCCTTCAAACTCACACAGTCCATAGTCTCTGCTTTGCAAAAAATAAAAGAATCATCGGCAAAGAACAAATGTGTAATGCTTGGAGCTCCCCTGCACACCTCCACACCCCTCAGCCTACCTCGACTCTCCTCCAAAGAAATTAACCGGGAGAAAACTTCACCGCAAAACAGAAATAAGTACGGGGACAACGCATCTCCTTGCCTCAATCCCCTCCTCGGATGCAGAACTCCTCTAGGTGATCCATTCAATAAGAACGAATAAGATACCGTAGACACACACCGAATGATCTGTCGAACCCAAGCATCGCCAAATCCTAACCTCCTCATCATCCCTTCTAAGAAATTCCATTCCACACGATCATAAGCCTTGCTCATATCAATCTTTAGCGCACAGTGAGCCTTCTTCCCACTTCTCCTGTTCTTCATAAAGTGCGCAATCTCGAAAGCAAGCAAAGAATTATCCGTAATTAACCGACCCGGGACAAAAGCTCCCTGAAACGGAGAGATAATGCTGTCCATAATTGGCTTTAGTCTATTTGCAAGAACTTTGGAACCGAGTTTGTAGAGCAAATTACACAAACTGATAGGGCGCAGCTGGCTCATATGCTTCGGAACCGGAACTTTGGGGATGAGAGTAAAAAAAGTTTTATTAATGAAAAACATCTGCTCATCGGAAGCCAGGAAACACTTGATTGCCTCCACAACATCGCTGCCTACTATCCCCCAGAAAGTCTGATAGAAACAAGGCGAGAAACCGTCAGGGCCCGGCGACTTCGAAGGATGCATCTGACGCAATGCATGGAACACTTCCGCACCTTCCACCTCCCTTGCAAGGCCGACATTCATTTCTTCAGTGATAACCTTAGGAATTGTTGATAACGCTGCCTCAAAAACCTGTGGACTAGAAGAATGGAAAAGATCCTCGAAGTACCGCAAAATTATCTCCTCCATTTGATGGTCGGATTGACACCAATTCCCGTCCTCATCGAAAAGCCCAGATATTGTATTAGCACGTTTCCGGTCCGTAGCTGACTGATGGAAGAACTTTGTATTTGCATCCCCTTCCTGCAACCAAAACAACTTCGCCCTTTGTTTCCAGAAAATCATCTCCTGATGAAGCAAAGAACACAGTTTACTTTCTAGTTGAAGACGAATCTCAACATCTTGAAAACCTCCGGAGTCGTAAAACGGGGCCAATTTTGACCTCGTCTCCTCAATCTCATGTTTCAAGTTTCCAAACTTTGAGGAACTCCAGTTTTGTAGGGCACTCCTGGTCCGGTTGATCTTATCACACACTCTCAAGAAAGAATTCGAACCCGACCCGCTCTCCCAGCTTTGTGCAACCACTTCTCGACATTCTGCATCTTGTGGCCACCTATCATCGAAGCGAAAACCACGTCCTCTTTTCTTCTTCTTTGATAGCTTTGGAAGACCAGAAAGAGTGTTTTGAAAATAAGAGAGGAATGAGGCCACTTGGTATGTAAATGGTGATAAGATTGTGTATAATTAGGTCGATGGTTGCACACATTTTTGTTGGCAGTAGCACCTCCTTGGGAATTACATAAGATTTTTCTTTTTTGAAAAAATGGACATATTGAAGCAGTAGTAGTGAATTGAGGTAGCAGAGTGGAATGAGTAACAAACATAGCGTGTAAGAGTATATGCAGCGATGTTTAACTGTGGCACGAGCAGAGGAGGAGAGGCGGGTCTTACAGTGAGACCGCTCGTTGATCGAGCTAAAATGCTCTTATACAAGCAATCTTTGCTCATTTAAGAACACGAGCAGAGAGGAACAGCTACCGGTGTTGATGCACTAATAGGTAGAGTGGTAGTAGAATTCGTTCGTAGCAGCCGGATTGGTACCTAGCCGAACATACAGGGCACTGACGTCTTTACATAGTTTCAATATTAAAATTTAAATTCCTCACCAGCAAAAAATAAAAACCCCAACATTTTCATCAATCTCAATCTTACCCTCCGCAAGTTTCCAAAAAAAAATCTTACCCTCCGCAAGAAACCCAACTCAATTCAGTCCTCGGCCTCCTCCGCTCCGCCACTCCTCGTGTCCCGGATCCGCCGGAAACCGACCTCCCTGCTCTTCGGGGCCCACAGACGAACTCGCCACCGCAGCAGAACCCGACGGAGACTCCTCCCGGACGACATGTCGGTCGCCATTCCCATGCCCTCTCCGCCTTCCTGCCTCGAATTGGAAGACGAGCCGTTACTCGAGTCCAGGATCAGTAAGCTGCTTCTTTCTCTTTACTTTTATCCATGGATTTCATGTTTGAGCCGCAGTTAGATAATCTGTTTATGTTTAAGTGAGCTTGATCAATTTGGTTAGATTGGGTGTAGCAACATGTGGTAAAGATAGAAGCTTTGGTGTGGTCTATCTCGGTTTTGATTAGTTGCTCAAAATGGGTTTAGCAATATTTAATTAGCTTTTGTCACTGTCTCAATTGATGATGTGTGGTGGAAGCAGGAGTTGGAGAAAGAGATGTGATGACAAGTAATAATGAGGGAGAGCCAAACATGTCCTCTCCAAGTAAAACACTTCCTTACAAGAACAAGCATGGAGTGAGCTATGCCATATTCTTTGGTGTCGATTTGTCGCCCGATAATTTGGCTGTTGCCATGGTGTATTTTGTTCAAGGCGTTTTAGGCCTCGCAAGGCTCGCGGTCAGTTTCTATATGAAGGACGATTTGCATTTAGACCCTGCTGAGGTATGCACTATGGATTTGTTTATAAATTGTTTCCTGGCTTTTAAACACTAATGTGAGGATGTATTTTTGTTTTAGCTTTGAATTATCTCTTAACTTTCATGTGCTTGATGACTGACAAAGTTGTACTCTTTGACTAGACAGCTGTAATATCCGGCTTTTCTGCATTACCATGGCTCATTAAACCTGTATATGGGTTTATCAGGTGTGTGTCTATTGCTATCTCCATATCAGTATCCATTAGTTACAATATACCATTGTTCTGGTTTTGAACAATTGTCTGGTCGTTGCAGTGATTCTGTCCCTCTGTTTGGATACCGAAGAAGGTCCTACTTGATTTTATCTGGGCTACTTGGTGCGCTTTCATGGAGCCTGATGGCCACTGTAGTTGATGGCAAGTATAGCGTTGCTTTTTGCATACTTCTTGGATCTCTTTCTGTTGCCTTCTCAGATGTTGTAAGTTATGCTAGTTAATTCCTTCTATTGTTGGTTACTTTAAAAGGTATAGTTTCCTACTGTGTTGCACTATGCGCCTAGCTTGCTTTTAGAACTGTCAGTGGGGAGTTTATTAAATTTCTAGCTCAAAATCAGGGCAACTATGTCTAACTAAGCAAATCATTTTATATTATGGATTCACTTGTGTAAAAATTCCACTCTTTGAAAATGTTCCTGTCAGACCAGAAAAAAAAATTTGTTAAATGTCAACTTCAGGGGTGACTTTTCCTTTCAATGAAGATAGCTAATTGATGCTTTCCAAGTTGTTACTGGATCATGTTTGTTATTTATATTTTATTTTCAATTTTTTTTATGGCTATGTGAAGTTAACTGGATGCACGCTAATGATTTAGATTTCATATTCGAGTTGGAGTGCACTTATATTTATCAATAATATCATAACTGATTAGAGAAAATTTTACGTCACTATATATGATCAATGCTTGGTTTATATGTTTCCCCAGTAGAATACAGCATGGAATATAATCTTAGCTTGTTATTGTAAATATGATTAACTTTATACAGTGAATATCTAGGTTTGAGTGCATGGGAAAGAACACAAAACATACAATATCGATCTCGCACTTACAAGTAGTACTCCTGCTCTTAGATCCGACTGAGATGGAGTATTGATGGCTGAGATGTTGATTACATAGTGTGTATGATGTGAATATCAATCATCTTTGTCTGATCAGAAATTTGAGTTGCCATTACTTGGTTTAGATACTTATTGGGGAATGGGGACAGAGTTTCTGATCCTCAAGTCAGTTCCATAAAATTCTGAATAATATAAGAGTTAAAGTGTGGGGCAAAAAAGCTGCAAAAGTTCCAGAGAAAGAGTCAAGTGTGTAATTTTGACGCGATCAATAGGCCAATTTCTTTTCATTGGTAAAAGTTTTAAGTAGAACCTCTTGTGTGGAAGGACTCTGTTTTGTTCATTCATCTTACTTCCATGGCATTCTCTTTACATTATCTCATAAGTCACAACTGAGGTATGATGTAGGTTGTAGATTCCATGGTTGTGGAAAGGGCTCGTGGTGAGTCACAAAACATGTCAGGTTCGCTTCAATCTTTGTGTTGGGGATCTTCAGCTTTTGGGGGAATAGTGAGTTCATACTTTAGTGGCTCATTGGTGGAGGCTTATGGTGTGAGGTACACTAATGTGCTCTTTGCAATTTTCTATTTCTCAAAAATAATAAAAATCTGAATCTGTGTTTTGAGTTTTTGTGTCTTTTTTGTTCTTTTGAATTTTTGATGTCACAGGTTTGTTTTTGGTGTCACAGCTTTGCTACCACTTATGACATCTGCAGTTGCTCTTCTTGTAAATGAGCAGCCTATGCTTGGTGCGGCAAAAAGGTCAAATTTTCCTTTGGTGGGTCATAATATAATCGAAAGCTGGAAACAGAGTGCGATTCAGTTATGGGGTGCAGTCAAGCATCCCAATGTGTTCTTTCCCACGCTATTTATTTTCTTGTGGCAGGCAACCCCCCATTCGGAGTCGGCCATGTTTTACTTCACGTATGCCCTCTATCCACTTCATCATTTGATCATTACCCTTTACTTCTACATCTGTTTCATGGAGACTTTCACTGTGTTTCAATATGTGCATTAAATGTATAACCGGATTCTCTGTTTTTCAGCACAAATAAACTTCACTTTACCCCGGAATTTCTTGGACGTGTCAAGCTTGTTACCTCAGTAGCATCACTGCTCGGTGTTGGACTATATAATGGATTTTTGAAAAATGTTCCATTGCGGAAGATATTTTTCGTAACAACTGTTTTTGGTTCAGCCATTGGGATGACTCAGGTTTGTGATATGAGTTGCTTCCTCAAGGCTGCAAATATTTTTCTCTGAATTGACTGTGCTTTGTTTAAATTTTTTGTGTACTTCTATTTATCTGTATTTCTCAGGTTATCCTTGTCACTGGATTAAATCAAAAATTTGGTATAAGTGATGAGTGGTTTGCAATTGGGGATTCTTTGATTATAACAGTTCTTGGTCAGGTACATATTTACTACATTTCTTCTCTTTGTACTATGTTGTCGCTTAGTATATGATGGAATTAATAAATCGTGAGTATATGGATGTTTAATTTGATTAGTTGAGCCAAAGCTCTTATTGTGTATTGACACAAGTACAACACTGATTATTCAAAATTGTAATCGCATGTGTGTTAGATGCTAAGTTTTATTGATTGTTAAGGGGAGAACAATACTTCAAGCAATTCTGGTTAGAACTTAATTCCTTTTTCTGTTGCAGGCTTCTTTCATGCCCGTTCTTGTGCTAGCTGCTAGATTATGCCCAGAGGGAGTGGAAGCAACACTGTTTGCAACCCTCATGTCCCTATCAAATGCAGGGAGTGTCCTGGGGGGGCTTATGGGCGCTGGTCTGACACAGCTTCTTGGTGTAACCAAAGACAGTTTTGACAATTTGGCCTTTTTGATCATCCTGTGCAATCTCAGCTCATTATTGCCTTTACCACTCCTTGGCCTACTTCCACATGATTGCCTTGATGCCAAGCCAGAGCAGAGTGAAGATATTGAGATGAAGTCTAATTGAGCTTTGGTCCATTTGGTCCTACATCCAAGGTTGTATCACCCTGTGATGATCTCTTTTGAAACCCTTAGCTAACTTCTTAGCTTCTTTTTCTTTGTAGTAGCTTACACATAAATAAGAGTTAGAAGAGAGTTGTAAATATCACACGCCAGGCATAGTATAGATATAGAGGATCCCTGTTATATCCTTAGTGTGTGACATGATTTTATCAGTGATATAGTATTGGTGACGTGCATATTCCCTTGATTACTCATTATGCTGCTGAATTTGTTGCAGAGTGCTAATTTATATTCTTCAATCATAGGGTCTGCGCTGATTGCAGCTGTTGAATGTTAAGAGCAACTCCAATGAATGAGTTACTTCCGCCGACTAAGCCCAACGGCTTGTTTCTAGCCTTCACCCAAAAAACCAAATCCATATGGAATTGGCATTGAACCCTACCATGCCAAATTTGACATGGGCTGAAGGCAATGTTATTTTTTCCTCGTTCTTTCTCTCTTTTTATCATCTTTCTCTCACGCCACTACCCAGAAAATCTCGATCAACCCAGAACCTCATATACATCATTTTTATCTTCATCGTCTCTCTCTCTCTCTCTCTCACTCTCTCCCTTTCTATTTTTATCATCGTCTCTCTCTGTCTCTCCCCCTCTATCGTGTAACTCTCTGCCAGATCTTTGAACAAAAATCATCAGAGAAAAACCCACGAAGAAACGCATATTCTTGAATATCTTAGACATGGATATTCGATTTTCCGATTCATCATCAGATACAAATGAAGAGTTTTGGAATCTTGCAATTTCCTAATCGAGTTGTTGAATCTGCAAATAGTTGTTTTGCAAGAAGACAAGTGAAGGAGAAGGCGTCGAGGTTCTATTTTGGGTCTCAAAAGGACCGACTCTGTCTACTTCATTTCTAGGTAAGCTTTCTGACATATCTCGCCGTGATTTGTTCAAAAAGTCGAGTTGTTTGTCGAGTGTACAGTGTAGAGTTTTGATCGGATTTCTCCCTCCTCAGGCCACCATTTGGTGAGTTCTGCATACGGATAGGATGGTTTTTAAGAGTACTACTCAACCCTAAAGTTTGATGGATCGATTTGAAGTGTGGAGGGAGAATCAACGATTTGAAGTTTGTATGTTTAAAAATTTAGGATTTTTGCATCATCCGTCGGAGATGCTCTAATAAAGTATTAATCATGTCAGGCAAATAATTCAGAACTACCGACTTGATTGGGATGGTAATACTTGTAGGAGGTGGATGGAGTGGCGGCAGTGGGGGAGGCGCTTAATGAGACCGGAGGCTCGAACAAGACCTCAATCGCACAGCAAATCGATTACACCTACCCCAATCTACCGACCTGTCGCCCACTCACGCCACGCTTCTGGCGCACCACCTCGACAAGATAAAACAGAACGGGGAGCTCGCTTTTGTCAAGAACAACTACAACAATTGAGAGGATGAGAGATGACCTGGGGAGTTGGGGGCAGTGTCTGTGAGTGAGGAATGAGGCGGATGTTGAGAAAGAATAGGTGGCAGTGCTGTCGAGAAATCTACTGTAAGAATGAGATTGTGATTTATGAACTGTCGAACTGGACAACTAGGTTGGACTTGGTACTTAATCACAATATATATATATACACACACACACACATAATTTTTTTGTCAAAATGTTCAGTTAATTGGGCTTAAGCCCTACCGGGCTTCTACTTGGATCCGTCCCTGCCCTGCTTGTATAATCTGGCGATGTATGTTTTCTCCCTTGACTTAACTTTCAGAAAGGACTACAAGTAGGTAATGGTCTTCTTACTACTGATCAGAGTGGTTTCAGACTTTCAGATACAAACAAATCTGCACTGGTATATATCAGAACAATCATATTGAAAAGGTAGAGATGCATCATGCAATTGATGTACTGAGTTCTTCATCTATATCCTAATTCATGGTGTTTGATTGGGCAATGCATGACCAACCTGCAATTTTATTCCTTGCCTTTTTTAACATATTTTAGGCATCACAGGTGCTAAGATTCTTCATTCATTTGATCTGAGAGGAAGGGAAGGTTGAGAATAGTACAAGCTTACAATGATTGAGGATGATTTAATAGCAAGAGAAAGGTCAAAACTCCAATTAAACTAGCAAGATGCACAGCATCCAAAAGTATAGGCTAAAAGATGCACACAGGTGCACAACAAATCATGTCCAACCCACAATTATTCCAACTGCCAATTAGGATTTAAAATCATATTCCTTTAATGAATGATCCTTTTGAAGCAAGCCTAAAGGGTATGTTGTGTGGATGATTTGGAAAGAAAAAACAAAAGGAAATTAGAGGAAAATCTAAAAAGTGGAGCATCTTTTAAAATAAACTCATTCACATATTTCATTTTAATTTACATCCAATTCAAATTATTTAACATACATTATAGGTTTTATTTTTAAAACTAAAATTTGTCACAATTTTTCTCCTGACGATTTTGCCACTCTAATTTTAATTATGTTTTTTACATTTTAATTTGTGCTTATGGTGTAGGTATTAACCATGCATTTTGTTTATAACCTTTAAGTTAGGTTACAAATAGATGAATTGAGTTTTGGGTATAAGGTTTTAGGTTAGGGATTAGGGTATAGGGGTTAGGGTTTAGGGTTTATGGTTCATATGTTCATGAGATACCATTTTATTAACGCATAGAGATAATGTCAACTTCTGTAATTCTAAAAAAATAGGTTTGATTTTTTATCCTAAATAATGGGTTTATTTGTTTTAACAAACTTAATTAATAAATTTGGATGTATTTTAAAACAATCTTAAAGGTGGGTGTAATTTAAAATGAGTTTAATAAATTGGTTGTGACATCAAATACCTCAAAAAAACACAGTCAAGGGCCATACATCCATTGGATAATTCTGCCTAATTAAGGTTCTTATAAATCACAACAGATAAGAAAAACAATTATGATTTTGTTATATGTCTTCTGACTCATGTGGCTACAATATATATACAGTTGCAAGTGCAAAGTGATTGATATGATCAGTACTGAATTGAATTGGATGAGTGGGAGAGAGGAATGCTTGGAATGGAGGTAAAGAGAGAAGTAGATATAGAGTGCATGTGGATTCCCATGTGAAGGATATCAATTTTGAACAAACTCCTCCACCATCCACATCAAATACTTGGAAGTCTTGAATATAACTACATATGAATCATATGATAGTGAGAAACAAACAAGAATGCCATGTGACTAATCATTGACCTGAAAACAATGGATATGGCATAAACCCCAAACTCCCAAATTCAGTAGGAATGATTATGCAGAAAGGATTTGTTAGTTTAATTATAAACTGATCATTAGAATGATTAATGCCTCAACTTAGAGTATCCAGATCTATCTAAAGCAAAAAATAGAGAATTATTCCTTAACAACCAAAATGATGAACAAGGTGAAACTCACTTCAAAGTGGTTCAGTGTCTTTTTTGCTGATTAAGCCAACTTGATCTCAGCTGAGATGCCAGGCTAAATACCAATAATCAAAGCCACTTCTTTAATTTACTGATTTTCTATTTTAGTTTGGTATTCCAAAAGAACCATCGATTGTATTAATTTAATAAAATCAAAACCCGAAAAAAATATACAAATTTACCGAACACCCTTATATGTGTGTACTGAAGTGTCTATTGACAAATGTCCTTTTTATTATCAAGAATAAAGTTAAACCACTTAAAAGAGATATGTTGGGAGAATTTCTAATAAGGATATCTATGTTGAGGACTAGTTGAGAACTTTTGAATTAATTACTTATTAGACCAACTTTTTGATCAAAATTTGACATCTTAACCGTTGAAGTTGTAGATTTATATAAGTAGATCAATCATACAAATTTTCAGCCAAATTGGTGATCATTAAGTACTAGTTTTAGATCAAATCAATGGACGAACCAAATCTGTTAAACATAAACCGTTCAAGTTCATAATCGGTAAATCACACTTATGAATGCCTTAACGAATTTCAATTTAGTTGAAAATTTGTAGAAATGATATACTCATAAATATTTATAAAATGAACAGTTAAGATGTGGATATAAGATCGAAAAACGGGATAAACCGAAAAGTTTTTAACTAGTCCTCAACTTAAAGATTCTCACTAGAAGGGCTCTCATGTGTCAATTGACTCAGTGATGAACACTTTAGTAGACAAATAAGGGTGGTTGACAAAATATTCGATATCTTAATTTCTTTTACCATCCAAACAACATCTTGCTCTTTTTGCCCCAAGATTATTGTCTATATTATGTGTAGCCAACAAGTCCGTGAAAAGACAATGCACCATGAAATAGTGCAAATTCAAGAGCATTATATATATATATATATATATATATATATATATATATATATATATATATATATATATATATATATTGTTACTCGTTTGTAAGACATATGCCTAACTTGGAGTCATTCATGTCTGCTTAACTGCTTCGGTTGATTACTCAAAACCTAAGGTCCACCATGCATGCCCTGGAAACCTAAAAGCCATGGATGCAAGAAGTCTATCAGTTTGGTTTGCACTGTTTCTATTGAAGCAGGAAATGCATCAGTAAGTTGCTGAAAAGGAAGGGGGTCTGGGGCCATGCCTTTGTTCGTCGTGATCAGTAGCCCCGTGGCCACTGGAAACGCCAGACATCTACCAGACAAGGTAGCTAGTAGTCCAGCAGCGACTGGTGCTCGATCAATTCGACAAAGACGTGTCTGTATTGTGGAACTGGGGGCTCTTCAACTTGAGCAAACCCACATGCCTTTGTCCATGCTCTACTAATTTGGATAATATGCATATGCCTAGGTAGAGCTTTGTTTGGTTTTACCTGAATAGCTTCTCCCGTGAATTTACGAGCTAGATAGAGAGAAATTAGTCCATTTTCCTCATATTTTTTTTTTCTCTATAATTCATATATACAGATGATTAAACCGCATAAACGTAATAATTTCGAAACACACAGTAGATACTCTACGTTTCCCGTGCTTACATTGAGCTACAATCAAGATGCATTAGAGAACACTCCTCTAGATGCATGCAGAAATTAAAATCAAAGATAACATAATTCTGAATACTTTTGATTTTCCTTAATTCTGAATACTTATCCGATATTGCTTGAAATATGTACACAAAGGAATTCATCATCAAATCGACTTAGGATTCAACACACTAGCACGCATGTTTTCATACAATGTTCCAAATTATGGTTACCTAACGTCAATTAAATAGGTTCGGCATGGTCTTCACATTTCTATCTGATCATCTTGCAAATCAGTGTATGCAATATGGTAGTTATATAATTTTGTGACCAATTGGCCACATAATGGCTTTATCACGGCCAAATAACCAGAAAATCGAACATCTAGTATGGCATCATCATATGAGTTCTCTCTTTGGAATGTTCAAGGCTTCGAACATCAACTTAATTATTTATTTTTGTTAGTGGTCGTTCACACCAAAAGTCGTCTACGTTCGTGTGTTCAGATTAGGGGTCGACTCGGTCCAATCGGTTCGGTTTTAAGGCAAGAATCGAGAACAGACCGCATTTCTTGGTTACATATTTCTCAAAACCGAAACCTCAAAGTACATACAAGAATTTGTATCCGTCAGTTAACCGAAATTCGGTGCGGTTTCGGTACGGTTTCGGTTACAAAACCTATTTTCTGAAATAACTTTCACACATGGTAAATGAAAGAAAGAAAAGATTAAGATGCTTGAAGTTATAGAAAATAGAAATACAAACTTTGTGAACCAACTCTATATAGGAAGCAAAATTATCAAAACTATCATGAAATAAGATGTTTTCGTGTGATAAATGACGATAGATTAGGGTTGACCGTTTCGATCGAGCCCTTAACATTATCGGATCTAGTTGAATTTTTTACCATAGACCTTAATAAAATGTTTACATCATTCATTTGAAACCTCCAATATTCATATATAACAAAAGGGAATACTACATGAGAGAGAATTAGGTTAGACTTACACACTTAAAAATATAAACATGTTTGTGGAAGTCTACTATTTGTAACTCATAATCAATAAGAACATGACACATAATTTAAAATTAAGTATTAATAAGTAAATGAATATATTTCGGTTTCGTTCGGGTTAATCGGTTTTTAAAAAGCACGAAACCGCAAACTGAAACTGCACTAGTCGGTTTTTGCGAATTCTAAAACCGATTCTCTGGGTTTTATTCAGTTATTCAGCGTCAGTTCGGTACGGTTTTGACCGGTTTCAGTTTTTTCGATGCCTAAAAGTCCACCTCTAGTTTAGATGCTCTATCAGCATAAACATTATAGCCGACGAAAAAATAGGCTGACGAACTTTTTTTTCTTTGGCTAACGTCCACTTTAGCCAACAAAAAAAAATCGTCGGTATGCTTTATTTTTCGTCAGCTAAAGTGGATTTTTAGCCGACGAAATGTTTTTTCATCGGTTAAAATAATTTTTTCGTCGGCTATAGTCTGTAAACTATAACCGATGAAATTTTAAAAGTTTGGCCGACGAAATATATAATTTCGTCTGCTAAAAGTCTTTATATTTACAGATTTAGACAGCAGCTCATTTGAAAAAAAAAACTAGAGAAAAGTTTAGGGTGTTATCGAAATTGTTGGGTGTTGTCGAAATCTGTCTAAAATTAGTTTGTGAAGCTATATAAAGATATGTATATGTGTATGTATCTTGATTTAAGAGTTTTATTTGAGTTATATATATATTGATTTTGAGTTTTAATTTGAGTTGAATTATTAGATTTTGAGTGTGATTGAATTGATGGATTTTGATTTGATAATATACATAAAGTTGTTGTTATTAATAAGTAGTAGTAGATATGAAGTTACATGATAAAGATATCCTTTTACACCATGCTGACGGGGAAGCTTGGAAGCACATAGACCGTGAGTTTCCTCATTTTGCGTCAGAGGTCTGAAATGTGAGGCTCGGGCTCTCATCCGACGGGTTTAATCCTTTTAACAACATGAGTCTTCAATACAGTGTATGGCCAGTGATTTTGGTACCATACAACATTCCTTCATGGATGTGCATGAAGAAGGAATACAATATATTGAGTTTATTGATTCCGAGGTCCGGTTATCAAGAGAAGTGTCTCGATGTGTATTTGAGACCCTTGATTGAAGAGCTTAAGTTTTTTTAGGACATTGGTCATCCCACTTATGACAAGTACATGCACGAGATGTTCCAGATGCATCTCATGGTTATTGGTACATTCAGTGATTTTCCTGCTCGTGGGATGTTGTCGGGCAACGTTGTTAGGGGATACAAGGCTTGTCCAGAGTGCCTTAGCGATAAGGGGAGCAGTAGTCATTGCAACAAAATATGCATATTGGGTCACCGTACTCTCCTTCCAAATGATCACGAATGTCGGTTCGATGACAAGGCATTTGATGAGACTGTAGAAAACGGTGTGCCTCCTAGAAGATGGACGGGGGAAGAAATTTTGACAGTGCTTAATGAGTACGATTTTGGGCAGCTTAGCAGTCATCCCAATATTATGGCAGCAATACCTGACAGACCCGACATGTATAAATTTTGGACACATAAGAGCATATTCTGGGAACTCCCATACTGGAGTAAGTTGTTGATCAAACACTACCTAGATGTGATGCACATAGAAAAGAATGTGTGTAACAGTGTGGTGGGAACAATGCTGAACATGGAGGGGAAGACGAAAGACGGCCCGAAGGCACGCATTGATCTTAAAAAAAATGGAGATACGAAGACATTTGTGGTTAAAAGAATGGAAGAAAAAAATGCCTCAAGCTAACTCCTTACACCGTGAAGCCTGACCAGAAGAACGTAATTTTCAGGGGATGAGTTTTGTGAATTATCCTTCAGGCTATGCAGGAAATATATCCCGGTGTGTAAACTTTCGGGACAATACAATTTACACATACTCATGTTTCAACATAATGATGATATCTGACAGTCGGATTTTTGTTTCACAAGATTGATCATCACAATCACAACATGTCTACTAATGTTGTATAACTTGTTTACCAAGTGTTAAATGTTCTGTTTCAAAAACAAACAATACGTAGAAGCTTCAAACGAAAAAAAGTCATGAAATAAGATATGACCGAAACGATGAAATATGTCTACGGATGAACAATCACGTAATTCCGATAAAGTTTCGGTGCCGATAGTTGCGGTCAATGCATTTTTTCATTTTTTCTCTCTAGAGGTAGCCCTATATGCGATAGTTATTTTTCATAAAATTTTTATTCAACTGCTTGCGTCTCATCGATTTGAAACTATTTGCATTTAAAGGTCCGGGATCAAATTAGACGATCAAATTACTGTTTCTTTACGTTTAGGGGTTTGACTTACGGGATTGACCGTCCGGATCGAGTCCTTAACGTTGTCGGATCAAGCTGAAAATTTACCCATACATGTATTTTATTCCGATGGTCAGATCCGATGGTCGGATTTTGTTTCTCAAGTTTGGGAATCAGAATCACAAATATGTGATGTATAAAAAGAACTATACCCCCCGATGATATTATTTAAAATTTGTTTGCTATAGTTAATAAATAAATAAATAAAGTACAAAAGAAATAAATAAATGAAAATAAAAGAACTATAGCCGAGGATATTATTAAAAATTCATCTGCTATAGTTAATAAAAAAAATAAAAAAAATACAATATAGCCGACGAGTTTCATGTTATAGCCGACAAAATTTGGAAATTATAACCAATGAATATTTTATTTCGCCGGCTATAGTAATGCCTATATAAAAAAACCCAGTCTCGATTGAACCCTAACTGTCGAAATTTCCCTTCGCCTCTCCTCACCTCTCCTCGCCTAATTCGCCACTCAAACCCTCCTCCTCACCTCCCAAACCCTAAAACATTCCCTCCACAGCCACCAACCCTCCTCCTCTACCTCCACAGCCTCCTTCATCGCCCCTCACCTTGTCGCCTTCGCCTCCGGCCACCTCTGCTCCTCTACCTTCACAGGTATGAGATTTTTGTTTATAATTTTGTTTTGAATTTTTGCAGATTTAGATAATATTTAAAATGATATTGAATTTGATTATTTAAATGTTGTTGTACATTTGGATTTGGATAGAAATTTATTTATAGAAATTGGTTATTGAAATTAAATAATGATTATTGAATAATTTGGTATGTTTCTTAATTTTTTGTGAAATTTTAGGTATATATTAATCTTTTTGAATTTTTGTTAATTTGGTATATTTGTAATTGAAATTGATAATGTTGTTGAAATTGAAATTAAAAATTTAAATTGAATTGAGGGGTTTTAACAGTTTTAGTTTAATTTTTATTAGTGAATTCTAGGATTTTTTTGTGTATTAAAATATTAAATTTTTATTAATTGTAGAAATTCTAGGAATTTTGTTAATTGTTACTATATTCATATAATTTATTAATATATTAATAACGATTATTAATATATTGATAACAAGTGTTGATTAAAATATTAAAAATTCATAATTAATATTATGTATTATATTGTTGATTTATGAAAAACTAAACTAATAAACGTTTTAATGCAGGTGTGGTTTGACGTTCCCCAGCATCTGAGGAACACTTAGGAGGACGTTGTGCATGGGGGAAGGTACGTTGGAAAGTTAATGAACATAGAAATTATGTGTAATTAATAATATTTATAATTTTTTGTGTGGTATCTGTAGGTGCAAGGAGTGGAAGAACGAGTTGCGGACCTACTGGACTACGCATGGCAACAGACGTTCTGGTACCCTTGTTGAGTTCCAGTTCAAAGAGTACGAGTGGCGTTGGCTTATGATTTCAGAATTCAACAACCCTCATAAACAGGTAATTAAAAAAAATTCTTATATTGTTATTAATTAGTACGTTTTAAAATATTTTACTAATATTTTATTTTTTCTTTTGTAGGCCGTTTCCTAGGTGAACGCTCAGAACTGGCAACGCAACACAAGGAACCATCATGCCGGTTCTAGACCGTTCAGATCGTTTATGGATGAGGCAGCTAGGGAACATCTAAAAGTCAATCGGTACGCCTATACGTACGAGAAGACATATCTTGACGCCCAGGAGGATATTGTTAGTCTATATGTACGTTTAAATTATATACATATATATATATATATATATATATATATATATATTTCATAATGTTAATTAATTATTTTTTTCTATCCAATTAGGCGAAGGTGAGGCAGGCTAGTAACGAGGTGATGACTACTATAGTGAGGGAGACATGGTCAGACACGCAGGAGGAAGATATGTCCGAAGCCATGTCTTGGATCGACACTTCAGATCTCAGGGTTGGGGCGAGCATTATGGGCACAACATTCTCACCGTGAGGAAATAACTTCTACTGCCAGGGTCTAGGAAAGAAGGGCGAGAGGTACTGAAGACCACTCCTGGATTTCAAAAAAAGGCTGCATCGACCAGCACCAGAACGACTCAGCTAGAGGCGGAAGTTTAGATGCTACGAGAACGGCAAGCCGCCCAGACAGCCTATACTACCACTTTACAGGAGTATAATGCTGCAGTATATGCCACCAACCAGGCACATCAGCAGCATATGCTCCAGTACTTGCAAGAGTTTTCAGCTGCCCAGTTTCAGGGACTTTCGGCTCCGCCCATGGCTACGCCTATTCCCCTACCTCAGCCGCTACAACCTCCTCAACAGCAACCTCTTCCTGACGCAAATATAGATTTAGATGATAAATATTTTATATAGTTTTATGAGTTTATGAATAATTTATAAATAATTTAATGAAAAACGTTTAGACTACTTTTGATAGTGTACGTTGTTGTTATATGATTTTTTTTTTGTAATTTGCAGCTTACTTGGATGGTAATTTAGAAATTTTGTGGTTTTTTTAGTATAAAAAGTACTATAGCCGACGAAATTTACCATAATTTGTCGGCTATAGTATTTTTTTTAATATTTTTTTCAAGGTTTAGCCGATGAAATATGGCTTATTTCATCGGCTATAGTAGTATTTAGCCGACGAAATGTACTATAATTCGTCGACTATATTTTTTTTCAATATTTAACCGACTAATTATAGTACATTTCGTTAGCTATAATTATTTATTATTTTTTATTAAATTATTTCGTCGACGACATACATGAGGTCAAGGCCGACGACAATTTATTTCATCGGCTTTAGTCTTACATTAGCCAAAGAAAAATAGAAAAATAAGTCGTCGGCTAAGTTTTAAATTATAGCCTTCGACCACTTTTATTTCGTCGGCTAAATTATAGCCGACGAGTCTTTACCGACGAATTTGGCTAACAGGCCGAAGAAAATTTTTCGTCAGCTAAAGTGTTTATCCTAGTAGTGATGGCCCAATTAAGCAGAGTATGGTTCTTTTTTTCTCACTATGTAGGAGCCTCCATCATTTTAATATTATTGATAGGGAAAATTGGGGGGGGGATATATTGACAAAACCCTTGGAAAAATTACAACCATCATTGAAGAGAACAACCCAGATAATCACAGGACTCTCCCCATACAAAATATCATATATGTCACTACCACTAGCATGGTGTACAAGCCGATTGGCAACACCATTTGTTTCACGATGAATGAACCGAAATTGAATGAACATAAAAGCAGCCATGTACCTTTTACAATCCTCAATTATTCGGCCTACCTTAGATAAGTCTTCTTCTTCCCCCTTAAGGGCATTGATTAGCAAAGCATAGTCTGACTCAACTTCTATCTCATTCCACCCTTCATATATGGCCACCACCAGCCCTGCCCTAACAGATTCCGCCTCAGCATGCAATGCAGAACGTACATAAGATAGGTGTCGAGCCAACGCCACCATGAAATCTTCATTTTCATTACGAACAACCACTCCAATACTGCCACTGCTCGTTCTTGCCAGGTATCCACCATCGGTGTTAATTTTGACTCTCCCACTCACTGGGCTCACCCACTTATAGTAATGCCACTTAGTTACCAGACGCTTCTTCCCTCCACGCACATGTACTCTTTGATACTCCATTAGTAATGATACCACCTTTTGCTTCATCATCGTTGGGTTGTACACACCCCTATTACAAACTATGTTGTTACGCTCCACCCAAATCACCTAAAGAGACACTGCAAACAACTCAATCTGTTCTCCTTGTAAAACTTGCATTATGTGCCATACCCATTCTTCCACAGAGTCTACACCAATCTCCTTTGTTTTGAGCTTGAGTGGGCTGTATCTCCAGAACACCTTCAAGACATCACAGTCCTTAATTATATGATTAGCATCCTCTCTTTCATGTGGGAAAAAGGGCACTTCAATTCGGGGAGTAAGAACTTCTTAGCTAGAGCAACACGAGTAGGCAAGATACCTTTCACTACTTTCCATAAATGTAATCTCACTTTTGGAGGGACATTTAAACGCCAGAGTTTCTTGAAAAGTTTTCCATGAAGTCCATTGCTTACTGACGTAGAAGCCCTAGTCTCCAGGTTCTCTGTATCTCTAGTAGCATGATACCCACTCCTAACCTTGTACTTACCTTCTTTGTAGAAATGCCACAATCCCCTGTCATTCCCACTGGCTAGACTAAGTGGGATTTTGACAATCTACTCTACTTCACCTTCAGAGAGCAACACCTTCAATAGCCAATCTTTTCCCATGGCAGCCGCTAAATCCCTCTGCCTCCACCTTGGAACATTTTTACTGAAAGCAATCTCACTTTTCTCATAACTTATTTGTTGCCATGAGAGCTCCTCATATAGTTTCAGAATGTTTGCAACTGTCTAGTAGTCTATCTCTTCCGCCCTGAAAAATATGAAGGAGACATCCGTGAAGAATAGATGGCTAATCGATGGGGCTCTCGCACAAACCCTCACTCCTTGTATTGCCTCCGATGCATCTGCTTGTAAGGAGAGGAGGGAAGAGATGTTGTGTTTCTGTTTGAGAGGAGGGAAGAGATGTTGTGTCAGACATTTGATGTAGATCAGCGGAAGTAGTGGTGTGAGTGGGATAGTCATAATCAGTAAGTGATTGTGTTGGAGTAGAAGATTGAGGAGGATTTGTAGGGATGGTGATCGGACTCACATCAGTCTGATAAGGAAATTCATTCTCAAAGAAGAAAACATTCCTTGAAACTAGGACTTTCTCTTCCTTCAAACTATAGACCTTGTAACCCTTTTGACCATGTGGATAACCAAGGAAAATACATTCGATGGATCTGGGATCAAACTTGCTAGGTCGGAGGGGATGTGTGAAAACAAAGCAACGAGAACCAAAAACCCTAAGATGGTCGTAGTTTGGTGGCTTTTGAAATAAAATTTCAAATGGTTTTTCCCTTGTAGAAGTGGTGTTGGTGTTCGGTTGATTAAGTAAGCGGTTGTGAGAATGACATCCCCCAAAATTGTTTAGGCAAATGTGCTTGAAACAATAAGGCTCTAGCTATGTTGAGAAGATGTCTGTGTTTACGCTCAACAACGCCATTTTGCTGTGGTGTGTTGATGCAGCTTGTCTGATGTTCAATACCTTTGGAAGAATAAAATTGTGTGTGTTTGAACTCTGGACCATTATCACTTCTAACAATTTTCACCCTCTTGCAAAATTGGTTTTCAACGAGATTGACAAAATGAACAAGTAGGGGTCGAGCCTCTGACTTGTGTTGCATAAGATAAGCTCAAGTACTCCTTGAATAATCATCAACAATAGTTAAGAAAAATTGTGCTCCAGAAATAGCTGGGACATGGTATCCTCCCCATATGTCTACATGAATCAACTCGAAACAAGAATTGCTGGAAGAAGTACTTAATGGAAATGGTTTCCTAGTGAGTTTGGCTAGAGGGCAAATTGAACAGTTGCTTGTATCTGAAGTTTTATTGTGCAGAAAAGGAAACATAGCTAAGATTTTACTAGATGGATGTCCGAGCCTTTGATGCCATAGGTTTGGTGTTTTGGTACTGACCATATTGCATGTTCCTTTCCCTGGCAGATTGAGGCAGTAGAGTCCCTCGCATTCAGTTCCCGTCCCAATCGTCTTCCCCGATCGAAGGTCCTGTATAAAGCAAACTTGTTTTAGAAAGATGGTTACATGAAATGAATCAAACACTAGTTTGCTAATGGAGATCAGGTTGAGATAAAACAACGGAACACATAGAACATTGTGAAGGATTAGACTCTCAGTGAATACTACTGTCCCAACATGTGTTACTTTGCTCATTTTCCCATCCGGCAGTTTCACCAAACGATGATGGATTTGTTTCAGTGAAGTAAGGAATTTCGGATTGCAAACAATATGGTCACTGGCACCACTATCCAAAATCCATATAGCATTAATACTACCCTTTGAAATAGCATTTGCTTTACCTGAGAAGTCTTGATAGTTGAGAACTTTACCAACAAGATTAGCAGATGGCTGAGTTGTTTGTAGCATCTCAAGCATTTGAGGTTCATCAGTTTGTTTCTTAGCAACAGACTTTATTTTGCTCATCATCCCCATCATCTGTTGACACTCCTTCTTTGTCAGAGGAAAACCATCATCGTCCTCCATTGATAGGGCTGCAAGATTCACCTTGCTTGCTTCTTGTGCTCTCTCCAGGTCAGCTTTTCTTTTCCGGCAATAGTTGTAGGTATGACCCTTGCCATTGCAGTAGGTGCACTTGAGATGTGCCCTGCAATTCCTTGTGATGTGGTTATTCATGCCACACGTTTCACAGTTAAGTTCCTTCTCTGTTGAAGGCCTGGCAAACTTCTTGACTGCAAATGCCGAAGCCTCCGTTGTGATAGCAACCTTCTCACTCGAGGCTGCTGCTTGCTTTTCATGGCGTAGGGCTGCTGCATATACCTTGTTCAAGCTTGGTAGAGGATCCATGCTTATAATATTGCTCCGGAGAGACGTATATCCTTCATTCAATCCCATCAGAAACTTTATTGTCTTCTGCGTTTCCATGTAGGTCTTAGACGTGTTTGCAGCTTCACATGTTCAAGGAGTCAGTGCACAAGCCACGTCTCTTACATCCCACAAACCTGTGAGATTTGTGTGATATGTGGTGACCGTACATGTTCCTTGTTCACACTTGTGGATGTCATTCTCTATGTTGAACAATTCGACAGTGTTGGTGTGGGAAAACCTCTCCTTTAGCTCATCCCATATGTCATGTGCAGTCTTGCAATGAGCGAGACTTCGTTTGATCTCCTTTGACATGCTGCTAAACAGCCAGGTCTTGACGAGAATGTTGCAGCGATCCCACTGCCCTTGTTCTGCAACGTTGAAGAGTGATCTGGTTATGGTTCCATCAATAAAACCATGTTTGTTCTTGACTGTGAGTGCCATGGCCATTGAATCGGACCAATCAATGTAGTTGTCTTCCGTCAATGCTTGGGGCACAAGAATCATGCCAGGTTGATCGGAATGATGCATATAGAGTGGATGATTAGAATTCTCCCATGGTGCTGCTGCAGCAGATGAGCCTTTCTTGTGCTCAATGTCTTTCTGCTCATCATCGCCAGCCATGAGGTATGGTAATTCTGTAGAAAAGTTATGTTCTCAAGATCGTACGCTCTGGTACCATAAAGAGAATTATAAGATGAAGAAAAGACTTCTTGATTTTATTCATGCGTATTACACCTCTTATATATAGAGTTTGTTCCATTCTGATCCAGTATTCTAGGGATAAATATGGTAACCAATCTATTCTAGGAATCCCTAATTACTTGGGATTGCTCTCCTTAATAAAAGGAACTAGATATGTATACAAAATAGAATTATACAGCTACAGATCCGAGACACGTGTCGGCGTCTCATAGACAATGAAGAAGAATGAATGATAATTTTGAAATTTCCAAGTTGACCGGCAAATCCAGTCTAAACGACGGTGAGTGGGTAAAAAAGTATGGGCTTTTGGGTTCTGGGCAATGACCGATGGGATTCAATTCTGATCTCTGACCATTCTAGCAATGAGATTCTACAATTCTCTTCGGCTTAGAGACGCGAAGCTTCTTTGGGTTTCATAGAATTTCAGATCTAGATGTTGCGATCACCTTCCTAATCAACCCACTAATAGCCTCCTTATCTGAATTGCTACCCTTAAGCATGTGTTAACACATGTAAGTACTTTGGCATCCTTCTGCATATCAAGGACCACCTTAGATTAGAAACAGATTGTACTTCTTTTTAAACTTATCTCTTGTGTCTTGATATGTAAAATGCTCCTGTTGATGGATATGAATCCCTTCTCTTTCGATTAGAACCTCAACAATATCTATTGAAGGAAAGAATCATTCCTAATATAGGTTTCCTACTACAACTAAGAATTGTATACCGAAACCCTATCCCTACAGGGTTTGCACACCTAGCTGTCTCTATATAAGACACCTCTTGTAGTTGTTTTTCATTCAAGTAATACAGAAGCGTTTACACACAAACTTCTATATGGTACAAGAGCAACCAAGTTCTTGAGGACCTAAACAACCACCACCACAAACCAAAGCCCTAACCTAACGACAGGAGACATCGAAACCAAAGACACCAGGGACACCAAGTCCTCAAACCAAGCACCTGCATGGGAAAACTCAAACCATGCGCTCTACCTTCACCACTCCGATCAACCAGGCACGATTCTTGTGCCGCAAGCTTTGGAGGAAGACAACTATGTTGAATGGAAACAATCCATGACATCTTCCCCGATCGAAGCAGCGGCCTTCTACTCCAGCAAAGAAAACCGGGACACAGGGAGGAACTACTGGAACAAGGCCGATGGTTCAAAATGTGCAAAGTGTGGTAGAACAAATCACACAACCAAGAATTGCAAGGCTCACCTCACATGTACCTTTTGTGACGGGAAAGGCCACACTTATGATGAGTGCAGGAAGAGAAAAGCCGCCATTCGAGCAGCTGGAGAGGTTCCCAGTCGGGCAGCTGGAGAAGGTTCCAGTCGGGCTGCCAGTAACCTTGTCTTGGCCAAGGATGAGAACGTGAGCCTTACCTTCTCGAAAGAGGAATGTGACAGATTGTTCAGCATCTTGAAGGACGCCACCACTGCCTCAGCTAACCAAGTTGGTAAAGTGAATTATGAAGAGCTCTCGGGTAAGATTATTTCACAATGTGACTTAGATACATGGATCATTGATAGTGGCGCTACTGATCATATTGTATGCAATGAAACACTGCTTACTTACTCTAAGCCGGCAGTGAACTACACTGTTCGATTGCCGTCTGGTCACAAAGTCACAGTTACACATGTTGGAACAGTACAATTTACATCGGACTTCACACTCCATAATGTCTTATGTGTTCCATCGTTTTATCTGAACCTGATATCTGTGAGCAAATTGGCATATGATTCATTCTTTATCACCATCTTTCTGAGACATGTTTGTGTTATACAGGACCTACGATCGGGGAAGACGATTGGGATGGGCCGTGAGGAAAATGGACTTTACTGCCTCAAGTCGGATCAGAAAGGAATGTGTAGCATGGCCAACACCATCACCTCAAAAACCGACCCTATCTTATGGCATAATCGGCTTGGTCATCCCTCTTCAAAAGTATTATCTAAGTTTTCCTTTCTTTCAAACACAAGTCATTTTCACAACGATTGTTTAATTGCCCTTTAGCCAAACAGACTCGTCAAGTTTTTCCCTTGAGTACCAGCAAAAGTAATGCATGTTTTGTTTTAATTCACGTTGATATATGGGGTGGTTATCATGTTCCCTCACTTTCAGGTGCCAAATATTTCCTCACCATTGTTGATGACTATTCCAGGGGTACATGGGTTTTCCTCATGAAACAAAAATCTGAGGCACGGTCTCTCCTCATTGATTTTCTTCAATTAGTTGAAACACAATTTGAAACACCAGTCAAAATCGTTCGTAGTGACAATGGTCCTAAATTTATCATGCCTACCTTTTATGCTTCTAAAGGGATTGAACATCAAACATCTTGTGTCAACACTCCTCAACAAAATGGAGTCGCTGAACGAAAACACCGCCATCTTTTAAACATGTCTCGAGCTCTTCTTTTCCAGGCAAATTTACCAAAGAAGTTTTGGGGTGATGCGATTCTTACAGCTTCCTATCTGATTAATCGCACACCTACTCCTCTTCTTCAAGGACAAACACCTTTTGAACGACTTTATGGACAACTTCCTAATTACTCTCATTTGCGGGTTTTTGGATGTCGCTGTTTTATTTCCACTCATCCATCCAGGCCTTCAAAGTTCGATCCACGCTCTACCGAGTGCATCTTTCTTGGTTATCCCCATGGCAAGAAAGGTTACAAGGTTTATGACTTAAAGAGCAAGACAATTCATGTTTCCAGGGATATTCTCTTCTTTGAGACTCACTTTCCATACCAGTCTTCTGCGTCTGTCTCCAGCCATGACACTCTACTTCCTCAGCCACAAATCACTGCCATGTACGACACTACCACACCAACCACGCCTCCTCCAAACCTTCGGCATAGTCCATCTTCTACTTCTCCTGTCGATACCTTATCTTTTCATTCCGCTGCATCACCTCCAAACATCCACAGTCCTAACCCTACTCCTGTCCCCGACGACATTAATCCTCACAGTCCACAACCTTCTTCTGATCCAACTACCTCCACCTCCCAACAAAGTGACCACACCGAGCCACCTTCCCACACATCCACCGAAGCTCCACCACCGAACACCCTTCCTCGACGGTCAACACGACCAACCAAGATTTCTTCCATGCTACAAAACTTTCATATTGAGGCAGCCATTCCCTCTCGCACTGTCCCGTCGCCTTCCCCGGACGTGGTCACCACACAAGGTACTCCTCATTGTCTCTCTACGGTTCTCTCTTATGATCGTCTTTCGCCTACACATAAGACTTATACTGCTGCACTAACCTTGCACCAAGAACCAACTTCCTTCTCACAGGTTGTCCTTGATCCACAATGGCGTGACGCCATGCAGAATGAAATCAAAGCCCTTCAGGCCAATCATACTTGGAGTCTTGTCCTGAAGCCTGCTCATAAGCGTCCCATTGGCTGCAAATGGGTGTACAAGATCAAGTACAACCCTGATGGCAGTATTGAACGATATAAAACGCGGCTGGTTGCAAAAGGTTACAGCCAGATTGAGGGCATCGATTACCGAGAGACCTTTGCTCCCGTGGCCAAGCTCACAACAGTCCGCGTTCTTCTCAGTCTTGCATCCATTCGCGGTTGGCATCTTCATCAACTTGATGTCAATAATGCCTTTCTTAATGGTGATCTCAATGAGGATGTCTACATGCAACTTCCTCCAGGTTTTGGACGAAAGGGGGAGCACAGAGTTTGCAAACTACACAAGTCTTTATACGGTTAGAAACAGGCATCACGGCAATGGTTCATTAAGCTCTCCAATGCACTAAAAACTGCTTCATTCAAGTTCAACTCACCATCGAACTAATGGAGGATGCGTTGGGGGTCGATGTCGGGCTACAATCTCCGTTTCTGTCATCTCACAGTAATTCAGCCAGCTACCGGAATTCTGAAATTATATAAATATCCTTAAGTTAACGACTTCATCTAAGTACGATACTACCAACGTATTTTTGTTTTTGCCTAAATGTTTCGGCAAAAGTGCAAAACTAGTGAGAGTGAGTTAACCATTAATCGGAAACTTATGAAAATGAAGTATTTGATAGTAGAAAGGGCAGCATTGAGGACCCCCCCCGACCATCGTTGTCTCGTTTCCCACTGCCCCATGTCCCTTAGAACATGGAGGAAATTGTGGCCGTTTTCCCGGCCCTACCCTCTGCATATAACGCTAGAACCTCTCCTATTTCTCTCCTCTCTCAGACTCAGACAGACACAGACAACATCCTAAATTCCCAACCATAACCAATCAGAAAAGATCATCCTAACCATAAAAGCTCTCCGACTGCATATCAAACACTTCGCAAACCTTGTTCAAGCAACAACTAATAGGAAACCTACTTTCTGCAACATCATTACTATCAAACCCCAACTGGCTAGGAAAATGATACACCACCTTTCTTGATTCAGAAGGACGAACGGCCAGGACAATGGAGATTGAGTTGGTCAAGTGCGAGTGTTGTGGACTAAAAGAGGATTGCACACAAGACTACATCACACAAGTGAAGGCGAAATTTGACGGCAAATGGCTCTGTGGGTTGTGCTCGGAAGCAGTAAGAGACGAAGTTTGCAAAGGCAAGAAGCCATTCGGCATGGAAGAAGCTGTGAGAGCTCACATGTCCTTCTGTGGTAAATTCAAATCCAACCCTGCGGTTCGTGTTGCAGATGGGATGAGGCAGATGCTTAGAAGGAGGTCAGACATGTCCTCCTCTTCATCACCATCTTCACCTTCATCACAGAAGTATACGAGATCATCAAGCACAACCCAAGTGGGTGATTCATCTTCTTTCTCATTGTACTAGTTCAAACAGATCACTTAATTGGCAGGGCAAGTTAGGTTGTTGGTTGAAATAATATATTAAGGTAGTGTTTCTTGTACAAGAGTGTTTTAATTTCTTTTATTTAGCTTGATGAAATGATGTTGCTCTGCTTTTCATGGCTACAAGGACAAACAAAAGTAGAGGGTAAATCTTAAAAATATATATCTACCTTAAAATATTTCAAATATCAGGGAAGCTAGAAAGAAAAACCATCTTCCTTATTCTTTCTTTTTCTTTTTCTTTTTTGAAACTTAAAATCCTCCCAATCTAGCTTTCAGACCATGGCATGCCATGACAAGCAAGTCTTTGTGAATTAACTTCAACGACAAGAAAATAGAAGGGTTCAGATATCTATCGAACCCAATCGTCTAGCTGGCATGGAACCTCACACTATCTCCAGCAGCTTTTTAATTTTTTCGATTTTGTTAAATTTGAAGAATATAAAATATTTTTTAAATCCAACAGTTTTCCCATCTCATTCCCTAAAATAGGGATGGAGAAGAAAAATGAGCATTGCTTTCCTAAATTTGCAGCAAAGCTTTTATTCCTCAAAATTTAATTCTTCACGGGCTCCAACAAAATTTTTACAAAAATAGAATATTTTATTAATTATTTTGTTGTTACAATAAAATATATAATCTATTTTAGTAATAATTAATTATGACGCACCATATTTAGTTGTTTTAATAAATATCAAATCTTCGAAATAGAGAAGCTGTTAAAATTGGAGCATAATAATTTTAGAGAATTTAATTTTTGTTTCTTCATTTTAAATTTTTTTTTTTAAAAAGCTACTAAAATGCTCTCACTTTTTTCAAATAACCTACTCCATCCCTTTTCAAGTTCAAAGATATGTTTTCCCCTAGACTGCTTGGCATTGATTGAGTAATAACTCATGGAAGAATATATCATGGTCTTTGTTTTCATTAGTAAATTAACTTAGTACAATTATTATGAGTCCTCCACTAGAATCGACTAATTATTAACGGATCAAGATCCTCTCCTTGGCTCTATTTGGGGCCTCTATTTGGGGCATGTTTATCCTTGACTTTTAATCTTGGTCATTAAGTACATATCTAAAGGATCATAAGTGCAATTTTATAATATTAAATGCAAAATTTAGGTTTTTCAGGAAATTAACTCTTGAAGGTAGTTTTTCCTTTCTCTCCGAGTTTGAGTTCTGACTTCTCAGTTCTCCATGTTGCCCAGATCTCAACTAACCTCTCAAGATCTCCCAGAAAATCTAAGAACTCTCCATATCTATCAACCCTGCCCCGCTAATGCTACACTCCTAAATCAAGAGACCTTTTCTCTCCAATATGATTAAGGGCATGGAAGTTGGGATTTTCTGATTTTCATTCTCGAAATCGAAATTGCAGGGATTTTCTGATTTTGATTCTCATCCCTGAAGAAAGGTCTTTATAATTGCCAATGGTCCATAGTTGAGGGATCCTAATCCTCAAAATCACCACTCGGGTTTAAGTTTGTGTATGTTTTCAGTTGTAATTGCTATTAATTGATTCGATCAACGTATCAGTGGAATTCTTTGTTTTCTTGGGGTTTTATTGACTTTTATTGGAATGAAATTCTGATTCATAGACTGAATTCATATGGGTTCAATTTCTTTTCCTTTGTTTATGTGATTTGGGAAGCCCATTGTTGGGGCTTTATTCTGGGATTCTCAGAAGTGGGTATATATGAGCTTGTGTTCATAAAATTTGAAGTAATTAATTAGGAGTAATTAGAGCGTCCACTGTGGGGAAGCAAAGTTTTTCAAGCGTTGTATATAGAAGAGAAAAGCAATGAGGTTGCAATTAGATAGGGATGCGCACGGCCGGGCCAAGCCGGTTTCAATTTTTTTAAGAACTGAGCCTGAATCTGAACTAATCCGCTCGATCCGGGTTGGGTTTTATGAAATTTAAATCCGAACAAAACACAACTCGGGCTGGATTTCGGGCTTAAATATCTATTTTCACATATCCATCTATTCTCTCAAATTTTATCATACACTACAAAAAAAGGTTGTTAGGTGACGAAGAGAGCTGAAACAGGGCGACGAAAGCAAATTTCGTCGCCTAAGAGGAACTTTAGGCAATGAAAATATGTGTCGTCGCCTAAGAGCCAAAAATCGTCGCCTAAGGTAAAATTTAAAGCGACGAAAACTGAAATCGTGGCCTAAGGTCATTCATTCGTCGCCTAAGGTCATTCCTTCGTCGCCTAAGTGTCGCATCCCGGGGACTATTCTCGGTCCCGGAACACGACGGTAACCGCCGTAATCCCGATCTAGAGAGTAATCAATACGTCTTTCGACGTATTGATGACCCTCCGGATCGAAACCACAAGGCTATGAATGAAACATACAACACATGAATAATAATATGAATGTCAAATCCGGAATGACAAATACACAGAGTAGCATTGATAAGTGCGTTTTACGCTATGTTTTTAATATGTTTTTACCCTCATTTGTACCTTGTTTATTCCTTAGTAAGGTCATTTTTACTTATATTGAGTCAAAAGGGTTTTTCTGTAGAGTAATGGTTAATATGTGTCTTTTACAGAAATTTGTGCTTAAGTGTTGTAAAACCGATTTTGGATAAAACTTGGTTATTTCTCTTATGATTCACCGTACCTTTACATTGTCATTTTTGATGAATTTGGTTTAATGTGTAGATGACATGTAAATGAGCATATGAGAACAAGAATCATGAAGATTGGACTCATGGAAGACAACAAAAGAAGCCATGGAAAAGAAGAAACTCCGAAACATAAGATTTTGATCCGAGCAGAAATTTACAGAAACCCTACATCAACTTCGGAAAATCATATCTAAAGATCCAGGAGGAATCTGAGGACGAGCCATATATCATTGGAAAGCTACGGGAGTCTAGTTTTCAGATCTTCTTGAATCGCAGCATTTGGAGTTCATATGAAGGAGTTATGATCAAAACAATGGACGGAGGTCAAGCTGCAAAACTGGGCAGTTTCTGCCTAAGTTGTCACACGAGTTTGGGAGGATGTTTCTTCACCAAAATTCTTCCCAAGCATGTCAAAGGACTTAAGAGAAGCTTAATGAAGTCATGGGAAGCTGCATTGAAGAAGAAGATTCGAAGAATGCATCATGGCAGCCGAAACAACCAAGTATGGAGCTTTTCCGGTCAAACCGGGAAAGTCTGTCCTTGCCGAGTTTGTCCATGATTTCGGCTGCCTATGAGCCCAAGAACTTGTGTATAAGGCCTACATGGATCCAATAACATGTAGAGGAGTCCAATAAATCAGAAATCCAAGGTCCAAGTCGAAATCCTTGTCCAAAGATGAAAGGAGGAAACCAAGTCCAAGAAGGATTCCAAGTCCAACAAAGGTTGTGTCTCCTTGAAGCTCCCGAATTCCCTAGGGTTTTGTTCGAAATTTTCTGTATAAATAGACATGTATAGCTCTTAGTTTAGTGTCTCTCAATTGCTCTAAGCCTTAGTATAGCCAAGCTCTACCCAAAAACCCTAAACACAGAAACTGCACAAGCTGCCGCCGCCGCACTAACCGCCGTCAATTGCATTCATCCGCCGCCGATTCCACCTTCTACCCTAGCCGATCTATATAGGTAGTCTAGGTATGAAGTTCATCAAGGTTTTGTGTAATAATCTACTGTGTTTTATCATGCTTTATTACAAATTATTTTATGGTTTTCGGTTTTATACGTTGCATGTGTTCTTAAGTTCTTCTTTGTGATTTTCTTGAAACCATGTGTGATGTATAACGTTCTAAGTATATTTTAGTTTCATGATTTAGATTAAGTTGCTGTATGTTCTTGTGTGTAGTATGTGCTAATTGATTAATCATCACCTGATCACGTAATCAAACCTAAAGATAGTCTAGGCCAAGGCGTTTCTAAGGGGGGAGTTTAATCTGCCGCAGTAATCTAGGATCAAGTTAGGCATATTTGATAGTTTGATTCTAGTTGCTGCAAAGGGTTGCTAGGGTGAGTGATTTGCATGTTGAATAGGATGAGTGACGCCATACCTAGGACCATGTCTTCAACCGACTCCAGTTCGTAAGTGTATCTTGTTTAGGTTAGGCATATTTGATAGTTTAAACAAGGTGACACATATGTTTTAGGTTCAGGCATATTTGAAGTTCCTAAAAACACATGAGAAGTCATAAGAGGTTGAAATCAATGAAAACATATGATAGTGCGAGCATCACTATTTAATCTTACATGAAATTGTTATATGCTTATTGCGGTGTTTGTTATGTTGTGTGCTTGAGTATTGATTGACCGATGTATGTAAATATTTTACTTCTTTTCTTTATGTTTCGAACCACCTTATAAATCCCTCATTTAAAATCGTAAATATGTTTATACTTTTGCATTTGTGTATACTTGTATATTATGTGACAGATAATTGTATATGCTATGTATATGTGTATTTTGTATAAAATGTGTGAATATTACTAACGATTTGTTTTGCAGAATATAAGTCCTTCCCTAGTGTCCCCGGCTAGAACGATCCCTACTTACTAATACTACACGATAGGGTTTTTTAAATTGCACAGGTCAACTTTTGACAGGTCAAGCATACAAATGTTTTACAAGCGGAAGATAATGGAAAAATACCCGAGACAGAAATAGTACAAGAAAAAGTCTTGAAACAATGGGGCCCGAAAAGCGTCTCAAAGTATCCAACAGATTACAACATCAGAAAATACGGAAATCAAGAAACATGAAAACCACACCAGAATGGGAGTCCTCGGAATCGAAAGTGCACGATAACCGTCGACGCTCCGCGATCTAGTCCAGCTCCTCTAGTGATGGGTGCTGTAGACCTGAAAAGATGTAGAGGTGAGCAACTCGTCCTCGCTAACCCAAATGGGGCCAAAGCTATCCAAGTCGGGGTTTAAAACCCATGAGAAAACATTTCGTATATATATATATATGTATGTACTCGTAAGTACGAAAGAGCATGTGGAAATGTAAATGCACGCCACGCACACAAAGCTCGGTAAAACATGTGACCACATATGAAAGAACTCTCTGGATCTGAGCGGCCGAAATCCCGGGTTTGTCTTCACTGCAAACCGGGGCCAACTATCTAAGCGCCCGAGTGCGCAGAATAGCGAGAGCGTCCATTTCCAGCTAACGCCCAACAAATAGCAGGCCACACTTACGTCACGTTTTACTCTGTACGAGACGAGCGTAAGCGGGATAAATGAATGAAATAAACAGGGCATAGCCCATCCGGAGGTTTACGGTCATCGACACCGCAGGAGTGCTAGAATACTAGGTCCCGTCGCTCTCAGGCCAAGCACCGGAAATCAGGACGACGGTACTACTTTTCGATCCAAAACTCACGCACACACACCAAGTGCTATAAGAAGCATGTGGTCAAGCTTAAGACAATGCATCATTATTTAATAAATATAAAGTGAAAGAGCCACCGACCCAAGAGGGTTTCGGCTCACCCAATGGGCGTGCTCCCCCTACCTGGTATGATGGTACAGCTGGCGGCGCTCCAACTCCTGGCCCTCCTGAAGCCTGCGTAGACGAGCTCCTGAGTCTGTGGGTGAGACAACAGTGATAGTCAGGTATAAGTAATTCGAGGATCTACTATCTACGACTAAGACTTGATAAGCACTCTTTGTTTATCTTTCTGACATTAGGGTTTGACTTGTTTGACACTCCGATTCTCGAACCAGCGAGAAGTCGGGATTATTTCTTATTCAGTACTTACGTCGTTTTTGCCACGTTTACAAGCTAAAAGTCTTTAAAACGTTTAACCGTAGTGTTCGAAAACTTAAAATAGGTGTTCTACGGCATAAGTTAAAAGTCAACTTTGGAATAGTAAAAGTAAACGGTCAACAGTAAAGTCAACGGTCAACGGTCAAAAAGTCAACCGTCAAAAGTCAACAGTCAAAAGTCAACCGGTCAAAGTCAAAAAGTCAACCGGTCAAAGTCAAAAAGTCAAAGTCAAAAAGTCAACCGGTCAAAGTCAACCGGTCAAAGTAAACAGTAAAAGTAAACTGTAAAAGTAAAACTGTAACAGTAAATCAGTAAAAGTAAACAGTAAAACAATAAAAGTAAATAGTAAAAACTGTAACTGTAATTATCTCAAACAGTCAGGGGTAAATTGGTAACTCTGCCCCTGGGTAAATAGTAAAAGTAAAACTGACACGGTAAAAACCAGGGTTTTTACCGTGCCGGTTCCCGACCGGTTCCTTCGCCGGATTTGACTGGTTTTCCGGCCAAATCGAGCCTCTAGACCTGTCCTAACACCTTCTAAACATCCTAGGCTAACCAACAGCACCACAATCGGAAGAAATGATCAAGAAACCATACCTAGGGCTTCCTCCACTGTTTTTCCGGCGAACCTCCTCCGGCGGAGCTCCGCTGGTCCTCTCCTCCTTCCTCCTAGCTCCTGGGCAGCTCCTGGTAGCGCCTGGGAGTGGCCTGGCTCCTTAAAAGTGCTGATGAGCCTCGATCTGGGTTACACAGTGTTTCTGGTTCTTCTCTCCTCGGCTGGGCGGCGCTGGCGTCGCTGGTGGTCTAGTCTAGGTCGCCGGGGCGAGGCGAAGAGGTTGGAGGCGGCGGTGAGGCACGACGCGCCCCGGGGTGGAGGAGCTGGTGGCTGCTGTCGAGAGGAAGGAGAGAGGAGCAGACTTTCTCTTTCGGGCGAGACGAAAGAAGAAAGAGAAGAAAAGGAAAGTGAGGGGGAAAGGGAAAGTGGAAGAAGATAAGGAAAAAGGGAAAGGTGGAAAGTGATGGGTGAAGAGATAGGATTTTAAAGAAAAATGAGTGGCCACGATTCGTCGATCGAATCAACGGCCACGATTCGATCCCAATTCCCAAAATAATTTCAAAACCATTTTCGAAAATTCATTTCAAATAACAAAACATCGAATTTAAACGTAAAAGTCGTACGAAAAATTACGTGAAGTGCCGGAAAATATTTCGTAAATACTTTCACGCATGTGGCGACGTGTGTCTTAACGTAAAAACGTTAGACGAAAATGACGACGTACTGAAAAGTAATCGGAAATAAACCCTAAGTGTGTCGGAAAATTAAATTAAAATTTCGGGGTCTCACACTAAGATCCAGTCTTGGACGAAGACAAGAAGTTTCGTCGCCTAAAGCCTAACCGTCGTCACCTAAGAGGGTATCTCTTAGGTGACGACATCTTTGTCGTCGTCTAAGAGGGTTATTCTTAGGTGACGACATATTTGTCGTCATCTAAGGTCCGAAAACTTTGGGCGACGACGTCCTTTTGTCGCCTAAGAGTGACCCTCTTAGGCGACAATTTTTTTTTAAACTTTAGGTGACAAATTTTTCAGTTTCGTCGCCTAAGAGTCCTTATATTCCTAGATTTGGACAGCAGCTCACTCGAAAATAAAAAGGGAAGAAAATTTCAGGTGTTGTCGAAATTGTTGGGTGTTGTCGAAATCTGTCCATACTCAGTTTGTGAAGTTATATATAGGTACGTATATATATGTACGTGTATATATGTTGTTTTTAGTTTTATTTGAGTTGAATTGATAGATTTTTTGAATTTTATTTGAGTTGATGAATTGATAGATTTTGAATGTGTGATTTAGTTGATCGATTAATATTTAAGTATGTTGATTGTTTATGAATTTATGTTCGATGTAGTTGCATTAATTGGTTGATATATTTTTACATTTTGATTAATGTTATATTGAATATATATATATATATATGTTGTTGATATATAATATTGTTATTATGTAATTATTTAGTATGTATATATATATGTTAATTAATTAGTTTATATATGTAAGAATATTGTTATGTAATTAATTAATAATTAAGTATATATATGCATGTGTTAATTAATTAATTTGCTACTAATAATTTGTTGCATGTAGTATATTATTATTATTATATATATATAAATGAATTTGATTGAGATTTTATGTATATATGAAATTTAATTAATTAATTGTTATATATATAGATATATATATTTTGTAATCTTTTCAGGATATGGATAAGAGTTGGATTTCGCTTCCAAGATGGGACAGAATATATGTTAAAGGAGTTTTAAGTTTTGTGCAATATGCGTTGGACAATACTGGCGGGAGTACACTTTTCTATTGCCCGTACAAGAGATGTCAGTGTCACAGCGAGATGCATCGATTTTCGATGGAGACAGTATGGGAGCACCTGAAGAATAACGGATTATGGGACAGTTACACATGTTGGATATATCACGGTGAAACATCATCAGAGAGTCTGCATGATCATGGGCAGTTTTATGAGAGGGGCGGTTCGTCAAACGATCCAACAACGACATTCATCAACGACATGTTTTCTCATGAGAGCGGTGTATGCTCTCAAGGACAGTATATTCCTGAGGCGTCGGTGCAGGCCGTCCCTAGAGCTGTCAACACTGCTGGTATTGACAAGTACAACAAACTGCTTGCTTTCCAACAGATCCCTCTGTACCCCGATTCTAAGAAGACTGTTCTTGAGTGTGTGATGGAGGTGATGCAGATCAAAGTTGAGGAAAAATCTACCGTGAAGGCTGTTGATTGGTATCTACAGTACGTTGCTTCATTGCTGCCCAACGGTCATCGTCATCCCACCACTCATCATAAGGTCCGTCGTATCTTGAAAGATCTCGGGCTTTCCTACATCAAGATTCATGCATGCAGATATGACTACGTTCTCTTTTGGGGTAAAGATGCAGACGGGAATGACCTTGAAGGCCTTCATCGTTGTCCGGTATGTGGGACCGACATATCAAGATCCATGCATGCATATATGACTGCGTTCTCTTCTGGGGTAAAGATGCAGACGGGAATGACCTTGAAGGCCTTCATCGTTGTCCGGTATGTGGGACCTTGAAATTATATTTATGGTATATTTGTGGAATATTGATTGAAATTTTTATTTTAATATATAGTAATTTATTGTGCATTTTTTTAGGTTATTGATTGAAATTTTTATTTTAAACAGGATGTTGAAGAGTTTTCGGTCAAGCAAGAAGGATTAGAGGGGCCAAGCGTTTGGTTCGTCTGAGAGAACCGCAAGCAACCCTCCACAGGAGATGTTTAAAGGCACTATGTCTGCCAGACGTGTGACTCTTCTAGAGGGGCAAAGGCGGCCGAGCGTTTCCGCCTCTTTAGGGCAGTCGAATGATTTCCCGTCTGCACTCAGTATGCCTTCGGTTTAACGGGGGCTCACTCCATCCGCTGCAGAGGTGCGCACTCCTTCTGCAGTTTCTGGTGATGGGTCATCGGCGCCACAGGTACTGGTCACTATATGGCTTCCGTTGACGGTACCGGCCATACCAATCTTTGATGTGAAGTGGAATATATTATCGTTCCCCCCGGACCTGACTGTTCAAGAGGCGTATTTTTACACGTCTTTTGATGGACCTCTTCATCCCGTCAGGTGAAAGGAATCGGAGTCGACACCGGCAGACTCCGTCGACTCCGCCGCATCACCCTTAGGTAAATAAATTTACAAGGCTTTTTGAATTATTATATTTAATGAAGGATTTTAATATTAAATTTGGATTATTATGTCATAGGCACCGTCGGGGACAAACCGACGAAGAATAAGAGAAGCATCGTCATCAGCAAGGCCCTGGAGAAGCTAGTCAAAAAATCAGGGAAGGTCTTAATCCGGGTTGGTCCGAATGGGGAACCGGAATCAGCAAGCGTCAGGAACATGTACGTCCGCGCCGCGGGACCCATAATTAAGGCTAAATGCCCTAAGTTGTGGGGAGAATGGAACGACGTCCCAGATTCCGTGAAGACCCAGCTCGACAACGATATGTCGGTTTGTTTTAAAAAAAGTCTCAATAATAATATTATGTGACGAAGTTGTTGACTTTTCGAGAAAATAGACTAACAAACGGTTAAATGCAGTTATATTTTGAATTTCCCGAGGGGTCCAAGGAGTTGATGAGGTCATGGCTGGAAGAAAAACATTCCCAAAGATACGCACGTTAGGAAAAATATTGTCGTGAATTATATGTTATATTATATATATATATATATATATATATATCTAATATTTGATGTCGTATATGTAGGTTTAGGGAGTGGAAGTATAAAATGAGGGACCACTGGAAAGCGCATGGGAACGGCCGGTTGGGTACCCCTTTTGAGTTACAATAAAGGGAGCACGAGTGGCGTTGGCTTCTGACGGTCTAATTCAACAACCATCATAAAAAGGTAGATAAAAATAAATTACTTAGGCGACGACTTTGCCACCTTTTCGTAGTCTTAACATGTACAAGTTATAAAATAGTTAAATAAAGATTAACTATTTTAAGCGACGACGCTGGTTTTGTCGCATAAGAGTCTAGATCTTAGGCGACGATGCCATTTCGTCGCCTAAGAGCGAGACTCTTAAGCGACGACGGCTGTTTAGGCAACGAAATGTCTGTTGTCGCCTTAACTTAACTCTTAGGCGACGACAGGGATTTCTTTCGTCGCCTAAGATCTTGGGCGACGGACTTCTTGCGACACCTTAGGTGATAACGCTTCATCCCCTAAGATCTTGGGCGACGAAATTTTTTAATAGCGTGACGAAATTGCTTCGTCGCCCAAACACTATGTTCTGATAGTGATATTTAACATGTACAAGTTATAAAATAGTTAAATAAAGATTAGAACTCCACAAGTTTGATACAAACCAAGCCCGAACCCGAACTGATTTTTTAGAGAACGGGCCGGGTTTTGGACCGAACCGAGTTTAGGGCTTCGGGTTTTGGCTTCGGACATGTCTTCCTCCTTCGTGTCCGGCCATGCCTCCCTCACTATAGCAGTCATCACCTCGTCACTAGCTTGCCACACCTTCGCCTAATTGGATAGGGAAAAAAATTAATTAACATTTTAAAAATTAAAAATGTAAAACGACTTACAATATCCTCTTAGGCGTCAGGATATGCCTTCTCGTACGTATAGACGTACCAGTTGACTTCTGGATGTTCCCTGGCTACCTCGTCCATCAACGATGTGAACGGTCTAGAATCGGCATGATGGTTCTTTGTGTTGCGTTGCCGGTTCTGAGTGTTTGCCCGGGAAATGGCCTACAAAGGAAAAAAAATAAAAAATTAGTAAAATATTTAAAAACATACCAATTAATAACAATATAAGAAATTATTTTTTTAATTACATGTTTATAAGGGTTGTTGAATTTTGAAATCAGAAGCCAACGTCACTCGTACTCTTTGAACTGGAACTCAAGGGGGGTACCAGGACGTGTGTTCCCATGCGTAGTCCAGTGGGTCCGTAACTCGTTCTTCCACTCCTTGTACCTACAGATACCACAAAAATGGATGTTTTTCCAGTATTCAACTTCTGAATAGTTAATCAATACCCACCAATGGGCTATGACTAGCTCATGTGGTTGCAACTTGTAGGAGTGGCAAAATTTCATAAACTTCAACATCATTAGAGACTATGGAAAGGTTGAACTTCGGTACATCTACCAGTATGGTTTGTGGAGTTTCCTTCAACGCTCCTAAATACAACTTCATGTAGGTGACGCACTTGTGCGCAATATATGCTTTAGCAATACATCCTTCAAGCGCAGATTTATTAGCCACATAAACTTTGCAGTCTCCAAGTTGCCTATAAATAAATTTTTGTAATGTTTTATGATTATATATTGAACATGTAAATTATAAATTTAGGTGTAAAAAATATACATTTCCATGGGATACATCCAAGTATAGTGTACTAGATCGGTAAGCAATAATTGCTCGGGAAGATGGATCATCAGGTGCGGCATGATGTCAAAAAAATTCAGAGGAAATATCCTCTCAAATTTACACATGATATAAATAATGTCCTGTTGCATTTCACGGAGGTCAGATTTTGTCATTTCCCTTGTGCATAACTTCTGGAAGAATCTTGATAACGCTACTAACGGCTCCACCACCTGACGGGGAAGGAACAATCGAATGAAAATAGGGAAGAGACGTTGTAGCAGAATATGACAGTCATGAATCTTTAACCTGTACATTTTATTATCCCGAATATTTACACACTAGGCTATATTTCATGCGTAGCCTGAAGGATACTTCACAGAACTCATCCACCTGAAAATTACGTTCTTCTGGTCAGGCTTCACGGTGTATGGAGCTTGAGGCATTTTTTTCTTCCCTTCTTTCAACCACAAATGTCTTTGTATCTCCATTTTTTTAAGATCAATGCGTGCCTTTGGACCGTCTTTCGTCTTTCCCTCCAAGTTCAGCACTGTTCCCACCACACTGTCACACACATTTTTTTCTATGTGCATCACATCTAGCGTGCCATCTCATAGCTTTGGCCGTGTGTGATGACATGTACAACCGTTCCAGCCTATCTTGACGAGGCCAAAAGTTGACCTGTGCAATTTAAAAAACCCTATCGTGTAGTAACTGTAAGTAGGGATCGTTCAAGCCGGGGACACTAGGGAAGGATTATGTCTGCAAAACAAATCGTTAGTAACATTCACAAATATAATATAAACATACAAGTACAATTCTGTCACAACTATACAAGTATAAACAAATATACAAAATATTATTGGGAATTTATATGAGTTGGTTCGAAATTTAAAGAAAATAAAGACACTTATTTACAAAACATGGTCAATCAATACTCAAGCACACAACATAACAAACACCGAAATAAGCATACAACAATTTCATGCAAGATTAAATAGTGATGCTCGCACTATCATATGTTTTAATTGATTTCAACCTCTTATGACTTCTCATGTGTTTTTAGGAACTTCAAATATGCCTGAACCTAAAACATATATGTGTCACCTTGTTTAAACTATCAAATATGCCTAATCTAAACAAGATACACTTACCGTTCTGGAGTCGGTTGAAGACATGATCCTAGGTATGGCGTCACTCATCCTATTCAACATGCAAATCACTCACCCTAGCAACCCTTTGCAGCAACTAGAATCAAACTATCAAATATGCCTAACTTGATCCTAGATTACTACGGCTTATTAAACTCCCCCCTTAGAAACGTCTTGGCCTAGACTATCTTTAGGTTTGATTACATGATCAGGTGATGATTAATTAATTAACACATACTACACACAAGAACATACAACAACTTAATCTAAATCATGAAACTAAAATATACTTAGAACGTTATACATCACACATGGTTTCAAGAAAATCACAAAGAAGAACTTAAGAACACATGCAACGTATAAAACCGAAAACCATAAAATAATTTATAATAAAGCATGATAAAACACAGTAGATTATTACACAAAACCTTGATGAACTTCATACCTAGACTACCTATATAGATCGGCTAGGGTAGAAGGTGGAATCGGCGGCGGATGAAAACAATTGACAGCGGTTGGTGCGGCGGCGGCAGCTTGTGCAGTTTCTGTGTTTAGGGTTTTTAGGTAGAGCTTGGCTATACTAAGGCTTAGAGTAATTGAGAGACACTTTTTCAGCTGTATTACATGTGTATTTATAGAGACAAAACCCTAAAGAAACCTAATGAAAATCGGCAGCCCCCTTGTGTTCCAAACCGGGTAGGTTTTTCTTCTTTCCTTGTGGGATTTGGTCTCTCTTCTCTTTAATTTGCTGACTTGGAAAATAGTTTATAAACTTCTTTTTCTGAATTCATGGGCTCATCTTCATGTGTGTGGATCGGCATTGGGCTCTCCTTCATGCTCATGGACTCCTAGGACAGCCGAAAGGCTTCCATAATCTCGGTAGAACAAGTTATCCTGTTTTGACTGGGATAACTTTCCTAGATGTTGTTTTCGGCTTCTCCTTGGTGATTTCTTCGATTCTTCTTCTTCTAAACAACTTCCCATATCATCATTAAGCTCTTCATCAATCATTTGGCATGCTTGGAAAGGATTTTGGTGAAGAAACACACTCACACATTCGGACAGAAGTTTCAGCATGATCTGCCCTGTTTCCAGCAGACTGACCTCCGGCCATTGTTTCCGGCATAACTCCTTCCTCAGAACTTGGATTGCTGCGATTCCAAAAGATTTAGAAACTAGACATCCACAGCTTTCCATCCATATATGGCACATTCCCTGGTTCCTCCTGGATCGTCCTAGGCAAATCTTTGAAGTTGAGTTATGGTTTCTGGAAATCCTCTGTTTTTGTTCCGAATTCATGCTTTTGGCCTCTTGTCTTTCCATGCTTGTTTTGCTACCTTCCATAAGTCCGATCCTCATGATTCTTGTTTCGTTATGTCCATATACATGTCACCTACACATTCAAAAGATATAATCAAGTGGTGACAATGTATTGGTTTACAGAAACTTAAGAAAAACATCACGAACACTTCCAATTTCAGCTTTTAACGATATTGCACATACTTTACCTATTTTACACATGTTTTAGCCAATGTTCTACAAATAATCCCTTATGCTAAATATCTACTAATACTAACCTAATAATGGATAAACAAAGCATAAATGAGGGTAAAAACATATTAAGAACGTAGCATAAAAATGCTCCTATCATATCTCTCAACTGGAAATACCGAAGTACCTTCACAGGTTTCCTATTGCCTGCAGGAGTCAGCTTATACCTGTCACTCTGACATACTGGACATGCGTCAAGGTCACCAAGGTCATTCCCTTCTGGATCTTTACCCCAGAAGAGAACACAATCATATCTGCATGCATGGATCTTGATGTAGGAAAACCCAAGATCTTTCAGGATACATCGAACCTTATGATGAGTGATAGGAAGACGATGACCGTGGGGCAGCATCGAAGCAGTGTAGTATAGGTAGTCATCAATAGCCTTCACAGTCGATTTTGTCTCAACTTTAATCTTCATAACGTCCATCACACTTTCTAGAACCGTCTTTTGACAACCGGGGTACACAGAGGTCTGTTGGAAAGCAAGTAGTTTGTTGTACCTATCAATACCAGTAGTGTTGACAACTCTAGGGAAGGGTTGCACCGGCTCAGGCATTTACGGTCCTTCAGAGCATACACCGCTCTCATAAGGAAACATATCGTTGATGAAAGCCGTTGTTGGATCGTTGGATGTACTGCCCGTCTTAGAAAATTGCTCATGATCATGCGGACCCCTGATGATTTTTCACCGTGATATATCCAACATCGGCAACATGTGTACTTCTCCCAAAACCCATTAGTTTTAAGGTGCTGCCAAACCTTGTCAATTGCAAATCGATGCATATCGTTGCGACACTGACATTTTGTGCACGGACAATAGAAAATTGTATTCCCTTTAGCATTATCCATCACATATTCAATAAAACTAATAACTCTTTTACCATATCTTTTGTTCTATTTTGGAAGAAAAATCCAACTCTTATCCATATCCTGAAAAAATAACAAAATATATATGTATAAACTCTAATTAATTAATTAAAATTTTAAATCATTTAGTATTCAATCTACAGTTAACATACAATTGATTAATAACAAATTATTAATTAACACACACACACACATATATATATATATATATATATATATATATATATATAATCATCAATAGCCTTCACGGTTGATTTTGTCTCAACTTTAATCTTCATAACGTCCATCACACTTTCAAGAACCGTCTTCTGACAATCGGGGTACACAGGGGTCTGTTGGAAAGCAAGTAGTTTGTTATACTTGTCAATACTAACAGTGTTAACAACTCTAGAGAAGGGCTGCACTGGCCCAGACATATACGGTCCTTCAGAGCATGCACCGCTCTTATAAGGAAACATATCGTTGATGAAGGCCGTTGTTGGATCGTTGGATGTACTGCCTGTCTTAGAAAATTGCCCATGATCATGCAGACCCCTGATGATGTTTCACCGTGATATATCCAACATGTGTACTTCTCCCAAAACCCATTACTTTTAAGGTGCTGTCAAACCTTGTCAATTGCAAATCGATGCATATCGCTGCGACACTGAAATTTAGTGCACGGACAATAGAAAATTGTATTCCTTTTAGCATTATCCATCACACATTCAATAAAACTAATAACTCTTTTACCATATCTTTTGTCCTATTTTGGAAGCAAAATCCAACTCTTATCCATATCCTGAAAAAATAACAAAATATATATGTAAAAACTCTAATTAATTAATTAAATTTTTAAATCATTTAGTATTCAATCTACAGCTAACTTACAATTAATTAATAACAAATTAATAATTAACACACACACATATATATATTATATAATATTGTTATATAATTAGTAATTAGTATATATATGCATGTGTGTGTGTATATATATATATATTAATAACAACAACTTCATATATATTATCAAATTAAAATTGATCAACTCAATCACACTCAAAATCTAATAATTCAACTCAAATTAAAACTCAAAATCAATATATATAACTCAAATAAAACTCTTAAATCAACCCAAAACATGATATATACAAGTAAAAATTTTGTCGGCCTGTTTTTTTTCGTCGGCTATAATGTTTATTCTGATAGTGTGAATTAACTTTTTTCCTTGGTTTACAAGTAAAATAGATGAAGGATGTAATGTTTTTGTCTCAAACCAAATATGCTGAAGCCTTGATTAAGAAATTTGGTCTGGTGTCAAAGAGTGTTGTTTCCAATACCATGAGCACCACAAGAAAACTATGTGAAGAAAAGGATGGGAAATCAGTTTATCAAACTCATTATAGAAGCATGATAGGGAGTTTGCTATATCTCAGTGCCAGCAGACCAGATATCTCATACAGTGTAGGTGTGTGTGCACGCTTTCAAGCTAATCCAAAGGAATCATATTTGGTTGCTGTAAAAAGGATCGTCAGATACATATCAGGTACATTTACATGTGGTATTTTTTATACAACTGATACTAGTGCTGATATTGTAGGTTTTTCTGACGCTAACTGGGGAGGTAGTCAGACTGACAAGAAGAGCACATCTAGAGGATGTTTTTTCATTGGAAACAATCTAGTAGCTTGGCACAGCAAAAAAACAGAATTGTATCTCACTCTCCACAACATAAGCTGAATATGTGGTTGCAGGGAGATGCTGTACACAAATTTTGTGGATGAAAAACATCCTGCAAGACTATGGTGTGTCTCAAGATAAGTTGCTAATTCAGTGTGATAATACTATTGCAATAAATATAACAAAAATCCAGTCCAGCATTCCAAGACAAAACACATTAAGATCAGGTATCATTTTATCAGAGATTTGGTGGAACAAAATTTACTTGAACTTGTGTTTATTCCAACTGATAAACAACTTGCAGATATCTTTACCAAACCTTTGGCAACTGAGAGATTTGAGGAACTTCAAATAGCATTGGGTATCTTTAGATTAGCATGAGGCATTTTTCATTCTTTCAAAATAGTTGAAAAATTGTGATGAGAATTTTCTGATCTTAGTTTGACTGTGCATAATGATAAGTATTTTTGCTGTTACAAAAATGGATTTTCTGCTTCTAATCTTTTGCTAGCTTGTGTGTGGGCTCCAAGACTCCTTCCTGTTAAATCTTCACACACTGCACTACTATCGCATACATTTGGATCTAATCATGGTTATGGTTGTAGCAGGAGTTGGAAGGATGACTTACTTCAGATCAAAAGAAAAAAGGAACAGTTTTCCCTCTAGTACTGGCGACCTCTTTGAAAACAGTGTATCAGCTTGGAGCTTGATCATAGACAGCTTGTTTGCATATCTCTGATCAGACACTTGAGCATTGATGCCTAGAGACATCTTTATATGTCTAGCACCCTAAAATCAACTGATTTGGGAGTTGTTGCATTTGATTTGCTTCATAAGTGTTCAAAAAATTATTTTTTTTTCAGTGAAAAACAGAAAACTCTGAGTTGATCTGGACACAGTGTATCCTCAAAGTAACATGGCTCTAGGAGTTTGAGGTCTTGCTTGGTGTTCAAGCCAAATGAGGACCATTGTGGTCAAAGAAAAGGAAGAAACTTGGTCAGATCCTGTTGTTTGCATTGCAGTATTTAATCTGTCACTTCTTAACATGGACAAATGGAAGCCACATGGTTGTATTAAAAAGTTAATCTCCATTTTTGTATCATCAATATCCGTAAGATCTTGTACACAGTTTGAGTGCTATGCTTAAGACTCATATTTAGTATTCCTATCTTGAAAGAATGAAACTTGTAGCTGGTGTCACAGTTATTTTTTTTTGAGGTTCAGAGTGTTCTTGATCTTATAGTTGGGCCTTAAAGATGAAACTTGGTATGGATATATGTGTTAAGTTTTTGTGTGAGGCCCATCTAGAAGATTTGTGTGGTTTTTTCTTGCATTTTCGAGTCTTTTGATTCCCTATTAAGTGGTGTAGATGTAGAGAGATTGTCCCATCTTTATTTCATTAGGGTTTTATGAGATGTTTCATGTGCAAGTTTCTTGAACGATGAAAAAGGACAAGCAACCAATGTTCCCTGCTGGTTCGGTTGGTCACATCGTGGTGCCGCTTTCCTCAAAGAGTTAGAGTGATGGTCAGCCGCGCCCTCCATTGCTTCCTCCTGATGATGATGATGATGATGATACCAAGCCTTTTGAGATTGTGTCTTATATCTCAACTCTCTAGAGGTTGTTTCAAGTAATTGGGCTATGGATTTTGAGAAGAAACTTACAGCTCTCATTGAAGCTGTGCTATTGATATCAAACAAGATGGGAGAACTCATTCTGCGTCTGCCTTGTAGACCATCATCTGAAGCTTCCTTTCATGCCGAACATGTTGTTCCTCCTGCACTCTCTCCGAAGGTTTCTGCTCCATTAGATCCCTTTGTTCCCATCCCTCCTGAGCAATGGCGTGATGATGCTGCTGCCTAAACCAAACGACGCCTTGATATGGGCGATGACGCTGCTGATTCTTCCAAGAAACCTTACAATCCATGAGGACCAGAAGCAAAGTCAAACTCTGATGACAAGCATGACCCGTGGGCAAATGGAACTAGTTCACTTTGGCATGCCATTGAGTGGGAGAAAAGCTCAAGACCTTTTGTTCATTTCTAGTGTTTTTTTCTTGTCTTTGTATATTTGAATTGGTTTGTGAACAATTTCAAAGTGTGCTCGTGGTATTTCAATTAAACAATTTTAAGTGTGGTTGATTTTCATAATTATTTCAGTACAATAACTATTCAGAGTTTGAAAAGGATGGAAACTGATTCAAGAATCTCTGAAAAGTCTTCATGTCCTGGAAAATGTTTGTGGAGTTATATGGTGTATAAGTTTTCTTTGGCAAGTCTTGATCTTGTGCTAAATAGCAATGCCAAAGGGGGAGAATGTTGGTATTTATCTAATGCTATTCAACACAAGTTTTTCTGGTCATGTTAGGAAAAGCTGAAGTAAGTCTAATCCAGTGTTTTTTAGTGTGGAGCATGATTAGAGGAATCAATGAGGTATCATACATAATTAACTGATTCTGTATAAGGTAATATCTTTATGATCATTATATGGTAACCTCATATCTGGTTGTGTGATTATATAGATTTGAATTTACTTTCCTATCTAGATTCTCAATCATGACTGATTTCTGGAATTATTCTTTGCTAAAAATATATTGACACTAGTATGACAAATGTTTGATCTTTGTGATTATTCTTCAATGCGTTTGATCTGGAGAATATGCAGGTTATGGTAATTAGTATACTAGTGTAGAATTGTGCATTGTTTATGGCATGATTTCTAAAATATATTTTGATCTTGCAGATTAAGAGCATTAGTTGAGGGGGAGATTTTCATCTCCTATAAATAGATAACTGTTTCATATCTAAGTGGGCGGAAAGCATAAGGTGTTTTAGTTCATGAGGTTTGATAACTGTGTGTTTACTGGTTGATATATTTGCAGGTGTGCATTGATCAAACATACAATTATCAAAGTGTGAAAGCTGCCGATTATGTTAGAAGACTGAGCAAAGCTGTGGTGAGAAGTGAGATAAGCTTGCTGTGTTAGATAGCTAAACTTTAGGCTATGTGAAAGAACTTGTAATAGTTGCTGTGTTGAAGAGCAAAGTCTTAGACTATGAGAGAGAGTCTGAACAAAATATAGTGTTAGTGAAGTGCACTACGATTGAGTGTAGAACTGAGTGATTCAATTATAGAGTGTGTAGATAGAAGAGGGTACACACTTGTGAGTAATCCTTGTGAGTAGTGTTTAGAACTACCTATCCTGTAAACGCTAATGTTAATATTAGTGAAATAATCTTATCTGGTGTTTTTCCCTTCAAAGAGGTTTTGCACCAGACTTTGGTATGTTTGTGTTTACTTAACATTTATTGCATCTCGATATTTTTATAGATCGGTAATCATTCTTCTCTATAGTGAGTTTGATTTAGTGTGGACTACTTTAAATGTCTCGCATCGATGTTTCCTCGTGGGAGTACAGTAGTGAACAAATCTTGTATTCGTGTCTCTGTTGTTTTAATTCATTAAAGGATTGAATCTACATATTCAATTCCTTCATACTTTTTTCCATTTGAATACTTTCATTTGGTAGCAGAGCAGGTGACCAGGTATACTTGGTGAGATCGATCCGTTCGGGAGTAATAGATAGAACATAAAGTTGCTATTAATCTGATCAATTGATATATTTCGGCAAATGATTCATCGGTAAGTCATTATGAGATTCTTGAGGTAAGAAACAAGTTTAATGCAAAGGTAAAATCTTATTTGTTGGAAGAAGATGATTTTGATGTGAATGACTTTAAGCGTTTACTTAAAGATGTTAAGATGTTAATTAAAAAGAAAAAGGTTTCCAAAAGGTGTTCAAAATCTACATCGGTTGACAAAAAAATATTGTAATTGTGGTGCTTTTGACCATTCTTTATGCAAGCGTGGTAATAGGTGTTCTGGATCAGAAATCAATGATGAAGTGAAGTCTCAAGATCAGCCATAACTCAGCCTCACGAGTCCTTTATTGATCATAACAAAAGAATATTTTACATTCATCAGGATTGAGACGTGATTCTAATCCCTAAACTGACTAATTCCAAGCATAAACCAGCCTTCATTGAGAAGTGTTCTCAAAATTATTCTTCTAGTTGTGTTGATAATTCTTATAAGATTAATTCCTCTTTTTATGTTACACCATCCTATAATCCAGGGCAAATCTTTGAATATGTAAAAGCCAAATATATTGTATTTTTTAACTGATCTATCAGATAGGCAAAGTAATTCATGGTATATCGACACTAGATGGTCAATGCATATGATCGGAGATAAGGGTTGGCTTGTGACTTCCACAGATAAGTTCATAAGTAGGTCAACAAAATTTGGAGATGATCAAAAAGCCGAGGTAATGTTAGGGGATTGTAAAGGATCCATTATTCCTCTCTTTTATGTTCTCTGTGTTGAAGATCTTCTTTCTAATGGTTTAAGTGTGGAGCAACTTATTTATAATTATGAGAATGTTACAGCAAAGTTAGATGTGTTCTTGATAAATATGGTAAACCACTAATTGGAGGACTGAAGGCTGAAGATAATTGTTATCATGTTTTGCCTACTGAATCAATTGATCTATATCCTTGTTTGAAAACAATGACAACTGATAATTTTCTTGAGTTTTGGCATAGGAGGTTATGTCATATTCATGTTCAGGATTTGCTAAAACTCACACGTGAGAATTGTGTAGTAGGGATGCATTCCTAAGTGGAAAGCATGCACTACCAGAAAAAAGACTATAGCCGACGAAATATCTAAAAACAGACCGACAAAATTTTTTTTCGTCGGCTAAAGTGGCATTTTAGCCGACGAAAAAAAAATCGTCGGCTAAACTAATTTTTTCGTCGGCTATAGTTAAATTTTAGCCGACAAAAAAAATTTGTCCGCTAAAGTGCTTTTTTCGTCGGCTATAGTATGTGAACTTTAGCCGACGAAATTTGAAAAGTTTAGCCGACGAAATTAGGGTATTTCGTCGGCTAAAGTAACTTTTAGTTATAAAATTGTACTATTGATATTTCGGTGTCCGATTGACTATTGTGATACCAATCTGGAAGCAGAACGGCCGTAGGAGTAAAACTCATCGCTTTGCCATGACATACAGGCTTTTTTGGCCATCCGAGTTCGTTTAAGGCTTCAAAATGAAGTTTTTCTAAACGCTTAATACACGAAAATGTCCATATCTACACCTATATGAGGTATTTTGGCCGAACCTTCAACACAACAAACACTCACCATAATGAGACGCAACTGTCCATCTAAAAATTTTGAGACATTTACCCCTCCATGATAGGTCTCCCCGTATAAATAAATAATGGTAAATAGTAGGCATGTTGTGATTCCGGTCATCAAAATTCATAAACAAAAATACGACCGTCAGATATCATCAATATGTTGTAATATATCTCTGGAAAAAAATTCAACTTTATATGATAAATTTAAGGACTTCATCTAGACGATCAATCTCGTAAGTCAAACCTCTATATTGTATTGACTGCAACTATCGGCACCGAGACTTTACCGGAATTACGTGATTTTTCAACCGTAGGCGTATTTCACCATTCCAGTCATATCTTATTTCACGACTTTTTTGCGTTTGAAGTTTTTACGTATAGTTTGTTTTAGAAACGAAACATTTACTTAAAGCTTAGTAACAAGTTATACAACATTAGTACGCATGTTGTGATTCCGATGATCAAAGTTGAGAAACAAAATTCCGACCGTCAGATATGATCATTATGTTGAAATATGTATATAGGAAAAAATTTAACTTAATCTGACAATGTTAAGGGCTCGATCCTTACGGTCAATCACGTAAGTCAAACCCCTTAATGCACGGAAACGGTCATTTGACCGTCTAAATTACGTATTTTGTCCGGACCTTCAACTGAAAATAGTTTCAAATCGATGAGACGCAACCAGTGGTATAAAAATTTTATGAAAAATAACTACCGGAGATAGGGCTACCTCTAGGGAGAAAGAATGGAAAATTGAGTTAACCGCAATTATCGGTACCGAGACTTTACCAGAATTACGTGATTTTTCAACTATAGACGTATTTCACCATTCCGGTCATATCTTATTTCACGACTTTTTTTCGTTTGAAGCTTCTACGTATAGGGTTTAGGGTTTTAGCCGACGAAATTAGGGTATTTCGTCGGCTAAAGTTAATTTTTCGACTAAAATTGTAAACTTTAGCCGACGAAATTTCGTCGGCTAAAGTTCAAAATTTTCTATATCTTTCATTTTTCTCCTCATCCTCCTCTTCATCTTCCCTCCTCCTCCTCCTCTTCATCCTCCCTCTCCTAACCTTCTCCTCCTCCTCCTCCTCCTCTTCATCTTCCCTCCTCCTCTTCATCCTCCTTCTCCTCCTCCTCTTCTTCATCTTCCTTCCTTCTCCTCCTCCTCTTCTTCATCTTCCTTCCTTCTCCTCCTCCCTCTCCTAACCTTCTCCTCCTCCTCCTTCAAATCCCTCCTCCTCCTACTTCTCTAAATTCTTCTCCTCTTTCCTCTCCTCTTTTCCTCCTCTTCTCCCTCTCCTAACCTTCTCCTCCTCTCCTCCTCCTCCTCTCCCTCTCCTAACCTTCTCCTCCTCCTCTCCTCCTCCTTACTCCTTTTTCGGTGTAAAAACGAAAAAGAAGTAAAAATTTTAATCAAAAATACAATAAATTAAAAAAGAAAAAAATATGAAAAAATTAAAAAAAAAACTATAGCCGACGAAATACCCTAAAATTCGTCGGCTAAAGTTTAAAAAAATAATAATAATTACATAAAAAATAATAATAATAACTTTAGCCGACGAATTTTAATAAAATTCGTCGGCTAAAATTAAAAAAAAAAACTATAGCCGACGAATTACCCTTAAATTCGTCGGCTAAAGTTTTAAAAAAATAATAATTACATAAAAATAATAATAACTTTAGCCGACGAATTTTAATAAAATTCGTCGGCTAAAGTTAAATAAATAAATAAAAATAATAGCTATAGCCGACGAATTTTAATAAATTTCGTCGGCTAAAGTCTAGAAATTAAGCGACGAAAAATTTATTTGTCGGCTAAATAAATGACTTTTAGCCGACGATGAACAGTAATTTCGTCGGCTATAGTGTTGGCCGACGGATTTTGCCCGACGACTTCTTAGCCGACGACGTGTCGTCGGCTAAGACTTTAGCCGATGAAATTTAAGGTTTAGCCGACGAAAAAATTTCGTCGGCTAAAGTGGTTGTTCTGGTAGTGATGATGGATTGTGTAATGGCTAAAAATAGGTTTTCTCACAAAAACATTGGTGATGAGTACTAAGCATCTTGTGAATCCAAGATCGAAGCCTCTTGATTATCCATGATAAGGAGTTTTTTTGTCTGGCTGAAGGACTAAAAACTCAAGCACTTGTTGAGAGGTAAATCAACTTTTAATGCTTTATTTGTTTTTTTATTGTTTTTTTATGTTTTTTGTGTGTGTACATATTAGAGTTAAAAAAATAATAAATTGAAGAAAACTCAAAATTCAACTAAAACAGTGGTTTTCCAGAAACAGTCTGCCAACTTTGGCAAGCCGCGGTTTTCAGATCAAAAGACCTAAGAATGTGTGCTTTATATCAAAGTAAGGATCTCTAAGTGTAAATTCTATAGGATTTTACAGAACTCAATTTGGAGGCCCAAGTCATTCTCAGTCTGATTTTGAGGACAGTAAGGTTACTGTCAAAAAAATCAGATTTTGTGTAAACAGCTGGAAAGAGACCATGATAAAGAATACTTCTGCATAAGATATAGAAGAAAGCCTTATATTATTAAAAAGCTAGTTGAGTCAGCTTCAACTTCATTTTGAAGCATTTTTTACATTTCGACAGTGGAACTTATTTGAATTCAAGTCTAAATGGCTAAAGTTCATTCTGCATATTGTTCTTTGGAATTTTGGTTTGTGTTCTAACTTTGCAGGGCTGTAACTTTCAAACCGCTGAGAGTTAGAATGTGATCTACATAAGCAAAGAAATCTAGCAACGTAAGTTTCACATAAATATGAGAGCTTGGTTAGTTGATGCTAACTCTGAAAGTTATGGGGTCTGGAATATGGGTTGATGAAGCAGAGTCATGGCTTCAAAAGATGATTTTCCTTTTTGCTGCTCTGGAATATTTCATAAAAAGGAGAACTAGTACTACTTTCTCATCTATATTTGTTAGCATTTGTTCTTGATTTGTTGCAATTGTTCGTTATTACTATACAGATGAACTTAGCTTGTCCATATTGTATCTATTGCATTGATTGATGATGTCATATATCTGAAGTGAAATGCAAGTTGGCATTGGTTATCTTATTGAGGAAAAGGATGATATACTAGGAATATCTGTGTGACCTCCATCAATCATGAGAACGATCTTTGAAAAGTGCTGAAAAATAACTAAGTTGAAGACTTCATATTGGTGTTAGTGATGTTGTCAGGACCCATCTTTGACTAATCTCCTTAACACGAGGTAAATCCTGCGAGATCGACTTCAAAGGAGATGTTACTGTCACCACCTTTGAAATGAATAACCATTTGCCTACTTTTAACAAACACACCTTGATCCTTTATGTTATTTTTAATTTTGTGACTGCACCCGCGCAATCGATTGGGCTGCCTACGTACCATATAAAAGGGATCAAACCACTTGTAATTCAACTATTGCTTAACAAACCACTTTATCGATTCAATTCGTAAAGGCCAGTAAACTCACCATAGCCAACCACTACCGTAACACTCAGATTCTTCATTCCTTACCAAAATCATGCTATGATATTCTAGATGACTTGAATTAACCAAACAATGGCAAACCATCACCTCTACTGCATATACAGTAACTGCACACACACGCTGTCCAAAAACAAATTCGTCAAAACTGAACCAATACCAAAATCATGCCTCTCAAATCACTTCATCAATACCATATACTAATTCAAAAGCTAGAAACTAAAGAAACAGCCGCCACTGCCGCTGTGCGCAGCATCACCTCTTTTATGGTCCTCAGATATATTTATGATCCAAGTTAAAATGATAATTGTTAAAGGATTTATATATCTAATGAGGTTTGAAAATACATTACGAATATAACACTTTATGCTTCTATCAATGATCCTCTAATTAGGCCTACGCGAAGGGAAAAACCAAGAACACCATATGGCCGTACTGGTCCACCCTTCAAGCCATCGATGGTTGAAGCTCAAGATATCAGACTGCGATCTCTTCTCCTTCACCTCACAAGCGCCCACCACAATTTCTGATTTGTATGGACTGCCAACTAGAGAGAATCAACTTGTCGACACGACCCACACATAGAAGCAGAACTACATTTGGGGTTAGTAAGGTTGTAGCCTGGACGAAAATAGAATCTACAAAAGTATGGGTGCTATTATTATTATTATTATTATTATTATTATTATTATTATTATTATTCAGTTAGTTTAGTTGCCTAATGACTGTTTTGTTTTTATTATGCTCAGTGGTTCGACACCTGTGTTTCGCCTATTTTATCTTCATCTTTCTTCCTACTTTCTTTCTCCTCTCTTTCCCACAATTTCTTCCGAAGTTTTTTTTGAATAACGAGAGCTAGAACGGCAGCTCTCATGTCATAATCATTAATAAAACTTCAGAATATAAGGGGAGGACATAATACCTAAATCTCATGATGTAAGAACACCCTAACAATAAATTAGGCATGTCTATAAAACCTATACATTCTAGCAAGCACCATTTAGCAATAAGTGCATCATTAGCTACCCCATTTGCTTTATAATTTTGACGACATAGCAGAAAAATACTGGTCATACAAAGTCATAAAATTAGCTTTCCGACTATGATGCCACTTGAAATCACCATTACCAGTAACCTTAAGTTTCATCTCGTCACTAGGAGGCTACGACCATTTGATAAAACAAAGAACTCACCGCCTCATTAGAACAAAAATAGCACGATACGTGCACTTACCGGGACATAGCCCACTAGTAACCACTTCTAACAAACAATAAAACAAAAACCAAAAGGAATACTTATGAAGGCATATCTCTTTAATGGTGACTTATTTCAGCAACTAACCAAATTAACACTACGAAAATAAAATACTAAACCAAAGGAGAGATAAATACCCAGATTGGGCTAACAGTCTAACTCCAGGCCTTGAAGCCCAAAGCCCCACAGAGATCCAGCTGCCCATCCACCTTGGCCCAAATCAATGGCAGCATTTCCACCACCTCCCCGTCGTCGATCTCTATCACGCCGCAACAAATCCAAACGCTGACAGAGCCAGCGACCGCCTCGATCCTCCACTGTCCCATTCTAGATCTAGATTTCCAACCCACGCTGAAGCCACCACAAGCCAACTTCCTCTTCACCAAATCCATATCTCCTCCCCGCCACCATCCACAACCCCTCGGCAAATCAAACTCCAAACTAGAAATCCAGAGGTCGATCGACTCATCAAACCACCGAACCCGTCTCACCCTCCACCACTCACAGCCTCGCTCTAACCCGGATCCAAGACCACTCCGATCTCGATCCACTGCCTTATAGCCGCCACCAATTGAACCATATATAAAACGCCTGACTCATTCAGGGAACACATATCCCGTCCGGCCACCCCACACGAACGCTGACGAGGCTAGAGGCCATATATCACCACTGTCGGACAGGCGAATAAGGGGCCAAAACCTCGATCTAGGGTTAGCGTGCGTGGAGGAGTGTTCTTTTCCTTGGGGTTTTCTTCTGAAGTTTTAATTGTTTTTGTTTTCTTTGTCTTTTTTTTCTACTGTTCCCCATTATCTTTTTTTCTAATTTTCTTTTCTATGTTATTTTTTTCTTACAATCTCTTCAATTAATATTTTTATGCCTTTTCATTTCCTACTCATCCCCTATTTGTTTTCCTCCCTCTTTTCCTTTAGTTACAACAAATTCTAATGCAATTTCTTTTGTTGTTTGAATTTTCTTAGCATTTTTTATGCACTTAAACCATCCAAACCCATTTTTAATTCACGGTTTCGCCGCTGCCCACACATGATCACTTAGGCCCGTCTGACGATAGCAAAAGGGCTTGTTGCCGGACAGGGAGACGAAAACTCTGTTTACCCTCTAGTGTGTGCAGGCGCGTAACACGTTCAACCCTCTGTTTACTCACACATGATCATTTAGGTTAGTCTGAAAACAACGAAACGGCTTGTCGCCAGACGAGGAAGAAAACTCTGTTTACCTTTTAGTGCGTGCAGGCTAGTTCAGTCCTAACCTTCTTTCTATATTTACCCTTGTGGACAGTCTTAGTTTAGAGTGCAGTAGAAGTTTCTTTTTTGAGAAAATTATACAAACAGTACACCAACTTTGCTCCACTGATAATTAAGGTGTCTGAACTTTGTTAAATAACACATTAGTATATGAACTAACAAGTTAAGCCTAATTTTCGTACATGCCTCACCGTTAAATGTTATTGTTTTTTTTCTGAGATCTTTTTTTTTAGATTTTTTTCTTTGTTTTAAAGATGATCAAATGATTTCACTCATACCCCCATGATGACTCGAACCCATGACTTCGTCAATAGGTAGTAGATGCGCTTGAGATTTCTCTTTTACCAATTCTCTAATTAACTTTTCTTAGTCTTTTACTAGCAAACAACTATCCAGAATTTTTTCTCCCTCATATACCAGCAAGTAACAATCCACAAAACAGAAGTTAAATTGTAATCAAAATAATTTTTCTTCTAGATGTCAAATAAGTATATTTTTCTTTGATCGTTAACACCTTAATTAGAAAAAAATATCATCTTTAAAAGAAAAGAAAATTAATGTGTGAATTTGATACCGATTTGATACCTAAAAAAGATCATCTTTCAAAGAAAGAAAAAAAATCTAAGAAAAAAATTAACTTTTAATGATGTTATAACGGCATGTACGAAAATTAGGTTTAACTTACTAGTTTATGTACTAATTTATTATTTAACAAAATTAATACACTTTAATTATAAATGAAGCAAAACTGGTATACTGTGTGAAATTTTGCTTTTTTAATTAGTTTTCTTTACAAAAAAACAAAAAAAGCAAAAACCGTTAACGCAATTTACTATTGGCAAGGGTGTTTCGTCACTCACCATTCTGGTACACTTTTAAAATAATCACTGACACCAACCTTATAGGACCGTTAGGGATTCGAATTTTGAAACCCCAATCCTTCGATTCCTTCCCGTCTCCCCAGAAATGACCATATCAAGCAACAAACAGTCCATCTCTCCTAAACCCCAACCAACTCAATTCGCTGCCATGAAGAAAACCCTTCCTTCGACCACGGCGTCATCGCCATCGGCGTCTACATCATCCTCAGTGAAGTCAAGCAGCACCGGTACTCCGGTGGAGGAAGACCGAACCGAAAGCTGCTACTACCCAGGTTGCAGAAAAGACGCCAATTGCAACTGTGACATATGCTTGGACAGCATCAATGCCACTCTTGATTTGATGCCCTTTAGTGTCCAGAAGAGCTCTCTGACCAAGTTCTCGTCTTCGAGGCCGGATCGACCCAAACACAGTCTTCAACACACACCAATCTCCTTCGACGCTTCGGTTTTGTCGACCCCCATATCTACCACTCCTCCGTTTCAAGCTCCTCCGGATCTTAAGCCTAATGCCAGATTGGATTTTGGGGAGAGTTTGGTGGAGAAAGATGAGGGGAGGAGATGGGGTTTTGGGTCGTGGGATTGTTGGAAATTGATTCTGGGGTTGAGCTTGGTTTATGTGGTGGCTTATGGGTTTTATTCTAATTTGGGGTCTGAGGTTTTGAAACCTGTTTTGTCTGCTGAGATTGTGAGAAATGCTGGTGAGAAATCTTTTGTTGTGCAAGATTTGAATGGGAGGTTGAGGTTCTTGCAGAAAGAGATGCAGGGTCTTGTTCCTGGAAAGGTTTCTAATTGCAGCTATCCTAATTCGCTTTGGGAAATTACTCAGGTTCTTGTTCAGCTAAAGATTTTGTTTCTTTCATCAATCTTTTATCTGCAACCCTTTTTAGCTATATTCTAAACTTGTGATCTGACATCAATTAGGATGGTTTGCTTCTGAGTTCACATTGTAAACTGTTCAAATCTGCCATTGAGGAGGTGAGCATATGGGGATGGCCTTTGCAGACTGCAGGGTTGCTCACTACTGGGTTTTCGTCTCGGTCTTTCACAATCTTATCAGGCAGAGTCACAGAGGTATAGCTCAAAACTTTCAGTGTATAACCCTCATCTTTAACTAATGCGTAAACCTTTTGTACTTGTCTTTAACCCCCTTCTCTCTTGTGGATGAATAGTGGTCGGATGGAAAGGTTGGCTATGTTATTCGAAAGGAAAACTCTTCCTGGGTGCAAAGAAATTGGGGTGCCTCGGCAGTGCAGTCAGATCCCAATACATGGCTTCTTGAGTATCGACGGAGCTCAGTATCTGACAACCAAAGATTAGTTTCAGCAGTACTTTCTTTCTTGAAGTATAAACTTTCAAGAGCACTTGGAAACATTAAGCAGAAGTTTTGGCTGCCCTCTGCTTTTGGAAACAACCGATACTACGAAGTTACTGTTGAATACAACATCAAAATCCCAACCTGAAAAGTCAGTGGATTATAACAGAGGTTCCATCTCTTCTCAGCAGATATCATGATCTCATATCTTGTGAGAAGCCTAAAAAAGGATTCCAATGTTTTGTTTGGTCTGTGGAACCTGTTGAGCTTAATCATTGACTCGTTTTTCTTATGGATAGTTCAAAATGTATATTTTGCCTAGCTGATGGAAGAGACCAATTTCTACATGGGATTATGAATGAATCCAGAATTCCAGATAGATGTTAGTTTAATATTTTGGTTATTTATATATGTCTGTTGTGGTTATGTAGTCATGTTTACCAGTAACCATGTTTGTAATGATGAAACCTAGTGCTATCTCTGACAATAATCTCTCTATCATACACCTTCGAAGCCAACTTCATGAAATTATGGAAATCTTCACAAATCCTGAGATTCTTAACTATGCAAATGCAAGAACCTTTTTTTGCACTTAGCAAACCAAAAGAAAGAGACAACTTCTCACTGTGCCAGAGAATCACTTCCTTCTTTTCCTCTTCTATATCAACCAAAACGTTACATGTAGCTCACTAACTACCTCATTTAACTTCTCATAGGTCTGATCTGCTTGTTTATGACTTCTATCTGCCATTAAAAACTCATGTACCTCATTCTGTAGTTCTATCCTGCTGCATCCCCTCTGCTTTGAGATGCCTCTGTTTTTCATTATATTCCTCACCATACCAGCTTCCTCCCATCTTCTTTCTTTTGAGGTGCCAGGGGCATTGTCTCAATAACCTTCAAGAGCTTCTCTCAAGAGATTGGCACGGCCAAAGTGGTCAACCATGCAGCCATAGTGCTTGAGTTGAGGAGTGATATTGTACTGATTCACCATTGATTCAAAGATCTGTCGACCCTCCTCAACTAACCCCGCATGACTACAAGCATAAAGCACTCCCACAAATGTAATTGCGTTGGGCTCTACATTGGCAAGTTTCATTAGATTGAAGAAACTGAGTGTGTTACTAACATCCTCATTCATGGCAAAGGCACTGATCATAGTGGTCAAAGATATCACATTTCTTCGTGCTCTTTCCAAGCTTCGACATTTCGCTTACATATCAATGAGGGCATTGTTGACGGACACAGCTCCACCAAATCCATTCTTATCAACATATAAATGAACCCATTTAGCTTGATCCAGTGCACCAAGATGAGCACAGGCTGAAATGACACTCAACATGGTGACTGGCTCAGGTCTTAATCCCGAAACTTCCATTTCAGAAAACAATCTAAGTGCCTCTTGAGGTTGATCACTTTCAGATAACCAGATATCATAGCACTCCAACTGACCAAGTCATTCTGAACAATTTGATCAAAAATCTTGCGTGCATCCTCAACCCATCTGACGTTTGAATACCCGGAAACCATGGCAGTTGCCACTACGAAATTTCTCACTGACGTCTTCTCAAACAACTTCTGAGCCAAATCCATAGAACCACTACAGGCATACATGGCGATAAGAGCACTCTGTATATGAGTCTACCACAACATCATTCTCCTCTATGAAGTCATGGATTGCCTTCCCATAAGTCAACTTCCCAGCACGTCCGCAGGCAGAAAGCATTGTCGAAAGAATCACCTCATCAGGCTTCACGTCCGAATTCTTCATCTCCTCAAACTGGTGGAAAGCAATGTCGTAATGCCCACTCTGACAGTACCTGTTTTTTTGGCAAACTGACAGTACATGTTTGACATGAAAAAATCTCAATACCTATCTTTTTTTAGAGAGAATCAAAGGATTTCACTCCTACCCATATGGTGACTCGAACCTATAAGTTCGTCAATAGTTAGTGGATGCGCTTACCACTGCGCTATAACCACTTTGTCAATACCTGTCTGTTAGTAACCTCCCTTAGTTTGTAATCTCTGCAGTATCGATAAAATCTTTCTTAGTGTTGACATGCCTTATATACTATGCCACCAACCATAATTGACACCCTACTTATGGGCCCACGAGATGTAACGAGACCCGGCCGTGACATGCATTTTGAGGCCTGAAGAATAAGCTACGCAACGGTACCAAAAACGTGTCAATCTGTTACCCGGAAGTCACAAACTCGACCTCACCAACATGCTCCCTCACAACACATCAAAGGCTAACAAAGGAGACTCTAGTCCCACATTGAAGATATTGTAAAGGGTGAAGCCTCCTTCTGCTATAAAAGGAGGCTCCTCCCCACTCACTCATGAGATCATCAACACTACTATCATTACTACTACTTGTAATAATTTAGGAAACCACCAAGGCACCCAACATATAGTACATATTAACTGGATGTAGCCTTGCCCACCAATGGTAAGGTGAGCCACTATAAACCTTGTGTCCTCTCTAATACCGCTATTAACATACATGTAGATACTATCGTATCAACATTGACGCCATCTATAGGAAGCCGCTATAAAAAAAACCTCGTCAAATTTCTATGAGGTTTGAGGCAAGGCAGTCAACGCCACTACTAGAGGTCAACCCTATCCACTTGGGCACTTGGAGTCGGAGCTGACACCTGGTCAACGCTAGTGCTCGGTCAAACAAAAATGAGCAATGATGAATGAGCTATGAGGGCTATGCTTCACTTTAACCGCCAACCCAGTAGTGGCGTATTCCAGAAACAAAAAGGAGTAACGGCTTGTAAAGATAAAAAACAAATCGCTGTTTCAGAAAAGCGACTCTCATCATCTCCTGTCGCCGCTCCATCTCGCCGCTCAGCCGTCATCACTCCGAAAACCCGGTCTTCAAACAACCCGCTCTTGTAGCATCATAGTTAGCGGTTCTCTCCAACAGTAACAGGGGCAAGAACGAGAGAAACATCGGCACATTAAATCACTGTCAAACAGCCCCAAAGTCAGTCTAGCGACACCAAGAACGGCTTAGTAGCGACCTCTGAAGCACAGACACGTCTATTAAAGGAGTGTCGGAGTGTCAGACACTCCCTGACACGGTGTCTAACACGTCACGTGGCGTGTCCTGAAAATTTGACTTTTCGACACTTCTCTGACTTGTTGATGACACGTCACGTCTTTGTCGACAAGTCTCTGACACGCCACGTTGTCGATTTGAGAATTTTCACCAAAAAAATCAAAACCTAAATTGCAAAAGGCAGTAAGCCACTAAGCCGCACCTCACCTAAAACACAAATAGAGAAACACAAAGAGGGAGCGCGAGTTCCGACGCCCAGCTTCGATCTCTGCACTCTGACGCCCAGCTCCGGCAGCCAACCTTCGAGTTGGGATGGCTAGCGAGACCTTCGACAGTAAGTCACTACGCCGCACCTCACCAAAAACTCAAATAGAGAAACTTAAAGAGGGAGGCGGGTTCTGATGCCCAGCTTCGACCTCTGCACTCCGATGCCCAGCTCCGGTGGCCAACCTTGGAGTTCCGACGACAAGGCAAGACCTTTGACCTCCGCGCTCTGACGCCCAGCTCCGGTGGCTAATCTCCAACCTCCGAGCTCTGTCCTCAAAAACTTCTTTGATCTGTGAAAACTCTTCCCGTAAGTTCATATCACATGATTCACTACATCTCATCCTCTTTCATAATTATTGTTCCAGAATCTAGAATCTGTGGGGAATGTTTGATTGTGTGAACTGTGAAGTCATGATTTTGTTGAAGTATATGTTATGCACATTTAGACTTAATTAAACTAGTTTCTGCCCAACTTTAGACACATTTGTTAATTCTCTTTGATGTTATTTGTTAGAATTATGCAATAGAATAGATTCAGAACATTATTTTGATAATATAATTGATTTCTTTCATATTTTGATGTATTAAAAATATATAAATATATTATTCTATTTTCCTTGTTAATATCCAGTTTTTAGGTTTTACGATATCCTCGTGTCGCGTGTCCATTCCGTGTCGGTTTGCGTACAACGTAGGTAGCGACGAACAATGACATCTTCAACATCGCACTCATCCGCGACAACGCCATTTGATCACAACGGGGACACCATGTAGTGGAATCACCAGCGGAATACAAAGAGAGAAAGGACTGAACTCAACATCTCGTCATTGGCGGATCAAAAACAGAGAGACCCAACCCGCTGCTTATCATTGGCGGCGCTTAAGCAGCGTTTTTCCATCCCTTGGGCAGTATCGTTCAACCGCTGATACATACAACGTCACTTGGGTTGTAGCGTTCAACCAAGCCAGCTCATAAAGCGGCAGCTTGTCCATCAACAACGCCATCAACACATCCTCATCGTCATCAAACAACGGCTTCGACATCTACAGCCGCCAACAGTGTTGAGATATATATCCCACATCAGGAATATGGGACCTTGCCTGTGGGTATATAAGGGTTTGGGTTACTCTCTCTATTGCCAATTGGTTTTGGAGTTGAACCCCAGACTACTTTATCATGATATCAGAGCGGGTTGCCCACATACACGTGTGAAGCCCAAAGGTCACACGAACTCCACGACCACCCAAGTTGTTGTCCACGTGTTAGGCTTAAAGATTCGCCACACGTGCGGGGGCGTGTTGAGATATATATCCCACATCAGAAATATGGGACCTTGCCTGTGGGTATATAAGGGTTTAGGTTACTCTCTCTATTGTCAATTGGTTTTGGAGTTGAACCCAGACTACTTTATCAGTAGCATCTTTGTTCAGACAACGACATCTCTCACTGCTCATCAATAGCGGCACAACGCCGGCAAGCGGTCTGCCATCAGGAAATCCGCTGTCCATGACAACCGCTGCTCAATCCACCAACGTCCTCTGAGAAAACCGCCACTTGACTTGGTACCGCTGCTCACAATCTTTGCCAAACCGCTTGGCACTCCACCGCTTGGATCCTCTGCTACTTGGTTCCACTAGTTCAACTGCAGCCCGAGTCGTTCTGTTGCCTCATCGAGCCTTCCAATCATGCGCACCCGGTCAGCCGAGTCACACCGCCCAAATTGCACAGCCGCTCACCACTCTTCAAGCAATCCGCTTTAAGTTCCCAAAAGCTGGTGTGCTAGCGCACCTCAAAATTTGCTCTGGACACCCCAGGAAGAAAGAATAAAACCGCTGCCAATGGTCCGTTTGCAGCTATACCAAGCTGTTTCCCCGCCAACACCAGACCGCCATCTCTAACTCTACCACCAATACCTGGGTCATCAGCTCCAGAAAAGTATAGTAGCTCTTGGCATTCATATATGATTATGTGGTGTACGTTTAAAGCATAAAAACCATTTGTGTGTGGTTGTATCTTGTTTCAAAGTTTTTACCGAGTTCAAACATAATTATAACCACACATATATAATGTGTTGCTTAAACGCACTCGTCCACAAGAAGCCTAGCTATTCAATTTGACTCAATTTATGTCCAACAGCTAGATGACCGCTTATACATACGTGTACATATATTAGCTACACATACGTCTTCGATTTGAAAAATCACATTGAAATATAAAGGGAACATGGTTCTTAGCCCCTAAAGCGGCACATTTCAATTGCATGGTAAAGATGTCTTTCAAATTCGCATATCAATTTCAAATTTGCATCTCACTAGCACACTCGCTCACGTTTATATATGCATGAATTCGGCTAGAATCACCATTCGAATGCAATAACCATTCAAACATTACTAGCATGTCATATAACTGTCGTATAAAAAGCATGTCATATAACTGTGAACCGCTGCTAATCACCGAATCTCATTTTTTCCTAAGCAAAACCGCTCTACAGTGGACAAGGCCACGACGACCTATTGGCGACAGTCCCCCTACTAAAGGAAACGTCATACTTGGACAACTATAGTGTGACTCGAGGATTTGAGCAAATTGTCACTTCTTGACATAAGATAAGTAAAATATTATATCTTAATACGAGCTCTTGTAAAGAGCTAATGCTAATACCATGTCATACTATTACATGCTCTATCACTTTCAAGCATGTCTAGCTACAACATAGCATAAAAACAGTTATCATGCTTCAATTGTCGAATAATGTGCCACTTAACACACTTAACAAATGTCATATTAGCTAACAACATTACTATTTGCCATGCCATGCTTCTATTTATTGAAATAAACATGAGGTGATCACTTAAGCAAAATCATATGATACTTAGAAATGTTGTAATACTAAGACTTTCAATTATAATATGATGGAGTTCAAAATTGTTAATCGGGTTCGACCCACAAGCAAAACCTATCCGCTTACACAACCAACTTGCAAAATACCTCCATCATGTTTTTGTTAAACATTAACCATTACCTCACCATGCTTCCTATAATTGGAACACCTGCTATTGAATTAGCGAAGTTTGTATGTGTATACACTACTTATACCGCTTGCTAAATGTTATTTGCATCACTATGAAACAAATATCCGAGCAATCCCTAATTAACTAGTGGAAATCAGGGACTTAGGCAAATTTCCATGCCGAAATGAAAAATGTGTGAGCGTGGATCCGTCCACCAACATTCAAAGCCCGGGGACTTCTCGACACACAATACTTTCAATTATTTCACTTTTTATGATGTGTACAAGTAGTGAAAGAAGTATGATTACATCTTACTCATACCGATTGTTAAATCTTACTAGCGCTATCATGTCACAATGCACATGTTCAAATTTGTAATGCTACTATGTTAAGCCCGGGAACTACTCGGCAAGTAAGGTTCAGCTTCTTCATTATTTCAATGCCCGAGAACTACTCGGCAAGCACATACCACATTTTTGTGACACGTGCACGCTACACATTAAATGAGATTTCCCTAAATATTATTCTTGAGCGACCAAAAATAAAGATAATCGCTCAACGATTTAATGTTGAACAAAAATATGGCGACTTTCTCATGTCATACAACAAAGAATCCGCTTAAGACCATCTTCACACACGCTAACGATGTTTATCCGCTAAGACATGGCGAACCGTTTGCCAATCCCTCGTAAATACGTGATGCCTCCTCTAGGATAGACTAGCGATGTTTGTCCGCTAAGACATGACGAGCCGCCATACTGACAATGTTTATCTGCTAAGGCATGACGAACCGCTCGTTAACATCCTGTTGCATACGAGATGTCTCTTCTTAGAGTGATTAGCGATGCTTAACCGCTAATGCATGACGAACAACTCACTAAGATCCTTATTTGTCAAGAAATATCAAAACGTCAACACACAAGCTGGCAACCCACCCACTCGCTGTGGAAGGCATCACAAATTTCATACGTATGACAAAACTTCCTCTAGTTGAATACTAGGGACGATCATCTGCTACAAAACTCAGGGAGATCGGAACAACCGTCCATAGAAGGTTAAAAACGACTCACCATTAACTTCTCACTGGCGATACATCAACGCCAACAATTTGCCTCACTCTTCAGGAGACCCTCGCTGATTGAGAGGATATAGGGAGACCGGAACAACAGCCCCTTGAAGGTTAAAAACGACTCACTGTTACCTTCACACTGGTGATATATCAACACCAAGAATTTACCTCACTCTTCGGGAGACCCTCGCTGACTGAGAGAACAAATGGGCAGCCCTAAGATATGCAAAGCGATGATCAACCGCCAGCACAGGCGATAATCAACCGCTAAATGCGTAAACGCACCACCAGTGAAAGACCCGTCACCAAGACGAGCTACTTGTAACCACCAGTAAAACCCTTTGAGCCACCACACCCAAGTTTAAAGGACTCCTTAGCTGTGGAGAGATGGACTCCGAGGTACCCGCTAGCAAATGTGACAGTCATGACTTAAATTATACCTCATCACATATGAGAGAATAGCGACGCTTAACCGCTAGGGACTCATTCCAATATTCATGGGACCCATATCATGATTTTTGAGATCCTAATGAAGACCATCCGTTAAAGACATCCGCCAGTAAAACTGGAACATGGATAAAACCGTTAGCATAACTGCCAACGGTTACCCTCACAACATGTGAATGACTAGTGAAGTTCAACCGTTGAAAAAATTACCTCACCATGTGAAAGAACAGCAAAGGCAAGACTAACCGCCAATCAACTTGCCTCATTATGCAAAGAGAACGACAAAACGTTCACAATTAACCAAGCACCAAGCGGTTCTCCGTAACGCGAGAGTCAGCAACCCCTACCACTCAGTTAGTGGTTAGCACACACTTGGCAATCGCTCACTCAACGTGCAACTAGCACTCATTCAGCAAGCGGACAACGTTCATCCACTGGTCATTCAGCAAGCGGACAATGTTTGTCCACTGGACATTCAACAAGCGTCTAACATTGACCCGCCAAGACATTGCAGCAACCGTTGGGTTTTGTCAACAAGATAAGCCGCTAGACTCTGGAAGCCATTTGAAGACCCCTTTTTTTAAGGAATTCAGGGACTAGTAGGGGTTGGATGCCACCGCGGTGTCACTTATGCTTGGTGAAAATGATTTCAACTCTCCAAGCAAGAAGTGTCTCTTACTCGGAGACTTGTTGACATGCCATGTATACTATGCCAGCAACCATAATTGACACCCTACTTATGGGCCCACGAGACATAACGAGACCCGACCGTGGCATGCATCTTGAGGCCTGAAGAACAAGCTACGCAACGGTACCAAGAACGTGTCAATACGTTACCCGGAAGTCACCTACTCGGCCTCACCAACATGCTCCCTCACAACACATTCAAAGGCTAGCAAAGAAAACTCTAGTCTCACATTACAGATATTGTAAAGGGAGAAGCCTCCTCCTATAAAAGGAAGCTCCTCCCCACTCACTCAAGAGATCGTCAACACTACTATCATTACTACTAGTAATAATTTGGGAAGCCACCAAGGCATCCAACATATAGTACATATTAAGTGGATGTAACCTTACCCACCGATGACAAGGTGAACCACTATAAACCTTGTGTCTTCTCTAATACCGCTATTAACATACATGTAGATATTACCGTATCAACACTTAGGTCATAGCAACTCTTTCAAATTCCCTCAATCACATATACATAATTACATATCACCTCAACCTTAATCGAATTCCTTCAAGCATATCCGTATCCACTCAAGCATAATCATGTTTTCCTCATGCAAGTAGTAGCTTGTCGCTAAAGAGAAGTAGATGTTCAAGCAATTTCCTTCAAGTTGTTCGTTAGTAGTAGGAAAGAAAAAACCAAACAGCATAAGGACAATATTGTCTACTTAAAGTTACAATAAGGTTACTTCAATTTCATAAATGGATGGATGAGATTTGATCGGTATACCATACACATCAGCACTGCCAAACTCAGATGTTTTTTATACTAAAATACAAAGAAAAACTACATGGAGCTGCCTCTGGGGAAGCCTACACCAATTTGGTCAAACAGAATCCTTCTTCCAATAGACCTGGGCAAAGGTTGGGTCTAGTCTCGTCTTCATGTTATTGAATGTCCTAAATTTGTTGTGGCATTTGCTGTAAAGTTTGCTTCCCTATATATGTGATTGAAGCTGATCTCTTAAAAATCTTGTGCTAATGTTTTAATGTCTTCTATAACCTGCTGGAGCCTTCATAGGGTGTTGATTTTGTCATTCACTGCATCAATAATAAGTTTGGAGTCACCCTCTACAATGATTCTTCTCGGCCCATTGTTCTTAGCGATGAGGATGCTATCTCTTAGTGTTGTCGCTTCAATTGTGGGAACTGAGGCCTTCCCAATGTTCTTTGATGAAGTAATAATCGGTACACCTTCAGAATTCCTGATGATGGTACCACAAGCTCCAGAAGAGGAAATCATCGAGCCATCAAAGTTTACTTTGAGAGTGGATGCAGGAGGTGGATGCCATTTAATTAGACCCGAAGATATTAATTTACATGTTCCCTCAAGTTGCTGGAAGACAACATTCAATATCAGTATGCCAAATAGTAGAAAATAAAGTGCAATCCAATAATCCACCTCCTTCAATATGTATGCTAGTTTAGTTCCAATCTGACGACTCTGTGAGTTCCATTATTCTAAGAAAACCAAAAAGCCATAAAGAAAACATTTTGGCAATGTTGCCGATCCAAACTACCATAACAAAACATCATCCAACAAACAGACACAACAAATCTATCTTAGAAAGCACCACCGCGGAGACGAAGGACAAGGTGGAGAGTATACTCCTTCTGGATGTTACAATCTGCAAGAGTCCGGCCATCCTTCAGCTGCTTTCCGGCGAAGATGAGCCTCTGCTGGTCAGGGGGAGTCCCCTCCTTGTCTTGGATCTTGGCCTCGTGTCAGAGCTCAACCTCGAGGGTGATGGTCTTGCCGGTTAGGGTTTTCACGAAAATCTGCATGGTTGCGTTTGAGAATTCTCAATCTTGTGATAGAGACAAGGAGTAGAGGAGCTGATAAGGCTGACTACATGTACACCTTCTCCTAATCAATTTTGAAGACCTAAAGGGACGAGGAGGACAACAACTCGAATATAGTAAAACATTAAGGGCGCGTTCGGTATAGTTTCGAAAACGTGTTTTGCGTATTATAAATCCAAAACAACGCGAGATCGCGTTCGGTGCAGCAGAATCTTAAAACAGCAAAAAATCTGTCATAAATACAGATTTGATTTTGCTCTATCTTTTCCAAAACAATAGATTGGCGTATCCACTATTCTCTGAAAACTGAATCCAGAATTTGTGGAAACGCGGGGTACTGATTTCACGAAAAAAAAAGACGACAAAGAGAGGAATGAAAGGCGGGATTACGCGGGCGGGGATTCAATTTTTGCTGGGTGACTCTATATATTCGTTGATTCCTTATTCTCTGAGAATCAGATCTCAGTCTCGTTCGTCGTCTTCAACAAATAGAGTTGTTTTGGACTATAGGTATCAAATCTTTCTCTCAATATGAATTCACTGCAATCCGATCTTCTCCTTATTCTGATTTTTTTTCTTTTCTGAATTTGCTTCCATTCTTCTTCAGGATACAAGGCTTTGTTTAGGCTGTACTGTCTGCACTGCAATTGGTATGAAAAAGCTCTTTGTTTTGATTACTGTGTCGATCATTGCCCGTATTTTGAATTCTTTTCTGAATGTGTGTATATATTAGTCCTGCTGATAGTTTTAGTCAATGGTGTGGTTCTACTTATAGTTGTTGGTTTTTTTTCTTTTTTTTGAAAGTGTACTGATAGTTGGTGTTCACATATTACTTGATACCATTGTATATCATCTCTTTTTAATATTGGCCATTAACTTGGGCATTTAGGCGTGTATATATTCATTGAAAAAGCTATAATAGTATTTCATATATTTGACTGAATATGGTGTTCAAGGATTATGGCCTCTAATGAAGTAGAAGTTGATGACAAAGCCGAATGGTCTATTAAGAATGAACGCATATTCATTCGAATTTTACATGAGCATGTGAAAAAAGGAGATACGCAGACTTCCACTTTCAAGAAGAAAACCTGGACGAAAATAGGTGAAGAGTTGTTTGCTGAGACTAAGAAAAAAATACATAGTGGCACAACTCAAGTCTAAGTTCAACAGATTACGTAAAAAACACCGGGAGATTTCTGATTTGATTGAGCATACTGGATTTGGATGGGATCCTATTGCAAACACTGTTACTGCATCAGAGGAAGTATGGGCGACATACATTAAGGTAATTTTAATGCTACCATTTGTTTATTTATTAGTATGTATTTATTTGCTGTAACTAACACATAGTTTTCATTATAGAGAGTGCCAGAGTGAAGCCCTATCGTAAGAAAGGCTTAGAGCATTATGAACTATTAGGGGAGATATTTAACACTACTACTGCAACAGGTCAGCTACATTATGCCTCTAGTCAAGTCCCTCACAATTCAGATGAGGAGAGAGAGTTAGAGAAGAAGTTTCTTAATTAACAATGGAGTTCATATCAATCTTGATGAGAATGTTGACGTCGATAATGCCCAAACTGAGACAAGAGAAAAAAGAAAAGCTGTGACAAAAGCTCCATCTTCATAGCGTCGTACAAAGAAATGGGACAAAATAGAAGCCTACTTAGAAATCTGTGGTGAGGTGATGAAGGAAAGGCTGCAACAAAGAAAAGAAAAAATTATTGAGCAAAATAAGGAGAAGTGTTCCATTGAAGAGTGTGTGGAGATTATTGAAAGGTTGGGAGACATTGACCGTACCACATTTAAAAAAGCGACGGAAAAACTTATCATTGTTGAATGGAGGAGGCTTTTTCTTTCCATGTCAGATGAAAGAAGAAGAGCTTGGCTTGCTTTTCTTTAGAGTCATTGTCTGCATTTGATCGTTATGCTGTCTTACTTGGTTTTTTGCCTTCTTTGGACTGTTCTTTTTATTTTTTGTTCATGTTTTTACATTCGTGATCGAACTTGTAATTCAATTCATGTTCGTATTCTAATAAATGGCCGATGTTATTTCTTTGATTATATAGCTTATGTGTTATTTGAATATTTTAAGTTCACAATCTGTTTGAATCTTTTTTTCTTAGGTACCAAAGATGATTATAGACATGGACGATAGTGACTCAGATAGTGACATGGAACTTGATGAAATGTCACAACACATGATAATTTGCATGAACATTTATGAGTATTGGTCTTCATACATAGACAAAGTTCCTTGTCATACATCGATTTTATCTGGAGCTGAATATGTGCAAGTGTTGGTGAATGGACATCCAGATAGAATTTATGACTCATTTCGCATGGATAAACATGTATTTCAGAGGTTGTGCTGCACGCTTGAGCGTTTGAAGTTACTGGAACATGATAGACATGTAGGTATTCAAGAAGCTGTAGGGATTTTCTTATACATAGTATCTCATAGTGAGCGTATGAGAATGACTGCGGAGCATTTTCAACGGTCAAAAGACACTATCCACCGACAGTTTAAGCGTGTACTGAATGCCTTATGCATGCTATCACCACATCTTATACGTCCTCAAACACAAGGATAAACACCTCCTGAAATTTTGAACAATCCAAAATTCTATCCATATTTTGAGGTAATGATTTATTATGAATCAATGTTATTATTTTTTTTAATTTGCTCTCTCATTTTTATTTATTATGTGGCAGAAATGTATTGGGGCAATTGATGGAACACACGTCGTTGTATGGGTTCCGGCTCATAAACAAACTTCATATCGTGGTAGGAAGGTCCTTGTTACCTCATTTTTAATTTTTTCTCTCATTTTTATTTATTATGTGGCAGAAATGTATTGGGGCAATTGATGGAACACACGTCGCTGCATGGGCTCCGGCTCATAAACAAACTTCATATCGTGGTAGGAAGGTCCTTGTTACCTAAAATGTCATGTGTGCATGCTCCTTTGACATGATGTTCACTTTTGTTTACACTGGATGGGAAGAGACCGCAAATGATTCTAGGATTTTTGTAGATGCAGAGACAAGTCCAGAGAATAAATTTCCTTTTCCAAATGAAGGTACATACATTTCTCTACAAATTAAATAGAAATTTGTTTACTTTAATCTTGACATGGACATAATACTTTTTGAAAAAAAAACAAGATGTTATTATGTGGTGGATGCTGGATACACAAACATGCCAGGATTTTTAGCTCCTTATCGAGGTGAACGGTACCATTTGCGTGATTACAGAGGACCTCGACGTACACCAAAAGGACATAAGGAGTTGTTCAATTACAGATACTCTTCATTGCGAAATGTAATTGAGTGATGTTTTGGCGTATTAAAAGCATGTTTTCCTATTCTGAAGTATATGCCAAATTATCCTCCTAGAAGGCAACGTCGTATCCTCATTGCATGCTGTGTTTTACACAATTTTATTTGGAAGGAAGCTCGTCCCGACAGATTGTTTGAAGTTTTTGATGTAGAAGATATGATATTTGATGAAGGAAATAATGCACCAGCGAACTTAGACATGTCACAAGACAACCTGACACATATGGCTAATGTTAGGAATGAAATTGCAGAAAGCTTGTGGCACGATTTTATTCCTCATCCTTAGATTGTTTGATGATTTTATTTCGCCCTCTTAAATCTTTGATGTAACTTTTTGTTGGATATTAATTTGCAATTTCTGTTAATATATATATATATATATATATATATACAGTCCGGATTAGGAGCGGAGGTCCGTTTCTAAGCTTAGGAACGGATTTCATCATTTTGACCCACTTCCCGCTCGAATTTCCTCAAACTTCCTTCTAGACATATCTATATCATCTTGTGTAGATCATCTTCGCAAAATTTCAGCCAATTTGGTGATCATAAAGGCCTTCAAACTTATGTTACAAAAAAGATATACAAATTGGACAGAATTCTGTCCGTCAGTTTTGTAACGCAAGTTTGAAGGCCTTTATGATCACCAAATTGGCTGAAATTTTGCAGAGATGATCTACACAAGATGATATAGATATGTCTAGAAGGAAGTTTGAAGAAATTCGATCGGAAAGTGGGTCAAATGATGAAATCCGTTCCTAAGCTTAGGAACGGACCTCCGCTCCTGATCCGCACTATATATATATATATATATATATATATATATATATATATACCGTAAGGGTTATGATCATGTTATTATCATCAGTTAAATTATCATCAGTTAATTAAATGTTCTATATATATATATATATATATATATATATACACATACCGTAAGGGTTATGATCATGTTATTATCATCAGTTAAATTATCATCAGTTAATTAAATGTTTTCAAACCCCAGGTGGCGGACTACCGCCTAGGTGTGGTCATTGAGTTCATATGCTTTTCATTCAATTATATTTGGATTCTCAAACCCGAGGTGGCGGACTACCGCCTAGGTGTGGTTTCTGAGTTTGTTCTTTGAAATCTATTTATTTTGTGAAGTGATTGTTTCTCTGCCCTTTTACTTTAATTTATTCTGGTTTTTCCTTTCTGTTCTTCCTGTCTTTAGCCTTAGTTTTCTCCACCCAAACAGTAAGTTTCCAGGACCAAACAGTAAGAACCAAGTGTGGCCTGAGCGGTTGCGGCGTGAGCGGAGAAAAGAAAACCTAGTCCTTTAGACACTTAGTCCTTTCAGGAAAACCTCTTTACCTTTAAAGTTTCAGGTCAGCCTTCCAATCCCTTCTAGTTATGAGTACTCTTTAGATCATCCTCAGTTACCTCCAGTTCCAGTAGATCCTCCTCCCTTAATAGGATTCCTACTATAGTTAATGAAGAACAATTAGAATATCAGTCAAATGACAATATAGATATAAACGATTGGAACATTCCAAAAGTTCCCAGTAAAGAAATTTACAAGAAAAAATGGTTTTTGACCGCCTTTAATAATGAACATCATATTAAAACAGTTGAACAAGTTTATGCATTAAGTAAAGAACATGAAACATGTCAATTATTCAGCCCAGAATCAATTAAAAAACACAAAAAAGATGGTCACAATTTCCTACATATAGGATTAGTACAAGTTGGTATTAAACCTTTAACCAGAAAAGGTCTTAATGCCTCAGTTCTCTTATGTTTAAGAGATGCAAGGTTTACTGACTTTACTGACAGTACCCTTGGAGTTATTGAATCAAACCTTTTTAATGGCCCAATTCATTTTGATTGTTGTCCTGATTTCACAATCAGCCTTAGTGATCCTCACATATTAAAAGCTTTAACGTTAAACATTAAAACATCAGGTTATAATGTACTTGAAGGTACTCAACCCTTAGCCTTAGTTTACAGAATCCATTACAAAGTCACAGGTACCAATATAAATTTTCAAGCTATTATTAAAAGTCCTAAAAATCAAACATTATTAATTCAAAGCAGTCATAAAAATGCTAACATCCAAATTTCACAAACAATTAAATGGTCAGAAATTCATCTTCCTACTGAATGGTCTCTCACTTGTGAAAATCATCTTGTTCAGATACAACACAATATTTCTTATTTAAACTTTATCCAACAAAATAATGATGGAACAGTAAAAATCAATTTTCTAAATTCCAGACCTAACCAACAAACTAGAATCCAGGAATTAGGCCAATCCTCTAGACAGTTAGGGCAGTCATCTCGAAACTCCTTCGTTTCAGCCAGACATTCTTTTGCTGGTTCTACTTTGGCTGATTCCTCTATTTCTCGAAGAGATGCCGATCTAGATCGAGAAATTAAAACTCTCAGAATCCAAGAATTAGAAGAAGAAATAAAAAATTTAAAAATTAAAAATATTAAAACTACTTCTCAAGTCAGTTATCCTCAATATGAGACTCCAAATCAAGCAGAAGAAGACGAAGACACTTCCCCTGCTCCTACAGCCGGTGATTTCGAAGTCATTCCTCCTATTAATCCTCAACTAAATACCCTTAATCAATCATTTACCATCAATTACTCCAGATTAGATCAAAACTTGGAATTAACAGAAAACATTCCTGCCGCAATCTTTATCGACAACAATTCCCTTTAATTGAACAGGGAAAACAATTATTCCAATATTGGAAAAATCACATGTTGCAAACTAAAACTGAAATATTCTTCCTTGACTTTATTGATCTAATAAACCAAAATAAAATCCAGACTTTAACTAGATCTAAATGGAAAACTACTTCTTCAGTAATTACCTCTTCTCACCCAATAGTTATATCACCAACCACAATTTTACCCAACCTGAAATTATTGAAATACTTTTAACTGGTTTCACCGGAATGCTCCATTCCTGGTGGGATAAACATCTAACGGCTGAGGCAAGTTTAGAAATCAAACATGCAATCAGACGTGATGACAATGGAAATGCCATTTTTGATGAAAGCACTGGTATGGGGATATCAGATGTAGTTAACACTTTATTTTTCACCATTATTCAACATTTTATTGGTACACCTAGTCATATTACTTCTAGAATTCATGATCAACTTAGTAATTTAAAATGTCCAACCTTAGGTGATTTCAAATGGTATAAAGATGTTTTTATCTCTAGAGTCATGCTCAGAGATGACAATAATCAACCTTTCTGGAAAGAAAAATTTATTAATGGTTTACCTAAATTATTTGCACATAAAATCAGGCAAGTTTTAAGTACTGACACAGGTCATATTGATTATGATGCTCTCACATATGGAAACATTATTACTACAATACAAAAGGAAGGATTAAAAATGTGTATCGATATGAAGTTAAATGCCCAACTTAAATCTGATAAGAAAACAACCAAATACGAATTAGGCAATTTTTGTGAACAATATGGTTTGCCTTCTCTTCCTCATTCGAGAAGAAGAAGAAAACAACATTACACCCCTAATCATTTTCATAAAAGAAAACATAAACACAATAGATATGCTCAAAATATTTTTGAACCAAATACATTTTATTCTAAAAATAAATTCCAAAAACATCGTTCCAAGCCAAATAACCAATTTCGTAGAAACAAAAATTTTGATAAAAGCAACACCAAATGTTACAAATGTAACAAACCCAGACACTTTGCCAATAAATGCCCTGTTAAAAATACCATCAAACAAATAATTACTAGTAAAGAAGATCAAGATAAACTCATTCAAATCTTAGAATTAAAAGACACAGATTCTGAAATTGACCAAAGTAGAGATGAATCTCTACAACTAAATTCATCTTCCTCTTCATATGATTCTGCTAGTTATTCCTCACCTGGTATTGCTTTAGGTTGTGGAGATACTTGCTGTAAGTCAAAAACAATTAATGTTCTTTCAAAACAGGAAGAACAAGAAGAACTATTAATTGACTTAATAGGAAAAATTGATAATCCAGACCTAAAAGCAGAATACCTTAAAATATTAAAAAATTTAATCACTCAAGAAAATACAACCAAAACTCCCCAAGAGAAAATATCTCTTACTACAACTTTTGATAAATTTAAAAATAAAAGAAAAGAAATCACACTTCAAGATCTCCAACATGAAATCAAAACCATTAAAACACAAATACAAACTTTACAAAATCAACATTTAAATCTTATTTGTGAAAATAAAGACATCAAAGACAATTTAAACATATTAAAAATTGATACCCAATTTCTCAAGTTACAACAGTTCCCAAATGAAGATATTTCAGAACCATCCACGTTACGTGAAGAAGAAATCTCTGAAAACAATACTATCAATATTATTCAACAGATTAATTTAAAAAAAATGGTTTGTCACTATTCAATTACAAATAAAAGACTTTCAATTAATTACCACTGCACTCATTGATTCTGGTGCAGACCTTAACTGTATTCAAGAAGGACTAATTCCCTCTAAATACTTTGAGAAAACAAAAGAGTCCCTTAGGTCTGCTAACGGCTCAAAAATGAACATTAGATATGAAATCTCTAAAGCCCATGTTTGTCAAAACAATGTTTGTTTTAAAACATCTTTTGTTCTAGTCCAAAATTTAACTGACAAAGTAATTCTAGGTCTTCCTTTTATTACTTTACTTTACCCATATACAACTGAATACAATGGTATTATCACCTACCCATTTGGTGAACCAGTTAAATTTACTTTTCTTTCAAATCCTGAAATACATACATTAAAAGCATTTCAAGACAATTCAATCTCAAAAACAATTAATTTGATCCAATCAAAACAAAAACAAATAGTTTTTCTTAAAGAAGAAATTAATTTTAAGAGAATTGATGACCAGTTACATAATCCATCACTCCAACAACAAATTAAGAATTTTGAAGAGAAAATTATTAGAGAATTATGCTCCGATATACCTACTACCTTTTGGCACAGGAAAAAACATATTGTTACCCTTCCATATATAATGGATTTCAATGAAAAGAATATTCCAACGAAAGCACGACCAATACAAATGAATCACGAAGTAATGGAATTCTGTAAAAAGGAAATCCAAGACCTACTCCACAAAGGAATTATTAGACATAGTAAATCTCCATGGTCGTGTGCTGCCTTTTACGTTCAGAAAAATGCTGAACTTGAAAGAGGTACCCCAAGGTTAGTAATTAATTATAAACCACTTAATACAGTTTTAGAATGGATTAGAAACCCTATTCCTAATAAACGAGATCTCATTAACAGATTAAATAAATCAGTCATATTCTCCAAATTCGATTTGAAATCTGGTTTTTGGCAAATCCAGATACATGAAGATAACAAATACAAAACTGTTTTTGTCACCCCTTTCGGTCATTACGAATGGAATGTAATGCCCTTTGGGCTCAAAAATGCCCCAAGTGAATTCCAAAACATCATGAACGATATACTCAATCCTTATAGTCATTTTTTAATCGTATGCATTGATGATGTTCTAATATTTTCACAATCCATTGAACAACATTGGAAACATTTACACCAATTCTTTCAGATCATCAAAACCAATGGACTCGTAATTTCGGCTTCAAAAATTCAATTATTCCAAACAAAGATACGATTTCTAGGATTTAGTATTCACCAACTCCAAATCACTCCAATCAACAGAGTTATTCAATTTGCTGATAAATTCCTAGATATTATCTTAGATAAAAACCAACTCCAAAGGTTTTTAGGTTCCCTAAATTATGTAGCTGAATTCTATCAAAATCTCAGACAAAAATGCAACCCACTTTTTGACAGATTACAGAAAAACCTCCTCCCTTGGACTTCCATTCATACTACTCTTGTTCAAGAAATCAAAACTCATGTGAAAACTCTACCTTGTCTAGGAATTCCCTTAACAGACTCTTTTAAAATTGTAGAAACTAATGCCTCAGAATTAGGCTATGGAGGTATCCTTAAGCAACAGATCTCTCCCAACCAGCCAGAACAAATAGTTAGGTTCCATTCTAGAGCTTGGTGTCACACCCCGAATCTTATAATTTTACTGCGAATTACTTTCCTTACGTAATCCGTGGATTTACAGTGTTGAAATTAAGGTTTGAACAACAAAACAACGGTCGGAATTGTTGACGGTAATGTAAGCATTTGTGGGGATTTTATTGGAAGATAATGAGTGAAATTAGAGGGTAAATTCCTGTTGGAACGGAGGAAAAATTTTGAGGTTCCCTATATTTTTAGGAAGTTTCCTCGTTTGGAAACTTATTTCTTTCTTTTTCTCCTGTTTCCTTTTCTTCTCTTCTTCTCCGCGTTTTTTTCTTTCCTCTTCGGGGTTCGTTCATTTTCTCTTCCCAGGCGACACTGCGCCTCACTGTGCCGAGGGAACTACCACCGCCGGCCGCCGTGGGGCGCGTGACTGCCCTCCCTCGACTCGGTGGAGGTCCGGCAACCCAGCAAGCCTTCGGATCGGGGCAGCGCCGCCGCGTGGGGGGAGAGAAAACCCTCCGAAAAGTCGCTGTGTTTTCGGGTTCCGGTCGGGTCAGGCTTCTGTGCCGTCTCCTGCCGTTCACAGCCGGTCCACAGTCATCCTCCGAGCCTTCCAAAGGCGGGGAATTGGACGATTTCGAGCTAGGTGAGAGGATGGATCAAGATTTTCCCAGAATTGGGATTTTATTACTGTTCATGTGATTTGTTGTTGTTAGAGTTGTTTTTGGTTGTTGAGTTGTAAAGGAAAGTTGTAGGGGAGATTGAGAGGAGCAAGAAGATGGCCGGAGATCGCCGGTCGGAGGCCATTTGGCCGGCGGCCGAATTTTACTGTTCACAGGGGCATTTCTGTCATTTCACAGAAAAATTTACTTTTAACAGTTATGGTAAATGAGTTAGGGGTAAAGGTAAAATAATTCTAAGTTAAATTTTGGAGAAATGGAAGTAAAAAGGATTAAGGGAAGTTAAGTATATAAAATCTTGTGGAGGAGGATTAATGGCCGTATCGTTTAAGTTACGGTTATTGTTAAAAATGTCGTTTTGGTTCGGAAAGAGAATTCCATGTTATCGTTGGTCGGGAGTGAGCGAGGATTGTTAAGAGAATACAAGAATTGAGCTAGTTTAATACGGAGTTTATACTAATGTCTCCGGAGACCCGACTTTACGAATTGGAATAATTAACATATTTATTTCATTTAACAGGACGTGAGGATTTACGTTCCGGGGAGGCACAGGATCGCTCCCAGGGCTAGTCCCGTTACAGTGAGTGGACAGATTATTTTATTTAAATGAATGCATGCCCTAATTGTTGATATAATTGCATGGTTTATATGATTGTTTCGCGTATGATATGTTCCTCGGGTGCTCGGATATTATATTTGGATTTATGCTTATATGTCGAGGAATAGATTTATTTATTTGTTTGGGAAGAGTATTCGAGTAAAGTATTGTTGAGAATTTCCTTTATGGGTTGTCCAATGATTATGCTAGCTAGAGTAGCGTGAGGGCGCTACTAGAGCTCTTAGCTCCGACCCTAGCCTGAGAGGTCAGGCAAATTACGTAGTGCACTATGAGGGTTGTCCATCACCACTTACCTAGAGCTCTTAGCTCCGACCCTGGTCTGAGAGGACAGACACGCCTGAGATGTCAGGTGGATATTCTAAGGGTTGTCCATCACCACTTACCTAGAGCTCTTAGCTCCGACCCTGGTCTGAGAGGACAGACACGCCTGAGATGTCAGGTGGATATATTAAGGGTTGTCCATTACCGTTTTATATAGCTAGCATAGCGTGAAGGCGCAACCAGAGCTCTTAGCTCCGACCCTAGTCTGAGAGGCCAGACTTATTGTGTTTGTGAATATAACTCTTCCCATAATCCTTATTGGTTTATATTATCATGCATTTGTGAAAATTTAGTAATTTTGGGCATGCATAAATCTTATTTTAATCCATAAATCTTTGGGAGAGCATGAAGCATTGGTTTTAATTATTGTGGTGAATTTTAGTGGTTCATTGTTTATTTTTCGTCCACTCACTCTAACATTTTCCATGTTTCTCCCCTAGGCCTTTGTTTTTCTTAAAATGCCCAGACTGCAGAGTTCGGCCAGCTAATTAGGAGGCGCATAGTGGTTACCTCTCCACACAGTTTTCACTAGTAGGTTTCTGAAAACCTACAAGTGTACTTTTCTTCCTTTATATTGGAGCTCTGATAACCTGGGTGTATTTTACTATGTTTCGGGGTAGAGTACGGAACTTATTCGGTATTATTCCAGAAATTTCTGATTATTATTTAAGTTGAAGATTATTTAGTTTCAAATGTTTTGTTGTTGTGGTGGTATTTGTGGAGATGGTTGTGTGTTGATGTGAGCAGGATGGCTCAAGTAGGAAAGGGGATGGAATTAGAAGTGTGTTTACTTTGTTTTTAGGTGAAGGGTTACCCACTATTAGGGGACATTATGCCGAAATTTCGGTAACTACCCTTTTAGGTGGGTCCCGCAGGAGTCATTTTAGGATTTACTGGGAAATCTCGGGATGGGTCCTGTCATTGGTATCAGAGCACTAGGTTATTCGATTCCTTTTCTAATTGTTACTGCTTATGCCTTGTGTGAAACTAGTATCTATAGAGTGATGGACCGACCGCGGCGGATCCATCAGCATTTATGCTTAAGATACGAAGTGATCATCGGGTATTTGCAGTAGCTACTATAGTATTATGTGTGCTACATGGTACTAAACATCTTAGTTTCAGGTTTAATTATGCGCCGAGCACGTGGCCGAGCTCGTAGGGAGAATCTTTCCCCTCCACCGGAAGGAGAAAACCCTCTTCCTCCTCCTTCTAGAAGAGGAAGTGAAGAGTCAGCTACTTTGGGAGCGGGTTTGTTAGAGCGGTTGGTGCAGGGTATCCGCTCTGGTATGAGTTCTGAGCTTAATTATGAGAAGGCCCGCAAGCATGGTGCTAGAGTGTTTACCCATGCTAGTGAACCCATGGAAGCACTCAGTTGGTTGGAGGAGACCGAAAAGATGTTCCGAATAGTAAATTGTCCAGAGGAAAGGAAGGTGGCGATAGCTACGCAGTTCCTGGAGAGGGAAGCTTGGCATTGGTGGCTTGATGTAAGCCGCAGGGTGGGTGATGCAGCTCAGCAGATGTCCTGGGAGCAGTTTTCCGCCTATTTTAAGGAGCGTTATGTCAGTCGAGCACACATGAACCGCATGAGGGAAGAATTTCTTAATTTGAGGAAGAGTGATGACATGTCGGTTTCGGCGTTTGAGCAGCGTTTTAGGGAGCTGGCCTATTACGTTCCTGAGTTGGTAAAGACAGAGCAGGATAAGGTCTATCAGTTTGTTAGGGGCCTTGGTGGTATATACACTACTCAGATGACGGCTGTACCATATGCATCATTCATGGAGGCAGTGATGGCTGCTCTTAATGTTGAGGCCCAGCAGTTTTCTTATGGCCGGCTTTCAGATGTTGGAGTTGCCCGCCGGCTTTCAGATGTTGGAGCTGCGGGATCTGGCTCAGCTAGAAGATCGTTGACGAGGCCTAGTTCAGTATCCTCTGCTGGGAGTGGCTTTGGTAGCAGCACAGGATCCAGGTCAGGATTCCGAGGGAAGCTTAAGAGTTTCTTCAAGAGGTCCTCTAGGGGGTTTAGAGGAGGATCTAGCACTCAGAGTGGGTCCTCTGTAGGTCAGAGTGCGCAGCAGAGTCAAAGACCGCCCCAGAGTTTTCAGCAGAGTCAGGGGTTGCATACTCAGTGCTATCAGTGTGGGCAGACAGGTCATTTCAGGAGAGATTGTCCTCTTTTGAGTCAGGGAGCAGCATTGGCACCTACCCAGACTATGGGGCAAACGCATTCCGGTACTGTTAGTAGTGGTACCCCCTCTGTGACACAGACTAGAGGCGGCACACAGCAGAGCAGAGGTAGTAGAGGCCGTCCTACCACACATGCGAGACTGCATGCCATGACTCAGCAGGAGGGCCGCTCTTCTCCAGATGTTATCATTGGTACGTTATTAATTTTTGGCCGACCTGCTTTTACATTAATCGACCCTGGAGCGTCGCATTCCTTTATGTCTAGTAGATTTTCCTTACATGCCAATGTGCCGTCATTATCACTTCCTGGGAGTGGCACGTGTCCTTGCCTTCCGGGGATGTGATGAAGATAGATTGGGTATTTAAGAGCTGTGAAGTGCTGATAGAGAGTTGCGGTTTTGAGGTTGATCTAATACCCCTTGATATTGTGGAGTTCGATGTGATCTTGGGGATGGACTTCTTGGAAACCCATAGGGCGATGGTGGATTGTTTCCGAAAGGAGGTAGTGTTAAGGAGTCCAGGGAAGCCTGAGGTCACCATTCAAGGGGAAAGAAATGTTCTCCCAAACTGTGTGATTTCCGCTGTTACAGCTAGGAAATTGTTGAACAAGGGTTGTCAAGCCTACCTGGCACATGTAGTAGATACCAGGAAGGGTGAAGTGAACCTGGAAGACATTCCTGTGGTAAAGGAGTTTCCAGATGTATTTCCAGACGAATTGCCTGGATTACCGCCAGCAAGAGAGATCGATTTCACCATCGAGATGCTTCCTGGAACCGCTCCTATCTCTCAAGCTCCCTATAGAATGGCACCTGCGGAATTAAAGGAGTTAAAAACTCAATTGCAGGAGTTGGTGAATAAGGGCTTTATTCAACCTAGCACGTCCCCTTGGGGTGCTCCTGTACTTTTTGTTAAGAAGAAAGATGGCACTATGAGACTTTGTGTGGATTACCGGAAGCTGAATCAAGTGACGGTGAAGAATAAATACCCTTTGCCACGAATTGATGATTTATTCGACCAGTTGAGGGGTGCCTCTGTTTTCTCGAAGATTGATTTGAGATCGGGTTATCATCAGTTGCGGATTCGGGAAAGTGATATTTCCAAGACTGCATTCCGGTCACGGTATGGACACTATGAGTTCGTAGTGATGCCATTTGGACTTACTAATGCACCCGCCGCCTTCATGGATTTGATGAATAGGGTGTTTAGTCCATTACTCGATCGTTTTGTGATCGTGTTTATTGATGATATTTTGGTTTACTCCAAAAGTTTAAAGGAGCATGCCAGACATTTAAGGACGGTTCTGCGAGTTCTCAGAGAAGCTCAGCTGTATGCAAAGCTTAGCAAATGTGAGTTTTGGTTGGATAGAATGGGATTCTTGGGCCACATTGTGTCGGAAGAAGGTATTAGTGTGGACCCTCAAAAAGTAGCTGCAGTGGCTAATTGGGGTAGACCCACCAATGTGACAGAGATTCGGAGCTTCTTGGGATTAGCAGGCTATTATCGTCGCTTCGTTCAAGATTTCTCCAAGATTGCTGCTCCTCTTACAAGATTGACCAGGAAGGGAATTAAGTTTGAATGGTCAGACAAGTGCGAGCAAAGTTTCCAGGAACTCAAGGAGCGTCTGACTAGGGCACCAGTTTTGGCACTTCCAGATGATAGTGGGGAATACGAAGTTTATTGTGATGCCTCTAAACACGGATTGGGTGGTGTGTTGATGCAGCATGGGAGAGTGATCGCCTATGCTTCTAGGCAATTGAAAACGCATGAGGTAAATTATCCCACCCATGATTTGGAGCTTGCTGCTGTGGTGTTTGCTCTTAAAATTTGGAGACATTACCTTTATGGAGCCAAGTGCCAAATTTTCACTGATCACAAGAGCTTGTAATATGTGTTCACTCAAAGGGATTTAAATATGCGTCAAAGGAGATGGATGGAATTGATTAAAGATTATGATTGCTCGATTGAGTACCATCCAGGGAGAGCTAATGTGGTAGCTGATGCTCTTAGTCGCAATCCCTCTTTATCCTTGGCATATTTGAAAATGATTCGGGTCCCACTTCTTTATGAGCTTCGAGCTACCGGTGTTGATTTAGCAGTGGATGAAATGGGTGTTTTGGTGGCCAGTTTTCGTGTGAGGCCAGTACTAGTTGATAAAGTTCGAGATGCGCAATATAATGACCCCTCCATTGTACAGTTGGTTGAGAGGGCTCAGAAGGGCTCAGCAGAGGACTTTGCGGTTAGGAAAGATGGAACCCTTTTATTTAAGGGTAGGTTGTGTGTACCGAAGAGGAATGAAGAGCTTAAACGGGAGATCATGGAGGAAGCTCATAGTTCAATATATGCCGCCCATCCAGGTAGTACAAAGATGTATAGAACTTTGAAGAATTATTACTGGTGGCCGAATATGAAGAGGGAAATAGCAGCTTTTGTTAGCAGGTGTTTGGTTTGTCAACAAGTGAAAGCTGAGAGACAAAAACCCTCGGGTTTGATGGAGCCATTGCCTATTCCGGTGTGGAAATGGGATCATATCACCATGGATTTTGTCTTCGGCCTGCCTCGTACCCGTAATGGGTATGATGGAGTTTGGGTGATTGTGGATCGTTTGACGAAGTCTGCTCACTTTCTCCCGGTTAATAAAAAGTTTTCCCTTGATCGGTTGTCTTTGATTTATGTGAATGAGATAGTGAGACTACATGGGGTTCCAGAATCCATTGTGTCAGATAGAGATCCACGGTTTGTTTCCCAATTTTGGGGAGCTTTGCAGGCAGCATTGGGCACACAACTTCATTTTAGTACTGATTTTCATCCTCAGACTGATGGGCAGTCCGAGAGGACCATTCAGACCTTGGAAGACATGTTGAGGTCATGTGTCCTACAGTTTCGGGGGAGTTGGGATAAAAATTTGATGTTAATGGAGTTTGCTTATAATAATAGCTACCACTCTAGCATTGGCATGTCACCATTTGAGGCATTATATGGAAGGCAATGTCGTACTCCCTTATGTTGGAATGAAGTTGGAGAAAGAGAGTTTTGTGACCCGGATATCATCTTTGAGACCAATGAGAAAATCAAGGTGGTAAGAGATCGACTCAAGGTGGCTCAAGATAGGCAAAAGACTTATGCGGATAACCGCAGGAAGGACTTGGAATTTCAAGTTGGTGATTGGGTGTTCTTGAAATTATCTCCTTGGAAGGGAGTGGTGCGTTTTGGGAAGAAGGGCAAGCTTAGCCCTAGATACATTGGTCCTTATGAGATCCTTGAAAGAATTGGTCCACTTGCCTACCGATTGGATTTACCTCAGGAGTGGTCAAAGATTCATAATGTCTTTCACGTATCCATGCTTCGGAAGTACATTGCTGATCCTTCTCATGTGTTGCATGCGCCACCTGTTAGTCTGAATAAAGACTGGACCTACGTAGAGGAACCGGTGCAAATTATTGATCAAAAAGAGCAAGTGCTTCGGAACAAAACTATTCCTCTTGTTAAAGTGTTGTGGAGGAGTCATGAGGTGGAGGAAGCTACTTGGGAGCCCGAAGCTCAGATGCGACATCAGTATCCTCACCTATTTGAGTAACAGGTATGTAAATTTCGAGGACGAAATTTTTATAAGGGGGGGAGAATTGTCACACCCCGAATCTTATAATTTTACTGCGAATTACTTTCCTTACGTAATCCGTGGATTTACAGTGTCGAAATTAAGGTTTGAACAACAAAACAACGGTCGGAATTGTTGACGGTAATGTAAGCATTTGTGGGGATTTTATTGGAAGATAATGAGTGAAATTAGAGGGTAAATTCCTGTTGGAACGGAGGAAAAATTTTGAGGTTCCCTATATTTTTAGGAAGTTTCCTCGTTTGGAAACTTATTTCTTTCTTTTTCTCCTGTTTCCTTTTCTTCTCTTCTTCTCCGCGTTTTTTTCTTTCCTCTTCGGGGTTCGTTCATTTTCTCTTCCCAGGCGACACTGCGCCTCACTGTGCCGAAGGGAACTACCACCGCCGGCCGCCGTGGGGCGCGTGACTGGCCTCCCTCGACTCGGTGGAGGTCCGGCAACCCAGCAAGCCTTCGGATCGGGGCAGCGCCGCCGCGTGGGGGGAGAGAAAACCCTCCGAAAAGTCGCTGTGTTTTCGGGTTCCGGTCGGGTCAGGCTTCTGTGCCGTCTCCTGCCGTTCACAGCCGGTCCACAGTCATCCTCCGAGCCTTCCAAAGGCGGGGAATTGGACGATTTCGAGCTAGGTGAGAGGATGGATCAAGATTTTCCCAGAATTGGGATTTTATTACTGTTCATGTGATTTGTTGTTGTTAGAGTTGTTTTTGGTTGTTGAGTTGTAAAGGAAAGTTGTAGGGGAGATTGAGAGGAGCAAGAAGATGGCCGGAGATCGCCGGTCGGAGGCCATTTGGCCGGCGGCCGAATTTTACTGTTCACAGGGGCATTTCTGTCATTTCACAGAAAAATTTACTTTTAACAGTTATGGTAAATGAGTTAGGGGTAAAGGTAAAAATAATTCTAAGTTAAATTTTGGAGAAATGGAAGTAAAAAGGATTAAGGGAAGTTAAGTATATAAAATCTTGTGGAGGAGGATTAATGGCCGTATCGTTTAAGTTACGGTTATTGTTAAAAATGTCATTTTGGTTCGGAAAGAGAATTCCATGTTATCGTTGGTCGGGAGTGAGCGAGGATTGTTAAGAGAATACAAGAATTGAGCTAGTTTAATACGGAGTTTATACTAATGTCTCCGGAGACCCGACTTTACGAATTGGAATAATTAACATATTTATTTCATTTAACAGGACGTGAGGATTTACGTTCCGGGGAGGCACAGGATCGCTCCCAGGGCTAGTCCCGTTACAGTGAGTGGACAGATTATTTTATTTAAATGAATGCATGCCCTAATTGTTGATATAATTGCATGGTTTATATGATTGTTTCGCGTATGATATGTTCCTCGGGTGCTCGGATATTATATTTGGATTTATGCTTATATGTCGAGGAATAGATTTATTTATTTGTTTGGGAAGAGTATTCGAGTAAAGTATTGTTGAGAATTTCCTTTATGGGTTGTCCAATGATTATGCTAGCTAGAGTAGCGTGAGGGCGCTACTAGAGCTCTTAGCTCCGACCCTAGCCTGAGAGGTCAGGCAAATTACGTAGTGCACTATGAGGGTTGTCCATCACCACTTACCTAGAGCTCTTAGCTCCGACCCTGGTCTGAGAGGACAGACACGCCTGAGATGTCAGGTGGATATTCTAAGGGTTGTCCATCACCACTTACCTAGAGCTCTTAGCTCCGACCCTGGTCTGAGAGGACAGACACGCCTGAGATGTCAGGTGGATATATTAAGGGTTGTCCATTACCGTTTTATATAGCTAGCATAGCGTGAAGGCGCAACCAGAGCTCTTAGCTCCGACCCTAGTCTGAGAGGCCAGACTTATTGTGTTTGTGAATATAACTCTTCCCATAATCCTTATTGGTTTATATTATCATGCATTTGTGAAAATTTAGTAATTTTGGGCATGCATAAATCTTATTTTAATCCATAAATCTTTGGGAGAGCATGAAGCATTGGTTTTAATTATTGTGGTGAATTTTAGTGGTTCATTGTTTATTTTTCGTCCACTCACTCTAACATTTTCCATGTTTCTCCCCTGGGCCTTTGTTTTTCTTAAAATGCCCAGACTGCAGAGTTCGGCCAGCTAATTAGGAGGCGCATAGTGGTTACCTCTCCACACAGTTTTCACTAGTAGGTTTCTGAAAACCTACAAGTGTACTTTTCTTCCTTTATATTGGAGCTCTGATAACCTGGGTGTATTTTACTATGTTTCGGGGTAGAGTACAGAACTTATTCGGTATTATTCCAGAAATTTCTGATTATTATTTAAGTTGAAGATTATTTAGTTTCAAATGTTTTGTTGTTGTGGTGGTATTTGTGGAGATGGTTGTGTGTTGATGTGAGCAGGATGGCTCAAGTAGGAAAGGGGATGGAATTAGAAGTGTGTTTACTTTGTTTTTAGGTGAAGGGTTACCCACTATTAGGGGACATTATGCCGAAATTTCGGTAACTACCCTTTTAGGTGGGTCCCGCAGGAGTCATTTTGGGATTTACTGGGAAATCTCGGGATGGGTCCTGTCACTTGGTCACAATCACAACGCAATTATAGTACTATTAAAAAAGAAATTTTATTTATTGTTTTATGTATTAGTAAATTTCAAGATGACTTGTTAAATCAAAAAATTTTAGTCCGTGTTGACTGCAAAAGTGCTAAACACGTTTTGGAAAAAGATGTTCAAAATATTGCTAGTAAACAGATTTTTGCCCGTTGGCAAGCAATTTTAAGTATTTTCGATTTTGAAATTGCATTCATCAAAGGCAGTGACAATTAGGGCTGGCTCCGGTCCACATCGGTTCGGTTTATACCCCAAACCGCGAACCAAACCAATGTTATATTTCGGTCCGGTTCGGTTCGGTTTTTTACTATTCAAGAGGCCAAACCGCAAACCAAACCACACCTACGGTTCGGTTTTTTTTTGGTTTTTTTTTTTCAAATTGATAATTTTTTTTTCTTATTATGATTATAGTGAAAAATGATTATGGTTCACAAAGTTGCACATTTATTTACAAACTACTAAACAAATTATACAACATTAGTATGCATATTGTGATTCTGATGACTAAAAGTCAAAAATTAAAATTCGACCGTCAGATATGATCATTATGACAAAAGATGTCCTTGGAAAAAAATTCAACTGAATCCGACAAAGTTAAGGGCTCGATCGAAACGGTCAACCCTGATCCATCGTCACTTATCATACGGAAACACTCATATCTACCTCTATATTACGTATTTTTGTCAAACCTTCTACATGAAAAACACTCACGTAGATGAAACGCAACCGCCCATATAAAAATTTTGGGACATTTACCTTCCGACGATAGGGCTCCCCATAGGGAATAATAAAGGTAAATAGGGTTGACCGCTATAATCGGCACAAAGACGTTACCCGAATTACGTGATTTTTTAACCAGAGCTGTATTTCATCATTCTGAACACATCTTATTTCACGAGTTTTTTGATAATTTTGCTTCTATGTAGAGTTGGTTCATAAAGTTGTGCATTTACTTAAAACCTAATAAACAAGTTATACAACATTAATATACATATTGTGATTCCGATGACTAAAAGTCAAAAATTAAAATTCGACCGTCAGATATGATCATTATGACGAAAGATGTCTGTGAAAAAAAATTCAACTGGATCCGACAAAGTTAAGGGCTCGATCGGAACGGTCAACCCTGATCCATCGTCACTTATCACACGGAAACACTCATATCTACCTCTATATTACGTATTTTTGTCAAACCTTCTACACGAAAAACACTCACGTAGATGAGACGCAACGGCCCATATAAAAATTTTGAGACATTTACCTTCCAACGATAGGGCTCCCCCTAGGGATCAATAAAGGTTAATAGGGTTGACCGCTACAATCGGCACCGAGACGTTACCCGAATTACGTGATTTTTTAACCAGAGTTGTATTTCATCATTCCGAACACATCTTATTTCACGAGTTTTTTGATAATTTTGCATCTATGTAGAGTTGGTTCAAAAAGTTGTGCATTTGCTTAAAACCTAACAAACAAGTTATACAACATTAGTATGCTGTTGAGCAAAAATGGTAAATTAATATACTCAACATAATTTCGATCTATCTCATTAAGGGAGATAAAACTTTTATTATGTTAAGTTCGAACTATTCAAGATAAAAATATCTCTTAATTACATCCCCTTATTTCAAGAGGAAAACCCTTTGATTCCGAATGAAAATACCAACTAGAGCGGTGTTTGGGTTTGTTTGTTTTTGTGGCTGCACCCGGAATTTTGAATGGGTTGCCTACGTACCCTCGAGGAAGGGATCAAGCCATTCGTAGTTCAAGATCCCCAACAAGTGAATGACTCGTTGGAGGGCTTTGATTTTGAGATGAGAGTAGTGTTTGGGATTTGTATCTGAAGATGTATGAGCTATGGAGCGAGGCTTCAGAAGATCCGATGATTTATTTGAAGTTGTGGTTGCATCCAGATTTAAATCTAGACTGCCTACATACCCTGTGAAGGGATCAAACCGGTGTAGTTCGAATTTGGGAAAGAATTTGAGAATTTGACTGAAGTCATTTGGACTAGCCGATTTTGACTGGTGGTCAGAGATTCTGTTTGGAATGGTGAATTTGACTGATGAAATCAGGGATTCTTTTGGGATGGTGAATTTGACTGATGAAATCAGGGATTCTTTTGGGATGGTGGTTGCATCTAGTGGGTCGCTAGATTGCCTACGTACCCCGTTTGAGGGATCAAACCGTCCGTAGTTCATTTTTGGTTTAAAGCCCAAGAATTTTGTATGGACTTTAACTGTATGATTTGGGAATGAATTTGATTTTTTTTTTTGGTAGAATTTGACGAAGTCAGTGATTCATTGGGACTGGCCGAATTTGACTGGTGGAGTCAGGGATTCTGTTTGGAATGATGAATTTGACTGAAGTCATTTGGACTGTCAACTTTTGACTGGTGGTCAGGGATTCGATCATGTGTTTAGGAAATTGGCTTGAAAAGAACCAGGATTTGGTTTTAGCCATGGTTGTATCCGGATTTGAATCCAGACTGCCTACATACCCCTTTGTGGGAATCAAACCATTGTAGTTCTCGCCTGGATTTGATTTTGACAGATGTATTTGAATCCATCAATTGCATTTTTGTCGATACTTCATTTGGTGAGGTGCCAGCTGATTTGATTTGGACACCCATCATCCTGGGCTTTGCAGTTGGGCCTTGAGACTTGAAGTGGGCTTTTTACACTGCTGTATTTGGACTTGCATTGTCTTTTGTGGGCTTATTTCCCTTTCATTTGTGAGAGGCCCATAGATTTTTCTTGGAGGCATTTTATTTGATTTGGGCACCCGTCGTGCCAAATTTTACAGTGGGCCTTAACATTTTGAGATTGGCTTTTGCACTGTTGTATTTTAGCTTGTACTCGACAGGTAATTTGATGGAACCTCAACTTGTATCGACAAAGGGTATTTGTTGAGTGGGCTTGTTTCCATTTGATTTGTAGGAGGCCCGAAACTTTCCTTTGAGACATTTTATTTGATTTGGGCACCCGTCGTGCCTAGCTTTATAGTGGGCCTTGAGATTTGGGAAGGGCTTTTGCACTGCTGCATTTTGGCTTATAATCGACAGGTAATTTGGTGTGACCGAACTTGTATTGACAATAAATTTTGTGGGCTTGTTTCCGTTTCATTTGCAGAGGCCCAATGTCAGTGTCCAGTTTAGGTCCAATTGCTTTAAGTGGAGTGGGCTTTTGGTTGCCAGACCCGGTCTGCCAGGCCTATTTTTTTTGCAGGCCCATTTTTCCTTCGGCAGGCCCAAGATCTTTGAGAGGCAAGCTTTTTAATTGGGCACCCGGTATAAGCCCAGTTTGGAGGACCAATTTGGAGGCCCAATTCTGATATCCGGCTCAGACCATTTGGAGGCCCAGCCCATGTTTTCGGAGGCCCAGCCCATTTATTCCCCTTATTCTTTTTTCCTTCGCCATTCCTTCTGCCTTCTTTCTTCTATTCCTCCTTTCCTTCTTCATCTTCTTCAGTTTCTTCTGCTTCTTCTCGGTGCCCAGGCGAGAGCGAGAGAGAGAGGCCAAACCCGCTAACTCCTTTTCTCCTCCCTTCTCGTCTGCTCTTCGATCCGTAACCCACTATCGAGTCTTCTCTTCGTTTTCTTTTCCTTCAGTTTCAATGGAAGAACAGTTCGGGATGGCGATGGAGTTGGCTTGAAGACAAGGACATCCATGGGTCTTCTGCATTGAAGGTGGGTAGCGAGATCACATTCCGTTTGCCGAGATCTGCACGGATTGGGTGAGGATAGCATTCTCTATTTCATTCTTTGATTTGATTTGTATATGGTGATAGTCGAGAGTTCCTGCCGAAGATTGGGGTAGTTTAGAATCTTAACTCGCCAACTGAGACTGCATTTTGGTCTTTCTTGTCTGAGCCTCTCGGTGAGCAATTGAAACTTGTTAATACGTGGCTACTGTTTAGCATAGACTTCAAATGTGTAATTGAGGATTTTGTCTTCTGCACATGGAATCAAGCTGGACGTGTCAATCAACATATGTTTCAATTATCAAGTTTATTAAACAAGTTCATTATTTCCTCTCCACCGCTTGCTTCCTTTGAAGTTTATTGAAATTTTGAATACCATGCTCTTGTTGTGATAAACTCCTGGATGTGTTCCTTGTCTTTGTCATTTGATTCCCCACCTTTCACACTGAATGTCTTCTTTGATTCAATCTGGTGGCGGTTTAGAATTTGTACTGCTTGTCTTCTTTTCCTTCGTGTGGCTTGAATTGTGAAAGGCCCCTTGCTTTGAGACATATTTTAACAATTGTACATCAAATGATTTGCTTGCTGTGTGCAGGCTTTCTACAGAAGTCTTTGAAGCCTTTCTTCACTGCAAGTTATTTAACAATGTGAAGAGGTGGACTTGTAGACTCTTGGCTTTTGCTACACAATGATGATCATGGAGCTGTTTGCAGACTTATTAAGGCCTTCACTCCTTTTCATTATGGCTTGTAGCCTTTCAGACACCTACACTTTGACGGACTGATGTGGTTCGTCTTGTTTGAACAATAGTTCTGCATTGGTACGAAACAACTCATGCCCTCCCTGCTTTTGGCTGTTTGCGATGATGGGATTGCAAATAGATCAGCTTGGCCGGCTTCGAGTTACAGTATAGACTCTGTTAGCCTTTAAGGCAACGTTGAGAGCACCGTGGTTTCTCACTTCCACATTGGGAGAAGTAAGAAAAGAAACACAGTGCAATTCCCGAACTCACCCCGCCCCCTAATACTCTGGTAGCCACCGCGCATAGACATTGGGAGTGAGTCAAGATAGTATCCTGTAACGAACCCGAAGGAAGAGACTCCGCATCCCGCTTGGTCATTTGAAGCTGATCATGAGATGGTGGGTGTTTCGGATTTTGAGACTTTTGAGAATACAGAGAGCTATTTTCTGGTGATATGGGAAAGATGAAAACTGCAGAGCCCGACTTTATGTATGTACTGCACTCATGGAGACATCAGCAATGATAAAGAAAAAAATGATGAGCAACCTCATAGAGAAGGATACGGGATACCTGAACTTGAAGCTTCTGTGTTTGTCGGCTAATATCTCAAGGTAACTCTATAACTCCTCTATCTTGTTGCTCTTCCTCTTTTCACTCTCCTTCGGTGCTGAAATTGAACTTTGCTCTTCTTTTACTATCTCTTCCTAATCTATGCTTTCTCACTATTCTCCGTCTCCCAGTTTTCTCACCCTTCTCTCCTTGTGTCCCCCTTGTTTGCAGAATTGTGTTATTTATATAGAGGACGCTGAACAGATTGGATGAGCATGAATTCGAATTTTGAACGTCCACGGAGTTGACGGAGATGAACCGGTCAATACTTATCTGACATGCTGAAAAATCTCCTTCTCTTTGTTTCTGTTATTTTTTTCTTCTTTGTTTCGGAGGTTGTTTTGTGGAATCAGTCAGTTTTGGACTCTGTATTTGGATGAGATAATTTGTAATTATACTTCTGCTATTATCTCCTTTTTTGCTTCTGATAATTACTGATAATCATCTGCAGCTCACAACCTCCTTTTTTTATCGTTCAACATATGCATATTGTGATTCCGATGACTAAACGTCAAAAATTAAAATTCGACCGTCAGATATGATCATTATGACGAAAGATGTCTGTGGAAAAAAATTCAACTGGATCCGACAAACTTAAGGGCTCGATCGAAACGGTCAACCCTGATCTATCGTCAGTTATCATACGGAAACACTCATATCTACCTCTATATTACGTATTTTTGTCAAACCTTATACACGAAAAACATTCACGTAGATGAGACGCAACCGCCCATATAAAAATTTTGGGACATTTACCTTCCAACGATAGGGCTCCCCTAGGGAATAATAAAGGTAAATAGGGTTGACGGCTACAATCGACACCGAGACGTTACCCGAATTACGTGATTTTTTAACCAGAGCTGTATTTCATCATTCCGAACACATCTTATTTCACGAGTTTTTTGATAATTTTGCTTCTATGTAGAGTTGGTTCATAAAGTTGTGCATTTGCTTAAAACCTAATAAACAAGTTATACAACATTAGTATGCATATTGTGATTCCGATGACTAAAAGTCAAAAATTAAAATTTGACTGTCAGATATGATCATAAGGACAAAAGATGTATGTGGAAAAAAATTCAACTGGATCCGACAAAGTTAAGGGCTCGATCGAAACGGTCAACCCTGATCCATCGTTAGTTATCACACGAAAACACTCATATCTACCTCTATATTACGTATTTTTGTCAAACCTTCTACACGAAAAACACTCACGTAGATGAGACGCAACCGCCCATATAAAATTTTTGGGACATTTACTTTCCGACGATAGGGCTCCTCAAATGGAATAATAATTGTAAATAGGGTTGACCGCTACTATCGGCACCGAGACATTGCCCGAATTACATGATTTTTAAACCATAGCCGTATTTCACCATTCCTAACACATCTTATATTACGAGATTTTTGATAATTTTTCTTCCATAATTAAAGTCTTTTTCCTTCCTACTACATAATTAAAGTCATTTTAATTCATGAGTTTATTTATTTATTTTTTTTTTCCGGTTTTTCGGTCCGGTCCGGCTTCTACGGACCCCAAACCACAAACCGGACCATACATACCCGGTTCGGTCCGGTTTTTGTTTTTCGGTTCGGTTTGTCTTTCGGTTCGGTTTTTTTCGGTTTCGGTTCGGTTTTTTTCGGTTTTCGGTTTCGTATGGCCACCCCTAGTGACAATCATATCCCTGATTTTCTAACCAGAGAATTTCTTCAGGGTTCAACTCATGCATCCTCCCATGAGGACCAGATCACAAACGGGAAAAAATCCCCAAAGCCCACCTGAAGAAAAACCCCAATGTCAGCACTTAGTAAAACAAAAATTAATCCCCTATTCCAGTCAAAATCCTATTAGGCCCAACTACGTTGGCACTAATCTTGGCCCAAATAAGCCCAGTTTCCAGTCAGCCCTGGTTAATCCCCATGATCCTTTCAAAGTCAGCACCCCCAATCCTTCCAAGCCCAATTTTCGTAAATCATCACCTTATGTTTTACGCACTAGTCAAGACATGTTTTGTGTTGAGACAAACATGAGTCACCTAAAGAACCCAATCTTCATAGTCAAGTATTACTGCCCACCAGACTTCTTTTTTGTTCCTAATCACCCAAGTCATTCCCTCAAATACTTCAGGGATATTCTCTTTGCAACAGGATCAGTCACAATCAAAGGGATTTTTGATCCCAAATATTCAACTAAGTTACTTTACCATTCCTTGTATATAGTAAACATTATTCATTTATCTGATTGGAAAGATCCCCCATATACTTTCCACAAAGCAGGCGAGTTAACTTTTAATTATTATGATTATGAAGATGCATGGTTCAAAATTTTCATGCATCAAAACGAAGATTTCAGTCACTCTTGGTTCCTCAATTTTGACCACAAATTCAATGGCAAGTTCCCAATGTGGTTTGAAAATTGGTGGAGCACCTTTGGGTGCCCAATCGGCATCCTTCCAGAAGCTCTTCAAGTTTTAGTCTCCGAATTTTTCTCAACTCGAGAATTCTCAGACTATGAGAAACGATTTACAGTCACTCTATACTTCATTGCCAAATACAAAGTCCCTTGGATTTTCAAATGGCATTTTGAATTACAGGATTACATAGTCAGCCGGAAATACTTAGTCAAGTGGTGGGACAAATTCAAATCTGAACGCATCATTGACGCCTTCAATACTGAATTTCCAGTCCAAGCTGCATCAGCATCAGTCATTCCTCCGGTCACTCCAAATCTGCCGGCTTTGGCCCTTACCCCAACTTCACAGTTACCAAAATCAAGAGGAAAAGAAATAACCGAGTCATCCTTATCCAGCAAAGGATTAAGTTCAGCAGAAATCAAGCAGTTAGCAGACCAATTACTGGCCCAAGCAGCCCAAGTTAAAATTGAAGAAGAAGTCCAAGAAGAAAGGGCCCAAGACTCCTTTTCTTCTCACTCTTCGACCCACAGTCAGAGAAGTTATACAAACCCTCAGAAGCCTGCCAGTTCATCAAAATTACCAACTAATTGGTACGAACAAACCCAATATCAAGACAGTCAGGATCCTTTTCAAATCTGAAGACAAGTCACTATTTATGAATAGTAAAATCACTTTTTACTGTTCACTCACATGGCAAAACACAGCTAATCGTGCTGCTTCCTGTTTTGTCCATTTCTGAGTAAAAGCAGATTCCCTACAGTAAAAGCTGTTTCCCCAGCGTGATTCCCGGACCCTCAAGTCTTTATAAGGAGCTCCCCTCCTTCAGTCATTCTCAAGTTTTTTCAGAAGTTTTTCAGTCTCAAGTTTTCATTTTCAGAAACACTCTCCAGTTCTCTGATTAAACAGTTTACCTTAGTCAATAGTCTCCCTTTCTTTCTTCACCCCACAACCTCATGCATCGGTTTTGAATTATTAAGTTTATTTGTAATTTGATTTTAAGTTCTGAATGTATTAAACTCAGTTGTACTATGTTTTAAATTCTGAATGTAATCTGCTTCCCCGTGGTCTCTGGTTTATATATATATATATATATATATATATATATATATATATATATATATATTCTACCGAACGCGTTTTTCGTTTTTCATTTTTAGAAAACTGTTTTTCAAATTTAACCACCGCACGCGTTTTCAAATCTAGAAAATACAGAATTTGATTTTCTGTTTTTGTTTTGCAAAACAATTTTTTAAAACAGTTTTGGAAAACGTTACCGAACACACCCTAAACATCCTTCACCACGTTGTTTTGGGCCGTGGGCTTCATCACAAAATCTATTTGTCAGTGACCCGACTCGTAGGTAGCACCGTAGCAGTAATATGAAATCTGGATGATCGAAAAGGAAATGGAAGCGGACTACTGCAAATTTGAAAACTAAACCATCAGAGTATACTGAATTATCATCTCCAAATAGAAATGGGTGACGCTTTGTTTGAGCTGGAGAAAAATCTCAGGTCCAAGCAGGTAAACACCCTCATTCATATTTCAACAAAGTTTTGATCTTTCACCAAAATCCCTCAAACCCATTTCACATTTGGCCCAATTGGTGCCGGAAATCTTATGTTTTTGTGGGTTTTTGTATTCACAGGGGAATTTGACGGCTGATGAAACAACGGTTCTTTCAGCTTGCAAGTCTAAGGCTGTGAGAGAGTTCACATTTGGAGGCCTTGCCGGTGGTCTTGTGGCCTGGACAGGTCTGTCTTTTGTCTTTTTTTACTGTGAATTTTTTGGAATTGTGTATATTCTGAGGTAAAGTTTTGCAGTGTCATTGGTTTTTGTATGCTTCTATTAATTGTTCGAGTGAACTGGTTTTCGGTATGAACATTTTCAATTACAAACACAATTTTCATTGTCAAGGGAAAGAGAAGTTAGAAACTCTTTTTGGTTTTGGTCGTGCTTAATTACTTTCAACATTATGCTTTTGTTTTGCATAGAGAATCATTGGTTCTAAAGTATTTTGACTAGTGATCATCTCTTTGTTTAAAGCAGTTATCAGGAAATGTTTATAGCTAACAAGTTTAAGTAGAATACTGGCAGTTCTGCAATTCAATGTACATGGTTTTAATTGCGTGCACATTTGTTGGATTAAAAAAAATACTCAACTACTTTCTGGATGTTTGTTTCATACAATTCCTTTTTCACTCCGTTAAGCAAGCGAGTTGCTTGATTATATGCGACAATATGTTTCTACAAAATTTTTTGGTTCTCATTTTTTGTATCCATTCCTTTCTCTTATCTTAATTCTTTTGTGGCAGCATCGTCGAAGCTGAGTAAGATCATCCGACTTAACCTGTCAGGAGGTAAAGTAAACTCTCATCATGCCCCACCCCTTAATTCTATCAAGCTACAGTTTTTGCGTAATTAGATCAACTGTATTGTGCATATTTGCACCCCACATCCCCAATATTGTTCGATCTTATGGGATATTATCCCAGGTCTCTAATAAGATAAGACAAGCACTGCTTCTTTTTTTGTCTTGATCTTAGCTATCTTTCAATATCCACATTTGCATCATGTTTCACCCATCTGTAGGAGCTGCTGCTAGTTTTGGATTGTGGGGATTTTCTAGAGCCTTAGATTCGTGTGTTGAACATATCCTTTCACTGCATGGGACTCGGATGCAGGCAGAGTTGGCAACTATGTATGTCATTTACTTCTTTCTATAATATGTGATGAATCTTCACTTTGAGCAATCTTGTTAAATAAACTCATTGTTCTCTAGAAACTATGAATAGTCATTCAGCTGATGTAGTTAGCCAAGGATCCAATAGATGTAATTGAGAGCAGCTATTAGTTTAGATAATTTAAAATCTTTCAACTGTTTCTTTAACTACATCAAAGTAAATATCAGGCCCATGTCTAAAATGAAGTAACACATGAGTTGGAGTTGCAACAAGCTAAGGTGTTCAAAGAAAAAAAAGATGTTGATAGTCAATGAGTGTAAAGAGGGAAGGGGACCAGAACTAGCCTGTTAGCATGGTTCGTAGGAGTAGTTTCTTGGGTGATTTACCAGATTCAAAAGTCAGCCTAGCCCACGATTGATTATAATCTAACAGTTGCAATTCAATTTGTTAAGTAGCGTAAATGGGAATTTTAATCTTAGGTTGTCAAAATTATTTATCTTTTGTCTACTTGATACGTCAAACTACATTGTTACTGACTTCATTGCTCTCCGTACAACATTGCTTCTAATACCTGCAAACATCACCTTTTCCCGTATATACCTTAACTTGTAATTCCCATACAACATAACACTTGGCAATTTATACAACTTCAATAGCCTGGTCATCTTTTATATATCTCTCCAAGCTTGAAGTGCATTTCTAAAATAACCAATGTCTGCTCGTACACAACAGTCCGTTTTTCTCCAATTAAAAATATATGACTGGTTGTGATTCAAAATTTCAAATCACAGAATGGTGACAAAACATCAGAATGATCATCAGAGGATGCTGCTTGTCTCTAAGCAGTTCTATTGTGAGGAGGTTTTTGATGATTCAACCTCAGAACGCCCAAAAATACGGTGGCGTTATCGGAATTACTTTAGTGATAATGTTGCCCTTGCTCAAAGAACTCATGATAGCAACTCCTACAGCAACTCTTCAACTGATCCGGACAGCGTCTCCCATGGTGACTATCACAACTCTGATGGTTATTCCGGAGACACCGAAAGTGGCACCCATACTGACTCTAACAAAAGACACATCAATTTTGACCCAAGACGAGTTCCTGTAAGTCTACTTTGTCATGTATTTTCTTAGTGAAGTCACTTGACTTATATATACTGGATCAGAGTAGATTGAGCTTAAACTACTTTTAGTGAAAATAACTATTAGAATTCATGATAGTTACAAAGTATAATTTTGTTAGAATTAATTTCAGTTTATTCACCTAAGGTTTGAAGCTAACATCATTTCACCCCAATTTAAAAAATTTATCCCCTAAGGTTTTCAATTTTCATAAATTATGCCTAATGACTGAAATTTCGACCAATTTGGACTTTAAATGTCAATATGTAGTATTAGGAAAATGGTTCTAAAAGACTATTTTTTCTGTTAGATGACTATATTTGCTTTTAAAATCAGTTATAAAGTTATAACTAACGTCAAAATTACACAGAATTTCAACAATTGAGCACGATTGATGAAATTTGGAAACTTTAGGGGGTAAACTTTTAAAATTAAGAGTACAGGGGTGAAATGATGTTAGGCACAAACCTCAGGTCGATAAATTGAAATTAATCCATTTTGTTATCATCAAGAAATTATGTTTACTTAAAACAGTATGTGCAGATTATATTCATATGGTAGAACATTCGGTTTACTATGCTATTTGAAATTCCATAAACCTTCCCAATGTGCAATTACAAATGATCCCCCTGTTAGAATACTGTTGACAGCTGATTTCAGCTCATTATTTATGGAAAGACTTCCCTGTATAGATATCTGATTTCAGCTCATTACTTTATAGATGAACTCCAATGCGGGTGCACCGGCAGACCCTTTTGAAGATATATTTGGTTATCAATCACCGAAGGAGGAGATTCAGCTTCCAGACACCTCTAGTGTTTCCCCAAAAGCACAGGCTCGTAACCGTAGACGATCTCACCGCAAGCGTCGTGTACATCATCAGGAAGACTTATCAAACCTACAACATGTGTAGCTATGAATTGAATATGATAGACCTTTGCAGTAGATCACTGTGGCGAAATCTGATTTACTTTATCCAATGTTTCATGAGCTTGAAAGCCTTTAATGAAGGGTATCTGCTTGAATTACACTAGTATCAGGCCGAGCCATTGTCAGTTTCAAGCTGCTGTGAAATTATTGATACATCAATGGTTGGTTTACATTCAAGCAATTCAGACACTTGCGACAAATGACAAGTGCTTAAATAAGATTTCAGGAAAAGCTAATATTGTGATTATGTTGCAGCTATAACCACTTCACGGTCACCAAAGTACACCGTAGAACACAAATTCTCTAATTTCTGTGCTAAAATCATTTCTTATTTTTGTCTTTTAATTTGAAGAAGGAAAAAAAAGAGATCAAATCCTAACATGTTCAGTGGTGTGTAAAATGTGTTGGCTTGTCTTGTCACACACCACCAAGTACTTGCAATGAAAGGAGCAGCAACCAGTGTCTGGCATCAGGACCTCACACGCGTTTGGCCACAAGCTAAAACCAGACAGGTTCTAAGCCAAATTTTGCGTAGATAATCTTATAATGAAATATGATCGCTGCTTTAGTAGTTAACGATGTAACTTTCCCCCATTTTTAGCGTAGCCAGAAAGTATACGAAGAGAGGTCAATTTATATAAACTAATTATGTAGAGAAAATTTTACTTTGTCAAGAGGCAAAATAAGCCAAATAGCTTACATTACTTTTATATACAAGTAAAAATCTGAAGCACAACACACATGGAAAGATGGTGAGAATAGTCATTTGACCTCTCTAGTCACTATGTAGCTACGCCCCTGCTTTCGAGAAGAGTCATGGAATCTTCATCTTCTGTCTTCTTATGTACTGTAGCTGTATAAAAGATTACACGCCCCTAACAAAAGTATACGATATCAATACGAAATTGGTAATGATTCAAGTATCATTTGAGGATTTTGTTTCCTTAAAGTTAACGGTGCATGAGTTTGTTAGTGAAATCAGAACAGTTACATGATCTCGGACCAAACGTTAGATCAAGTAAACTGAAATTAATCCGATATTTTTAACAAAGTATGCAATATCAAGGGTTATATAGCCCATTACACTTGGACAAAAAACTAGACACAAAATGATACTAGGGCGGTATATTACTGGAGCCAAGAAGCTCAATTGCTATACTCCAAGCAACATACAACTAGGGCTGGAACCGGTACGGTTCCCGACTTTTTTCCCCGAAACCGGCTACCGAACCGACTTTGGTCGGTAATGAAAATCCGGTACCGGTACCGCCGGAAATAGTCGGTATACCGATAATGTCGGTTACCAAAGTTTCGGTCGGTTTCGGTTCGGTTGGGCCGAAAACCGAAGTTTTTTGGCCCGAATAAAATACAGGCCCAGCCCAACAAAATAATAATTTCCTGAAAAGAAAAAAACCCAAATATGGAAAAAACCTGTGTTTCTCACAAAGTTACATTTTCAGTACAGTTCAACACTTCAATTCATTGAGTTCAAAGTCTTAAAAAAATAACAAAGTACTTATGCAGTGTCAGCAGTGATGCTAATTCCCAATTTGGCCTGAGCTTATAACTTATTCAGTTTGGCCCGAGCTTCCAGTAACCTCTACTGGTGTTTGAGTTGCTGATGCATCAACTCCTTGATTGAAATCATTTTCTACAACAAAAATAAAATCAGATGGTTAATAAAAACACCAAATTCACAAAGTTTTTAATCACTTTTTATAATCAATTCATCATTACCTCTCTCAATCTCCTCCAACTCATAGTAAAGGGCAAGATCTTCTTCAGTGGGATCCTTGTATAGGTTAGGTGGATCAGATTTCAACCAATCACTAGTGCACACCAATGCCTCCACCATTTTAGGTGTCAATGATGCTCTAAAAGGATCGACAACTCTTGATCCTAAACTGAATGCATTTTCAGATGCAACTGTTGAGCAGGGAATAGCAAATATATCCTTGGCCAGCTTTGATAACACTGGATACATAGCTTCATTACCTTTCCACCACTTGGCAATATCAAAGCTCTTGGAGAAAAGGCTGACATACCTATCAGATAGGTATTGATCCACTTCATTTCTGATGCACTGAGATTGCTCAGCCACCCTCTCCCTTGCTATCTCTCTGCTAACCTCATCAAGGTCATCCAATTCATCTATTTCCATGTCCAACTCATTACCAGAAGTCTCAACAGTCACTTCATTTGTTTCTTCACCTCTATATTCTTCATACATCTTCATCAATATCCTCTTCAAGTCAGCCTCTATTGTTTCAATTACTATTGGACTTGCTTTAACTTTTCTCATTGCCACTTTAGCCCACTGCAGCTTGTACCTTGGATCCAGAACATTAGCTATCATGATTACCTTGTTGACAACATCAAAACTACCCCAATACTTGTCAAATTTGGCCTTCATAGAAACAGCAACTCTCTTCAAAACCTCATCAGAAGACTCACAAGCGTTATCAATCTCAGTCTGCAATGCAATCATCTCAACAAATAAGAGGTTTGCAGTCACAGTTTTCCATGCACTCATTTTTAAAGTAGATTCATAGAATTTCTTCAAAAAAACACAGAAAGCTTCAGCATTCCTCCAAGCCTCAAAATCAGGTGGTCCAATCTTGTCCTCAAAATAACATCTAAATGCAACATCTTCTTCTGCCATTCTGTTAAACACAGCTTCATACTTTAGAGCAGCTTCCAACATAAGAAAAGTGCTATTCCATCTTGTTATTACATCTAATGGAACATTAGCATTAGCTCTACAGTGTTCCAACACAGCAAACTCTCTAAATTTATCAAGCCTTCCAGATGAACTTCTAACATACTTTGCACAATTCCATATAGCTGCAATCCCATCTTCCAACTCCTTCAAGCCATCTTTAACTATTAAGTTAATAATATGGCAGGCACATCGCAAATGCAAATACTCCCCATCAAACATCAAAGTCTTGTAGCCTCTCAACCTCCTCTTCATGTATTGCACTGCCACATCATTAGCAGATGCAGATCGAAATCGAAATCAAAAGCAGATACAGATCGAAATCGAAACTGACCTGGTGCTTGCGCGCCCCTGCCACCGGCTCCCCTACCACCGGATCCCCTACCACCGCCTCCCCTTCCAATTGCGCTGCTGCTCATCCTAATTCTTTGCCGCCCCATTCGCAGATCTACCAGAGAGAGATGAGAATGAGAATGAAAATCGAAATGCCTGAGAGAGCAAGAGGGGGGGTTAATTCGATTTACCTGAAATGGGAGGACCGGAGGAGTCACGGCTGAGATGGGAGGACCGGAGGAGTCACGGCTGAGAGATGGGGATGGCGACGGCGACGGCGAGAGAGTAGAGTCTCTGTCGATCGAGTCTGAGAGTGAGGGTGAGAGACCGAGTCGAGTGTAATACCTAATAGAAATCAACGGACATGATTGATAATTGTTTCAATCAACGGCTGATGTTTAATACAGCCGAATGTTTAATTCCGAGTCGGTACGGTTCGGTACAGCCGAAGCTTTGTAAAACGGAAAACCGATACCGTACCGCCGCGCCGAATCGGTACGGCACAGCCGAGCCGCAACGGCGGTTACCGCCAAGTCCGGCTACCGTTTCCGGCGGTTCGGTCGGTATGTCTGTCGGTTCGGTTTGTTCGGCACAAAAGGCCAGCCCTACATACAACCATCCAAATATAGCTAATCCTCACAGTTTGAGTGCTCACACACCATCACAGAAGAAACTACATTTTAGTTTTGCCCTTCTGACAAGAGCTTAGAGGAATGCCTGGGAGAAGCACAACATTTTCTTATCGGTAGTCTTGGATTTCCATGATGTGTGCTTGTTTCGTGGGCCAGTAAGGCGCACACTTTTGTTCTTGGTCTCATGGTTAGATATAGAGGCAGGTTTTGGGATAAACCGAGACCATCCAAATCAGAAACGCTCAGCGCAGATGCTTGCAGCACCATTGTTGCGGGCCCAAAATATGGGTGCCCTCTCAACTCAGTTAGCTTAGGGTTGACCACTAGATCGGCTAAGTTCGAGAAATTTTTCAGTGTTACCGTAGCACCATGTGACAATACATAGTGGTGCTACATTTCAATCAAAATAAGACATGTGGTTTTATTCTAATTAAACTTAAATATATAGATTTTAACTATATTATTAAAGACTATTTTAGGTTTCTTATTGTTTTTTAAATACTAAACCCTATACCCAATACTCTAAACCATATACCTGATACCCTAAATTTAAACCCTAGATCCTAGTATGAACTCACTAAATACCTTGAATGTCATTTCACAAAATATAAAAATCAATAGTTTTTATTTTAATTGTAATAAATCCACATGTCTTGTTTTAATTGGAATGTAACACCACTAGTCATTGTCACATGATGCTACAGTAGTATTGAAAAATTTCTTGCCAAGTTTCGTCACCGCAACCATGTATCTGGCCACCATCAAAACCAAAATCGACGTCCTTAACAACTGCGCCTTCTGTCGCTTCCGATCGAAAACCACCTTCGCCGACGGCAACCAAATCTGATCCGCCTCTAGTACCTTGGATTGGATGCAAAACCATGGTTTTGCTTTTCTAGAGAGCTCCGCAATACACTACATTCCTTATTTATAGTTTAATCATGGTAAACAGAAGAATTTTTTTCCCTTTTGCTTGTTCTTCATCTTCTGTTTGTTGATGGAGGATTTGATTTGAATCATTTGATCCTCATGTATTTGCTGTTATTTATACACCAGATGTTGCTTTCTATTGTTCTTTTAATCCTCTCTTTGTTGTTGAAAGTCTTTAATTAGCATCAAACGATTTGCAAGTTTTTGTTTTTATAAAGAAAATATTTGCAAGTTCAAGTGGTGGTTGAATTCTCTAATTTGTTACTGAGATGGCCAACAAAGATCTTCCTCATCTCCGCCGCTGCGTTTTGGTGGTATCCGGTGACCGACATGCCTGTAGCAGACTAACAGTATCTCACTTGGTGTGGTGTTTCGTTTAGTGTTTGTGTCTATGTGTGACGGTGTTCTCATTTTATCTGCTTTGAGTTCTTACCGTGTCTGATGTCGTCTTGGGTGGTGTTGTTTTGCTTCAGACTAACGTGTCTTTTCGCCACCACATATTTAGATGTTTTAAGGGCTCTAGTGGGTATGGTGTTCACTAAAAGTCACCTTAAGTTAAACTCAAGCGTTATCTAGTATTCCTTAAATAATTCTTTAGATAAATTCATATATTTACTCTATTCGGCAGGTTGGGTCGATTCTTTAGATAAATTCATATATTTAGTCTATTGGACAGGGTTGGGTCAGGCCAGTCTTAAATTATACTACATGAGTAGGGTCATGGGCCGGTCTAGGGCTTCAAAAGGGTTGGCATACCCTGCCCATTGAAAAATGGACCGAGCAAAGCCTGTCTATTGATTTGGGCGGGACTAGCCCACAACCCACAGCCTAAAAAGTTAGACTAAGTTTGGGTATACCTGTCGGCCCTGGGCTGAGATTACAGGCCTAGGTGCTGGTAGGCAGGGTGTGATGGCGTGCATGTTGTAGTTGTGCATGTTTATGCTGAATTCCAGGTTTCTCATGGTGTTGGGAGTATTTGAATTGCTTCAGGTGTGATCAGTTGGGCTTTGATTAGTTGATGCCCAATCTAGGCTTCCATGGAGTGCGTTGGTCTAGTCGGCTTATGGTTTCTTTTTTATGCAGGTCCTTATTCAAGTGGATGACACCGGTGGCAATGGTGGATGGCAACTCATCCTTGGTTGTTATTTCATTGTTAGGCATCTATGTGCCTTTGGCCTTGTTAGGTTGATAGCAGTTTTCGGAGGCCTTTGAGTCTTCTTTGTCGGGCTGGGTCTTTGTGATGTTTGTTGATTTGTTGATTTTGCGAGATGTGGTAACATGGTTTTAGCAGGTTTATTGATTTGTTTCATTTTTCTTGATCTAGCATTGACTCAGGTCCACATGAGTGTTATGGATTAATACTTTTGGAATCGTTTACTCATTTGCATCTTTAGGTTTGTTAATATGTAAACTTTGATGAAGGAGAACTAATAAAGATAGAATTGGTCTGCTCATTTTATTAATAGAATGGCCTATATATAGGCATTACAAAGTCTCCTGAAAGATCAGAGATATCTATCATCTACTCTGATAAGGAAATGACTAGGTCAAGACACATAACTAAAAGGAAAGAATGTAATTTTCTTAAACACTCACCCTTGTGTCGCGTACCTAAGACAACATAGTGCATGATGTTGTCTTATTAAAAACCTTGCCAAGAAAAACAAAAACCTCGTGAGCAAAACAAAAGACTTGGACAAAGAGAAAAAGTGCACAACACACCAACTACAATTGAAGATAACATGTGATGTAGACTTTCCCTGATGTTTATACAACAACTCCCCCTGATTGGTAACTCAATCCCGAAGTTCAGATAAACGAAGCATTCCAATTCTCTTCACATATTTCTCAAAAGTAGATTTGGGTAGATACTTGGTGAACAAATCTACTACATTATCCTCAGAACTCACCTGGTTCACCTAGATATTCAAAAATTGTTGCTGCTGTTGATTGTAAAAGATCTTTGGCCAGATATGTTTAGTATTATCACCTTTTATGTAACCTAACTTCATCTGCTCAATGCAAGCCGCATTATCCTCATAGATGCAAATTGGTTCAGTCATAGTAGATGTTAATCCGCTACACTCTCGAATATGAGACATTACAGACCGAAGCCAAACACATTCTTTAACCGCTTCATATAGTGCAATAATATCAGCATGATTCGAGGAAGTAGCAACAAGGGTTTGCTTGGTTGATCTCCAAGATATTGTCGTATTCCTAATTGTGAACACATAACCAGTTTGGGAACGTTTTTTATGTGGGTCAGAAAGATACCCAGCATCAGCAAATCCAACAAACACATTATTCAATGTTTCTAGATAGGGGACTAGTTTGCCATGCACATTATCTGCGACCCTGGCACTGTTGGACGCAATCTCTCGGTGGGAAGCCGAGAGTTGTGATCCACCGACCCCAGACGGGATCTTTTGCTCTCTTGTTTCATTTTAGGGAAAGAACATGCCTCTGTCAATGGAACCCTTTAAATACCTGAAGATGTGCTTAACACCATTCCAATGATAACGTGTTGGCACAGAGCTAAATGTAGCTAACAAGTTCACAAAAAATGTAATGTCTAATCGAGTGCACTGAGCCAAATATAACAGAGGTCAAATGGTACTAAGATATGGGGTTTCAGCCCTTAGGACCTCTTCATCGTCATCTTTCGGACGAAACAGATTCTTTGTAATATCTAGACTTCGGGTAATCATGGGAGTGCCAAGAGGATGTACTTTGTCCATATTGAAGCGCCTGCGCATTTTTGGACATAAACCGACTGGTGTATTAAGATTCCAGCCCCTCGATGTTCTAGTTCAAGGCTTAGGCAAAATCGAGGCTTCCTAAGATTTTTCATCTCAAACTCGGATTTCAAGTAGCTAACTGTCTCATTGATCTCATTGAGATTTCCGATAACATTCATATCATCAAAATAGACTGCTACAATTGCAAATCCAGAACTTGTTCTTTTTATGAACACTCATGGGCACAAATCATTGTTCTTGTATCCCTTCCCAATCAAGTAATCACTTAGAAGAGTATACCACATTCGTCTGAATTGTTTCAATTCATATAGTGAACACCTCAATCTGATGGCATAAGCACTCCGTGGTTTAGAGTCACTTGATTTGGACAACGAAAGGCCATCACACACTTTCATATATATCTCTGTATCAAAATCCTCATAGAGATATGCGGTAACTACATCCATAAACTGCATATTCAATTTTTCAGACACTACTAAACTAATCAAGTAGCGAAAAGTAATGATGTCCATAACAGGAGAATACGTCTCCTCATAATCAATACCAGGTCGTTGTGAGAATCTTTGTGCCATAAGTCTTGCTTTATATCACATGACTTCATCTTTCTCATTACGCTTCCGAAAAAAAACTCATTTATGTGCAATAGGCTTAACATTTTATGGGCAAGGTACAACCGGACCAAAAACTTGTCTTTTCGATAGAGAGTCTAGTTCTGCCTGGATTGCATCTTTCGATTTCAGCTAATCAGCTATGCCTTGACATTCTGCAATAGAGCGAGGTTCTATTTCATCGTCGTCAATAATCTCATGAGCGACAGAATAAGCAAAAGCATCATAAATCAACATGGAAGACCTATCCATAAGAACGCGCGCACTTGTGTAATTCAACGAGATTTCTTTGTTCTCTGATATCAAAATTGATTCTGAGGCGTCCCCAGAGGTTTCAATATCGATTCATGGACATAGCTATAGTCAGAGACAATCTCATGTGATGGATTCACAGTATTGATGATGAGCTGATCATTTTGTGCCTTGATGTCTTGCTTTTTCCACAACAAGACATCAGTTGAACCTTTCTTTGGTCTCCCTCTCTTTCGGGTGGGAGTTGAGGTCGTAGCCACCCTTCTACCGTGGGCATCAAGTGCACCGATAACGGCTGCGATTCCTAGCCCGGGTGTGACATTAACTTGTCTAGTTTTCGGGACTTCCAACCTTGTAGAACATTTGCAGCAGGGATAGTTGATCTCGTCATTCTCATGGTATCAGTAAAGGAGTCAGGCATCGAATCTGCAACTTTCTGAAGCCCGAGAATTCTTTGCACTTGAATCTCACTCTGAGATGTGCGGGGATCATAATGAAACATAATGGGGACAGACCATACCAATTCATGTCGTTCAACTGGAACATTGCCGTTCCTGTCTCCCCTTGACGGCAGGAAATATGTCTTATCAAAGTAACAATCTTCAAATCTAGTAGTAAAGGGATCTCCTGTCAAAGGTTCAAAATAGTGTACAATCGTTGGTAATTCAAAGCCAAGATATATACCTAATCATATTTGAGGACCCTTTTTTGTACGTAATGGAGGCGTAATAGGCACATAAACCGTGCAACCAAATATGCGTAAATGTGAAATTTTAGACTCATATCCAGTAACCAACTGGTTCTAAATGGTTGGATGGCGGTGGGTCTGAAACAAATGAGTACAGCTGCATGTAAAATTGCATAACCTCATGCAGATACGAGTAGATTAGTGCACATCACCAACTCCCAAGCCATAATCTGTAACCGCTTGATTGTTGCTTCTGCAAGACCATTATGTGAATAAACATGGGGAACGAGATGGTTAACATCAATCCCAATAAACATGCAATAATCATAAAAAGATTTTGATGTAAACTCTCTTGCATTGTCCAATCGAATAGACTTGCTCGGATAATCAGGGTGGTGAGCCCTGAGTTTTATAATTTGAGCCAGGAGTTTAGCGAATGCAGCATTCCTTATGGATAGTAAAGTGACATGTGACCAACGCATCGATGCATCAATCAGAACCATAAAGTATCGAAATGGTCCGCATTCTAGTTTGATAGGTCCACAAATATCACATTGGATTCTTTGTAAGAATGAAATGTTTTGTTTTGTGTCTACATCAAAAGAGGTCGTGCCTGTGCTAATGAACAAGCTTTGCAAAATGAGGGGTAAACGTTGGTGATTGCCATAGAAGCATCAGAAGTGGAACCATGCGTCACAGAAGCTTGTGAAGGCCGTGACTGCATTTTGGATGGCATTAAGGCCAAGTCCTTACCGTGAGCAGTACTCATGGCACTGCCTCCATTTTTAGTGGCTATATGTGTTCCCATAAGCCGTTGTGCTCTAAAAAATGGATGACCGTGTGAATTTTTAAGAATACGAATCATCATATCATGTTCGGGATGTCCCAGGCGATCATGCCAAAACTTATATGTGTCAGATTCGCAGAAATTGCGAGCACCTGCATAGGATTAATAATCTGAACCGTAGTACGATAAAACCATTTTTTTGACCCATAAGTTTCTCTAAGATGCGCTTGTGGCCACATTCATTAGAGGTAATACACAAAAACTCTTGTCCATTCTCATCATGAGTTTCCAAATGAAAACTGTTGGTGCGAATGTCCTTAAAACTTAGCAAGGATGTCAAATTCTGGCCTAGATGGCTCGGTTATCTACAAAAGACAAGGGAGATAGTTAGTATTGAGAATTCAAATACTAAATCAAGTATATTAGAATTAGAAGTGAACCAAGATGTATGGTCACAATATCGATGCGAAAACATTGACGATAATACAGTCACAATCAATTTCTTCCTTTTTTGTGTTGTATAGTGACAAACCGTCACAAATTGAACTATGAGGGGCCCCAATCCCTCAATATCGTCCCACGTTAAAGAAAGGTGGGATGGAGGAGAAGGCTGCTAAGCCTGACTAGAAAATTAAAAACTCGAAAGCGACAACTTTGAGAAAATATTTACCTAAATTGAATTGCCGGAGAATTTTATGTCGGAGACAGGAGTGAAAGTGCTTGAAACCTTGAAGTTTTATTGATGAGGTAGAGCAGGGGAGCGCTTAACACGGCTTGTACTAAGACGCGCAATTCTGAAGTTCTGATGTTAGGGTTTTGAGAATTTTTCTTTCTTCTTCCTCTGTGTTACTGTCGTTAGGTTGAGCAGTTCACTCACTTCTAGACCGGTTCTTGGAGTGAAATTTGACACAAGGATCCAGATGACGAGCCGCTACTGGTGTCCAAATTTGAAGGCGATTGGACTCCGGAAAGGTTGTGAACCGGTAGCGTTTGTAGGACGGGCGGTTCGGGTGTTATGGTTGCCGGTTCGGTACTCTGCTACAGCCGGTTCTCGAGGTGAGGTTGGCAAATTTGGAATTCTCGAGGAAGGGCTAACTTATGGGTTTAGGGTTCGACATAGTACATAAGGTTATGTCGGCCAATATGGAGTTTTGGTTTTCTAGGGTAAGGTTTTTTGTTGACGGCGAAGAACTCAAAGGTTAGAACACGGGCTGATGACATGATGAAAAAAACTAATAAAGATAGATATGTCTGCTCATTTTAGTGATAGAATCGAATTAATTTTTAATTTCCAGAATTCATATAATCTTTATAAAAAGAAATTGCATAAATAAAAATAAGAAAAACAATAAATGGCTCAAAATCATAAAAATTGCTAGAACAAGGGGTGCATCCCATTCCCATCCATATTGTCTTAGAACAAGCGCAGTGAAATTACCAGAAAAAGGAAAACCAGCTCTGCCTTCCTCTCTCACCAATGACAATCTTCCCCCCAAATCTCTAACATTAAAAACAAATTCTCACGAAAGTTTATGAAGATTTCAATTTCTAGGGTTCCCAATCCTTTATGATTCTCCCCTTCAATTAAAACAAGAACCCAATCACGATTTTGATTCCCACCCAAGTTTTCCTGTTGCCATTGATCTTGACCCATGAAGGTCCATCCGATTCCCAAGAGGCGCAACATCTCCATCCAATACCACTCAAGAAACCCACTCTCCGAAGCTCAGGCGCTTCTTCGTCTCACCCACAACCACAAGAAGCTCCGCCGTCTCCCCCACGTCTTCAGCTGCGTCCTCGAGCTCCCCTTCCGCTCCGACGCCGACGTCCTCATCGAGGACAATCCCGACTGCTTCCGCTTCGTCGCCGAGACCGAGAGCGTCTTCGGCCACGATGTCAGGGCCCACACGGTGGAGATTCACCCTGGAGTGACCAAGATTGTGGTAAGGGAGAGTGGCGATGCGGCCGAGCTGACGCTGGATGAGCTGGAGCTCGACATGTGGAGGTTCCGGCTGCCGGAGTCGACGAGGCCGGAGCTGGCCAGGGCGGTTTTTGTTGACGGGGAGCTGATTGTGACGGTGCCCAAGATCCAAGGGGTGGAGAATTCGGAGGGTGGAGATTTCAGAGGTATGGGAAATCGGCTTGTACTTGTACTGTGATAATAAGTTATATTTTCTGCTGTTTTTTTTAATTTATCTTTCAGGTTATATTTTCTGCTATTTTCTGGCCTTGTTTCGATTTAGCTGCTTTTTTGTTCAATCAAGGAAGGTTGGCTTTGGTAATGTTCATACTTGGTTCTAGTTTGCTGGGTCTGTGTATAAGTACAATTTCATAAGGAGTGTTTTTTTTACTTTTTTCTCACTTTCAGCAAGAAAATGACCATCTCTTTGAAGTCTAGTAATATGTGTTTTGCACATATCCTGTGTGTTTTGCTGATCATTCTTGTGTTAGGCTCTATCCTTCCTGTGATGTATACTTGGAATTTCCCTGCTGCTCTTTCTTTTTGCATCTGATTTTCATGCTTCAGTTTTCCATTCATATTATTGCGTCCTTGATAACACTTGCTCAGAAGAAAGTCGTATGGAAGATGTGCTACTCTGTAAATCCTGTAATACATATCTACAATCATAAGTTCTCCATGGATGGAAATAATACCACATTCACTCTTCCCTTCCCATCTCAGACAATAATGACTACGCTGCTGCAGTTGAAAATCAAATTAGACCGGACTGAATTACATCCATGATCCATCCAATCTTGCATTGCCTTTAAGACAGACTAGTTGCATATCACAAATATGGCAAGCCATTTTTATGAAAATATTATTTTGAAACCTTGACAGAAAGGCTGAAAGAGACCTTGGATTTGTTGCCGTGAATCGGAATATACCGGCGGCCAGACATGAAATTGGAGAAGTTGAATATTATCAAGACCATCAGGAAACTGAGATTGAAATAGTCATACACTTCCTTTCCCTCCCTAATTGCCAATCACCAACTTTCGCTCCGTTTACTTTTCACTTGGTGTATATATATATATATATATATATATATATATATCTATTCTGTTGTTATTATTATTATTAGTAGAATCACTGTCGGAAGAATTTGATGTTTCATCATTGGTGTGGATGACGGAAATTCTGTTACTGGGTTCAGGCTTTAATTCTTTTAACATTTGTTTGATTCTTTGTGTAGTAGAGATAGGTTTAATTATGGGTTTATTAAGGTTACTAAAGTGAACTAAAGGAGTTTCAGATTGTTGTTGAGGAAGTATGCTTACTTTTGAACAGATTGTATCGATTTTAGTTTCTATTTTATCAAGTTAATGACCGATCGTGACTAAACTTTGATTAGAGTAATTATTTTGTTCAATAATTTTTTTATGATCTGCATCATATTTTTCATCAGGAATTTTAAATGGTGAGGCCATGACATGTGTATGGAGGTGATCAATGGCTATAGTTTCAACTGGTGGATGAGTGGATGTAATTATTGAATTGGTGGTTTTTCATTTAGATTTAGTTAATGTTTGTACTTTTTTGTTTAGTAAGTCGATATAATCTAGAAAGAATATTTCAGTTTGATTTTGAAGCATATAGTGTTTTCAATTTTGAAATAATTGTTTTCTGTGTTCAATTAAAGGATATTGTTGTCGATAAAGATTACGATAGAGAATGTTTATGTCGGATTCTAAATCTTGGTCTAATTTGGTGTAATTAATTTGGAATTGGTGATTAAGTGTATTAAGTTGAGGGTTAATTGGGGGAATAACCTCAAAATCTCCGGCTGTAGGGGTAGGAGAAGTATCCCCTTCTTCAGTTGGAATTGAGATGTCAGTTTTCACATAATTAGGATAGCTAACTTGGGAAGAAGTGTTAATATTTTTAATTTTTAATTTTTGTATTTCTTCTTCTAATTCCTTGATTTGTAAGTTTTTAATTTCTCTATCGAGTTTGTTATCTCTTCTAGAGATTGATGAATCTGCTAAAGTAGAGCCAGTGAAAGAATGTCTAGCTGAGACGAAAGAATTGCTAGATGATGGACCTAACCGTCTTGAGAATTGTCCTAACTCTTGAATTCTAGGACGTTGAGTATGACTAGAATTTAGGAAGTTTATTTTTACCGTACCATCATTGGTTTGTTGAATAAAATTTAAATCAGATATATTATGTTGAATGTTGATAGGATGATTTTCACAAGGGACCATTCTGAAGGGAGTTGAATCTCTGACTATTTGATTGTTTGTGGAACTCTAATATTGGCGTTGTCATGGCTACTTTGAATTAAAAGGGTCTGATTTTTTGGACTTTTACTTATAGCTTGAAAATTCATGTTTGTTCTAGTGACTTTATAATGAATTCTGTAGATTAAGGCTAAAGGTTATGTTCCTTCAAGAACATTATAACCGGAAGTTTTAATGTTTAATGTTAAAGCTTTTAATATATGAGGATCACTAAGACTGATTTTGAAATCAGGATAACAATTAAAATGAATTTGACCATTGAAAATGCTCGATTCAATTATGCCAAGGGTACTGTCATTGAAGTCAGTGAACCTTGCATCTCTTAAACATAATAGGACAGAAACATTCAGACCTTTTCGGGTTAAGGGTTTAACACCAATCTGAACTAGTCCTATATGAAGGAAATTGTTATTGTCTTTTTTGTGTTTTTAATTGACTCAGGGCTGAATAATTGGCATGTCTCATGTTGTTGACTATGGCTATGGAGGAGAAAACTGTGTTGTCGGAGTAAAGGCCAAAGGCGGCAGAATTGGAGTGACTGGAGGAATGACTGATGCTGATGCGGTTTGGACTGGAAATTCAATATTGAAGGCGTCAATGATGCGTTCAGACCTGAATTTGTTTAGGGTTCAGACCTGAATGCGTTCAGACCTGAATGCGTTCAAACCCACCACTTGACTAAGTATTTCCGACTGAGTATGTAATCCTGCAATTTCAAACCACATTGGGAATTTGCCATTGAATTTGTGGTCAATGGGGGATCTTTCCAATCAGATAAATGAATAATGTTTACTATATACAAGGAATGGTAAAGCAACTTAGATGAATCTTTGGGATCAAAAATCCCTTTGATTGTGATTGATCCTGTCACAAAGAGAATATCTCTGAAGAATTTGAGGGAATGACTGGGGTGATTAGGAACAAAGTAGCCTGGTGGGCAATAATATTTGATTATGGAGATTGGGTTCTTTAGGTGACTCATGTGTGACTCAACACAAAACATGTCTTGACTAGTGCGTAAAACATAAGGTGATGATTTATGAAAATTAGGCCTGGAAGAATTGGGGGTGTTTACTTTGAAAGGATCATGGGGATTAACTAAGGCTGACTGGTAATTGGGTTTATTTGGGCTAATGGTGGTACCAACATAGTTGGGTGAAGGCCTGAAATTAACTGGGATTGCAGGATAACTGGGATATGGGATTAAACAAGAAGAATCAGGTGATTCGAATTTAACTTTTTGGTGACTAATTTTTTGCTCAGAAGAGCTTTGATGTTGCTTTGTAGTTCTGTGCTGCATGTTGGGGGATGTGGTAGGAACCCTGGAGAAATTCACGGGTTAGAAAATCTGGTATATGGTCGTCAATGCCTTTAATGAATGTAATTTCAAAATCAAAGATACTTAAAATAGCTTGCCAACGAGCAAAAATTTGTTTACTAGCCATATTTTGGACATCTTTTTCTAAAACATGTTTAACACTTTTGCAATCAACACGAACTAGAAATTTTTGATTTAATAAATCATCTTGAAATTTACTTATACATAAAACAAGAGATAAAATTTCTTTCTTAATAGTACTATAATTGCGTTGTGATTGTGACCATGTTCCAGAATGGAATCGGACAATTTGTTCTGGATGGCTGGGAGAAATTTGTTGCTTAAGAATGCCTCCATAGCCAATGTCAGAGGCATCAGTTTCAACAATTTTGAAGGAATCAGCTAAGGGAATTCCTAGACATGGAAGAGTTTTGACATGACTCTTAATCTCTTGGACGATAGCGGTATGAGTTGGTGTCCAAGGGGGAGAATTTTTTTATAATCTATCAAATAGTGGTTTACATTTCTGTCTTAAATTTTGATAGAAATCTGCCACATAATTTAATGATCCTAAGAATCGTTGGAGCTGATTTTTTTTCCAAGATAACTGAAATACAACTTACTAGTTTAAAATCAAAACATTCATGAAGGTTTTGATGCTGGTTACAAAGGAAAGAAAATAGCAACTATGACTAAGGCAAAAAGGTCTCAACACATGAGAGCTTCTGGTGTTTGGCTGAATGAAAAATGAAGTCTGAAAAAAGAAGTGTCTTGAAATGAAAGAGGAATGCTCCTTAGATAGACTTGTGGAATATTGAATTTGTAATTGATTCCGTGAATTGCGCTGACTGCAGGGTCGTTGCTTTATTGACTGTCGGGGAATCTTTTACTGTGTAGCAAAAGGACAAAACAGGAAGCAGCACGATTAGCTATGTTTTGTCGTTTTGCCATGTGGATGAACAGTAAAAAAATGATTTTACTATTCATGATAACTGGATTTACAGTCTATAAGGGTCTTGACCGTCCTGGTAATAATGGACTGGGCTTTGTGGAGAATTGACTGAGTCCTTTGAACTCTCAGAATGTGGTATCAGAGCATCAGGGATTTGAAAGAAATGTAAATTTAACTGGCACAGTAAAAGGGTAAGAATGTCATTGTATTCTGTTGTAAAGGGATATAAAAGAGTTATGAAGGGGAGACCCAAAATTATTTTATCAGTTAAATTTTTTACTAAAACAAATGAAGTTTTAAAGCAGACATTATTTTGGCATATATGTGCTTTGGGAATTTCATATTTAATATCCATTTTAGTGCCATTAGCAGATCAAAGTGATTCTTTTGATTTTTGAAAATATTTGGAAGGAATCAATCCTTCTTGGATGCAATTTAGATCTGCACCTGAATCGATGAGTGCAGTGGTGACTAGTTGGAAATTTTCAATTTGCAGTTGGATTGTAACGTACCATTTCTTAAGGTTAATTTGTTCAATTGTACTGATGGTAGTATGCTGAATTTCCTTCATCGTGAGGTATGGGTAATTCGAGAAGAGTAGAATCATCAGGGATTTGTTGTAATTTAAGAAATTGGGTATCAATTTTTAATATGTTTACATCATTTTTGATATCATTATTATTATTACTAAATTCCTTCTGTTTTTATTTTGTAATCTATGTATTTGTGTATTTATAGACCTAATTTCTTGTTGTAAATCTTGAATGGTGACTGCTGTGTTTTTTATTCTTAAATCGGTCAAATGTTGTTGTAAGAGATATTTAGGATGGAGGAGTTTTAATAGCATGTTCATCAGTGATTAATTTTTTTAGTTTTTTAAGGTATTCTGTTTTAAGGTCTGGATTATCAATTTTTCCAATTAGATCTATTAATAACTCTTCTTGCTTGGAAAGTACATTAATTGATTTACAACATGTATCTTTACAGCCAAATGAAACATCAGGCGACGAGGAATCATCTGATTTGGAAGAGGAAGAACTTGTTGGGATAGAATGATCTTGATCTGATTCGATTTCAGAGTCTGTGTTTCTGAGTTGTAAAAGTTGGATAAGTTTGTCTTGTTCATCTTGACTGATTTTTAATTGTTTGATAGTATTTTTGATTGGACAGTTATTGGCAAAATGACCGGGTTTGTTACATTTGTAACATTTTGATCTATTTTAATCATTGAATTTTTGTCTTTGTGATGGATGTTTTGGACGAGTTTGGTGAAACTTACTGTGTTATCTTGGAAACATTCCTCAGTTACTTCAAGTTCTTCTCGATCTACCCTCAATAGGATACATAGTGGCCAAAATGCGTGACAAACGCTGTTTTGTATCTGTCTTTTTCATGAATTTGTATTTGTCAAAATCCAGATTGCAGATCTTCCGCAGAAGGAGATGATTCCTCACCGCCTGATGTTTCATTTGGCTGTAAAGATACATGTTGTAAATCAATTAATGTACTTTCCAAATAAGAAGAACAAGAAGAGTTATTAATAGATCTAATTGGAAAAATGGATAATACAGACCTTAAAACAGAATACCTTAAAAAACTAAAAAAAATTAATCACTGATGAACATGCTATTAAAACTCCTCCATCCCAAATATCTCTTACAACAACCTTTGACCGATTTAAGAATGAAAACACAGCAGTCACCATTCAAGATTTACAACAAGAAATTAGGTCTATAAAAACACAAATACATACATTACAACAACAACAGAAGAAACTTAGTAATAATAATAATGATATCAAAAATGTCATTTGTAACATTTTGATCTATTTTTATCATTGAATTTTTGTCTTTGTGATGGATGTTTTGGACGGGTTAAAATTAGAATAAAATTTATTAGGCTCAAAATTAGTTTTATTTGTAGAGTAGAATTTATTACGAGTGAAGTTTTTTACAGGATGATGTCCCTTTTTTCTTCTGGAAGGGGGAAGTGAAGGTAAACCATATTGTTCACAAAAATTACCTAATTCGTATGTAGCTATTTTCTTATCAGTTTTGATTTGAGCATTTATTTTCATGTCTATACACATTTTTAAGTCTTCGTTTTGGATGACTGTGATTATATTTGCGTAGGTGAGTATATCAGTGTCCTAATGAGAGATCCTTTTTTTGTTCATTTCTAAGGATAAGTTATAACACCAACTTTCTCATCAAATTTCGGGATCTCCACCGTTCAGTTTGTTGGGCTACATGATTAGATCACCTCTATAAAATTTCATGTGATTTGGTGATCGTTAAGGCATCCAAAGTTTCGATTCATTTTTAATGATCTTGAACGGTGTAGGTTTGACATAAGTGTTAAGCTTTTTGTTTTAATCTCAACCATCCAAGCTCATTAAAAAATAGATCTAATAGTGTGGGTCTATCCTTAGAAATGAACAAAAAAAGGGATCTCTCATTAGAAGGACACTTGGAAACGATGATCATCCGAACACAATGTTCCATTCCTCACGACTTGAGCAAGTCCTCATTGCATTTGTTCCACTATTTTATAAATTCTGGTAACTTAGAGAGAGGAGTGACTTGTCTTTCTGTAGTGCATCCTGATGGCAGCAAATTTCTTAGCTGATTTCTTAACTTAGAGAGAGTAGCCACGTTTAGTGCTACATAATTTGTAATTGACTCATTCTTGATTTATAGTGAATTGCTTTTCATTAGAGGCTTTAATGAGTTAAAGCTCAAGCATTGTTTTTCCTCAAATTGAGGTTTCATTGGGTAAACAAACTCAGGAGGAGGAGAGAAGAGAAGGAGGCTAGGCCGAGAAGCTAGGAGAGGAGGAGGCCGAAAAGCTAGGAGAGGAGGAGGAGAAAGCTAGGAGAGGGAGAAGGTTAGGAATAGAAGGAGAAGAAGAGGGGGAGAAAGAGAAGTAGTTAGAGGAGGAGGAGGAGAAGAGAAGGAGGCTAGGCCGAGAAAGCTCAGGAGGAGTAGTTAGAGGAGGAGAAGAAGAGGCGGAGGAGGAGGAGGAGAAGAGGCCGAGAAGCTAGAGGGCCGTATGAGGAGGAGAAAGATGTGGCTAGACCGAGAAAGCGCTGTAGGAGGCCGAGAAGCTAGGAGAGGAGGAGGAGAAAGCTAGGAGAGGGAGAAGGTTAGGAATAGAAGGAGAAAGAGAAGTAGTTAGAGGAGTAGGAGGAGAAGTAGTTAGAGGAGGAGGAGAAGGAGGAGGAGGAGGAGAAAAATGAAAGATGTAGAAAAATTTAAAATTTTCGGCGGGAATTTTGAAAATTTTGAACTTTAGACGACGAAATAACCTAATTTTATCGGCTAAAGTTCAAAATTTTAGTCGGAAAAAGTTCAAAATTTATAAAATCCACGCCAAAAATTTTGAATTAACTTTAGCTGACGAATTTTAATAAATTTCGTCAGCTTTAGTTATTTTAATTTTTTTATTTATTTAACTTTAGCCGACGAATTACCCTAATTACGTCAGCTATAGTTATTTTATTTATTTATTTATTTAACCTTAACTGACGAATTACCCTAATTTTGTCAGCTAAAACCCTAAACCCTAAACCATATATGTATAAGCTTCAAATGAAAAAAAGTCGTGAAATAAGATATGACCGAAATAGTGAAATACGTCTACGGTTCTAAAATCACGTAATTCAGGTAAAGTCTCGGCGCCGATAGTTGTGGTCAATGCAATTTTCCATTCTTTCTCCCTAGAGGTAGCCCTATCTCGGTGGTTATTTTTCATAAAATTTTTATACCACTGATTGCGTCTCATCGATTTGAAACTATTTTCAGTTGAAGGTCCGGGCAAAATAAGTAATTTAGACAGTCAAATGACCGTTTCTGTGTGTTAAGGGGGTTTGACTTATGAAATTGACCGTAAGGATCGAGCACTTAACCTTGTCACATCAAGTTGAATTTTTTCCTATAGACATATTTTGACATAATGATCATATCAGACAGTCGGATTTTTGTTTCTCAAGTTTGATCATTAGAATCACAACATGTCTACTAATGTTGTATAACTTTAAGTAGAAACTTCAAATGCAAAAAAGTTGTGAAATAAGATATGACCGGAATGGTGAAATACGTCTACGGTTGAAAAATCATGTAATTCCGGTAAAGTCTCGGTGTCGATAGTTGCGGTCAATACAATTTAAGAGTTTGACTTACGGGATTGACCGTCCGAATGAAGTCCTTAAATTTATCGGATCAAGTTGAATTTTTTTATCATAGACATATTTCAACATATTGATGATATCTGACGGTCGTATTTTTGTTTGTGAACTTTGATAACCGGAATCACAACACGCCTACTATTTACCATTATTTATCCCTATGGGGAGCCCTATCATCGAGGGGTAAATGTCTTAAAATTTTTAGATGAGCAGTTGCATCTCATCTTGATGACAGTTTGTTGTGTTGAAGGTTAGACCAAAATACCTCATATAGATGCAGATATAGGCGTTTTCGTGTGTTAAATGGTTAGAAAAACTGCATTTTGAAGCCTTAAACGAACTCGGATGACCAAAAAAACCCATATGTCATGGCATATCAATGAGTTTGACTCGTAGGGCTGTTCCGCTTCCAGATTGGTATCACAATAGTCAATCGGATACCGAAATATCCGTAATGCAATTTTGTAAGTAAAATGTACTTTAGCCGACGAAATACCCTAATTTCATCTGCTAAACTTTTCAAATTTCGTCGTCTAAAGTTCACAGGCTATAGCCGACGAAAAAATTATTTTAGTTGACGAATTTTTTTTTCGTCAGCTAAAATTGACAAAAAAAATCATCGGCTTGTTTTTGGTCATTTCATCGGCCAATGTCTTTTTTCTGATAGTGCATCAACATTAAATAGCATCTACTACTCCTAATAAGAGGTCATACTACCCTATGTAGAAAGTCATACTGCCTCTAGTAGGAGGTCTTACATCCTACTGCCCAAAACCACCAACATTAAATAACATCTACTACCCCCAGTAAGAGGTCAACTGCCCTCAGTAAAAGGTCATACTACCCTCAGTAGGAGGTCCTCCTGTCCAAAACCTCACCAACATTAAATAACACCTAATAAGAGAGTTCTGTCACCGATCGCCATAAACGGGTCAACAATCATTACCTTCTTATTGCATATACCTTTTTATTATTTTTATAATAATTTAATTAATTTATTAAAGATATTATTGATTTGTTCTTGTTTAAATTGGCTATTGAAAATTTTGAAAATTTATTATATTTGTAGGAATAAAATTCTTAAAATTAGGGCTGGTGGACATTACCTAAAAAATTATTATTTCCGAATGTTTCCTATTCCAAACTTCACTATATTTGACAAAATTTCCAACTTCCCAATCGGGCAGCAACTCACCTAGATCGAAAAAACAGACGAGAAACAAAGAATAAACAAAAAACACTGTTCTTTCAACTGCTCAACAAACTGGGAAGTTGCATACAAGAACACAGCTACCAGATGATTTGAATAGAGAAGCATTTACGAGATGATGTTTGATGCATACTTTCCTTGGAAACCCAAATCATGGCTGATGCAAGAAACCACAAAATTCTTACTCCTTGAATGCATTCAGCTAGTCTTCCCAATCCCCCAGTCTATTCTCTTGCAGTTCTTGAGTTGACAACTAAGGATACAAACCACTAAGGAGCTCACAATCTACAAACCATTTCTTCAACAGGAAGATCATCCCTTTCTCTTGCCTGCTGGGCATGAAATTCCATCACCGCAGCGGCTCATTCTACCAAACAGTCATGCATATAAAGCTTGGATAAGGGTGCCAGTACAATTGCAAGAAAATTATAAGATTTCGATTCAAACGATGAATGGCTGAAAGTTTCTGAAAAAGTGATGAGTTTCAATGTTTCATAACCGGGACAAGCATACACTTCATTCCTCAACTTCAAAATTGAAGTGCTTCTTCAGGGTAGCTCTGGAAGTCTTTCCAAATCCCGAGGCTATTTCCTCCATCTCCTTGAGATTTGTGATTTCCGTTTTAATCTGCTTCACCCTGCTCAATACAATATTGAGTAAAGCATCAGGGTTGGAAGATGTGCGACGTGCCAGATCAGACTTCTCTTTCTCAAGCTGCTGATACAGATTACAGATATAATTCTTCTGTGCAAGAAGTTTTTCCTCAACAATCTTAAATTCAGACTCTTGCGAGTTCTTTAGGGCATGCAGAACCTGATCAACGTCTTCTGCGAGCTTTTGAGATTCAGAGCGATAATCAAAGGATGCAGACATCAAATCTGAGCTTGGTGTACCATTGATGGGCTCCTGGTAAGTCACTTGCATAGCAGTACTTTCATGATGAGAGCCATCTGTATATTGAATGAAAGCTTAAATAGATCCTTGGTGCCAATTCGTAACAGTACTAGATAAATATTTCATTTTATGGAGTGGAGTGGTGGTTACCGGTGGAAATAGCTGAGCAGTTACCTTCCTGCGTCCAAATATCTTCAAGAGAAGTCCCATATTTGAGCTGGTAAATGTAGGTAATAGTTATACTACTGATAGGTAACTATAAATGTGGACAATGATAGCAACTCAACAGTATTAATTTTACCTTTGCAATAGCCACTTCAATACGTTTGAGCACCACCTTAGCAAAGGTTTTCTTGGAACTGCGCAAGATGCAGATACCAATATTTAAGATCTTCTCAGTGTTTTCCCGAGAATCAAGGGATTCACATGTATGTATAAGCCTCAATACATGTGGAACCAGATTTGTCCTTCCATCACATCGCCGGCAATAGTACTCAGAATCTAATGCTATGTTTCCTCCTACAGTGCCAGCCATGTAGCATCGGAGAGCACAATCAATGTGGGCAGCATGCCCACATATAACAGCCTCGCCTGTCAGTGCTTCACATCTGATGTAATCATAGCCTCCATAAGAGAAATTTATAGTCTTCGTACAAAGAATGCAGCAGCAATCTCGACAGAACTTAGCTTCAGCACAGCAGATATTACAGTCCATGAATGCTAAGGGTGGGTTTTCTGCTTTTTCCAACAAACTGATGCACAACTTATTTCGGGCCTTACAGCATAAGCCATCAGGCTGAGAATCAGACTCTTCAATTTCCACACAAGGTGGAATAGGTGGAACAGCTGGAACATGCTTCAGCTTTACAGCACCTGTATACACCCCACAGAAACAAAGGACACAGTTAGATGACTATAACCATTTCCCCTGCCAAACTATTCTGTGAGGCCATTTTACATATGCAGTTGGTGGTTGATTCTCAAAAGAACTGAGAAATAATCATCATGACACATAGAATCATACTAGATGTCCATCACTAAACTTATTATTAAAAAGAAGAAAGCATTTTTCAAGATTATCGTTTCATTATAAGAGTTGAAAGTTGCTGCGGATAAGCATCATATGAGGTTCTATGCATAAAACACCAAGGATCACCTTATAGGAACTATGAAGAACCTGAGTACAATGGTAATCATTTCATAGACAAACAAGGATGTGTGACTGCTTATCTATACATAAATGCCAAAGAAATAAGAACTAAAGATGTAAAAGCACAAAACATGAGAAAGAAAGACATGGCTGACCATTTGCTAACAGCGACATTTCGGCTGGAACCTTCCACGAGAATGATGCAAAAAATGCATTGAGGTCTGTACCAGGAAATGATGTTTGGATATATCGTTCAACTGCAAGCTTGCTTGCAAAACCATATTTCCTACGCATTGGATTCCCATTCCCGGCCCCACCATGGCAAAGACTCTTTGGAAGATATAGGTACCTATCCAGAAAGTGTCCAGATCCAGAAACCCGCTTTCCCACTTTCCACCGCCAAGTATCACCAGGATTAGGCCAATTAATAGGAGCATAAGGCAAACCTTCACCAGACTCATCAGGTGCAACTCGCCTAATACACATGTCATTTTCATTTGTCCTAGGTGTGCTTCCATCGCTTTCCTCGTGAATGTCAATCTCCATCATTGATTTTTCAGGAAACGATTGGATGGAGGTAGTTACCTACAACAAAAGTAAACACCAATCATTCATTCTATTCTGAAAGTCGATCTACTTGATATTGGATAAGTATATAATGGCATCTATCTTGAACCCAATTATTATTGTAGCAACATTGATAAACCGAAGTTTAGAGCACAGCATGAATATAAGTATAAGAGATGATAGCTAGGAAAACCATTCACTCAATGTATTTGAACAGACAGAATAACTCTGTGGAAAAGAAGTTCTGGAATTTTCAGGTCAGAGAAAAATTATATGAAAAAATCTTTAAATTGTTTAGTCAAAGGCTTCAAAAGAAAATAAAGACAAAATTCTGACATTTTTGACAGAAAATTGAAATAAGAAAATAAGATTTCTGATACTCTAGATTCCACATCGCTTAAGCAATTAAGGAGACAGAGTGTACAAGGCAAACAAATGGAAAAGCCAACTTCAGCTCTCCTTTGATTGTTAGACACAGTATCTGGGTCCAACCAAAGACCATATAGTTCAAGGAACCATGGTATGGTGATCCATTCATGTCTGTGTGGGTGAGTGCACCGGCCCTGTGCTACAAGGTAAGGTGTATTTGTAGGCAGGTAAATTGGTGCCTCCCGCATCCTCATGTCTCATCCATTGGTATAACATTGATATATACACGATTCTTCCCTTGGCGAGGACACCAAGGTGCAGAAGAGGGAGATTGTACTAAGCAAAAAAAACACACCTCAGATTCAGGAGTTCTAAAGCAGATCACAACATTCATGGTCACAACATGAATAAAAATATGTTTTAAAATATATTTAAAAACTTGGAACTCAGTTCAACTCCAAAAAACAATTTCCCACCATGTCAGACAAATTCTTAATTGGAATAATGTCACACATTATTCACCTGATTTCACCTGATTCATCATCTACTTTTTACATTAATTTCATTACTGCTTCTCCAAGCATTATAAATAATGTTTAGTAAAAGAATACAACATTATCAATCTTATCACATTAATCCCTGAATATCATGAATTCTTTAGTGTCAAGTTTCAAATTTCCTTAAGTTTAGAAAAAGTTTCAGGTTTTATTTACAATTACAATTAGCTTCAAAAGGATCAAATCCTCTATTTTAGATCATTCAGGTTCTCAATTTCAAATCAAAATTGACCCAAAACTCAAATTTATATATAAATATATGAATTCACGAGAAAAACACCAGGATTAGAACATATACCTCAGAAGACCATTTGCATTGACAACTCAGAGAGAGATTAGGGTTTCTGATTCCGGCAAAAGACCTGTGAGAGATACTGAGATTCATAGAGAATCAGTTTCGTTTTTTTTGGGAAATAAAATATTAAAATTAAGAACCAGACAGTGTTACAGTAAAACAAAAAATCAAGAAAGAAAAAAATGAAGAAAAAAAGTAAAACCCTACAGAAAACCCTGGGAAGAGAGAAAGAGGGTGACTGTGGGAGTATGGATCGGAAGTCGTTACCGTTAAAAGGCGAGGGGGTCAACGGTGAGAGGTGGCGGAGAGAGGAGGGAAAACGGCAAATATCAGGAAATTTGGGGGTGAAAAAACAAAAAAGGTGAGGTGGGCAAGTTGAGGCCTTCAAGGACATGTCGGAGAACAGAGCGGGGGTAACGATGCTTTTATACACCTGTATAAATGAGTCGGGCCGAACCAACACGGGTCCAGAATTGGCTCGTCAAGAAAGGCACGACTGTATGATGGATCTGGGTCACACCCTACGGTTTTGTTGTAACATGTTTCTTTTAAAGTTCTTCTCCATGAAGTTCGTTTGATTGAAGCGAGATATGAGACAACAGAGGCAACCTTGCTAAGAACGTTGGACACCATAAGGGCCATATTGGTTAGACCATGCACGGTTACTCGCGTGCGTATCAAGTTTTGTTTGGAGGGAAAAAATCTATACGGAAAATGAGATTACGGTTACTTGACATGCGTATCAAGTTTTGTTTGGAGGGAAAAAATCTATACGGGACATTTGGAGGGAAAAAATCTATACGGGACATGAGATTACGGTTACTCGGCATGCGTATCAAGTTTTGTTTGGAGAGAAAAAATCTATACGGGACATGAGATTATCTTTTAAGCTTTTTTGGATGCGGGTTAATTTTGAGGAAATTAATCAAAATAAGGAATTCCTAATTATTTTATGACGTTTCCATCATTTGGATTTTTATTCTATGAAATTAGCAATTTTTCACGAAAAAAATAATCATGAAAATTGAGAGCTTAGATTCCTAAATTGAATTCCTTACAAAATATGTCTTATTAGTCAAAATACTGATTCTTATCATTTTGAAACTACATAACGAACTTCAAACCATGGATTTCTCAATCAAGAATTCCTTGGTTCCAAATGAATTTACATTTAATTCATTTCCACTAATTATATTTCTTTTAACTATTCTAATTCAAGTCCAATAATTACAATCTTGTATTTGATAAATTAGTATATTAGGATTTCTAAATTTAAAAAAAAAATATTTATGGAAAGAAGTGCAGCTAGGCACTCCTCTACCATTCTACATACAAAAATATCTATTTTAAACAACAATTTTTAGAAGAATTTCAAAAGTTCAATTTATTTTTAAAAAATTGCAACAGAATATTTATTGTTTTTTCTTGCATTTTATTCCTTTCCATTCTCCTATGTAGAAAAGCATGTTTTGGTCATTAATAAAAATGTATCTATATGAAAAAGGAGAAGCTTTTAATGCAATGTAACAAAAGATAGGTGTTACTTTAATACTTTAAATAGGTAGAAGACAACTTTATGATGAATCCAAATCCAATGAATGGATGGACTAATTCATGTCATATACCCTACAAGGAATCTACATCTATCTTGATTAGTAAATTTAAAATTTGTTGGTTTTAACGTTCAACTATAAACCACAGGTTTTAAACATCTTTAATGGGAGATTGAGTCCCTTAACCAAATTAGTTTTTTTATTAACAAAATTAGTGTTAATGGTTCAAAATGAGTCAGGTTTAATTTGGTATAATTTGGTATTGTGGTTTAACAATTCAATTTTTAAAAAACTCAGTTTTTAAAATCGTAGTTATTTAAAACTAAAATGTTTTAGATCGAAGACAATGTATTCACAATGATAATTAAAAGTGATTTTATTCCCAAAACTCTACCACACTGGACCTAAGTTAAATGTCCAACGTGATTTGATCAATTATGTGTGTAGGCATATAATAGTTATATGTTGTCATTCTTGTACATGATTAAATTCCCAACAAATTGATATTCTGCTTATTTTAATATTTGATTGACGAATTTTATTGCATGTGATAATCTTCCTTTTAAGGTGAAGATTTTATGTAAATAGGATTCTAACTTGGTTAGATCTGTTTAAATTATTGTTGTGTGAGAAAATGAAGGAAACCTAATTTGATTAGATTTTATATATGCTTGAATATCTGAGTATAAACATAGATATTATTCTTGATATTCTGATATGCTAATCTGTATGGAAAGAAGTTATAACCAAGGGTATCTAATTATATTCTTTCATTGATTAGCAGATTGTTTTGAAAAATATTTATTCTTTTGAGTTAATGAATATCTTGTGATTTATATTATTATTTGATACTAATAAAAATTCCTAGTTTAGATATCTATTAGGGTTATTGGTGCAAGGATATTAAAACAATATATAAAGAAGACGCCAACAATATGGAAGACTACCTTTGCACGTATTTGAGAAAGCGACTTCTGTTGCGAACTTTGAAAGGTCAGAAGTTCAACCAATTCATGTTGAGTTGAACTTCTTATTTATATTACTGAAGCTCCAAGAAGGTGGTTTCTTAGAGATCGAATACAGTTCTTTTGGTTATATTGAGTATTGCTATTGCTGCTGTGGTTGCAGGATTTATACTCAGAACTCATAGAGTTGTTATTTGTCTCATTCACTGTGCTCTTCATCTCTAATTGATCTGGATTAGTGTTGTTGGAGTAGAATACGTGTTCAGTTTCTTCCTTAGATAGATCATAGTTCATTAGGGGATAGACGAGATTTACAGATGTAATTAGATCAAGCTTGTTAGCTTATAAAAGTTATTGTGATCACTGCTTGATATACTTTGTTAAACTCTGATTATTTATAATGGATTTGATTTTAGTATTGACTGCTTTAAAAGTCTCCCGGTGATGTTGTCTTGAGGAAGGTTTACATTGTAGTTAAAAATCTTGTGTTCTTGTGTTTCATTATTTACTTTGAAGGATTGAATCTCCATATCCAAGTCTTCTACATTTTATACGATTCTAGTACTTTCAATTTGTACCAGAACGGTTCACTAGATATACTTAGAGAGATCAGTATGATATTTGAATGATGAAACATTGTGCAATTGCTGGTTTGAGTTTGACCATTCATGTGCACTCTTTTTAACTTGAAATTTTGCTAGGTTTTAGTTTTGCTTGTCTATTATAATATTGGTTGAAAATGTTTAAATATCAATTTTTGATGAATTTTTCTATCTTGCTGCTTATTTCCTGAAAATCTATCAGATTTGCATCTCTTTGCTACAAAATGCATAAATTTCATGCTCCCAAAACTTAATTTTCAGTTCTGAGAGAGTATTATCCTTATATGGTCTTATCAATGCTATTGATCATTGTTTGTTCAAGAAAGATAATAGGTGTCTTGGATTAGAAGGTAGAGACAAGTTGCAGGCTTCGAATCAACTACAACTCAGTTTCATTGGTTCTTTATCAACTGTACCAAATGGACGTGTGAGGAAGTGATTTTAATTCTTGAATATTTGGTTCAGAACTACTGTACATATTTATGAGCAACATGTTGTGTTGCCTTGTTCTCTTTGATGTGTTTTGTGTGTGTACATGTTAGAGTTGAGAAAAGTTAAAGAACACTCGAAATTCAACCAAAACAGTAGTTTTTTGCAGAAACAGTCTGCCAACTTTGGCAAGCTGCAGTTTTCAGCTCACAAGATCTCAGAATGTGTGCAGTTTCAGCTCACAAGACCTAAGAATGAATGCTTTACAGAACTCAATTTGGAGGCTCGAGTCATTCTCAGTTTGATTTTGAAGACAGAAATGTCACTGCCAGGAAAATAAAAGTTGTGTAGTACAATTGGAAAAATGCCAGAAAATGGCTACTTTCAGGAATTCTGTAGAGCAAAGCCATATATGGCTGAAAAGCTAATTGAGTTAGCTACAACTTTTATTTGAAGTATTTTTACATTCTGGAAACGGAACCCTTCGAAATTCAGGTTTAAATGAGTAAAGGTCATCATGCAGTTTTTTTTCTGTGGATTTCTGTTTTCTGTCCTAACTTTGCAGGGTTGTAACTCTCAAACCATTAGGAGGTAGAAATGATTTTACATATGCACGAAAACCCCGGATGTCTACTTTCCAACGCAATTTTCGGCTTTCAATTTCAACTGTCCAAAGAGTTATGGTTGTCGAAGTCCCAGTAGGTCAGGAGGGATAAAAATCTGCATCATACATTGGTGGCTACACGAGTGATGTTACAAGCCTCTCTGATCCTGTGAATGCATAGTTGTGCAGTGATAAAGTAGTCTAGGGTTCAACTCCAAAACCAATTGGCAATAGAGAGAGTAACCCAAACCCTTATAAACCCACAGGCAAGGTCCCATATTCCCAATGCGGAATATATATCTCAACACACCCCGGCACGTGTGGCGAATCTTTAAGCCTAACACGTGGACAACAACTTGGGTGGTCGTGGAGTTCGTGTGGCCTTTGGGCTTCACACGTGTACGTGGGCAACCCGCTCTGATACCAAGATAAAGTAGTCTGGGGTTCAACTCCAAAACCAATTGGCAATAGAGAGAGTAACCCAAACCCTTATAAACCCACAGGCAAGGTTCCATATTCCCAATGCGGAATATATATCTCAACATGCAGTATATACATGTCCTTACATGCTTGGAGGGCTTGGCCTGAAGTTTTTTTACCCTTAATTTACGTAATTCGGACACCAAAATGGAAGGAACATATGACTAGAACCAAGTATTTTTCAAATTGTTGAAGAAGTTTTCTATGCTTGGTGATCCTCTCAGATTTCCTCGTGGTGGTGTCGTAATACTTTGAAGGCCTACACCTGAGGCTTTGTATTCATATATGAGAGGCGAAATATGTGTTTCAGGGCTGCTATCACTGCCAACAAATTCAGCTATAGAAGAAAAGGAAACAAGTGCTCAGTCCAGCAATTTTCAGTTGCAGCTTCTGTGCAACAATTTCATTGAATCACTGGTGATGATCTACAAAGAACTAGTCCACAAGCTGCATATGTGTGGAAATCCATGGATGTCTAGTTTCCAATGGAGTTTACATCTTGTGATTCCGACATTCTAGTAAAAAGTTATTGTAGTTTGAAGACAAGAAAGTCAGAATGAACGAAAAATTGGCAGCATGCATTTATGAGCGTGTGAATGGGCATTATAGGTCTCGTTAATCTGGCTAATGTATTCTTGTGTTTTTTTACATGTTCTTATATTCTTAGGGAGCTTGACACTTAAGATTTGCTATCCTCCTTCGCCTAACTATGAACATTAAAACTAAACAGTTTGCAGTTCAGCCAATTTCAGTTGCGGCTTTTGTACACGAGATTCAATGAACTACTGGGGATGATACATAATGAATTAGTGAGCAAACTGCATATTGGTGGAAAGATCTGGGTGTCTAGTTTCTAAGCAATTTACGGTTCGTGATTTCGACATTCCAGGAGAGAGTTATGGCAGTTTGAGTGCAGAAGGGTCAGAATGCTCGAGAATTTGTGTCCAGTGTTTGTGACTACGGCGAACGGACTTGCATGCACTTATGGCTCTGCTAATGCACATTGGCATGTTCTCTATTCATTCTTGCATACTTGGGGAGCTTGCTTCAAGTTTTTCTCTTCTATATTCATATTCTTTTGAGTGGCGTTCAAGTATCAAATACAAGGAAGAAGTTTTCATGGATGCGTACATTAGTTCAACACTTAAGTCATGCTGCAGATTTAAGATGTTGCATAAAGGGGTTAATAGCTTCTTTGTTTGACCAAGTTTTGTGTTTTCGAGCTCAAGAACACTAACATCGTATTCTATATGATGTATAATCATCCCGGAAGACCCATTCGCCAAGTTTTCACATCGTAAGAGATTCATTCAGATTTGCATCAATGGAGTCTTTTGCATCAATGGAGATTCATTTCAAAATCAGTAGGTTCATGGCGTATTACTACTTGTAGGAGTCGCCCCTCGTCACCCTACGTCTCCAAAGCAAAGAAGAAATTGAAGAGAAATAGTAGGAAGATGAAAAACTCGATCAAATCAAAGCATCACCAGGTTTTGTGGTGAAAGCATGATGGCCTGTGACTGATGCGCCAGATATAACCCTCTAAGGTGCCAAAAAGTACCGACATAGTAAAATCAAAAATTTCTAGAGCACTGGACATCCTTCTCATATTTCAAAATACAAGCTCTAAGGTCATCAAGGATGAGGGAAAGACCTCCATACTAGGAACACCAACAGAGTCAGCATTATTAGAGTTTGGTTTACTTTTGGGTGCTGATTTTGATGCCCAGTGCAGAGAGTTTAAGATTCTTAAGATGGAACCTTTTAGCTCTGGTAGGAAGAAGATGTCTGTGCTCATTGCTCATCCTCATGGTGGGTTAAGAGTTTTTTTTCAAAGGTGCATCAGAAATAGTATTGGGAATGCACAACAAGGTTATTGACTCTAATGGAGAAATTGTTAATCTTTCCTGAGAAGAGACAGATAATATCACAGATGTCACAGATTCTTTTGCTTGTGAAGCACTAAGAACTCTCTGCTTGGCTTTCAAAGATATCGATGAATCTTCCATCAACAATGACATCCCCGATGATGGTTATACATTGATAGCAGTTGTTGGAATCAAGGACCATGTGCATCTTGGGGTGAAGGAAGCAATCCAAAATTGTTGGCTGATGGGATAACTGTGCGAATGGTCACTGGTGACAATATAAATATTGCTAAGGCCATAGCTAGAGAATGTGGCATACTCACAGAGGGTGGTCTTGCAATAGAAGGACCAGAATTTCGTAACATGTCTCATGTAGAGATGAACACTGTTATACCGAGGATTCAGGTGATGGCCTGGTCCTTACCATTGGATAAGCACACCTTGGTGAAGAATTTGAGGAATACATTCCGGGAGGTAGTTGCTGTTATAGGTGATGGGACCAATGACGCTCCTGCTTTGCATGAGGCAGACATTGGACTTGCTATGGGCATAGCAGGCACAAAGGTTGCCAAAGAAAGTGCTGATGTCATCATATTAGATGAAAATTTTAGTACTATAGTGAATGTGGCCAGATGGGGACGTTCAGTGTACATAAACATTCAAAAGTTTGTGTAGTTCCAGTTAACGGTTAATGTTATACTCTGATGATCAACTTTGTTTCTGCATGTGTGTCAGGAGATGCTCCCCTTACTGCTGTGCAATTACTCTGGGGCTCGCTGGTGGGCGCGGTGAGGCAGCACGCGCGCCGGTGCTGGAGCGGCTGGTCCGACTATTGAGGGGAGAGGGAGAGAGACTCTGTCTCGAAGAGGAAAGGAGACAGAAGAGGAAAGAGAGAAAAGAGAAAGAGAAGAAAAGGAAAGGAGAAGAAAAGAGGAAAGAAGATAAGGAAGAGAGAGATAAAAATGTTTTTATAAAACCTTTTAACGGTCACGATTCGTCGAACGAATCCAACGGTTACGATCTCTCCCAATTTTTAAAATAACAAAAAACTCGAAAACGTTTTCTGTAAATCACACATTTGAAAAATAATTGTCAAATCACGTCCGTAAAACAGCACAAATACGTAGAGTGTCGGAAAAACATTCCGTAAATACTCATACGCAAGTGGGGACGTTCGCTCTAACATAAAAATATTAGAGTGCATTCTCGACGTACCGAAAAGAAGTCGTAAATAAACCCTAGATGTGTCGGAAAATTAATAAAATTAGTCGGGGTCTCACAGACGCACTTTTAAGCCTATTTGCTTCAAATACTAAAATTCGAATTTACTTTTCAAAATCTGGCTCGTTACTAAACTTACGAATCTCTCGACTTTTCGATCCAACAAAAAGTCTATATCGACATCTAATTGCAATTGATGTCGCAAACTTTATAATTACATTTAACTTTACTAACTTCAATCCCCAGGTGGCAACCCTTGCCACCACACATACTAACAAGCATAACGACTTGTTACACTTGGAAAGTAAATACACATTCTTGCCACCACACATACTAACAAGTATAACGACTTGTTACACTTGGAAAGTAAATACACATTTAAACATTTTCAAAGATTCTAATTACCCAACCCTTTGGTCCAAGATTTGAACCTAGGCTCTGATACCATTTGTCACGCCCCGGCCCAAGTTTACCTTCCTAAACCTGGGTTAGGACGTGCGAGACCCATCTGAAGAGAGATTTACTCGAAATCCCCCTTGAGAATGGATAACACTTATTCCTAAACCTTTTACACAATCCAAACGATACCGGAATAGACCTCACAACCGGAGGTTATCCCGATTTCGGCATTTGGATCTTAAACCATTCACTTTAAAGGACCTAGGGTTCTAATAATATTTGTGACTGCACCCGAATCCCGGCCAGGCTGCCTACGTACCCTGTCCTCCGGGATCAAGCCACACATGGCTCTTATTTTTACTAACGTCCTAACCAAGCAAATCCTGCTTTTCTAATTATCAGTCAATCTAATAATATGTATAGCAAACGCCTATTACATATTCGGAGTTTAACCTCTCCGCTGAGGTATTCACCGACCAAACTATCTATCGGGAATTATCTCAAACGTTCACCATACATATCTATAACATACTTGCATACCATATCCAAACACAGATATAAAACACCGACAACCACATAAATACAAAATATAAATCCACCAAGGCTAAAATGATCAATTTAACCATGATGACACCCTTGTAAATAACTTAAACTACTGGGAGAATATATATTGTCAATTCAGTCTTAATGGCAGCTTGGTAAATAAACTAAACTGTCAGGGGTATTTATAGAATTTCATCCTCGAGGGCAACCCTGTAATTAACTAACACTACTGAGGGTAACAACGTCTTTTTAACCTCAGTGGTAGTCTTGTAAATATACAAATTTTCCAAGGACATTTCTAAGATTTCAGCCTCAATGGAGGATTGTCGTACACTTCATGAGGATCAAAACAATACTTGGATAGCTTGAAATGGTGGGCTGAGGAGGGAGAACTCTAGCGAGCCTCCTCACTGTGCAACCCGCCCTTCTCCACGACGCTGCTCCCTCACGGCGGCAAGTTACGCTGCACGGCCTACCTAGAAATGATCTAGGGGCAGAGACGAACCGAATGACGACCTCCAGTGGCCTGACGACAGAGCTCTGGCACGCGCAAGCTCCGACAACGGAGGAGAGAGAAAATCAGGGAGAGGAGAGAGAGGGGGTGAAAATCTAATTTTTCACCCCGGTAAAACCCTATTTATAGCCATTTACTATGAATAGTAACTTTAGTTCTTAGGCCATAACTTCTTCATACAAACTCCGATTGAAATGCACGACATGTCTACGAGTTCGTATTAACGTCCTCTACAACTTCCCTGAAGGAAGTTTCCTCAAATTCTCGACTTATCGCAAGTCATCTTTTTACGGTAAAGTAAATAACTTTTATTACTTCCGTAAACTAAATAAATCCATATTAAACAGTCCGTAGCTCCGGAAAAATATTTCAGACATACCGGTGGACTCGTATTAACATAATCTACCACTACGGGGCATTAATTCTATCTTCCCCCAGAATCAAGAATATCTCGATATTAAACTCGAATAGTAGTCCAGGGAAGACTAACAGCGTGGTTACAACCCTCTATAATCCGTCTAATCCCGATAAAAAAGGTAAATTTCGGGACGGGGTGTTACATTACTATTTGATGACATACTTGATCTTAAGGATTATCATCTATTATGTTGTGTTTCAAAATTCTTATTCACAAGATCTTTTGTATGTCTTATTCTGGACTCTAGCTTATTATGTGATTAATGTTATGGTATGCTAACTGTTCATCTCTTATCACTTAAGTTGTGGTGTGCTACTATCCATTTTGAGGTATGTGTTTGAAATAACCTTGTTAATGCATCAGTTCATGATCTTATAGAATAAATAAACCGGCAAAATAAGTCAAATTCTTGTGTTGGACAAGGTGGTTTCTTAGAGTAACATGGCTCTGGGGGTTGGATGCCCTGCAGGGTGTTCAAGCCAAATAAGGCTATTGTGTCCTAAAAAAGAAAGTACCAAAAGAAGTCTAAAATAAACACAGGGAGTTGTAAGCTTAAGCTGTTATTGAGATCAAATGAAAAGTTTAATTTGGCTCAAATTATGATTACAATTTTTCTCACCATTAGTAACTGAGATATTCCATAATATTATCTGGTCCGCTGAATTTGATGATGTACAACACTTTCTTCTTATGTTTTCTATAACTTATGTGATGAACCATGCTTATTAGTGATACACACACTTCACACATGTATGATATGATTACTAATCAGTTTTTAGAGTTGATAGAATACGTCATATTTTCAAATTTGTGATTCAAAGATTTGATGGCTTTTGCAAAAGTATTTTGGTAAGATTCTCATGTAGATTTTTCAAACAGTGCCAATTTGTGTCATCCTTGAAAATTGAGTTTATCTATTTTATGTGTAAATTTATGTCATGTAACTTACTTACATGCTCTGTCTCTCTCATCTTCATATTGTTCATGGAATACTTCTAAATCTTTGTGTATGTTTGCATTTGAATCATGCTCTAATTCTGTCAATCATATAATCACTCTTACGAGGAGTATTAATGCTTGGTAGCTTGAACTATAATTATTTTGGTGATTAATCTTGACTTTTGATTCCGCTGCTCACTTGTGCTTAATTGTGTTATTCATATGTTCTTGAGTTATATAGCTTTGATTTTCATGTGATTTAATATTTCTCTCTTTGGTGTGATTTAATATATGATCATTCTTAGGGTGAGTATTAATACTTTGAGTATGTTTGTTTGGGTGATTTTAGGGGGAGATTGTTACCTTCAAGGGAAGTTGTCCTTGCCTATTGCTCCCACCTGTGTGCGTATTCTGTTGCCTTTAGTCTACATAATTCCTTGAATTATCTCCGACATCTGGTACAAAAGTTTCGGTAGTATTTCCAATATATCAGACTCCAAATCTAGATTCTACTGCTTCTAATTCTGCAAATTCTTCCAATTCAAATAAATTTTGAGGATTTCGTTCAAATGCTCTATTTCCCTGGAAGGAAGACTCTGATACTCCCCTTGGGTAGTAAGGCTTAGATTCATGAAAAGAAACATCATGTGATACATGGACATTATCATTGAGAGGATCATAACATCTATAACTCTTTTGGAAATCGAACATACCCAATAAAGATACATGGTCTTGCACGAAGATCGAGTTTGCTTCGTTGAGGTCTAGGTATGTGAACATACACGATACATCCAAATACATGAGGCTCTAGGTTAGGCAACGATGGAATTGAAAATAGATTATGAAGTTGCTGTAGAGGATTTTCAAATTCAATTACTCGAGATGGAATACGATTAATGAGATAAGCAGCGAACTTCACAACTTCTCCTAAATATTCAAGAGGTACATTCATGTCAAGTAAAAAAGCACATGAACAACCTCAAGCAATTATCGATTTTTTAGTTCTGCCAATCCATTTTGTTGAGAAGTATAACATTTGAAGTCTGATGTCGAATTTCATGGAACTTCATAAACTCCTACATTAGACCATTAACATATGCTCCACCATTGTCAGATTGGGAAACTCAAATAGCCTGTTGATATTGTGTAGACACCATCTTGTGAAATTCTTTGAATCTAGAACAAACATCGCTCTTGTTCTTCACTAGAGACACCCAAGTCATACGAGTACAATCATCAATAAATGTTACAAAATACCGAACATCATATATAGAAGGAATTTCCCCAAGACCCCAAATATCAGAATGAATCTTCATAAATGGAACAAGACTTCTATTTTGACTTGGTGAATATGAAATACGATGACTCTTGACAAGTTCGCATATGTTGCAACAAAAATTTGAATGATTAACACTAGAAAATAATTGCGGTTGCAGTTTCTTCAGATAATTAAAGTTCAGGCGACCCAACTGGTAATGCCAAAGCACACATTTTTCTTAGCACTCTCAGCTTCATTGACCTGATTAGCTTAACCTAAAAATGCTTTTGTATAAGTCTCTGTCAGATCCATGTAGTACAATTTCTCATTCCTTACACCATAACCCAAAATCCGCTGAGTCAGAATATCTAGAAATACGTAAAAGGAATGGTAGAAAGTAGTAGTACATAAGAATGCTTGAATGATTTGGCAAACTGAGAGAAGATTGTATGACAATGATGAGACAACTAGTACAGAATCAAGCATTAATGTGTTTGATAGGACAACAAAGCCTTTTTTCGGTAACCAGAGTTAGTGTACGTACCATCAGCAGAGTAGAAACAATATTTTGGGAGGATATGTTTAAATTGTTCAAAAGGCTATGATCATTAGTCATGTGGTCAGATGCCCCAGAATCAATAATCCAGGAACTATGCTTAGATATCTTATCGTTCATACATGACTATGCGATTTGGAGGCATTGGATGATCGTTTTTCCTTTGTAGTGGTTATGACAAATTTTGCTTGATTCTTTTGGGGTCTCTTGGTGAAATCCCACCAATCCGGGTACCTAAATATTTCATATGTTTGCTATGACCTACATATCTACAAACAGACATTTTGAGTTCTCATATGAATTTGGTTTGTGGTCTGGTGGGATGATGGTGTGAGTGTTACTTTGATATGTTATGTGAATAATAAATTCAATTTGCTGAGATTTGAAATTTTAGATTTTGAAAATGAGGATTTGGAATTTGAGATTTGCTAATTTGATATGATATGATATTTGGTTTGGTTTGATATATTTTAATATATTATTCATCTCTAAATAAATATATAATAAATTTATATAAAGATAGAATCATAATATTAATAGAAAAATAGATCATATATCTACACTTATACATACAAAAAAATAAAATAAATAAATATATAGAAAATATTCTACCGTTTTCGTATGTATTTTACGGTTTAGAATGACACAGCATATCTTGGGCGACGTCGTTGTCACATAGTCCCCCAAAGCAATAACAAAACCAGGTCACTTCCCCCAAATAGATAGAGGAAATGGCTGCAGCAGTAGCTCAAGGAGTGAGCCTGAACCACATTTCCAGAGAATCCTCGGACATCAGGCGCCTCGCCGAGTTCTACAAAGAGGTTTGGTTCTTTCAAGCTTCAACTTTCTTGTTTCATTTTATTTGTCGTAATTCCAATTCATGAATTTGAACTGAAATCATGGGATGGGAACTGATAGATATTTGGGTTCGAGGAGATCGAGAGCCCAAGCTTTGGGGAATTCAAGGTGATATGGCTCAACTTACCCTCGGCTTTTTCTATGCACCTGATCGAGAGGAACCCAACTTACCAGCTTCCTGAAGGACCCTGGAGCGCCACGTCACCTGTTGCCGACCCCAGCCACCTTCCCAGAGGCCACCATATCTGCTTCTCTGTTTCCAATTTCGACTCTTTTGTGCAAACACTCAAGGCATGCGTCCTTTTCAGATTACCCTTATGGATTTTGTATGGTTTGGAGTTCCTTTGGTTTATGTTTACGTCTGTTTTGATTAGAGTTTGTGTAGTTTGGTTGTGAAAATTTCAATTGTGGTGAAATTGTTTATGTGCTGGCGTGTTGATATCTGAACTGAGATTATAGATGAGGTCTATGCTATGTTTGAAACAAGTAACCTCAGTTGTTTGTTCATCATCTTCCACCTCCTCTCTTCGAATGCCTCAGCCTTCTTCTTTTGCGTGTTTATAGATGATGGGATGGTAATATGAACTCAAGTCTATATGACCTTAACTGTAGATTCATATACCCGAAGATTTTCAAAATCTGACATAAATATGAAGACATGCAGAAACAAAAATAGAAGTAGAAGTTGTGAAACTTTCTTAACTAAATGAGGAAGTGGTAGATTGCCAGTCCTACTGAATAATTACCTCATCCATCACCTATTAGAAAATCAACGTCTTTTGCTCCTTTTCTTGCCTTCTTGCTTAAATAGGAACTGCAGAAAACCACTCCGTTTTTCCTTTTTTGTCTACAAGAAGAGCATCACATTTCTCATCATTAAAAAAAATTGTCTCGGAAAGAATTAGATTTGGAAGGAGTCTTAAACAGGTTGGGCTTCATGCCACAGCAGACCAAGACATTACTTGCCTCTCGTGTAGGTCAAACCATGGTTCAAAACTGTGGCCATTCGATTGTTTATCTAATCTTTCTTCCTCTCTTCGACGGGAGTTGTCTGAGTCGGAATATTCTTGTACAGGAAAAGGGAATCCAGACTTTTCAGAGGTCACTACCTAATGGCAAGATTAGGCAAGTCTTTTTCTTTGATCCAGATGGTAAGCTTTTCTAATCCCAATCATTCTATTATGTGCTGGTGTTAACTTTGAACATAACCATAATTTGAATTTTACTTCTTATTCTAGGGGTTTTTTTTGTATTTTGTACGTGTGCTGTGATTGCAATCTGTACATATATTGCCAACTTGATTTGTGGTGAAATTCATTGAGAAGTTAAACACATTGCTCGGTTTCATATCTGATTCTCAAGATGAATAGTCCTTCAATAGTTTAATTAAACTCATTAGATTGAAGGTGTATTGCAGGAAGAACAAGCTAACTTCCTACTATTTCATGATTGAAGGAAGTAGATGGATATAAGGAGTTGCATAAAAGTTTTGGGCATTGACATTGATAAGTTTTTCCTTAATAAGATAGTCCTTTTGTTTACTTGCTCCAAAGTTGGAAGTCAGTCTCCATTTCTTCCTTCAATCTGATGAGTTGCATATCCAATCCAACTTTGTGCATCAAACTTGCTGATAAAGATTATCAGATCATTGGCTTTGTTAGTGTTTCCCTCATAATACATCCACACTATTCGTAAGCGAATTCCTTGTCTATTTGCATATGGTGGAAGAGTACAATATCTTTGTTATTGAAGATATTTTAATATGCAGGCAACGGTTTGGAGGTCGCTGGACAGTAAGCTCCAGCAGAGAGAGTTGCTTGAAATGGTGGAGATTGATAAGTCGGTACTTCCGGTGACAATAAGTTCCAACCCTTGCTCTATGCGGTTGTGTATGCTTTTCTAATCAGTTGATATCATAGACATAAATTATAGTATGTGTCTCAGGCTTTTTCTGGTGACGAATTATGTACGAACACATGGATATAGCCTATTGAAGAGAACACTTTGTTTCCCAACTGTTGTTGTATTAAAACTTCATTGATTAACTTTGAGCATCACATGCAGATTAATTAGTAACAGCCTAACAGGTAATCTGATCTAACTATATTGGCTATAAGCCTGTAGGCCTATAAATCTAGTAACTTTCTACCCAGCAGGTTGTCAACTCTTGTGAATTTGAGATTGGAACTTGTTAGAGTAGAGAGCCCTGTATTACAATTAGGATGAGCCTTATATACTAAGGACCATGTTTCTTAGTTATCAGTTTTCACCTTCTCATGTAAGTAGCACGTACTGACCTAGTCACAGGTATCAAAGCATCTACAGAAAACCTTTGAATCTGAAATACTGATACAGAAATGAGTCGTGTACAGCCGAGGCACTGGGAGGACATAGACCCCCTCAAATACGGTGACCTTTCAATGTATCAGGCGACCTGGCGTCCAAGACGGTGGCACTACAAGATGGCATAGATCATGTTAATGGTGCCAGTGTAATTGTTCTTCTCTGAGTCATTCATCCACTTTGCAATGTGTTTTTGTTATTCATTTGCTCGTCTCTTTGCTGTTCAAAAATATGCTTCTGATGTATTGACTCTTTACCCTTATGCTGATTGTCAAAGCATATAACCCATTTTTTCTGCAGTGAAGACTTCGTCTAATAATTTGAGTTAAAAAAGCGCAAGCCATGAAGTCCATGAACCCCTATTCTCCAGCTCAATGACCAACCTACTGACCGAACGGAAACACTAGACCAGAAAGCCATGCCACCATCAGGTTGGCTGCAGCACCGCAGGGTTTATAGTCACCACCATTAATCCATTATCGTCCCGGCTTTGGTCCAGCCATCCGATGCTGTGCGATTAGTCACCAATGCATCACATGTATGTCACCCTTGCCCTAGCGACAATACCATTACATGTACGTAACTCTTCACCAAGGGGCCGTCTTTAGCATGCCCTCCATCGCCAGTGCACTACAAACCAAGTCTAAGACACCAGGTTAGATATTGTAAATATATAATTATATAAATTTAATTTATAATTAAATAAATAATTATAATTGTAAAACCAAGAACACAATATGTATGCAGAACACCAATGTTATCAACTCGGATATATGAGGAGAGAAAAATGTTGAAGTCGAGTCGTGTGTCTCACACATTTTTCTTGAAACAAATTATACTTTTTGTACCAATGCAAAATGTTTAATAGCCTAGACGTAAAAGTATAACAAATAATTTTTATAGAATTTTTTTATTGACCAATTAATTAAAATTTAAGACCTAAACATTCATATGGTGGGAAGTTAATCATTTTTATGCTAATAACAAGATAATTAGAAAAGTCAAATATCAAATTGAATTCAACAAATTGAAAGAAATGTATATATAAATTGTAATTTGAGCTTTATGAAATCCGATAATTGATGTATTTTCATAAATAATTGAGGAAATTAGCAAGAAACAATTAAAAATGAATCTTTTAACAAACATAATATGGAAGGAAGATAATTTTAGAGGCCCCTCAATTACTAAAGGCCGTAGACACAAGCCTAGAAAGAGTGAAGAGAACTCAAGAGAAGAGGAGATGTTTTGAGTTGATTTCTAGAATGAGGACACAAGTCACTTATTTACACATAGAGGAATGTGATCATCATTTGAATGTCATGAATAACAAGCCATGAGTTACAATCTTTCATTAGTCTACTATCATGCTATTGAATCTGTTGTTGTTGTAAAATCTAAACAACCAGGGAAGATGAAAGTTCAAATCGTTTCATGCATTCAACTATAGGTGACTATTCTCATTCACCCTACAACCATCCAAGTGAAAGTGATTATATAGAATGATTATTTAATTTTCATCATTTTTCCAACACCAAGTAACCATCTGATGCATCTCCTTCAGCCCGAAATCATTCATTTTTTGAATGAACTTGCGATCGTATCTTTCGGCTATTTTCTCTCTCTTTTTTTCGTGACACATTTCTTGCCAATAAGGTTGACTGCGTGCTTGGCCCTCGAGTTGGTGTCGAGAACTGTAGAATGATATTTCCCTTGATCAATTCATTTACAGTATACATGATATATATATTGAGTTGTGTACAAGAGAGTATGGAAAGTAATAAACTCGTAATTATAGAGAATCAATCACAACAAAATGTAAGGAATCAGTGTTGAATGGAGGTGATGAAATTTTGTTCATGACTGTTGTTGTGATGTAGAGGGAATTACGCCAATATCACCCCGCAAACTAGGCGGCCGTGGGAGAACTAGTTTGGAACTGATTGTCTGATGACGAAATTTGTGAAGGGCTTGGTGAGGATGTAAGCTAGCTGGTCAATGGAGGGATGAAGGAGACTCTATGACTGCCAAGAGCGACTTTTCCCTAACAAAATGATAGTCTAGCTCAATATGCTTAATTAGTTCGTGCATGGAAAATTGGGTTGGAAGCCATGTAGGTAGTACTCAAATTATCACAATGAAGAGTGATTGGAAAGTGGAGAGACACACCAAGCTTCAATAAGAGAAAACCTAACCAGCATGCTTCGTCCGCGGCATGAGCAAGAGCGCGATATTCTACCTCAACACTGGAACGAGCAACTGTGGGCTGTTTCTATGAGTTCCAAGATATTAAGTTGCAACCAAGGTAGACAAGATAGCTGGATGTGGATCGATGAGAGTCAGGGCACCCGACCCTATCAGCATCAAAGTAGGGAGAGAGGAAAATAGGCTGATGTTGTGGAGCGAATGTGAGACCATGACTAAGGGTGCATTTAACATAGCGTAGGATATGCTTAGCTGTGATAAAATGAGGGGTGCAAGGTTGGCTCATGAATAGAGCCACTGTGTTGATTGCATAGGAGATGTCAAGCCTTGTAATTGTAAGGTACTAAAGCGAGCCGACTAGTTCCTGAAAGACAGTGGGGTTGGCTAGCAGCTCACCATCTGTAGAAGTGAGGATGGGTTTAGCTGCTAGGGGAGTGCTCATGGGTTGGCTCAAAAGAAGATCATGCTTCTTAAGAATGTCAATAGCATATTTCAATTAATCAACATGAAGGCCTGTTGGAGTGGTAGTAACTAGGAGACCAAGGAAGTAGTGAAGAGGGCCCAAGTCTTTGATGTCAAACCCACGACCGAGGGTAGCAATGAAACTCTTGATGATGCAGTCATGTATACCGGTCACAATTATGTCTTCAACATAAAGAAGCAGATAAATAGTGTGAGAACCATGATTGAAAATGAAGAGGGAAAAGTCGGCATGACTTTGGTAAAATCCAGCAGATACAAGGAAGGTACTGATGCGATTAAACCAGGCACAGGGAACTTGTTTGAGGCCGTAGAGATATTTGTAGAGCTTACAAACATATGTAGGGCATTCGGGATCAACAAAGCCAGGCGGTTGAGTCATGTACACTTCTTCAGTAAGATATCCATGGAGAAATGCATTTTTGACATCAAGTTGCCGAAGCGACCAACCCTTAGACATAGCGATGGCAATAACAGAATGAATAGTTATAAGTTTGATCACCGGGCTAAATTTTTCCTCATAGTCAATTCCTTGACACTGATGAAAACTTTTAGCAACCAAACGAGATTCGTAGAGATCGATGGAGCCGTCAGGATGCCTTTTCATTCGAAAAACCCATTTGCAGCTGATGGTGTTTTGAGAGGCAGTAGATAGAACAAGGGACCATATATGGTTTTTAATAAGAGCATTAATCTCGTCAGCCATTGAAGCGCACCATTCCTTGGATTGAGATGCCTGAGAATAACATGTAGGTTCAAACTTATTTACAACAGTGAGTAAGACACGAGAAACCGGATATGTGATTGTTCCATTAGAGGGAACCTTGGGTTTGGAGACGCCCAATTTGGATCGGGTTTGGATGGAAGCCGACACGGGATTGGGTTAAACTAGCAGAGGTGGAGGTGGTAGTGTTGAGTCCGTCGAGACCTGGGTGGATGCAGGAGCTGCTGGGGTAGAGTAGGCCGTGACGGAAGCTAATGGGGCAGAAGGGTGGTACGACGGGGATGTCGGCGGCAAGGTGGAGGCTGACGACACGAGTGTTGAAGGAGGGGCGGCCGGAGAAGCAGGTGCTGCATCGGTATTAGGCAAAGTAATAGATTGGGGTTGGAGGGGACGCCGACGGTAGGTTTGAAGCACTAGCGGAGGAGGTGGCGATGGGGGTGGTGGGATGGCACTGGATGGAGGGTGATAAATAGTTAGGGATGGTGGTTCAGTGGTTGGAGGAGAGGATGACGATGGAAGGGATGTGTATGGGAGAGAATTCGAGGGTGTGTTGTGTGAGAGGCGAAATGATGGAGATGGATTCGGGTTGGATTGGTGGGTTTAGGTCAGCGGGAGAGGCAAATGGGCCGGGGGAGGCTGTAGATGGGCCTAGAGTGGGTCTGAGGCAGGTGTGGAACATATCCGGTGAAATTCGATGTACTCTAAATTGGTGAGATCAGCAACCTACAATTAATGATTTATAAGGAAAAGCATTTACGTTAAATAAAACATGTCTGAAAATATAGACACGACCAGTGGAGAGATCAAGGCACTTATAGCCTTTGTGATGGAGACTATAGCCGATGAAGACACATTAAGTACTACGACTTGATAATTTATTGGAAACATAAGGACCGAGATAAGGAAAACAAGCACAACTGAAGACATAAATGAAGAAGAAAGAAGGATGACAGTTATGGAGGAAGTAAGGTGTGTCCCAGTTCAAGGTTGGAGTAGGTAGAATATTAGTGAGAAAAATAGCTGTAGAAGTGACAAGAACAGTATGAATAGTGGTAACAATGTGATGGAGTGTGGGGACAAGAAAAACGTTGTTGAATCCCTGTGGTTGCGCAAAAATGGGAAAATACTTTGTTGACAAAACGTTGTGACAAAACGTTGTTCCTCTTCCTTCCTCCTCTAAATCCTTCTCCTCTCATTCTCCTCTCCCTTTCCTCCTCCCCTAGCTCCTCCTCTTCCTAGCCTTACTCCTCTTCTCCTTTTCCTAGCCTTGGTCCTCCTCTTCTCCTCCGATCCTCCTTTTCTCCTCTTTCTCCACCACCGGTATAGAAATGAAAAAGAAGCAAAAAAAATTTAATCAAAAATACAAGAAAAAAAGAAAAAAAATATGCAAAAAATAAAATAACTATAGCCGACGAATTTTAATAAAATTCGTCGGCTAAAGTTAAAAAAAGAAAAAAAATAATTAAATTCATCGGCTAAAATTTCAAAAAGAAAAAAAAATAACTATAACCTTCGAATTACTCTAAAATTCGTCGGCTAAAGTTTAAAAAAGAAAAAAAATAATAACTAGCCGACGAATTTTAAGGTAATTCGTCGGTTAAAGTTAAATAAATAAAAATAATAGCTATAGCCGACGAAATGTAATAAAATTTCGTCGGCTAAGGTCCAAAAATTCGTCGGCTAAAGTCCAGAAATTAAGCGACGAAAAATTTCTTCATCGACTAAATAAATGACTTTAGCTGACGATGAACAGTAATTTCATCGGCTAAAGTCTTGGTCGACGGTTTTTTCCTGACAACGTTTCGTCGGTTAAGACTTTAACTAACGAATTTTAGGGTTTAGGCGACGAAAAAATTTTATCGGCTAAAGTAGTTGTTCTGGTAGTGTCATGTCTTTCTTTTGAATGAGGTATTGGATAAGCTTTGCTTTGATTTTTCTTTTTTGCTCGACCTTGAATTACAATAATATTGGTATAATATTGGTGAAAGCTAGTTAATTCCTCAATGCATGCCTGGCACCTGTCGCCAAGTTTCCAAACGGTGGTGAGAACCACAGCTACGACAAGCTACTTGCTGCCGTGTGTCCTGCTTCAATCAAACTGTCTCGGCTTTGCTCTCGCCACGTTTCATACCAAGCCATGTGTCGATCTGTTCAATGATTTTCTTTACTATATAATCGTCTTCCAGTCTTGCGTAACCTCAAAGCAGCACATACCAAGCTAGTCTAAAGTATCAGTCATTTGCAGAAAGCTTCCGACTTTCAAGTATCTAAAAATGAGTCAGGAACAGCCGAGGAGGCCTCAGGAGGAACAAGAACCCATCAAGTACGGCGACATTTTCAACGTCTCCGGCAACCTGGCATCTAAGACGGTGGCGCCACAAGATGCGGCGATGATGCAGACTGCTGAAAGCATGGTGTTTGGGAAGACTCAGAAGGGCGGTCCGGCCGCCGTCATGCAGGCGGCTGCCACCCAAAACGAAAGAGCTGGATTGGTTGGCCATAATGAGGCTACTGATGTAGCTGGAAATGAAGGTGTCACTGTTATAGAGACAGATGTCCCTGGAAGGCGAATTATCACTGAATCTGTTGGTGGACAGGTCTCCTAATTCTTTCTTCTAATTTCCGAAGCTTACAATGGAATAATTAATTTGTTTGCAACCCTAGTGTGTGATTACTTACACTGGAATTTATCGATGTTTAGTTGATGGTTTTATGCTATATTTATAGACCAAATGATTTAATTTCGGTGTGGTTAGGTTATTGGCCAGTATGTGCAGCCAGTACCGGTTCCACAAGCAGCAGCAGGAGGCTACATGCAGCAGAATGCTATAAGTATAGGTGAGGCACTGGAGGCCTCGGCCCAAACAGCTGGGGATAGGCCAGTGGATCAGAGTGATGCCGCGGCAATTCAGGCTGCGGAGGTGAGGGCAACAGGCAGTACTGTCATAGTTCCAGGAGGCCTGGCTGCTACGGCTCAATCTGCCGCCGCTCACAATGCCGCGACCGACAGGGAGGAAGAGAAGATTAAGATTTCTGATGTCCTGTCAGGTGCAACGACCAAGTTACCGGCTGACAAGGCGGCAACTAGGCAGGATGCTCAAGGAGTGGCGGGTGCTGAGATGAGGAACAACCCGGACATGGTGTTACGTCCAGGTGGGGTGGCGGCTTCTGTTACTGCAGCTGCCAGGCTCAACGAAAATATGAACGTGAATACCTAGTAGTTCGCAGTACTGTTAAGGAATGTCTTGTTTTTGTACCTGTGTATATGAACTTTCATATATGGTAGGGTTTGTCGTGCATTTGGAAAGCCAATGTATGCCTTAATCGGATAGCTGTTACTACCCCAATGTGAATGCGGAAGTGTTTCAGCTTCAGAGGTTTTACGTAGTTCCTGAAGACGATTATATCTTGATCAGGATATTTGTTGGGTACGGCGGATCAGGAATTCAAGTTGGGTACGATTTGATTTTTCACCAAATTTCGACAGCGAGAGTAACATTATAGATAAAAAAATGATACACCTGACAGTGGGCGGCTTATGTTTTAAATAAAAGTTTATGTAAAATAAAATTCATAAAAAAAATATGATACACCTAGTGTGTAGTGAGTTACCTTTTAAATACAAGTTCATGTAAAATAAGAATCATAAAAAAATATGATACACCTAAAGAGTGGGCGTAGTGAGTTACCTTTTAAATACAAGTTTATATAAAACAAGATTTATAAAATACATTACCAGAACAACCAATTTAACCGACGAAATTTTTTTGTCGGCTAAACTCTAAATTTTATCGGTTAAAGTCTTAGCCGACGAAACGCCATCGGCTAAGAAGTCATCGGGAAAAAGCCGTAGGCCAAGACTTTAGCCAACGAAATTACTGTTCATCGTCGGCTAAAGTCAGTTATTTAGCCGACGAAGAAATTTTTCGTCGCTTAATTTCTGGACTTTAGCCGACGAATTTTTGTACCTTAGCCGACGAAATTTAATAAAATTTCGTCGTCTATAGCTATTATTTTTATTTATTTTTTTTAATTTTTTTCTTTTTTAAACTTTAGCCGACGAATTATCCTAAAATTCGTCGGCTAAAGTTATTATTTTTTTTCTTTTTTAAACTTTAGCCGACGAATTTTAGGGTAATTCGTCGGCTATAGTTATTATTATTTTTTTAACTTTAGCCGACGAATTAATAAAATTCGTTGGCTATAGTTATTTTATTTGTTTTTCATATTTTTTTCTTTTTTAATTTCTTGTATTTTTGATTAAAATTTTTTACTTCTTTTTCGTTTTTACACCGGTGGTGGAGAAGGACAAGAGGAGGAGGAGAAGTGGATATGAGCAAGACTAGGAGGAGGAGAAGGTTAGGAGAGGGAGAGGAGGAGGAGGAGGAGGAGAATTTAGAGGAGGAAGGAGAAGAATTTAGAGAAGGAAGAGGGAGGAGGAGGAAGGAGAAAAGGAGGTAGGATGAGGAGTGCGTTGTTGCCGCCGGAGTAGGAGGAGGAAGGAAGATGAAGAGGAGGAGGAGGAGAAAAATGAAAAATATAGAAAATTTTAACTTTAGCTGACGAAATTTCGTCGGCTAAAATTCAAAATTTTAGTCGAAAAATTTCAAAATTTTAAAAATTCCTGCCAAAAAATTTGAATATTTAATTAACTTTAGCCGACGAATTTCGTCGGCTATAGTTATTTATTTATTTAACTTTAGCCGACGAAATTAGGGTAATTCATCGGCTATAGTTATTTATTTATTTAACCTTAGCCGAAGAATTACCCTAATTTCGTCGGCTATAATTGTTTATTTTATTTATTTATTTAACTTTAGCCGACGAATTACCCTAATTTCGTCGGCTAAAACCCTAAACCCTATACGTAGAAGCTTCAAATGAAAAAAAGTCGTGAAATAAGATATGACTGGAATGGTGAAATACGTCTATGGTTGAAAAATCACGTAATTCCGGTAAAGTCTCGGTACCGATAATTGCGGTTAACTCAATTTTCCATTCTTTCTCCCTAACGGTAGCCCTATCTCCGGTAGTTATTTTTCATAAAATTTTTATACCACTGGTCGCGTCTCATCGATTTGAAACTATTTTCAGTTGAAGGTCCGGGTAAAATACGTAATTTAGACTGTCAAATGACCGTTTCCGTGCGTTAAGGGGTTTGACTTACGGGATTAACCGTAAGGATCGAGCCCTTAACGTTGTCAGATTAAGTTGAATTTTTTTCTAGACATATTTCAACATAATGATCATATCAGACGGTCGGAATTTTGTTTCTCAACTTTGATCATCGGAATCACCATATGCGTACTAATGTTGTATAACTTGTTTACTAAGCTTTAAGTAAATGTTTTGTTTCTAAAACAAACTCTACGTAGAGACTTCAAACGTAAAAAAGTCTTGAAATAAGATATGACCGGAATGGTGAAATACGTCCAAGGTTGAAAAATCACGTAATTCCGGTAAAGTCTCGGTGCCGATAGTTGTAGTCAATACAATTTAGGGGTTTGACTTATGAGATTGATCGTCTAGATGAAGTCCTTAAATTTATAGGATAAAGTTGAATTTTTTACCAGAGATATATTTCAACATAATGATGATATCTGATGGTCGTATTTTTGTTTGTGAATTTTGATGACCGGAATCACAACATGCCTACTATTTACCATTATTTATCTATATGAGGAGTCCTATCATTGAGGGGTAAATGTCTTAAAATTTTTAGATGGACAGTTGCGTCTCATTATGGTGAGTTTTTGTTGTGTTGAAGGTTCGACCATAATACCTCATATAGGTGTAGATATGGGCATTTTCGTGTGTTAAGCGTTTAGAAAAACTTCATTTTGAAGCCTTAAACGAACTCGGATGGCCAAAACAGCTTGTATGTCATGGCATTGCCATGATTTTGACTTGTAGGGCCATTCTGCTTCCAGATTGGTATCACAATAGTCAATCGGACACCGAAATATCCGTAATGCAATTTTGTAACTAAAAGTTACTTTAGCCGACGAAATTAGGGTATTTCGTCGGCTAAACTTTTCAAATTTCGTAGGCTAAAGTGCACATACTATAGCCGACGAAAAAATCACTTTAGCCGACGAAAATTTTTTTTGTCGGCTAAAATTTAACTATAGCCGATGAAAAAATTAGTTTAGCCGACGAAATCTTTTTTCGTCGGCTAAAATTCCACTTTAGCAGACGTAAATTTAACTTAGCCGACAAAATTTTTTTTCGTTGGCTAAAGTCCACTTTAGCCGACGAAAAAAAATTTGTCGGCCTGTTTTTAGATATTTCGTGGCTAAAGACTTTTTTCTAATAGTGACAAAAATTAGATCTAACATAAAAGAAGTTAGATAAATAGAAAATATATAGATATTAAATTTATTTTAACTAACTTATATTCTAACCTTCGAGTACTTGAAATTTTAAATTTGGTTATCATAAAATCGTTACTAATAGAATTATCAGCATATTCCTTCTTAATGTGGAGGAACATACAATCATCTGGAAATTCTTCTTCTATCTTATTTCTATCGTTTTTGATAATGTGCACATGGCTGAAAAGTATGAACTAACCAAGTTTTTCTTCCTTTTTAGGTTCCACATATTATTATCATCTACAAATTAAGAAATTATAGTTTTAAAAAATAGGAATTCATGTAATTTAGCAAAATAAAAATATTAACAACTTAAAAAAAACAGTTTAAGCTTCTCTTGAAACTTCGAGATCAACGTATAACTTATTCAACAAAATGGCAAAACTAGTAAAAACAGAAATACAATAGTTTAACAAAAACATAGAAGGCTAATAAGATCTCATCCAATTATCAATTATTATGAACCTAACGTTTCCTTCATATCTCCAATTTTAGTTTAGATAACACATAAGATTGAATACTTATTACAAGATAGAGATGAAGAATCAAAGACTAATTTACTGACGAAGTGGCGAAATATAAGTTGATTAGGTAAAAAATAAATCGATTAACTCGCTTTGTTGGCTACTGCATGATAGACTAGTTCGACAATGAAGAATACGACGAGGTAAAACAAAAAACTAGAGCGCGACAACTCTCTGTCTCTCCTCTTGTGTTAAAAAAATGGGCCAGCTCTATCTATGTCATTAAGTTAGCTCAAAACTAATATAATTAAAAGTTCAATTATTTACTGCAAGTTAGATAAGAGATATCGACCTATAATATATAATTACATATATAAATATACCTCAGAATTCTTTTTCTCCCAAAAATTTTGGGTGGGATTTGAGTCCCACTCTCTTACACTATAGATACGCCCATGTGGGTATGAGTGTTGGGCTAAATCATTTGAACATTTTATCGTTATCTCAAACTCTTCCGGACAATAACCAACATGAAAGAACAAATTAAAGAAAACAGTTCTGAACAGAAAAGAAAAGAAATCAGTATATGATATAATTGTTTATGTGATAACAGGAGTCATATATAATTAGATATATACCATCTTGGAAAACCTGCTGGGACTAGAGATGATAGGAGTTGATCAGAGTGGAAATGATTGAAGGTACGATTATATGAAGTTAAGTATGTCCAGAAATAAAATTCTTAGGTATGCGATCATAAGTTGACAGCTGATGAGCTATGAATTTTTATGCTATTCTCATGTATATGTATGTACATTGTGTTGGTATAAGATTAGTTGACATCCTTATATGAAATGAAAGAGAAGTGAACATAAAAAAGTTCTAATTTGATTACAACATATATTTGTTGTTAAAAATATGACTGTTAAGTATTGATTTAATTATATATATGATTTGATTATGTTTGAATTAAACTCACAAGTTGGTGCTTATATTACAAGGTTATATTCAGTTATTTACTAGAACATATATGGATATGTATCTATATGTTTAATTGTATATATATATATATATATATATATGAGAAGTCTTAAGAGTGCTTGCATGGTTTAGTTATTATGTTAGATCACTAGCATGCTTTATTAATTAGGATATATGTGATATTGATTCTATGTAATTTAGATATTTGATTATATATTGATATTATTTGATTGTGTATCAAATTCCTTTTTCAGGAGGTCAATCAAGATTAGAAAGTTAAAGGAAATGGGGAGTCTTACACAAAGGGTTTTGGACTTCTATAAAAGGAGACACAACAATCATTGGAAGATTGTTTTTTGACACATATTTCCTCTGCAAACTAGAATTAGAAAAAAGGACGTAGTTCAACTGTTCCCTGTTAAATTGAACTTCATGTTTATATGATTAACACACTCTCGAGACCAGTAGAGTTGTGATTGAAGAATCAAGGACGTGGTCAGATCCTTGGAGATTGAAGAAGAAGATTACTTGAAGAAGAGAAAGAGTGGTTCAAACATATATGTTAGGGTTCTAGAGGGAGTAACCGCGTTCAGTGTTACGTAGTTTGTAATTGACTCATTCTTGATTTATAGTGAATTGTTTTTTCATTAGAGGCTTTCATGACTTATAGCTCCGACAATGTTTTTCCTCAAATTCAGGTTTCACTAGGTAAACAAATTGTTGTGTTATTTTTTTAATTTTCTGTCCAGTTCGTCGACGATTGAAATCGCGTTTCAATCCCTGCTGCACATACCATATTACCTTCAATTGCTACCAGAGCGTGTCACTAAATATACTTAGTGAGGTTCGTGGGTAAGGTTTAAGGATGAAATATGATGCAGCTAATGGTTCGATCAATAGTCCTCGTCCCTTTAATAAATCATTGGTAAGTCATATCGAGACTTTTGAGGTAAGAATCAAACCAACAAAAAAGCTAAAATCTTTCTTCTTCTTCTTCTTCTTCTTCTTCTTCGACTGATGTTGATTTGAATGAGTATAAACGTTTAATTGATGAATTTGAGATATTTCTTAAAAGAAGAAAATCTTCTACTAAATCCTCAAAAATTTCATGCATTGAAAAATCTAATTGTTGTGATTGTGATGCTGTTGATCAATCTTTGTGTAAGTGTGATGACAGGTGTTTGGGATCTAGAAGTAAGATGAGTTGAAGTCCTAGAATGAACTGGTACTCAGTCCCAAAGTTCCTTCAACAAATGCTACAAAAGAAAAAATATTATTGGCAGGGATTGCAGGACCTGTTTCAATCCCAGGACATACTGATTTAAAGCATAAACTTGCCATTGTTGAAACGTGTTCTAAAAAATATGTTTATGCTTGTGTTGATGATTATTCTTGGAAGTCTGATGTTTATCCTTGTTTTCCATCATCGTACAATTTAGGTCAAGGAGTTGAACATATCAAAGCCACAATAATCCAGAAGGTTGAGATTAAAGTGCAAGATAAGAAGAAGTCCAAAAATTAGGACATGGAGAAGACTAAGTTTATCAATAAGATTAAAGCTCTTTAAGTTAAGGTAAAAGTTTAATCTGATTTGAATGTTTCTCTAACCCGTGAGAATGAAAAATTACAAGTTGAATTAAAAGAAGCTCATAATTGATTCAACAAGTTTGAGATCATCTCGAAGAATGTCATGAAGATAATAGGTTCTAGAAAGAGTCACAATAATCATGAAGGACTTGGTTTTGGAAAGTTTGTGAGAAAAAGTTGTCAGCAGGATAAAACTGAAGTTGTTCCTCCACCTCATATCAAGACTGCTAAGGTAAGTACTGATGTTTGTTTGCATAATCATCAGCCCAGGTATGGTCTAAAATCAAAATCTTTCATTCCTACATGTTATCATTGTGGAAAAGTTGGTCACGTTCGACCAAAATGCAATTTGCTATGTAAGGACTTTCAGAAGCATAAGAATACAGTGAAACATTGTTCAATAGCTTTGCTGCAAGCTAAAATGGAAGAAAATATGAAGTTATTGACGAGGATTACCAAACATGTTTCAATCCTGAAGAAGCAGAACATGAAGCAAAAGCATGTCTGGGTGAAAAATGGTAAACCAAATGGTTTTTCAAGTTAGTTTGATGATTTTGATTGTTCAGAAGTGAGTGATGCTTCATGTTCATTGTCTTCTAATAATTCAATTCATGGTGGAAAATCTCATAGATGTGGCATTGGTGTATACTCTAAGTATTGATGGTCTCCCTTAGTTTGATACATTTGACATGCATTCCTTGTATAAATTTATGATATTATAGGTGTTTTTCAGTTTTCCTTTTTGGTATCAATTTTACTTCTAGTGTTCTTCCAAGATTGCATGTTGGTTTCAATCTCGAGGCTTCTGCAAGGATAAGTCGATCTGAGATTACCTTTGTAGTTTCCATGGCTTTATCTACATGTAGTTGATAAATTTGTAGGCAAGTGTGTACCTTATTTGAGTGGTTTTGTGAGTATGTACATATTTGTTTTATCATGGATATTTTGTTCACTCTTGCACACAATCTTTGATGTGGTGGTATGAAACTTACTTGATGTGTTTTTTGTGACAATGAGCTCCATAGAATTAAAAGAGTAAATGTTATGAGTACATGGAGCTAGACCAACTATTCTCAAAGTAAATATGTCTGAGTTGTGATGAACAATATCAGGTACTGGGTGAGAAACGAGAATGGTTGTGCCACTCTAGAGAATATTTGATGATAAACCGACAATTCCCAAAGTAAATATGTCTTAGTTGATAACTAATACAAGATACACGGTGACCTAGAAACGGGAATGGTTGAGTACAAGTGTGAACATAAATTGTTCAATGGTTTAACTATTTTAATTGTGATATGTGTGTGTTTCAAAGAAAATATAAGAATTAGAAGGAAAAGTGAAAGTATGCAATGTTCACACTGAGGAGGTATAAAGATAAGAAGGAGAGTAAAAGTGTGCAATTCAAGAGTAAAATGTTGTATACTTGAGTTGTTTTGTACCACATAGCACTGATTGATCACTTTGTACACACCAGACCCATGATAAAATCAAAATTTGTCATATGCTTGCTGGATTATTTCAAACAAGTCACTTGTGAAGGTAGATTTGTTGGTTTTATAGAGATAAAACTGTGTATTGTACTTTGGTTAAAAATGTTTTGCTTCTTCCTAAGCTAAATAATAGTTTATACGGTGAACAGTATAAACTAAATAATTGGCTTTCGGTTTGATTGACGAGAAAGCTTTAGGAAGTGGTTGTAGATATTCCTAAGCTAGTTTGATGGCCGGAAATTGGTTGTGGAGTTAATTTGAAGAGTTTTGCAAGGTTGAGAGGGTGGTATGCCCCGTTCTTATGGTTAAAGATTTTATTTTTTATTAAATAATTGTTGTGTGGAGTAATAATGGTTATCGATAATGGAACAGGACGAGAGGAGGCTCGTGCTGAGCAGTCTGCGAGTAGGCGGCAGACTTAGTTAGGTTACGGTGAGTGGACTTTTGGTTTGAATATTATGCATGCACCATATTCGACAATGTTTGATTTATCTTTTATAGGAGAGATGAAAGACATATAAGGTGAGATTTGTATATTGGTTGTGTTGTAAAGTTTTTATTTCATAGATCCAAAATAAAAAAATAAGGTTGTGGTCCTCACTGAAAAGTGAGCTGGGCGCGGAAATATTAAATAAGGTTGCGGTCCTCACTGAAAGGTGAGCTGGGCGCGGAAATAATATTACGGGTTATTTGGTTATACGTTATATTTTTAGTATCTCTCCAGATAACGGCTAATCTTCATTGCATGCATAAGTGTTTTTAATAACTAAGTGGGAGTGCATAAATGCCAATTTTTACTTTGGCTATTTAATTTTGTTCACTTACTCTAATATATTTTAAATGTTTCTCTCTTGAGCCATTTGTTTTAAAAATGCCCAGTCTGTAGTGATCGGCTCGGCAAAAGCTTTGGCAAGGCATAGTTACCTCCACTTCATTTTTCACTAGTAGGTTACCGGTTTAGCTTACATATGTAAATTTCTTGTTTCCTGTTATCTAGTGCTTTGATAACCTCAGGGGTATTGTAATATATTCGGTGGTGTGCTAGGGGCTTAGAACCCAACTTATTTTTCTTGAGAAACGATAATCAAATGGTTGTTGATGGTTTTATTTGTCAAAATTATCACTAAGGATTTATTTCATTTAAGGCGGATGTTTGTTTTATTTAGGGAGCAGGATAGCTCCTAGAGTTGAGGTTGGTCATGTTGCTATAGAAGTGTTGGTTTGAATTTGCAGGTAGGGTTGTCCACTTTTAGGGAAAGTTATGCTAAATTTTCAGTGTAACTCTCCGTGGAGGTGGACCTTGCAGGATTTACTCCGGGTTAAGGGGGTTAACCCGGGGCGGGTCCTGACAGTTGGTATCAGAGTATTAGGTTATTCGATTTCTTTATACTACTACATATGCTTAGTGATACTTGGTGTCTATACAGTGATGGTCCGTCCGCGGCGGATCCATTAGTATATTATGCATAAGATACTCGGTATTCATTAAGGATTTGTTGTAGTTGTTCTAGTACTATTTTATAGATGTTACTAAATGGTTTATTCTCGGGTAACTATGCATCGTGGGGAAAATCTCCCTAACCCTCCTTATGCTCTAGTGGTAGAGGATGAGGAAGCACCCGTTATGGATGTTATGGAGCATTTCAGGAGGCTCTCCACCGCCGCCATAGAAATAAATTATGAGAGGGAAAGCAGGAATGGGGCTAGAAGGTCCAGTCATGCAAATGAGCCTATGGATGCCCTTAGTTGGTTGGAAGACATGAAGAAGATGTTTGAGGTGGTGAATTGTCCTGAGGGGAGGAAACTATGCATAGCATCTCAGTTCTTGGAGAAGGAAACATGGCATTGGTGGCTTGATGTGAGAGGATGTTTGGGGGAGGATGTTGTTCAGCAGATGACTTGGTGTCAGTTTACGGCCTGCTTTAAGGAGCGTTATATCAGCCCCGCCCATCTCAATCACATGAGAGAGGAGTTTCTGAATTTGCAAAAGGGTGGCAATATGATAGTTATGACTTTTGAGTAGCACTTCCGGGAGTTAGCTCACTATGTGTCTGATTTGCTGAGTACAAAGGAGAATAGGATTTACTACTTTATCAGGGGTCTTGGTGGCATTTTCTCAAACCAGATGACAGCAGTGCCATACCAGTGATTTCAGCAAGCCATGATGTTTGCCCTTAATGTGGAGGCGCAGGATATAGCAGCCGGTCGCCTAGCTGATCATAGTGGTACTAGCCATGCTCTTTCCAGGAGAGGTACATCCACTTTAGGCTCTGGATCATCTACTGGTAGTGGTTATGGTAGCAGCTCGAGCTTAGGATCCGATTATAGGGGCAGGTTCAAGAGGCACGGCAGGAGACCCTCTATGACGCAATCTAGGGGACTTTAGTTCAGGCAGTTTAGTGGAGGATATAGTTGTCAGAGTGGGAGGAGGTTAGCCTTCACAGTTTGGGCAGAGTCAGTTTCAGGCTGAGGGATGTTATCTTTGTGGCCAGCTGGATCACTTCAAGAGGGAATGCCCTCTTCGGACTCAGGGGCCACACTTGTTCCTACTCAGGCCATGGGCCAGACATTTGGTGATGCTTCGGGTAGTGACACTCACACTATGGATCCAGCTACGGGCATGTCTCAGTAGGGCAGAGGACTCAGAAGTCGCCCTACCACTATCCATGCTAGGGTTCATGCTATGCTCAGTAGGAGGGCCGCACCTCACCAGATGTCATTATTGGGACGTTGTTAATTTTTAGTCAGCCTGATTTTACATTAATAGATCCCAGAGCTACACATTTATTTATGTCCGGTAGATTTTCGTTTTTTTCCAATGTGCCATCCTCGCCACTCCTAGGAGAATGACATGTGTCATTGCCCACCGGTGATATGATGAAGATTGATTAGGTGTTTAATGGTTGTGAGGTGTCAGTGGGTGGTCTTGTGCTCGAAGTTGATTTAATTCCTTTAGATTTGATAGAATTTGATGTGATCTTGGGCATGGACTTTTTGGGAGTACATAGAGCGTTAGTTGATTGCTTTCAGAAGGAGGTGGTGTTTCGAAGTCTTAGAATGCTGGACGTTACATTTCAAGGAGAAAGGGATGTTCTTCCACAATATTTAATTTTCGCTGTGGCTGCTAGGAAGTTGTTGAATAAAGGCTGTCAAGTCTACTTAGCGCATGTAGTGGATACCAGGGTGGGAACAGTGAGTTTGTAAGATATTCCTGTAGTGGAGGAGTTTCTAGAGGTATTTCCAGAGGAGTTTCCTAGGTTGCCTCCTAAAAGAGAGATTGATTTTATGATAGACTTACTTCCTGGAACCACACCTATCTCTCAAGCACCGTATAGAATGGCCCCTGCCGAATTGAAAGAGTTGAGAGCTCAATTGTAGGAGTTGTTGGATAAGGGGTTTATTCGACCTAGCACTTCTCCATGGGGTGCCCCGATGTTATTTGTTAAGAAGAAGGATGGTACTTTGAGACTTTGTGTGGATTATAGGAAGTTAAATCAAGTTACTGTGAAGAACAAATATCTCTTGCCTCGTATTGATGACTTATTTGATCAGTTGAGAGGTGCCTCAGTCTTTTCAAAAGTTGACTTGAGGTCGGGATATCATCAGTTGCGGATTCGGGAGAGTGATATAGCTAAGACTGCTTTTCAGTCACGTTATGGCCATTATGAGTTTGTGGTGATGGCTTTTGGACTCACTAATGCACCCGCCGCCTTCATGGATCTCATGAATAAGGTGTTTGGTCCATATCTTGATCAGTTTGTAATTGTGTTTATCGATGACATATTGGTCTATTCCAAGAATGAGCGGGAACATGCAAAACATTTAAGGTTAGTTTTGCAGATATTGAAGGAGGCTCAGTTATATGCAAAGCTTAGTAAGTGTGAGTTTTGGTTAGATAAAGTGAGGTTCTTAGGTCACATAGTGTCGGCCGAAGGTGTTAGTGTGGACCCCCAAAAGGTAGCAGCGGTGATGAGTTGGAGGAGGCCCACTAGTGTTAAGGAGATTCGTAGTTTCTTGGGCCTAGCAGGTTACTATCGCCGTTTTGTGGAAGGTTTTACCAAGATTGCTACCCCTCATACTAGATTGACCAGGAAAGGTGTCAAGTTTGAGTGGTGTGATAGTTGTGAGCAGAGTTTTCAAGAGCTCAAGAGCCTTTGGTTAGTGCTCCAGTGTTGGCTCTACCTGACGATAATGGAGAATTTGTGGTCTACAGTGATGCTTCTAGGCAAGGTTTGGGTGGTGTGTTGATGCAACATGGGAGAGTGATTGCTTATGCCTCTAGACAATTGAAGCCACATGAGGGGAATCACCCTACCCATGACCTAGAGCTAGCAGCAATAGTTTTCGCACTTAAATTGTGGAGACACTATCTCTATGGAGCTAAGTGTCAAATTTTCACTGATCACAAGAGTCTTCGAAATATGTTCACTCAGAGGGATTTGAATCTGAGGTAGAGGAGGTGCATGGACTTGCTTACGGACTATGATATTACTATAGAATATCATCCGGGAAGGGCCAATGTTGTGGCCAATGCTCTTAGTCGCCATCCATCTGTTTCTCTAATGCATTTGAGAGCGGTTCGGGTTCCCATCCTCTATGACTTGTGAGCTACTGGTGTTCAGTTATGGGAGGATGAGGTGGAGGCCTTGGTAGCTAGTTTCCATGTGAGGCCCATTTTGATTGATAAGGTGTGGGAGGCGCAGTACAATGATCCTTCCATTATGCAGTTAATAGAGAGGACACTTGATGGGACAACGGTCGATTTATCAGTTAGGAGAGATGGGACATTGATGTTCAAGAGTCGACTTTGTGTTCCTAAAAGGAATGAGGAGCTAAAGCAAGAAATAATGGAGGAAACTCATAGTTCCACATATGCCGCACATCCTGGTAGTACTAAAATGTACAAGACCTTGAAGGATCATTATTGGTGGCCGAACATGAAGAGAGAAATTGCAGCTTTTGTGAGTAGATGTTTGATTTGTCAACAAGTGAAGACTGAGAGACAGAAGCCTGCTGGTTTGCTACAGTCGTTGCCTATTCCCATGTGGAAATGGGATAACATCGCCATGGACTTTGTCTTTGGCTTACCACGTACCCGTATTGAGCATGATGGTATTTGGGTGATCGTGGATCGATTAACCAAATCCCCACATTTTCTACCGGTGAACAAAAAGTGTTATGTGGATAGGTTGGCAGAGTTGTTTGTGAATGAGATTGTGAGACTCCATGTATTCTGTTGCATCAAATGATTCATCTAAAAATTGATAAATTTTCAGTTTATCAATACTGTTAGAGATCGATGCATACTTTGCTAGTACCATGAAACTTCTTTAGAAGGTTTGAAAAAGTTTTAATATTATGTTTTCCAACATAAATGGATTAAGCGAAAGGTTCTGCTTCAAAGAAGAAATACTGAACGAGATTTGTTTCTAATTTCTATAACAATATTTTCTCCAATATAAGCATGCATGTACTTGACAAGAAAATTAATACATTTCTTCATTCTCAAACTTCTAATACGAAGAAAGGGCGTGTTAGAGTTATTTCTAGGGCTAATGTCCATTCAATACAAAAAGAGAAAACAGAAAATGACCATTTATATAAAATAAGAAAAGTCAAACTCCAAACCAATGAATTAAAAAGTCAAATGCTCATTTCAATACATGATGTATTTACTAACATCCAAATACACAAATATTTATTAAATTCATAATAAAATAATATTTTTGAGAAAATTTTACCTTTGTTCCATATACACACTTGGAGAAAAAAAATGAGAGAGAGAATAATTTGTCAGAGCATCTTCGATTGCCGGACTCCAGTCACCGGACGCCGAAAAATTACAGGTAGCCGGAATTTCGCCTGATTTTTTTTTTCTACTAGGGGCAATAAACTTTCATAGAAAGTTTACTAGGGCTACATCTACATCAAATCTAAGTCTATTAACCCCAGTATACTCAAAATCTAAGTCTAATAACCCTAGTATGCTACAAAACAAAATCTACTAACCCCAGTATACTCTAAAACCAAGTCTACTAACCCTAGTATTTCATTAAATCCAAGTATATTAACCCCAGTATCGACGTTTCCTAGCGCCGGAGTGTAGACGACATGACCAGATCTGGATTTGACGCTGCTCTTCGGAGTCATAGTGTTGCAGCTACCGGAGAGGACGAGGCTGAGATTAGGTGGAGGAGAGGATGAGCTCAACGGAGATGGTGGAGACGAATGATCTGTGAGTGATAATTAGAGAGAGAGAGAAGATCAGAAGAGAAAAATCAACTTAATTAGATGTGATTAATAAAGTTTACTACCTTTAATAAAATTTTACTAGGGTAGTAAACTCGAGCACATGAACAAACTCGAGGCAATGGTAGTAAATCATAAGTTTACTACCCCACTAATAAACTTATACCACAGGTAGTAAACTTTATCAAAGGTAGTAAACTTGCAAAAAAATATCTCCAATGCCCATTATACATATTAAAAACAATGCAAAATCAACTTAGATGTAAAAAATAAAGTTTACTATCCTTAGTAAACTTTTAATGGGGTAATAAACTGGAACGACGACGTCAGAATCTAAAAGCGGAGGCAGAGATCGACTCGCATCGTCATCATCTGAAGACTAGATCGACGTTGATCTGCTTCTGAGGACAGATCTAAGATAGTCGGAGGATGTGTTGGAACTTTGAGACAGAGACGAAACTGGTGGCATCCTTGTCGAGGACCTTGAAGGTGATAGGAGCATTTTATGCTATGTTCTTAATATGTTTTTACCCTCATTTATGCTTTGTTTATCCATTATTAGGTTAGTATTAGTAGTTATTTAGCATAAGGGATTATTTGTAGAACATTGGCTAAAACATGTGTAAAATAGATAAAGTATGTGCAAATTCGTTAAAAGCTGAAATTGGAAGTGTTCGTGATGTTTTTCTTAAGTTTCTGTAAACCAATACATTGTCACTACTTGATTATATCTTTTGAATATTTAGGTGACATGTATATGGACATAACGAAACAAGAATCATGAGGATCGGACTTATGGAAGGTAGCAAAAGAAGCATGGAAAGACAAGAGGCCAAAAGCATGAATTCGGAACAAAAACAGAGGATTTCCAGAAACCATAACTCAACTTCAAAGATTTCCCTAGGACGATCCAGGAGGAACCAGGGAATGTGCCATATATGGATGGAAAGCTGTGGATGTCTAGTTTCTAAATCTTTTCGAATCGCAGCAATCCAAGTTCTGAGGAAGGAGTTATGCCGGAAACAATGGCCGGAGGTCAGTCTGCTGGAAACAGGGCAGATCATGCTGAAACTTCTGTCCGAATGTGTGAGTGTGTTTCTTCACCAAAATCCTTCCCAAGCATACCAAATGATTGATGAAGAGCTTAATGATGATATGGGAAGTTTTTTAGAAGAAGAAGAATCGAAGAAATCACCAAGGAGAAGCCGAAAACAACATCTAGGAAAGTTATCCTGGTCAAAACAGGATAATTTGTTCTACCGAGATTATGGAAGCCTTTCGGCTGTCCTAGGAGTCCATGAGCATGAAGGAGAGCCCAATGCCGATCCACACACATGAAGATGAGCCCATGAATTCAGAAAAAGAAGTTTATAAACTATTTTCCAAGTCAGCAAATTAAAGAGAAGAGAGACCAAATCCCACAAGGAAAGAAGAAAAACCTACCCGGTTTGGAACACAGGGGGGCTGCCGATTTTCATTAGGTTTCTTTAGGGTTTTGTCTCTATAAATACACATGTAATACAGCTGAAAAAGAGTCCTCAATTTTGTGAAAACCTTAGCTAGCCAACTCTACCAAAAACCCCTCAATATAGCCGAAGCACAAAGCTGCCGCCGCCGATCACCCTTTGTAGCCGCCAACCACCCTTGCCCTATCCGACCCTTTAGGTAGGATTTGGTATGGATTCCTCCAAGTTTTTGTGTAATTCTACTGTATTTTATTCAAAGATTGATATATATTGGTATTTCGGTTTATGGTTTTATGTTATGAACACGTTTGCTTGTCTTTCTTTGTGATCTACTTATGAACTTGTTCATTAGCATAACATTTAGAATGCATGCTAGGTTTTGGATTTAGAATAGGTTGTGTATGTTTATGTTATTGTTGTTTTCCAATTGATTAATCACATACCTGAACATGTAATCGAACCTAAGGGTAGTCTGTGCACGGATGTTCCTAAGGGGGGAGTTTCATATGCCGTAGTGTTCTAAGGGTTAAGGTCAGGCGATTGTAGGCCTTGATTCTTAGGCATTACCAAGGGTTTTTAGGGTTACGTGATTTGCATAATGAATAGGATGAGTGATGCCATACCTAGGACCATGTCTCCAATGACTCTCGTTCGATCAGTGTATTTTGTATTAGTGTCAGGCGATTGTAGGCACTAAACAGGATGACACATATACAAACTTAGTGTCAGGCGATTGTAGGCACTAAGTTTACATGAGAAGTCTAAATAGTTGGAATTAATTAGAATTCAAGAAAACATATTTCATTGCATCTTGTTCTTGTTTAAAACTTATGTGTTTTCTATTTGGTGTTAGTTATGTTTTGTGTTTAACAAATTGATCGACCAATGTAAATATTAGATTTAGATTTGGATTTAGGACTTTAGAAATCACCATAAAATCCCCATCATAATTCGGTAAATATGTGAATAGTTTGTAAATAATTTAATTCTTTTTGTTTATGTATTTCGATGCCATGTCTATGTTTTGCGGTTATATGTGTGTATGTGTTTTATACTTGTATAGTTGTGACAGAATTGTACTTGTATGTTTATTTTACATTTGTGAATGTTACTAACTTGTTTTAATGCAGATATAATCCTTCCCTAGTGTCCCCGGCTTGAACGATCCCTACTTACAGTTACTACAATGATAGGGTTTAAATTGCAGGTTGTTAATCAACGGCCTCGTCAGAAGGCATCGCATATGTGACAATCGAATGGCTCCAGCTTCAAGAACGTCAACTGAGAAGATGATGATGACGAAGACGGCTGCATCAATCAGACGATGGCGACTTCAAGGGTGCCTATGTCGTAGTTGGATGAAGGCGAGATCTATGGCTGGATCACAGAAGAAGAAGGACATAACTTTAGAGAGAGAGAGAGAGCGGCAGAGTTTCTGGAAAGAAAGAAGATCGAGATAAGAGGAAGCATATAAGATTTGTGATTTGTGTGGCTATCAATTATACATAGGAATAAAATAGTCTTTTTGTTAAAATTTGGATAAATGGACAAGACAAATCAGTTTTTATTGGAATGGGTAATGAGAGAGTAAAATTAGTATAAAAGGGTCAATAATTGTAAAGAAAATTAGTGTCTATTATGTCTAAAAAAAGTTTTCATATGCCCTTCCAACTAATTTAAATAAAAAGATGAATTTGCCCATAAATCTTTTACTCCTTCTAGGCTTCTCTCTCTCTCTTCTTCGACCACCATTGTCGTCGCCTTGACTAAGGATGACTCCTCGCGCCTCGAGGACACAATTAAGAAGAACCAGATCCGATCGAGAAGCCTAAATTCAATTGAGAAGAACCAGATATGATCGTTCTTTAACAATCATCACCGCCATAACGAAGATGCATCCGAGAAGAACCAGATTGGATTGAGAAGTACAAGCCTGGAACCGCTCCAGCTCCACGATGTTGCGCTCCTCTATCTCTCTCTCTTTGTCTCTGTCTCTCTCTTAAATTCGCTTTCACCCTCGTCGATTTGTTCGATTCAACGGTTTCCTTGCAAGCCTCACGAGATTGCCGGCAACGACCTAGAAGCTAGCCGTTCGAGCATCGCCTCCGCTGTCATGGTGACTTAATGGACAAGAGGCCAAGTTTGTTTCTTGAGGATGAGTCAGCGTCTGTCAAGGTAGCAAAAGGCCGGTCTGGTTGGCATTATTTGGTAATTGGAGCAGCAAGGTTGGTAAATTGGTTTGTATGGTTTTGGTGAGTGGGTGAATTTAGGAGTTTTCAACTTTAGTACCCCTAGTAAATATTCATTATAACATTTACTGTTTAGTGTAGTTTCCATATAATTTTACTGTCTCTAGCAAGTCATTCTTCAACATTATTGTCTTCAGTAAAGTTATCCTATAAAATTTATTACGCCTAGTAAATCATTTTTCAACTTTACTGCCTCTAGTAAAGTTACTTATTAAGTTTAGTATTTTTAGTAAAGTTTTCATATATAGTCAAGTTTATATTCATTTTGTTCATAAGAGCCACAAAAATGAAAATAGAGATATTATATAGTTGTTTATCGACCTTAATAAAAGTTTACTAAAGGTAGTAAACTAACTGTTTAGATATAAATATGCACACAAATTATGTATGTGTTTATTTTATGAATAAATTTTTCCCAATCAGTAGATTCTGATTACTGGTAAAGCTGTTCATGACCACCAGTAACTCAGTTCCTAACCCCTAATAACCATCAGTAACTCATTTATTATTCCTCAATAATTAGTTATTGACCCTTAATAATTAGCTGATGACCGTTAATAATTATGTTGCTGACCCAAATAATTAGTTTATTCAGGTACTAACCTCAATGATCGGGTACTTGAAATCAATAATTAATTATTGACCCTCTGTAATACGCCTAAGAAAATCACAACCTCCACATTTCCAACCAAAACATACAAGCTTAATCATAATTTATACCAAAAAGTGAAAACTAGAAGTCGACACAAGAACGAGAGATCTCAAAAGAGAAAAAACAGAAGAAAAAGAGAAAGGAAAACGTATGGGAACATCACAGGCCTTTGGAGGGAGAATCGACTACGTCGACGTTTGGTGCCAATTTGAAGGATTCATACGCCGTCATCGTCGTGAGAACAATCACAACCAGATCCAAGTATAAGGCAACATCCTGATGTTAATATTCTGGCATCATCGGCGAAGAGCCAAGCGACATCGTCTCAGGTCAAGGTTTCAACTATAATCCCTGTTGAAGCCGTTGAGAAGCTCGTCGGTGAGGCGGCACTGCTTCTGGTTCAAAAGGACTTCCAGTTTGCCACGGTGGTTTGAGAGACGACTACTCCTCCTCGTCAATCCTTTTCCCTGCGGCGACTGAAGACATATCTCTGGTCTCGATGATCTGGTGGAGGAGGAGACCTAGTCGGAGAAAAAGAAGAAGAAGAGAGAGAATAGATAGAGTTAGGTTAAGGGTAAGAAAGTAATTTTCTTGAGATAAATTGAAATGGGCATTTAGGATTTTTTTATTGAAATGGGTAAACTGATAATTAGTATTAAATAGGCATTTGTCCTATTATCAATGGCTAAGTAGGTGCGTTCTTAATCTTAACTATTATCATTTTCAAAGGAAGTTCATCTAGCTTTTCTTCACAATTTACATATACAACTTGGCATAACTTGGGAACACATAAATCCAATTGGTTATTTGGTTATCTTCCAGTTCGGTTCAGGACCAATTCCTCAGTGCTTCTAGTTGATCACCTAGTTCAATAAATCCATAATGAATATGACAGGTAGAAAAGAATGGCTCCAAATGAAGACCATATGGTCTACATCCAGTAAGCCAGCAACAAATTAAAATCGGAGACTAACAATATGACAGTTTTGGAGAAAGATGGCGATTATTAAAACGATGAAATCATATGTACATCGATCAGTACATGCATGGCGTTTGCAGAAAGCCATCGAAATGTCTTGTGGAACTTCCAGACCTTCCTCCTAACGCAAAAGAAAAAAAAAGAGCATTTTTGGCATCCATTTGACAGAATAGCTGATCTTTTGACATCAATACTATGAATGTTTCAATATGCTCCAATACTATGAATAGTGACAAATAGTCCCTGTGGATCAGTGATAAGTAGTGGATATATAAACATCCACTCCAAGCAACTGACGCAAGGACAATGATGCTGAATGAGGGGACCTATAGAGCGGTTATAATTCCATGAGCAAGGAAGAATTTAAAGGTAACAGGTGAGCTTGGGACCTTCTGGTTTGCCAGAAGAATATGCAGCTTACCTAATTCTTGTGAACCACAAGAACGTAAGGACACAGTGATCGATCATGCATGTCATGAGTTGCAGGCATGAAGCAGGTGATACGAGCTAGCTAGCTAGTTAGCAGTAGGAGCGGATGACCACCGACTGTGGTGTTTTACGAGTGCCGGGATTTTGCCGCTGACTAAAGGGATGGCTACTGAGTGTGGGGTTTTACAGCCGAGTGCCGAGTTTTACCATTGAGGGTGGGGATCTCTTAACGCCATCATGAAAAAATGTGGAAGTGGCTCATTTGTATGAGCAGGTACAAAATGTTAGAAAAATAGGTTAGATATTGTAAATATATAATAACACAAATTCAATTTATAATTAAATAAATAATTATAAATATAAAATCAAGAACAATATGATAAAACCAATGCTACCAACTCGGATTTAGGAGCATAGGAAAATGTTGAAGTCGAGTCGTGTGTGTCACACATTTTCCTTAAGACAAATTATGTCTCCTCTACGGTGCAAATACTTGTTGGCACTTGTCTCCCAAGATACAACGACCGCTTATTCTTTGAAGCACTAGACGAGCTTGAAGTACATTATTTATCACCAAAAAACGACTCAAGGAGGGAGAAAGAGAACTCAAGTCACGAGGAGATGCTTTTTGAGTTGGTGTTTAGAATAAAGGAATGAGTCACCTATTTATACAAGAAGGATTGTGAACAAACTTGAATGACATGAATATGTTACAACCTTTTACTACCATGCTATTGAATTTGACGTTGTTACAAAACAAAGAGTCAGAGAAGGTGAAAGATTAACCGTTTCATTCATTACTTTGGTGACTATTCTCATTCACCCATAACCATCAAAAAAAATGATTATACACTATGATTTATTTTCATCATTTTTCTAACAATTCTCCACATGAATGAAATAGGCGACCAAAGACTTAATAGACTTGGTGATAGATTTCTACGGTTGAAACCTGCTTAGGATATGTAGGTTTTGTCCTTTGAACCTTCTGTCGTGAAAGTATGCTGACTTTACTAACTAGACAGTAGAGACGATGTCTTTGAATTGTTCGTCATTTATGTAAATGATAACATACCACACACAGGAGTCTTCCTGGTACATAAAGTTCTCACTTTTGTGTTCTTTTTGGCCCTGGACATGCGTCTGGTTCAATAAGAGTTTGACAAAAATTGTGCCCTAAACAATTCACTTAGAAGCGGCTCAACTTCTCTCTTACATATGTGATTTTTTAATTAAGGGTAATCCGCATTACTCTGCTCGGATTTCCGACGCATAAGAATCATTAGAAGCTCTCGCTTAACCTAATTCCTTATAGGCATCACTGTTTTCATCATAGGAATGAACATGAGGAAAATCCCCACAGTGATCCGACATGGTCTCTATAGTTTGGTTATCCCTTTTGTACCTAGATCTTGGGATCTTCAGTCAACTAGGTTGGGTATCCACTGTAACGATTTTTAATTCATAGGCTTTAGTCTCATTTCCCTCGATGATTTATCAATTAGGTCTCTGTTTAACCCCATGGTTAGCGGATCCGTAATATTATCATTTGACCTCACATAGTCATTAGAAATAACTCCAATAGAGAGTAGTTGCTTAATGGTATTATGTCTTCGACGAATATGTCTTGACTTACCATTATACATCTCGCTCTGTGCCCTGCCAATTACTGATTGACTATTACAATGTATGCATATTGCAGGCATAAGTTTTGTCCATCTTGGAACATCCTCTATGAATTGACGTAGCCATTCTACCTCTTTTCCACATTTGTCTAGTGTGACAAACTCAGACTCCATCATTGATCTAGTTATGATCATCAATTTAGAGGATTTCCAAGACATTGCTGCACCTTCCAGTGTGATCGCATAACCACTAGTGGACTTTGTTTCTTTCATGTCAAAAATTCAATTTGCATCACTGTATCCTTCTAGGACAGCTAAATAATTGGTATAGTGCAGCCCATAATCTCGAGTGTACCTTAAATACTTGAGTACCCTCACAATTGCTTGTCAATGCATAGTTCTAGGATTACTCGTGTATCTGTTTAGCTTGTTCACACCGTAAGCTATGTCTGGTCTTGTACAGCTCGTTACGTACATTAGACTCCCAATGACTCTAGAGTACTCTAACTGTGAGACACTCTCTCCTTTATTCTTTGAGAGATGTAGAGTGATATCCACCGAAGTTCTTGCAACTCTAGAATTATCCTTATCTAATTTTTCAAGGATATTATACACATAATGTGATTGACTTAAAACAAATTCATTTGGTGCTCTTGTGATTTTAATCCCCAATATGACATCAGCATAACCTATATATTTCATGTCAAATTTGGAATTTAACATATCATTTGTGGACTTGATCATCTTTCCATTGCTTCCAACGATAAGCATGTCATCAACATATAAACACAAGATGACATATCCACTTTCTGTGTCTTTGATATACACACATTTATCACATTCATTGATTTTGAAACCATTGGTGATCATAGCATTGTCAAATTTCTCATGTCACTGCTTTGCTGCTTGTTTTAAGCCATACAATGACTTCACCAATTTGCACATTTTTATTTCTTGGCCAGGAGCAGAGAAACCCTCAGGCTGCTCCATATAAATTTCCTCTTCGACATCTCCATTAAGGAAAGTGGTCTTTACATCCATTTGATCTACTTCAAGATTCCACAATGCAGCGATTGCAAGTACCATTCTGATGGATATTATTCTCTTCACATGAGAATAAGTGTTGAAATAATTCAGGCATTCCTTTTGCTTGTAGCATTTAATCACAAGACTTGCCTTGTACTTGTCTATTAACTCATCTGCTCTTAATTTCCTTTTGAAAATCCATTTAGAGCTTAAAGATTTACAACTTGGAGGAAGCTCCACCAGTTCCCAAGTATGATTTTGCAAAATGGAGTCAATTTCACTCTTAATAGCTTCTTTCCACAAATGACTATCAATCGAGTTAACAACGTTCACCTTCAAGCATATATGTCAAAAAATCTGACCCAAAGGATTTTTTTTGTCTTTGCTCTCTTACTTCGTCTAGGTTCAACCTAAGACTCAGTTCCTTGGTGTTGACTGTTTTCATTAGCAGCCTGGTTGGTTCCAGTACTAACCTCACGTATCTGTTTCGAAGAACTCGATTCCTCCTTAGACTTACATAGAAACAAATTCTCGAAAAATGATGCATTTCTAGATTCTATTACCGTGTCCTCATGTATATCTGATATTTTTGATTTTTACACAAGGAAGCGATAAACCATATTATTTTGTGCATATCCAATGAAGATACAGTCAACTGCTTTAGACCCATTTTTCACCATTTTAAGTTTAGGGACTGCCACCTTGGCCAAACATCTCCATATTCGCAAGTAATCATAGGATGACTTTCTTCCCTTCCATACATATATGAAATTTTCTCTTGTTTCATTTTGAGAACCTTTTAAAAGGTAATTAGCCGACAAAATGGTGTCTCCTCACATGTTGGGTGGCAAGCCAGAACGTTGTAGCATTGCACATTTCAGCAACACCATTTGACTGTGGCGAATAAGGTACGGTTCTTTCATGAATAATCACATGCTGAGCACAAAATTCACCAAATGGATATTGATATCCACCTTCGTAATCACTTTTCAATACTTTGATTTTCTTAACAAGTTGATTTTCAACCTCACTATTATAGAGAATAAATTTCTCTATTGCCTCATATTTGCTTTTTAAAAAAAAATATACATAGCAATATTTTGTGCTGTCATCGATAAAGGTAATGAAATATTTGTTACCATCTTTAGAATGTGTTGTTTTCAAATCACATACATCGCTATGAATTAAATCAAGAGGTTCATTATTTCTTTCAACGGTTTTGAAAGATGATCTAGTTAGTTTTGTCTCAACACAAGTTTCACACTTATGTTTCACATCAATTTGAAATGTTGGTAAGTGTTCCATGTTGATTAGCCTTCGTAAAGTACCATAATTAACATATCCTAGTCTACCATGCTATAAATTAGAAACTCAAGCATATAAATGGAAGTGCTAGCTTCATTATATTCATATTTTTGACATTTATCATTACATTCTGTTTGAACATTCCACCACTCATATAACCATTACCCACATACATTCCACCCTTAGAAACCATGAGTGTTCAGCAGTGCACCAGATATAAGGTTCTTGCGGATATCAGAAACATATACAACATATATTGTTCAAAGTCAGCTCATTTCTAGATGTCATCTTCCGAACCACCTTGTCTTTTCCCTCAACGACAGATGTGGCTGAGTTCCCCATGTACATTATCTTCATATCAGTGCTAGGCTCAAATTTGGAGAACATCTTCTTATCAGCACATACATGGTGAGTAGCTCCAATGTCTAGCCACCATTTCTTTGGGTTTGAGCCCACCATATTCACATCTGAGACCACATCATAGGGGTTCATGTTAGAGACATCCCTTATGACATCTTTAATCACGTTGGATTCAAGAAATGGAGGTCCGGGTTAGAGATTTTCGTTAAAAAGAGAAAAAATATATTAAAGAATAGAGGTTGGGAATAGGTATTCGCATGCAAAATGAAAAAAGAAAAAAATGAATGGGAGGTCTAGTGAGTGAAATCAGTGAATAAAAGATGTAATGAGTAATATATAGAAATATATATATATATATATATATATATATATATATATATATTGCATAAGCAAGACTATTTTAGGAATTTGAAAGGAGGTCTGGTGAGCAAATGTTTGTATTTAAACGTAAAATGAAGATATAGAGAGAATGAGAGATATAATAAGCAAATTTGGAGGTCTCAATTAAATCTCTAGTAACGAGGTTAAATTTATTCTTCAAGTTAAGGAAGAGAGTTGCCCAATGGTGGAATGCGCTGCCACGCCTGATCCAAGATTTAGAGAGATAGTTCATGTCGGTGGTGTGTCCGCTAATGTGGAGTCGGGCATCCCAATTGATCTGGTTTGGGAGATTACAGCTTTAGGGAGATGGAGATCGCGATGGACTGGTGGCTTCATCCTATTTGTCCATGACTAGTCAACGAGGTGGTTGACTTCCACAACTCTGGCGGTAGACAGGTGGAGAAAGGATCAGGACAGCATGGCGCGGATCAAACCAGTGACGTCAATCAAGAATGCTTATTTTACTTTTGATCTTGGCATGTGCCCGACTTACTTTGCGGCCTCCTCGATGATGGACATAGCCGACAGGCTATGGGTGATGGTGGTCCGACTGAGGAGGCTAGGCATGGTGGCACAAGGTTAACGACGGCGGCAATGGTTGGACTGATGGCTGGCTGCTCAGGTCTTCTTTCTCCCTTGGTCTGTTGCTTGGGTTTGGGCCCTCTTTCTGGGTTCAGCTTGGACTATTTTAATTAGTTTTATCTGTTTTCTTAGTTCAATTAATTTGGTTATTTTGTTGTGACATTATGCCGTTAATAAGCCCTTCTACTGTGGGGTGAGGTGGGCCCTGCCCTAGTCAGTTCACGCAAAGTGGTATGTCTGTTTTAATGGAGTAGCGAGTTTTTTACATAGTTAAATAGTCACAGCCTCCTTACGACAGGGTAAAATCTCAACATAACAAGAAAATGAATATACAATGTTTTCTATGGCTCCACTTGAGTTGTAGCTTTATGTTATGTCGTCACGTTTTAGTCAAACAAAATTTAGATGTTAATGATGCATTCTTTGCAAAATGGTTCTTGCTTGAATGCATAGGTTGTTTAGGGTATACTGATATTGTGTTTAGGTGTTCTTACACTATGGAGTTTAGGTCTAATGTCCACCCCCCTTCCCCTTGTATTTTGTTGTTTCATTAATAGTAATGGCATAAGAACGACTTTTCTAGCCCTTATATTCAAATAAATAAATAATCTAACTTAATTCATTTATATTTTACATATCAATAATAAAAGTGAATCATGCACATTCTATGTAATGGCTTAATCTAAACCCCTATAATGTGAAGTCATGTTTTGGTGTCAAAGCTTCACTAAAAAATTGAACTTTTAAATTTACCCATGATATTGTAAATGGTTGAAAAAACTAAAAAATATTAGACATGATTAAAAAAGTAAATATGGTGTATCTATTTCTATTTTGCACATTTACCTCATTAAATATTAATTTGTAAATTTGTACATTTACACATTTTTGTTCTAAAAAAACAAATTAACATGTGTGAAACAAATGTTCAGAGACTAGTAAGTAAATAAACGCAGGCATACACCAATCACAAAAACATTAATGTATTGTTGTTCATAATCGGAAAATGCTTGAGGGTCTATTTACGTAAGAAACACATTGTTATGTTCTTCAACAATATATTTACTTTTTTCTTCAAATCTAAAATTACTGTATAACACATCGAGCTTATAGCCGAGTACCATCATGTATTAATTATGTTAAGTTTCATACTCTGTTGGCCTAACGCATCCGCTAGTCTTAAAATCAGCACTACCGATACAGGACCTTATGGATCCATCTTTTTCTTCTCTTATCGATGGATTTTTTCTCATTGAACTTATCTTTGTTCCTTTATGGGAAAGTTTTTGAATGGTTGTTAGACTCTTTATTTTGTGGTTAGAAGATTTTAGTTTTGGAGGTGGATCATGGTAGGGGAAAATTAGACCGGGGATCTAATTCCAGTGTTTTTGAGCGAGGGTGGAAATATACTATACATCCAAATATTATAACTATAGGCATATAAAAAAAACATCTAACAAGATTATAGACCTCGTTCGGGTAGAAGTTACACAAAAGGGAAAATTTTAAGAACGTGGTATGAACTTCAGGCCACTGATAAAATCGGTTTATTAAATCTCTGAAATAGCACATTAATATTGCAAATAATAAACTCAATATCATTTTCATATATGTTGTTAACATTTCCGTTAACTCATCTGTTAAGTGTTGTATTCTAAGGGACAAATCAATCAGTTTTCGTTGTAATCTAAAAGACAAATCAATCAGTTTTCTCACCTTTCATTCTAGACAGCAATAGATGTCATCTAATTCCCTCTAAAAACTATTAACTCTCTCATTCCCTCCAAACAAATAGTTGTCATCTTACTTCCCTCCACCCCCATCCCTATCCAATAACAAACTGTTGCATTTGCCCTCTTCAAATTAAGAAAACCCATAGCATCCTAAACATTTGAGAAACACGATAATTAAAGAACCAAACTGGGAAACTTGTTCTTTATTACTTATGGCTATGATACTGTTTAAAATAATAAAAAACCATCTATTACACAAAAGCATGGCATTTACAAAATTGAAACACAAAACAACATAGAGAAATGTCACCATAACAGTTGGTTACATGCCATAAAATACTACCAAATCTCAATATAAAACTCTAGGTAAGACTAGCAACCATCTAATGCTTCCACGATCTCTTTTGCACCTCGAACTTTGAAACCTCAACACTCTGAGTGCTTTTAGAAGATGCTTTAGCAAGCCTTGTTGTTTTTTTTGGCTGGATCTTCTTTGCAGGCATCTTATTTCTCTTCCTAGGAGAAACTAGCACAACATTTGCTCGTTGTGACTTTCCAGAAGGCTATGAATGTAGCAAATAAACCATTCAATTAACATTTAACTTAAAATATGCTTCATATTATTAGTTCATAAAACCACATAAAAATCATGATGTACCTGAATATTTGGTAGCACCACAGATTCATTGCCTTGAGAAAGTCCAGTAGCTTGACCCTCATCTTGAGATTTAACATTAACTGATAAATTGACATTCAGGTTCGAATCTCATCTTCTACATGTGCATTTATGCATATCCAATTGAATTGAATGTTTAGCAATTACTCCAAACTCGCACCCTACACCTCTGCCATGTAACTCAAACCTCCATTCAGATGACTCTACAGGCATATACTCAATGGCTACATGTGCATTTTTCTTCAGCAATTTATGTATTCGTGGTCCCACCCTTTCATGGTTGAACCCTTAGATCCTCCAAGCATGGAATGATTGGTTTCTTTCAAGCATCTAGGATGGTCGTATTGAATGATTCACAATGGTTGTTCAACAGAACATCACATCATATCTTCTCTTCAAAGTGAGACCTTGACCAATGAACAACTGGCATTTTCACACACCAATCCCAAGCAATTGAAGAGCTCTGTTTTAATTCATCCATAGCCTTTTCGCATATTGTGTCATGGTTGTTACCCTTGCCACTGCCCACATTTTGTGCTTCAACTCTAGCCCAATATGTACATCGGTTTTGAAATTATTGTGTAAATATGGTTTGAGTGAGGAAACAAATCCTACAATAGTAAATCAAACGAAGTGATTATTAAATATGTATTTGTTAAATTAAAGTGTAAATTAAATGTCACAGAAAATCCACATTATCTTAATAACTTGTTCAAGCCTTCTTTTTGTTTGTTTGGGATGAAGGCATAGTGCCCAAAGTGATGAATCTCGAAATCCTCTTTCAAAAAAGTCCAAAACCAGTGTCAAGAATCTCTGCATTCTGACTCTACAATGGCCCGAGCAATAGGATACATGTCATTGTTGCCATCAATGCCAATTGTTGAAAGTAGTTGACCATTTTGGACACCTCTTAGATGAGACCCATCTAACCCTATGATGGGTCTACATCCAGCTTTTCATCCTTCTTTTAATGCAGCAAAGCATATATAGATCCTCTTCAACCTTGTGACATCACCATCGAGTTCAGTTTGAATCTAGATTGAATTGCCTGGATTCATCTTCTTTAATTCACGAGCATAAGATTCCAACATATTGTACTGATCTTCAATGCTTCCTTTAGCTACCTTTCGAGCCCTTGCCTTAGCCTTATAGCACATATGATAACCAATACTCATTCCAAATTAAGTCTCTAATTACTGCATTATGAATGCCCTCTCTAAACCACTTCGCATCTACTAAGAATTGGTCCTTGTACTCTTCAGCTAAAATGGAGAATGGCGGTGCTATACCCTCTCTCAAATTGATGAGCACTTGTGTTCAGGTGTATAAACTTTAATCTGCAACGTCATGTTATTAACATCAGGGCTAATGACATACAACCAGAAAAGGCAATTTGGGCTAGTGAAGCATTTGGCCAAGGCCTGGTGCTTAGTGTTTCTGGGAAACCTAAGTTCATTCTTTGTCAGCACTACATGTTTTCTAACTGCATGCTTGAACACTTTAGAATTTGGAAAAAGCATTCCCAGCTCAAACATAGGATTTTTCATATCAGTCTTCATATTGAATTCAATCCAATCAGAGTATATTTTATTCTCCTTGACGCTGAATGGTCCACAGTCTTCCCCCTCATCATATGAATCATGTACACTCTTGACCCATCAGAATCATCACCCTCATCTGAAATTTTCCCATCATACCCCATTTCATCAAACTCATGTACTCTATTTGTGTCTCCGTCAACATTTTGCTGAAACATGTCTTCATCATCCTCAACTGCTAACTCATAGTCTGAGTCAACGATCCCATCATAGTTGGGATCATCAGAGTCCTCACTCTCGAAACTCCATTCTTCTGCAGGTGTAGGTATGGACCTAGAGCTTTCACCACCACTCCTAGTACCATAATTCCTTTTTAGGTCTCCCCACTTTGTTCTTTGGTTTCTGAACAAGCTTGGCCTTGCCTTTACCCTTATCATTTGATACTTTAGGAGTAGGAGCAGTAGCTTGCACACCATCAAATGGCTCCCTAATTTGAATTTCAGCACTTGGTCTTCCTCTGCTTAGTTCTTGCTTTTCTAGGCTTGTTATGCAATCTTTAGTTTCTTTAGCAACAAACAGAAAGGTAAGAAAGTTAAGGGAAATATGATGATCAATATAAAATCAAAAAATAGTTTGTTAAAATGTTGATTAAGGGCCCTGTGCGACATGTTGCTAGAAATATTAACCAAATTATTATTTTTGGTTTGGTTTGGTATCCATCTTGATTCATCAAACATCAATTCTCAATTCATATTGCAAATGTGTACATATAATAGTCAAGTGATGAACAGAGAACTGTAAATAAAGACATAATTATTTTTTATAATCTAGTACCAAGGTCATAACTACTTCAGAAAGTAGGAATTAAAAGTAATAAGCTGCAAGACTATTCATATTTGGGGAAAGTAGGAAGTAGGAAAGTAATAAGGTTAGTCATGACATTTCATCCCTCAGTATGGTCATTTTTCATTTGTTTGAAAAAATGTGGTTAAAAATCAATTCCAAAGCAAAAAGATGGTCATTTTCCAAAATTTCTCTTTTTTCAAAAAGGAATCGAATATGCTTTTATCAGTTGCACAGATCTGTTTTTATTCTTTGCAATCTCTATTTCTACATCAAAGGTGAAGACAGTGAAGAGATCTGAGTTTCAAGTGAAGACCGGTTTGACTACATGACCTCAACTACTCCTTAAGTAATGGATAAGGATAGGTTTCAGGTAATTAAAATACTATTTTACCCTCGTTTATTTTACAACATCACAGAGTTGTTAACGACATGTATGCAAATGATATCGGGTCTATTAGTTGGTGTTCTAATGTGTTATTTTAGAAAGTTAATTATTAGTTATGAGAAGTTCGTACACCGTTCTTAAAATTGTCCTAATAAAATAAGTGACAATCAATTCAGAAGTGTCGTTAGATCTATGCTCTGGCAACAACATAGTGAGAAAGCTCTGCTTCAGAAAATTATGCTTCGGTGTTGTCGAGTTATATTTCTATTATGTAACCTCTATGTTAAAGCAAACAAAGTAGTCATTAGAGCACTAAATGCTAGTTGGTCTATGGTTAAAAACTTGTTTGTAGGGAACCTTAATATTATTTCACGTGTTTTAATCAAAAGTTTACGCTAAATGTCTCTTCTCATTGTATTCGACGATGTCATTAATTAAAACTTGAGGGTAGCTGGACCAACCCTTATTTCAAAAAGAAAATTATAAATTAGTTATTGGATACTTGTTTGTAGATAATTCTGATATTATTTCAGGTCTGTCTAATCAGAGGTTTCAGCTAAATGTCTCTCTCCCGTTGTATTCGAAGATGTCATTACTTAAAACTTGAGGATTTTTGCAGTCCTTATTTTAAAAAGAAATTATAAAATAGTTATCGGATCTACTCATATAAAAATACATAGCAACAATTGACATGGAAAATAGGTAATGCACATATACCCCAAATATAATCATCAGTCATCCTGATAAAATGAAGGGCAAATAACCATTCACTACAAAAACAGGAAAAAAAAGTGCTCACTAGATTTAAAAAGTTTTCATGTGTCCATTCCAACTTTTTAGACTGAAATTACCATCTCACCCCTTAACCTAATTATCTCTCCCTTACTACCTCATGCCCTCAGATCTCGTTTCACTCTCTCAACCCCACTGCCTCAACTAGGTCTGTCACCGTCCAGTCAACTCTCACCTACACTATCTCTGGCAACCTCGTCCTCGTCTCCGTCCACTGCACCAGCCACCTCCGCGTCTGTGTCTCTGCTCAGTGACCATGAAGGACTTCCACGTAATTGTGAACCCCTCATCGTCATCGACATCTACCACGGCTCTTCCTCTGCCAATCTTGGCTCTGACCTGGATCATTTCATCACCTCATATGCGTCGCGCTCCACGATGCTTCGCCTTCTGCCTTGTATAGTCATTGGGCGAGGTACGGTCTTGTCCCCTTCTTCATGAAAAAGCCAAGAAGTACCTCTAAACTCAGATCTACATGTTCTACCTTGTTGGAGAAGAAAACGAAACCATGGTTAGTTAATCTACAAGCTTTGCAATTCCTGATCTCGACTAAACCAGAGTGCCTTCGCATGCTGGAGTGAAGAACTTGATAAGAGAGAGATGAGACCAGTGTGGAGGTACATGAAAAACTTGTGAGGGGATGAGATATGGATCCTCTAGTATGTCATTGTTTGCGTGGGCAGTTTAATGGAATGGAAGACAAATTACTCTTTTCCAGCAAGTCTTTCTACAATAATATAGTTTTAGTTTTACAGAAATTTATGGGTAGTAAATTTTCTTATAGGGGCAATAGATCTTTTTACTTGGGGTAGTAAATCTCTTTATTATGGTTTTGTGTGAATTGGTGAATAGATTAAGGTGAATTCATTTAGATGAATTTGTGAGTCATTTTTTAACTTTATTGTCTTTAAAGTTTTCATATAAAGTTTATCATCTCTAGTAAATCATTTTCCAACATTATTGACACGAGTAAAGTTTTCCTATAAAGTTTAGTACACTTAATAAAATTTCCTTACAAAGTCTACTGCCCCTACTAATCATTTTTCAACATGACTGCCCTCATTAAAGCTTTCAACGAATGTACGATATGGTTCTGGCAAGGTCCGAGGATATTTCGGCAATGTTTAACGTGTCTGACGAGATCTGACAATAGGAAACTCAGCGATCGGTGAGATTCCGACGATCAGAGTCCGGAATCTTGTGATCGGAGTCGGTGAGGTTCCGGTCAACCCTTCCTTCTCTTTTATTTTCTCTTTCTAAGCATGTTTAAAGGATGAGGGTATAATAGTATTAAAATAATGTAGGTTCTTAAGAGTGTCTTAAAAGTTTAGACCTAATGGGCACAAATCCTCTTTTGAAAAGTTCAAATGATCAACTTTTGAAAAAATGTTAAAATGAGAAGTAAGGTGTCAAATTTTATAGTAAATAGACATTTTCTCTAAAATGAACACCATAGTCAAATGATCAATGCCCATAGAAATTCATTTGTCATCTCAAACACAAACAGCCTCGATGTTAAGGAATCATACTCTTACACCGGAGATAAGCATGACTAGGAAGAATGTCCATGCAAGCATTCCAAGCACACATCTCTAACGGGGACACGTGCATTCCGTAAGGAATCCGAGAGAGGTTCTGCCTCATGGTTTCCATGAGATGTAAAAGTCTAGTAGATTGATTCTATGTTATTGAAGCGTTCTTGGCTTTCTGTGGGCAAAGAAATATTCATGATTGTCAAATATTTTGGCACATACTTTAGTCTTATTTATATAAGAAATAAGAGCTCCCATCTTCTTAAATTAATTTTACCTTCTGTTTTTGGAATTAGGATTTAAGGCATGGACCTTATGCAAGAGAGCTAGGTTCTTTGTATCTTGACCTTATTTGTAAATAAATATACAAGGCAATATATCTCATCTTTTAGCGAATAAATGAAAATTTAATGCTGAAATAATGAAAAAGGAAATTTGAATGAGAAAAAAAACAAGGCATTTCGTTTTTGAAACATAAACTAATTTACGCAAGAGCATATATAGGCACAAACTATTTAACGCACTTTGTTGCCTGTGTAGTAATATTATGCAGCTTATCTCCTTAAGAACACTTTATTGCATGATCAGGGAAATTATGCAGTTTATTGCCCTAAGAGCAATTTGTTGCCTATGTAGAGGAAATTATACAGCTTATCGTCATAAGAGCATTTTGTTGCCCGTGCAGGGAAATTATGCAGCTTATTGTCATAAAAGCATTTTGTTGCATGTGCAGGAAAAATTATGCAGCTTATTGCCATAAGAGCACTTTGTTGCCTGTGTAGGAAAATTATGCAGCTTATCGTTATAAGAGCACTTTGTTGCATGTGTAGGAAAAATTATGCAGTTTATCTCTCTAAGAGCACTTTGTTGCCTGTGCAGGGAAATTATGCATCATATATTCCCAAAGCACTTTACTACATGTGTAGGAAAATTATGCAGTTTATTTCCTTAAGAGCACTTTGTTGCATGTGCAGGGAAGTTATTACATGTGCAGGGAAATTAAGTTGTTTATCGTCATAAGAGCACTTTGTTGCATGTGCAGGAAAATTATACAGTTTATCTCCCTAACAAGATTTTGTTGCATGTGCAGGGAAATTATACAACTTATCTCCCTAAGAGCACTTGGTTGCTTGTGCAGGGAAATTATGCAGCTTATCGCCATAAGAGCACTTTGTTTCCTGTGTATGAAAAATTATGCAGCTTATTGCCATACGAGCACTTTGCCTCATGTGCAGGAAAATTATGCAGCAAGAGATGCCACAGGAAATGATTTCATGTTTCGCTTATTGCCATAAATGCACTTTGTTGTCTGTGCAGGGAAACTATGCAGAATAAGATGCGTCATAAACTGCAGCTTCATTACGCCACAAAAACAAAAAGAATCAAAAGGCGACATCCACTGCCAAAACCCTTCTTGCTTGAAGAGCTCGAGAACTGGTAGGGCTAGACGCCACATTGGCATTACTTATACTTGGTGACTTGGTTTTAACTCCACAACCAAGAAGGATCTATTACATGGGGAATTCGGCAACTTATTGGGATAGCCACTAATTTGACTACACCCCCAAGAGTAAGCATCACCATTTATGTGGGCCTACAAGCCAGAACACGACCCGACTATGACATATATCACGAAGCATGTCGCACAAGCTGCGCAGCATACCCGGAACCAGCCGATCTGACGCCGGGAAGTCACATTGACAACCTCGCCAACTCACCCTCACGAAACATGTTCTGGACCTCTTGTCCCATATTGAAAGATATGTAAAAGATGGAGTTTCCTTCTCCTATAAGAGGAGACTCCTCCTCTCTTAGTAGTTCTCTCATATGAATGTTGCTACTATTGTAATGCGTCATCTAGGGCATCAACTCCTATAATTCACATTTTGGGCATTCAACACTAAATACATGTTAAGTAGACGTAACCTTACCCATTGAATGTAAGGTGAACCACCATACATATGCGGTCTACACTCTTCACTTCTCTATCTGTTGTCTCCAATTCGCTATCACATACATATATCACATGAATGATACCAAGTATCTACATTCATTTCTAAAAATGAATAAAAAGAAACTGAACAAAACTTTAGAGACTCCTTGTATTTGATTTATTTGACTGACAAACTACCAGGATAAGCACTTTAGCCGACGAAATTTTTTCGTCGGCCTGTTCACATTTTTCGTCGGCTAAGAAGTCGTCGGCTATACTTCGTCGGCTATGCTTATAGCCGACGAAATACAGTCCGTCGTCGGCTATACTCCAACACTTAGCCGACGAATTTTTAATATTATTTCGTCGGCTAAGTTTTGGAGTATAGCCGACGAAATAATATATTTTAATTCGTCGGCTATACTTCAACACTTAGCCGACGAATTTTATATATTATTTCGTCGGCTATACTCCAAAACTTAGCCGACAAAATAATATTAAAAATTCGTCGGCTAAAGTTTAAAAAAATTAAAAAATAAATAGAGAATAGCCGACGAAATTAGCACAGTTTCGTCGGCTATGATATTTTTAGCCGACGAAATATGGCAAATTTCGTCGGCTTTTGTCTATTTATTTTTTAATTTTTAAAACTTTAGCCGACGAAATATGGTAAATTTCGTCGGCTATAGTACTTTTTATATTAGAAACCCAAACAAAATTTATACATTACCATCCAAGCAAGCTGCAAATTACAGAAACAATTTCATAACCAACAACAACACACCATCTAAAGTAACATAAATATTTTGCATTAAATTTTCAATTCATAAATTGTTCATAAAACCTAAAAAGTAAATTAATATTTGTTCATAAACCTAAAAAACTAAATAAATAATTGTTCATAAACTTAAAAAACTAAATAAAATCGATATCGTCTAAATCAATATCTGCTCCAGGATGAGGTTGTTGGGGAAGTTGGGGAGGTTGCGGCGGCTGAGGTAAGACAATAGGCGGGGGCATGGGCGGAAGCGGAAGTCCCTGCTGCTGTGCAGCTATAAAATCTTGCATGTACTGGTACATCTGCTGCTGCTGTGTCTGCTGGGCGGCATGGGATGCTATAGTGTACTCCTGTAGAGCGGCAGTATATGCTGCTTGGGCGGCCTCTCTCGCGGCAGTATATGCTGCTCGGGCGGCCTCTCTCTCGGCATTATATGCTGCTTGGGCGGCTTGTTGTTCCCGTAACATCTGAACTTCCGCCTCAAGCTGAGTCGTTCTGCTGCTGGTCGAGGCTCCTTTTTTCTGAAACCCAGGAGTGGTTTTCAGTACCCCCTCGCCCTTCTTTCCCAGGCCCCGACAGTAGAAGTTATTTCCTCGCGGTGGGAAGGCTGTGCCCATGATCCTGGCCCCAACGCTGAGATCCGAACTGTCGATCCGGGACATGGCTTCGGACATGTCCTCCTCTTGCGTGTCAGGCCATGTCTCCCTGACTATAGCAGCCATCACCTCGTCACTAGCCTGCCTCACCCTCGCCTAATTTGATAGGAAAAAAAAATTAATTAACATTTTAAAATATATATATATACATATAATTTACTAAATTTTAAAACGTAAAACGACTTACAATATCCTCCTGGGAGTCGGGATATGCCCTCTCGTACGTATAGACGTACTGGTTGACCTCTGGATGTTCCCTGGCCGCCTCCTCCATCAACGATGCGAACGGTCTAGAACCGGCATGATGGTTCCTCATGTTGCGTTGCCGGTTTTGAGCGTTCACCCGGGAAACAGCCTACAAAGGAATCGAATTAGTAAAATATTTTAAAACGTATTACATATAATTCAATATAATAAATAATTATTTTTAATTACCTGTTTATGTGGGTTGTTGAATTCCGATATCAGAAGCCAACGCCACTCGTACTCCCTGAACTGGAACTCAAGGGGGGTGCCGGAACGTTCGTTCCCATGTGTAGTCCAGTGGGTCCGTAACTCGTTCTTCCACTCCTTGTACCTGTAATACGCCAAAAAAAATATAAATATTATAAATTAAACATAGTTTTTTTTGTCCTTAACTTTGCAACGTACCTTCCCCCGTGCACAACGTCCGCCCAGGTGTTCCTCAGGTACTCGGGAACGTCAAACCACACCTGCATTTAAACATTTATTACTTTAGACGTTCATAAATCTACAATGTAATAAATAATGTTAAATATGAATTTTGTTATACTTACCGACATGGCGTTGTGGACCATGTCCTTAACCTCCTGTGGGACCTCGCCCCAGTCTGACCACAACATAGGGACTCTATCCCTAATAAGCGCTCCCACGCGGCCAGAGTACATCCTCGTCTTGCCGCCGGATACTACGTTCCCATCCTCGTCAGTATCAATGACGATCCTTCCCGATGTACTCACTGTCTTCTCGAGAGCTTTCCCCGTGACCGGACCTCTCTTCTTCCTTGTCGGCTTGGCTCCGACGGTACCTATCATAAATTGATGATTAGTAAATTAATTTTATTATAACATTATAACATAACAAATTACTTATATAATCATTACCTGAGGGCGTTGGGGCGGATGCGACGGACTCCGACTCTGTCGCCGACGATGATACCCTCGCAGAGATTAACTCTGTAGCAAACGGCACGAACAGGTACACCGCTGATGGGGTCACCTGGGGGGGTAGTGGATAAATCGGCGCCCCTGAGTCATCGACTGCAGGTATTGCCGGTATGAAGCGCGGAAGGAAGAGGAGAGGCGGCGGCATCTGTACCCCGGAAGACCCACCCTCCGATGCACTAGGGCCCGGTGCCGGTGCCCTACGTATGTCAGGCATACGTGGTGCAGACACCTCCGCCTGAGTCGGAGGCCACAGCTGCCTCGAGGAGTGAGGGCCGCTGGGCTGCCTGGAGAAACGCGGGGCGCTAGGCTGCCTGGAGGAGCGAGGGGCGTCCTGCTGGCCAGAGGAGCGAGCGGCGCTAGGCTGCCTGGAGGAGCGAGAGGCGTCCGGCTGGCCGGAAGAGCGAGGGGCGCTAGGCGGCCTGGAGGCGGGAGGGCCATCTGGCTGCCTGGAGGAATGTGTCGGCTCCAGAAGAGACGCCCGTCGGGCCGTCATTGGGCCCTGAAACGAACCTCGAGGGTTGCTAGACGTTCCCTCTGACGATTCACCCCGGCCCTTCGAACTCTTGGATCTGCTGAATAATCCTTTCATCCTAAATAAAATAATTAATATTTTGTTAAATTAAAAATGAACAATATACCAAATAAAATAAAAAATGAACAATATACCAAATACACCCAAATATACTAAATACACCCAAATACATCCAAATATACTAAATACACCCAAATTCAATAAATATACTAAATACACCCAAATACACCCAAATATACTAAATACACCCAAAATACATCCAAATATACTAAATACACCCAAATACACCCAAATACATCCAAATATACTAAATACACCCAAATTCAATAAATATACTAAATACACCCAAATACACCCAAATATACTAAATACACCCAAAATACATCCAAATATACTAAATACACCCAAATACACCCAAATACATCCAAATATACTAAATACACCCAAATTCAATAAATATACTAAATACACCCAAATACACCCAAATACACCCAAATATACTAAATACACCCAAAATACATCCAAATATACTAAATACACCCAAATACACCCAAATATACTAAATACACCCAAATACACCCAAATATACTAAATACACCCAAATATACTAAATACACCCAAAATACATCCAAATATACTAAATACACCCAAATACACCCAAATATACTAAATACACCCAAATACATCCAAATATACTAAATACACCCAAATACACCCAAATATACTAAATACATCTAAATACACCCAAATACACTCAAATACACCCAAATTCACCCAAATACAACCAAATATACACCCAAATTCAGTAAATACACCCAATATAATTCAACATTATCACAACATAATACAATTCAACATTATCACAATATAATTCAACACAATTCAATATAATGCAATATATTGAAAAAACAACCCAAATTTGTTCTATAATACAATATAAACATGAAATTTCATACCTAATTGGTTTGGGAGATGAGGGAGGCGGAGTGGAGGCCGGAAACCGTCGAAAATGGCGAAAGAAAATCGAGAGGAGAGGGAGAACGAGTCCCGGCCGAAAGTGGAGAAGTGGAGAAAGTGGGCTTCTGTTCGGCTGCTTTCGAATTATAGGAAGAACTATAGCCGACGAAATAAAAAATTCGTCGGCTATAGTCCAACTTTAGCCGACGAAATAAAAAATTCGTCGGCTATAGTTGGACTATAGCCGACGAAATTACTGTGACTGTTAGTAATTTCGTCGGCTAAAGTATATTTTATTCATATTCCGTAAGTTCATGCACAATTTATTTGTTTTATCTTGTGAAACGGAAGACCGACCGTCAGATATCATCATTATGTTGAAACATGTGTGAGGGTAAAATTTCAGCATCATCGGACACACGGTCGGGCTCGATCCGCACGGTCAATCCCGTTGGTCAAACCCCTAAACACAAACAAACGGTGATTTGGCCACCTAAAATACGTATTTTGTCCGGACCGTCAACTACAAATAGTTTCATATCGAGGAGACGCAGCTAGTGGTATAAAATTTATAAGAAAAATAACCGTCGGAGATAGGGCGTCCTCTATGGCGAACGAATAGAAAAAATGCAATGACCGCAAGTATTGGCACCGAAACTTATCGGAATTACGTGAAATTTCAACCGTAGACATATTTCATCGTTCCGGTCATATCTTATCTCACGACTTTTTTTTGTTTGAAGCATCTACGTATAGTTTGTTTTTAAAACGGAACATTTACTTAACACTTGGTCAATTAGTTATACAACATTAGTATGCATACTTTGATTGTGACAATCCATCTTGTGAAACGGAAAACCGACCGTCAGATATCATCATTATGTTGAAACATGTGTGAGGGTAAAATTTCAGCATCATCGGACACACGGTCGAGCTCGATCCGCACGGTCAATCCCGTTGGTCAAACCCCTAAACACAAACAAACGGTGATTTGGCCACCTAAAATACGTATTATGTCCGGACCGTCAACTACAAATAGTTTCATATCGAGGAGACGCAGCTAGCGGTATAAAATTATTATTTTATTCATTTAACTTTAGCCGACGAAATACTAGGGTATTCGTCGGCTATACTTTAGGGTTTAGGGGTTAGGGTTTAGGGTTTAGCCGACGAAATATTAGGGTATTCGTCGGCTAAGATACTTTTAGCCGACGAAATATAACATGTTTCGTCGGCTAAGATACTTTTAGCCGACGAAATATAACATGTTTCGTCGGCTAAAAGTATCTTAGCCGACGAATACCCTAATATTTCGTCGGCTAAAACTGTCAAATAGATAAAAAAACAGTTGGTTTAACCGTACCCATAACAATTTCCTGCATATATAACCAACATTAAGATACATTATGAATTGTAGAGCTTGTACCATATGAAACACATCAAATTGTAGTACAAATTCAAATAACTAAGAAGGCTCGTAATCAGAATCATCCGATGAGTCTTCTTCGGTGTCAGAATTAATTTCCGGTAATCTATGCATTTCTACATCACAAGAGTCGTCGTCTGTTTCTTGATTTGGATCCACATCAATAAGGCGAGCGTCTAAATCACGAATTCGAACCGAACGACCCGGTTTAAAATTATTAAGGCGAATTGTAGAGGAGTCAGGAATATCTATTGCACTGTGTTCTTGATATGCAACATTTTCTTCCTCGTCTTCGGCCTCTCCAAGTGTAGCCGCCCGGTAAATGTTTCGAGGGTGCACAAGATTGACTACTTTCCACGCGTCACCCTTAACAAGGTCATCAAGATAAAACACTTGTTTCACCGATGTCGCAAAAACAAAGGGGTCATCTTCGTAACAGCTTGTGCCAGTGTTCACCGATAAAATCCCGTACTGATCAATCTTCATGCTCTGCGAGCTTCTAGTATCAAACCATCTACACTTGAACAGGTGCACGGTCATGCCTTGCCCATAAACGAGTTCCACCACTGAATCAAGAACACCATAATAATCAACTCCATTCCGGCCACCATGCGCCATAACCCCAGAATTCTGTGTTCTTCGTCTGTTGTCTCTCATTTCACATATAAATTGCACGCCATTGACCTTGCACATCGGGTAAACTCTTGACATTATCGGCTTCATAGCTAGAAGTCTTAGTTCGTGAGACCAATTTGGGTGACCATCAAATTGAATATGGTTCATCTGCAACCAAAGATTCAATGTATTATAAATATGAATAATTATGCAATCAAGGAGACTTGCAACATACAAAATTGAAGAATTACATACCCAATCGCCAAAATAGTTCGCGAACTCCTTGTTGTGGTAGTCGAGATCACCTTGAATGTCTGGACAGTGTAGATGGATGTCTTTCCAGTATTCAACTTCTTGACAGTTAATCAATACCCACCAATGGGCTATGACGAGCTCATGGGGTTGCAACTTGTAGGACTCTGGTAAAATTCCATAAACTTCAACATCATTTGAGACTATGGAAAGGTTAAACTTCGGTTCATCAACCGGCATGGTTTGTGGAGTTTCCTTCAATGCTCCTAGATACAACTTCATGTAGGTGACGCACTCGTGCGCAATATATGCTTCCGCTATACATCCTTCAGGCGCGGATTTGTTAGCCACATAAGCTTTGTAGTCTCCAAGTTGTCTGTAAATAAATAAATTTGTTGTCATATGTTACGATTATACAATGAACATGTACAATAAAAACATTAGGTGTCAAAAACATACCTTTCCATAGGATACATCCAAGTATAGTGTACTGGACCGGTAAACAACAATTGCTCGGGAAGATGGATCATCAGGTGCGGCATGATGTCAAAAAAATTTGGAGGAAATATTCTCTCAAATTTACACATGATATAAATAATGTCCTGTTGCATTTCCCGGAGATCAGATTTTGTCACTTCCCTTGTGCATAACTTCTGGAAGAATCTTGACAACGCTACTAACGGCTCCACCACCTGACGGGGAAGGAAGGGTCGAATGAAAATAGGGAAGAGACGTTGTAGCAGAATATGACAGTCATGACTCTTTAACCCGTACATTTTATTGTCCCGAATGTTTACACACCGGGCTATATTTCCTGCGTAGCCTGAAGGATACTTCACAGAACTCAACCACCTGAAAATTACGTTCTTCTGTTCAGGCTTCACGGTGTACGGAGCTTGAGGCATTTTTTTCTTCCCTTCTTTCAACCACAAATGTCTTCGTATCTCCATTTTTTTAAGATCAATGCGTGCCTTCGGACCGTCTTTCGTCTTTCCCTCCAAGTTCAGCACGGTTCCCACCACACTGTCACACACATTCTTTTCTATGTGCATCACATCTAGGTAGTGCCTGATCAACAACTTACTCCAGTATGGGAGTTCCCAGAATATGCTCTTATGTGTCCAAAATTTATACCTGTCGGGTCTGTCAGGTATTGCCGCCACTATATTGGGATGATTGCTGAGCTGCCCAAAATCATACTCATTAAGCACTGCTAAAATTTCTTCCCCTGTCCATCTTCTAGGAGGCACACCAAGTTCTACAGTCCCATCAAATGCCTTGTCATCGAACCGCCATTCGTGATCATACGGAAGGAGAGTACGGTGACCCAATCTACATATCTTGTTGCAATGACTACTGCTCCCCTCATCGCTTAGGCACTCTGGACAAGCCTTGTATCCTCTAACAACGTTGCCCGACAACATCCCACGAGCAGGAAAATCACTAATGGTACCAACAACCATAGCATGCATCTGGAACATCTCGTGCATGAACTTATCATAAGTGGGATGACCAACGTCCCAAAAAAACTTAAGCTCTTCAATCAAGGGTCTCAAATACACATCGAGACACTTCCCTGGATAACCGGGTCCCGGAATCAACAAACTCAACATATTGTATTCCTTCTTCATGCACATCCATGGAGGAAGATTGTATGGTACCAAAATCACCGGCCATACACTGTATTGAAGACTCATGTTGCCAAAAGGATTGAACCCGTCGGATGAGAGCCCGAGCCTCACATTTCGGACCTCAGACGCAAAATGAGGAAACTCCCTGTCTATATGCTTCCAGGCCTCCCCGTCAGCAGGGTGTATAAGGGTATCTTCGCCTTGCAATTCCCTATCAGCGTGCCATCTCATAGATTTGGCCGTGTGTGATGACATGTACAACCGTTCCAGCCTATCCCTCAACGGGAAATACCGAAGTACCTTCATAGGTTTCCTATTGCCTGCAGGAGTCAACTTATACCTGTCACTCTGACATACTGGACATGTGTCAAGGTCACCAAGGTCATTCCCTTCTGGATCTTTACCCCAGAAGAGAACACAATCATATCTGCATGCATGGATCTTGATGTAGGAAAGCCCAAGATCTTTCAGTATACATCGGACCTTATGATGAGTGGTAGGAAGACGATGACCGTGGGGCAGCATCGAAGCAGTGTACTGTAGATACTCATCAACAGCCTTCACAGTCGATTTTGTCTCAACTTTAATCTTCATAACGTCCATCACACTTTCAAGAACCGTTTTCTGACAACCGGGGTACACAGGGGTCTGTTGGAAAGCAAGTAGTTTGTTATACCTGTCAATACCAGCAGTGTTGACAACTCTAGGGAAGGGCTGCACCGGGTCAGACATATACGGTCCTTCAGAGCATACACCCCTCTCATAAGGAAACATATCGTTGATGAAGGCCGTTGTTGGATCGTTGGATGTACTGCCCGTCTCAGAAAACTGCCCATGATCATGCGGACCCCTTGATGATGTTTCACCGTGATATATCCAACATGTGTACTTCTCCCAAAACCCATTACTTTGAAGGTGCTGCCAAACCTTGTCAATTGGAAATTGATACATATCGCTGCGACACTGACATTTAGTGCACGGACAATAGAAAATTGTATTCCCTTTAGCATTATTGATCACATATTCAATAAAACTAACAACTCCTTTAGCATATCTTTTGTCCCATTTTGGAAGCGAAATCCAACTCTTATCCATATCCTGAGAAAATAACATAATATATATGTATAAACGCTAATTAATTAAATTTACGAATCATTCAATTTATATTATATCTGAGTTAACGTACAATTAATATATATAATAATTACTAATTAATATAATCAAATTAATATACATATATATATATATCAACAACTTCATATATATTATCAAACCCAAATCGATCAACTCAATCACACTCAAAACACAATATAATCAACTCTAATTAAAACACAATATAATCAACTCTAATTAAAACTCAAAATCAATGTGCATAACGAAAATAAAACTCTTAAATCAACTCAAAAACAAGATATATACATATACGTACCTATATATAGCGCCACAAACTAATTTCCGACAGATTTCGACAACACCCAACAATTTCGCCAACCCCAAAAATTTTTCTCCCGTTTTTTCTTTCAAATCAGCTACTGTCTAGATCTGGAAATATAAAGAATTTTAGCCGACGAAATTATATATATCGTCGGCCAAAGTTTTAAAATTTCGTCGGCTATAGTTCACAGACTATAGCCGACGAAAAAAACTACTTTAGCCGACGAAATGTTATTTCGTCGGCTAAAGTGGACTTTTAGCCGACGAAAATTTCACTTAGGCGACGAAAGTTTTTTTCGTCGGCTAAAAGTCCACTTTAGCCGACGAAAATTTCACTTAGCCGACGAAACTATTTTTCGTCGGCTAAAATGGACTTTAGCCGACGAAAAAAAATTTCGTCGGCCTGCTAATTTTTTTTTCGTCGGCTATGATACTTATTCTGGTAGTGAAAATAAACTTTTGAAACTCACAAATATATCTAAATATTTAATAACATTCAAAATTATTGGAGTATTACAGATTTACAGTAGTGACTAGGGGTGGAACTTTTGTACCGAAATCCCGACACCGATCCTGAAAATCTCGTACCGATCTTGAACGGGACGGGATAGAAAGTGAAAATGTGGTCGTCCTGACCCGTCCTGAATCTGAAAATCGGGTCGGTATCGGGATGGGCCAAATCAATCCCGAATATCCTGACCCGTACCGAATGTTATGCCCAAAAGAGAAAGCCCCAAATTTTAAGCTCATAAGAGAAAACTCATCCCAAATTTTAGTGTATTGTCGAAAGTCAAACCCTAAAATGAGTAAACCCACATCTCTGCTCTCTTTCGATGGGAAAACTTGGAGTAAATAACACCTCTCTGTTCTTTGTTGATTTGGTATGGTTTTTGTCATGTTGTTTGTTGTTTTTGTGATGGTTTTCAGACTCATGAGAGGCTCATCATTGTCGTCATCTTGAATCTATTAGACCTACTGAATTTGTTGTAAGTCTGGTGGGAGCAAAGCATGTTGAGCCTGAAATGTTGTATAGCCTAATAGTCATGTTTATGAGAATAGAAATGTGCATTTGTGCAATAAGCAACTCTCTGTGAATGTTTACAAGTTACAACTCTCTTATATCAATGATATTGCAGTCCTTTTACTGTTTCATTGGCTTATCTTAGGAATTGTTGAGTTAAGTAGATGCTTTTCATGTTAAACTAAATAACATATATGTATTTGAAAGTTGAAACTAATCATGTCCCAATTCGTCTTGAATTTATCGGTATCGAAATGGTTTGGTACCAAGTTTTCAAATCACACATCTCGTCTCGTACCGATACCGAAAAAAAAATTAGGATCTGTATCGGGATAGGTCAAATCTCGTACCGTCCCATACCAATCCCACCCCTAGTAGTGACCACCCGCCCGCCTCCTAACCCACACCCCTCCCTTCCTCGACGGAAACACCTAGCGATCGGAACAACAAAGCAACCGCACATCCTCCACTCCAGGAGGGCTTTAGTTCTATACTAGGACTCTGGTCGATCTAAACTCGCCGCTTCAAGAGCGTGTCATCGGATCGGCCATAAACGCTCTATGACCAAAGCTAGCATTTGTGCCTTTGCCGTTCTCTCGCGGCTCTCTCAGACCTCTTTCTTTTTCTTTTTCAAATAGCAAATTGTAGTAGCTCATTAAATAGATCAAAATAGATGAATTTGGTCTCGCATACCTCTTTCATTTAATTAGGTTTGATAATTGTCTGAATAATGTTGTTGGTACGTAAAGAGATACTTATGTACCTACATACCTGTATGGAACAAAAATGAAGATACATAACTCAAAAAAATGATGATACATATCCAAAAACAAAAACAAAAAAATAAAAGTAAAAAAAGACACTTTTTGTGCCAAATAAAGGCCAAAATTCTCTCTTTTGTTTCTCTCACTCTCCTACCTCTCACCATAAACAACATCCTCCTCCCTCTCCATCTATCTTTTCTCCAAGTACCAGTACTAAAAACATGTCCAAACTCCCATGGAAGAAGAATCTCCACCTCTGCCTCCCCACTTTCAAATGCCTACCCATAATCACTCAAAACCCACCTCAACCCTCCGTCAACCATGATTACCCTCACCCAAACTCACCACTCATGATCACCAACAACATCAACACCCTCTATCACCACGACTCCAACTCCTCAGATCAATCCACTTCCAAATCCCTCACCCCCTCTGACGATTTCTTCTACTCTTCCTCCTCCGACTCCGAAGCCGCTACTGACTCTCCTCCTGACTTTGCTACCGTCTTCGCCTCCCAACGCTTCTTCTTCTCCTCCCCCGGTCGCTCCAACTCCATCGTCGAGTCCCCGGACAGCAAACCCAACTGCAACGATTCCTTATTGGTCACCAGAGGCGTTACTGTTGCCAAGTACTCCTCAAATCCTTACATGGATTTCAGAAAATCCATGGAGGAGATGCTCGAAGCTAAAGATAGAGATCATGTAGACAACAAGGATAGAGATCACAATGCGGTGGATGTGTTGAAAAGCGACTTGGATTATCTACATGAGCTGCTCTTGTGCTACCTTCAGTTAAATCCCGGAGACGCCCACAAGGACATTATCAGTGCCTTCACGGACCTTGTCATTTGCATATTGTCAGCTAATCCGGCAGCTTCAACATCAGCGTCACCGGATGACGATCACAGGCTAGAAGTCTAGAAGTGAAGGAGGAGACTCAGCGGCATTGTGCGTCGTAACTGTTCTTGTTTTGAGGCAGTTAATTGGTGTAACGGTCGTGCTGAGCGAAGGAAAATAGTGAAGACAGAGAGAAACTAATTTAGAGTTGTAATACTTTTTTGTTAATTTGTCTTCGGCTTTGTTTTGTGGGCTTCATTGGCCTTGGTAAAATACACAAAGAAAAATGTGTATTTTGATGTATCACAAAACCAAGGAAAGCATGGGAAATGTTGACGTCTCGATGCATGTTTATATTGGTTAATAGTTGTATAATGTAATGTTTTTTTGTTAGTACGTACTTTTTGTACATTGTTAAATGTGTCTCAAGGTTAATTGGCAACAGTAATTTGTAACAAGCTTAGTATATTTGGTCACTACTATTATTGGGCCTATGTGGTCGGGGGAGTTTTGCACAATTAACGACGAGACTTGGCTAGTGGTTTGTTAAAATATCGGAATGGTAATTCCCTAAAATACTTAAAGAGTTATCATACATATACTAATGTTATGAGAATGAATGAAAAAGACATCGTATCCTAAAACTTGGAAGTTGGTTTCATTATAAGTTAGCTAGCAATGCATAAAATAAGCATGAGTTGAATGACATAAATTGGATCATTGCCAAAGTAGAATCATAACCTGTCAATCCTTTTCCTTTGCATCTAAAGTATAGTATATTAACTTATTAAGTATTTATGAGAGCTAGCTATCTCTCTCTCACCAAACCCTAACAGAAAAATGCTTGGATCTTATAGTCGACTATATATGGTCGAACTAGCGATTACAAAAACACGAAATAAGTCATCCATAAGAGGTAATGGTTTGAACCTATCGGATCGAATATACCTTAGTCCTTGAATATGAGTTTTTCATAGCCTAGAATTATGGTTTGAGTAACGCTACATGAACGATATTTTAAGGATTAATTTCAGTTTATCCATCTGAGATTTAGGACAAACATGATTTCATCATCTGTACTTTTAATTTTAAAATTTTACCCCTGAGAGTTTTCAATTTTCATCAATCATGCTAAATTGCTGAAGTTTTATGTAAGTTTGACGTTCATTATAACTTTATAACTCATTTTAAGAGGAAATATAGTTATCTAACAACAAAAATCGTATTTTAGAACCCTTTTTCTAATACTACATAATAGCATTTAACGTTCAAATTGGTCGAAAATTCAACAATTAGGCATGATTGATGAAAATTAGAAACTTTAAAGAGTAAACTTTTAAAATTAAGAGTACAGGAGTGAAATGATGTTAAACTCAAACCTCATGTGGGTAAACTGAAATTAATTCATATTTTAAAGTACTAACTTCATCTGAGTCGTTGGGTACATGCAATTTGAGATTATTTTATCTTAGAGATTGAAATTTGCATTCCTTAAATTACAATCCACACTCGTTATTTTCTCTTTTAATAACATGTATTGTGTCTTTATGCACCTATATTTTGTCTTTTAGTGAAATCATTTACCCTTAAAGAAAAATATGAATGTAGATTGTAAAATAAGGAGTGTAAATTTCACTCAATCCCCTTTATTTGAATAATGAATGATTAGGTACTGCTCGATATGGTACTGGTTTTTTCTGGATATCTAACGGTGTTACTACTTAAACATCATCGTCCCAACAGAGCAATAGATAGTTAAACGGATTTTTGTTTTTTGGTCGATAGATAGACTGTTTGAGATCCCAAATTTTTGTTTTTCTGCTTGAATGAAAAGGTCTCTGATTTCATGGATTTGTGTTTGGATCAAATTAGGGTTTAATTGATCAATCTTTAGTAAATATTTAAAACGAAGTCAAATCGAACATGATTATTTTGTTACAAGTTTAATATTAATTGTTTGACCTAGATTCAACATGAATCTAGTTCCCCCAACACACTCGATTGTGACCCTGTTAACTAAAAAAACAAGAAAACAAATTCTCCCACAGTAAACAAGATATGTCTTTCGAATAGCTAAAGGATGTGGATACTGCATGCTTTGAAGGAGAAATTGGTGCAACTATGAAGCATCGACCATGCATGATATCAAAATGAAACAAAACTAATTAAAGTTCAGTCTGCCTATAAATCGTGTAAAAATTACACAACAAAATCATTGAGAACCCCCGAAGTTTCTGCAGGTGAGCGATAAACTAAACAAGGTTGCATCCGTGCAAATGTGCAAGTGAGTATAAATCGACTGAAATGGGGAGACAACAAAGAGGGTCCAAAGAGAGTTTACGACCAACTACAAGAAAAGAACGAAATGCGTTCATATTTTATGCTAAAGTTGGTTTAGGTAAGGCTAATACCAGACCGGTTGTCTCATTTCCTCAGCCTCATATAGTATGGGCAATCATCTTTCAAAACAAATAGTATGGGCAATCAAGCTAAAGCTATGTAGGGATCTCTAACATTTACAAATTAGGTTGAGCTGAATGATGGTTGAGTATGATTCCAAATGCACAAGGTGGAGAGATAGCCATAAACGAGTAAGCCAATTATATAAAATCATGTAGGAGAATCTTTGGCATGCATCTCCTGCCCTAATGCCTATGGTGATATTTTACTTTATCAAAAAAAAGGCTGTCTATTTTAGACAAAAAAACAGAAGGTGGAACATGTTTTGATAGAATCGAATAACTCTATTTCATTCATAGCTAGATACGAGCACTTTATATAGAAAATTACATAACACTTAATTGACGTCTTACAAAAAAACATGTATTGATATTCAATTACAACTAGGTAACACAACTCGCATGTAGTTGACATAGACCAAGACACACACACATTTTTTCATTTTTCCTATAACACTCTTTATTGTGTCGTGTGTCGCTATGCTGAATAGTGCATACAGTGTTGCCTCATTAAAACGTTGTCAAGTGAAAAACCCAGTAGGAGAAAAAAAACTAAACCTTGAACAAAGGACAAAACAGTACAATGCACCATGCTACTTTACCGAGAATCTCATCATGCGAAGCTCCCCCTGACGTATAACACAGTCAGAAAGGCTTGACAATCTTCGCATCTCAATACGCTTCACACGGTTCTCGAAAGTAAACTTAGACAGAGACTTGGTGAATAGATCTGCTACATTTGCTTCTGAACTCACTTGACTCACTTGAATGTTGATGAAGACTTGTTATTGTTGATTGTAGAAGAACTTCGGTGATACATGCTTTGTATTTTCACCTTTAATGTAACCTAACTTCATCTGCTCAATGCAAGCGACATTGTCTGATTGGTATATCATCCTCTCCATGAACTTAGATGAATTCCTTCTCCAACTTAGTCAGGGAAAGACTTATTTCTACTTAGTTAGAGAAATTGTTTTCTAGTTGGATAAAGATTCTAAGAGACTCTGGTCTATAAATAGAGATGTTTGGTTTAGATCTAAACATAGAGGGATACTTTTCTTCTATAGAATGATATTGTGACAGAAAGAACCAAAGTTTGGTTCTTTTACGCAATATAGAACGAAACAGAGTTATTTACCTGTTTAGAGATATTGTGTGGGTGAGATTCATAGTTTTGTATCTTGCGCACAATATAGTTAAGAAAATGTCTTCTACAAATTTTGTTCTTGTCATTATCGTTTCCTAAAGCTATTTGATAATTCCGCAATCAAATAGTACCTTGCTTGGTGATTTGTATCATTGTCTTTATAAATGCATGTAGATTTCTTCGTGGTAGAACTCAATCCACTTGTTCTTCTAATGTGTTCAATGACCGACCTTAGCCATACACATTCCCGAATAGATTCATATAGGACAATGATCTCTGCATGATTTGAAGATGTCGCCACAAGTGTCTGTTTAGTAAACCTACAAGATATCGATGTATTACCGATGGTAAACACATAACCAGTTTGTGATCGTTCTTTATGTGGATTCGACAAGTATCCTGCATCGAGGAAACCAACCAACATATTGTTTGGTGTTTCGGCATAGGAGGCAGTTGCGGTGTAGAGAGTAGAGAGGGAGTTGTACTCCTCAGTTGTGGCGGCGACAACTAGTGCAAAGATGTGCACAGGTGCACAGCGCTCGACAGCTGGTGCACAACACTCGACAACTATTGCACAGCGGTTGGTAGCTCGGTCCTGAGACCGGTTGGTGCCGAGATCCTTAAGGACAGCGCACTCAATTGCGGTCCTTCTTAAATCTTGATAAGAGAAGAACAAGCTCATGTCAATGGTCCATTTAAGGTATCGAAAAATATTATTGACACCAATCTAATGACGTTGCGTTAGTGTAAAGCTATATCTATCTAATAAGTTCATTGGAAAAATAATGTCTAGTCGTGTGCTCTGAGCCAAGTATAACAGAGCACTTATTGCACTACGGTACGGTACCTCAGCTCCTAGTACTTCCTCATCATCCTATTTATGATAGAATGGATCCTGTTCGCATCTAAACTTTGACCGATTATGGGGGTGTCGACAGGGTGCACTTTGTACATATCAAATCGCCAGAGCATATTTTGGACATATACGAATTAATGTATTAAGACTCTACATGTTTGATGCTCTAACTCAAGTTTTAGGAAGAATCGAGTCTTCCCAAGTCTTTCAATTCAAACTCGGATTTCAAGTGAGTCATGGTCTCTCTTATCTCATCAAGAGTATCGATGATATTCATGTCATCCATATACACGACAACAACTGTAAAATAGGAAGTCATTCTCTTTATGAACACGTAAGGGCATAGATCATCATTCTTGTATCATATCTTAATCAAGTAGTCACTTAGACGACTATATAACATTCGGCTGGATTGCTTCAATCCATAAAGTGAGCATTGCAACTTATAGCATACGCACTCCGTGGTTTAGAGTCACTTGACATAGGCAATGAAACTCCATGACATAAGCAATGAAACTCCATCAGACAGTTTCATGTATATCTCTGAATCTAGATCCCTATAAAGATATGCAATAACCACATCCATGAGTTGCATGTTAAGTTTTTCAGACACTACCAAACTGACTAAGTAGCAAAAATTTACGAAGTCCATCAAGGAAGAATATGTCTCCTTGTAGTGTGTTTCAAGGCGTTGTGAGAAACCTTGCGTCATAAGGTGGGCTTTATACCGAAGCACCTCATTCTTCTCATTATGTTTTCTAACAAAGATTCATTTTCGTTCCATAGGCTTTACACTTAGCTGGGTCAACACTACCTGTCTCAATACTTGTCTCTTTACTAGGGAATCCAATTCCGTCTGAATAGTTTCTTTCCATTTAGGTCAATCGGCTCTACAATCTCATTCACTAACGGAGCGTGGTTTGATGTCATCATGGTCTGTGATCTCTTGAGCCAAGAAATATGCAAATACTTCATCGACATGCATGAAGGATCGGTCTAGCAATTCAACATGTTCTCATAACACATCAAGATTTCCATGTTCTATGATACCGATGTGAACTCCGAGGCATCCGCTAGAGATACAGACATCGATTTAAGGACATAACTATAATCAAAGACAATCTCGTGAGAAGGATTTTCAGTGTTGATATGTAAAGGATTGATTTGTGCCTTTGGTGTTCGTTTCTTCCTAGGACGCACATCAACCGAACCAAGTGGCATCCCCCTCTTCCTTTAAGGAGCCACGTCTTCCATCCCTCGACTAGGGTCGCCATGCTCGGACCTGAGGTGGTCTTGCCCGCTTTTGGGACTTCAAACCTTACAAGTATGTTTGCAGTTGGAATATCTGATCTCATCACTTTTGGAATTTCAAAGATTGATGTGAAACCCTGCACGTTCTTACCGTAGTTAATGACGAGTTATTGAGGTTTAAGTCGCACTCGGTAACTTTGCGAGTGAACGACCACGTTCATTTTCAAGTTTTTCTAAATTCTTCAAATTCCTCATCTAAAGACTCGGTGTTGTAGTATGTGTCAGCACGAGTCTCCCGGTATTTTTGGAGTGTGGAGGGAGAATCCAATATTTGAAGTTTTAAATAATAAAATTAAATTCAATTTAACCCCATAAAGTTTATGGGCAACTCCATGTTAATCCTTAAACTTTCAATTTCATCAGAATACCCCTTAAACTTTCCAAATTTAATCAGTCTTGTCTAATTTAACAGATACCGTTTAACTTGCCTATGTGATTTTCTTATCTAATAGCTTTAGTAGTATGTGAGACCGGCGAGAGGGGTAATGTTTAAGAGGAGAATAAATATTATAACATTTGAAATTAAGGGAATGATAATGAAGATTGTCCAGATGTCATTAAGAGCAATTTGAGGAGATTTTATGGGGGGATCGAAAAAGAAAGAGTATTGTCTTGTATGTTTTTTTCTTAGAAATAAAATGACCCTTCTAGCCCTTTCAATGTGCCATGTTAATAGACTTAACGTCTAGTTTGGACAGAGTTTGTTAAATTGGCTACGACAGATTAATTTTGGAAAGCTTAAAGGGCATCTTGATGAAATTGAAAATTTAAGGACTAACATGGAGTTGCTCTTAAACTTCAATGGGGTAAAATGAATTTAATTCTAAAAACTATTTCAGGTTTTTACGTTTTCCTTCGAATGACCTAGTTAGAGGCCGAATTGGCCTTCGAGTTGAACTAGAAAGTTGTTCCAAATGAAGAGGCGAAACTACTGTTAAAATTTGGTGGCGATCGGAGGTCGTCGGAATTTTGGCTGGCGATGCCGCCACTTTTTGGGTAGTTTTTCATGCCCATTAAATAGTATAAATGAGAGGAGTCTATGGTTTAAATTTGATAATTTTTGGAGGAGTTTTGGTTAGGTTTTGGAATTTTTCAAGTTTAATATTATCGGCGGATAATAAAATATTATTCTGGCCATCGATTATTGCCAATTAAGGTTTGAGAAATATTTTAAGGACTCCTAAGTTACTGACGAAAGTCGAGGTTTATGTTGACTAAGTTTAAGGGTTTTGACCGAGGGTATCATTATTGCCAATATTAATTAATTTTTCGTTTGGTGATTGAGTTTTAATATTATTCGTTGAACATGAGATGAGAAGTTCTCGCTTGGGAAGCGATCCGGATTTCGTCAAGCTGAGACCTAAGTCTTTGAGTGGACCTTTGTTTTGAATTAATGCATGTCTTTTTTCTATGCTAAACATGATTTTTTTTAATTTAATGAGCCGATGGGGCCGAGAATGTGGGTTGCTCCCCTTCCATAAGCCCCTATGTTATATCGGCTGAAATCTCTGTTATATTGATTAAATTTGGAATATTTGTTTTATGGCCATAGTTTTTAGGACGGTCGGGGAACCGTGCCTTATGCATGAGATGCATGTTTTAAATTACGGAGGAGTCATATATTAATGACTTTTTGTATTTGTTTTCTTCGCCATGAAAGGTCGTTATATATATTTTTTATCATTGCTAGCTAGCCATACGGGTCCCCCACTTTAGAAGTGAAGCGGGGCAATAGTAACCTTATTTGGCTCCGACCCTAGCCTGAGAGGCTCATTTTCATGGTGGAATCTCTCCACCATGAAGGGTCGTTTATTACTTAGTAGCCTCCGGAAGGCTCTGACCCTAGTCTGGGAGACTCTCCGTCATGGTGAAACCTCTTCTCTCATTTTTAATGTTGATTTACAAGCCAATGAGATTGGCATTTTACGTTTTGGTTTCCGGAACGATTATTTGGGATTCTTTCCCGACGAGGCATGCATATGGATTTTCTGGAAATTCAAATGGAGAACATAAATTGATTATTTTCACACGCTTGGATATTCTTTTTGTCCACTCACTCTAACGTTGTGTGTTTTAAATGTTTTCCCCTGGGCCCTTCGTTTTCAAATGCCAGTATTACAGGGTTGCTGAGAGAAGGTCATGCGTACTGAAGATGAGGCATAGTCAAATTATTTTGTCGTTGCTATTTAGCCTATTTAGGTATTGCTTCTAGTAGAATGTTCTGAATACTCCAGTATTGTGTTTAGTTGTATTCGTTGGTGGAAGTGTTTTTGTTGGATTGCCGGTAGCGTTGTCCATTTCAAATGGAGGTTTCCGGTAAAAATTTCTCTTGAGGTGGATCCCGCAGGATTTATTTCGAGTTAAAGAGGTTAGCCCAGGTGGGTCTTGACAGGTGGTGTAATCGGCACATATACTCCATAAACAAATATGCGTAAGTGCGAAATATCAAGCTCATACCCAGTAACCAACTTGTGTGTACTAAACACTTGGTAAGAGGAGGGTCAGAAACAAACTAGCACTGTAGCATGCAATATTGCATAGCCTCAGGAGGCAATAGGGAGATTGGTTCGCATGACCAACTCTTTAGCAATCATTTGAAGCCGCTTAAGCTTTGACCAAACCATTTTATGTGTGCACATGAGGTACGGGATACTCAACCTCAATCTCGACAGACATCCAATAATCATCAAATATCTTTAAAGTGAACTCTCCGACATTATCCATCTGAATTGGCTTAATTAGATGGTCAGGGTGGTTAACCCCCAACTTTATAATCAGTGCTAAAAGTTTTAGAAATGCAACATTGCGTGTGGACAACAAAGCGACCTATGACCAACACATCGATGTATCTATCATAACCATGAAATATCAAAATGTTCCACACTCAAGATGGATAGGTCCACAAATTTCACCTTAGATACGCTAAAGGAATGAAATATTCTCTGTGTTTGTTTTTTCATAAGAAGGTCTCGACACAAATTTAGCTAAAGAACAAACATTACAAAATGACTGGAGTTCGTCAGAAAAGACCATCAACACGTCAAGGGAGGGCCAGAACTTCTCACCCATGTGAGGACCAGTAAAACCGCGCACCTGGGACCTTAGAGTCGGCCATAGGCTATCTTTGGTGACTATGGTGGCATCACCCTCCTTGGCGAGGCCATGTCCCAAATCTTTTCGTTTTCAATAAAATAAAGGAAGTCCATGTGAGTTACACATAATCCTAATCATTATATTTCTTCCCAGTTGGCCAAGGCGGTTATGCCAGAGTTTGTAAGAGTCCAAATTCCAAAAATCATCTTTGTGAATAGCATGGGATTCGATAATCTAAATTTGGTTAGGTACAGACCACTAGACTGACTCATTAACTTCTCCAAGATGCGTTTACGTCCACAATTTTAAGAAGTTACATAGAGGAACTAACGTTCATTCTCACAATGCGTTTTCAAATGGAAACCATTAGCGCAGATGTCCTTGAAGCTCAACAAAGTTCGATTTTCTTTTGATGCATAAAGAGCATTTGCAACATTGATCAAGGTCCCACTAGGCAGCAAGAACATGGTTGTTCCATGCCCTTCATTTACAAGAGATGAACCGATCTTTATTCTCACGAAAGTTTGACATGGCACAAGTTCTGAAAACAAAATCCTATTCCTTAGGATGGTGTGGGTTGCTCCACTATCTGCAAGGCACTCGAGCTCTATACCTATAATATAAGGTAGAGATATAAATAAATAAATAAATAAATAATCACACAAGAACTATTTTAGAAAGGACGCAATTCAAAGTGCAACCCCGAGTGCATCAAATTTTCAACGAAGCATGACCTTTGCACACTAAAATAGTCATACCTTTCATGTCGGGATGGATATGAATGACAGCGAAAATTGATGGAAACTAGACTCAAGTAGCTTTCCAGTGATATAAAGTTTGCATTCTAGTTATTTCGGAGCTGATCACAAAGCTTAAGCAATGTTCCTGTCTAAAAAGGGACAGATTCAGTGTTTAAGTAGATTTTTGACATGACGAAGTTTCAAACTTAAATAAGGAACCATAATACGTGCCATTGGCAGCTGAGGACATGTTTCTTGTCAACTCGATGCACATCGCTCGGCAACTGCTCATACAGTGTGCTGCAGATGCACGCATGCTGTCGGCAGCTACGTGCTCTCTAGTGCACGATGCTCTACAAGGGAGCAGATGCCTCTTGGAATCCACGTGCACACTGGTGCACGACTCTCTATAGATGCATACTCGGCAGCTGGACACATGTTGTCGGCAGCCACATGCACACTTGTGCACGGCACTCGGTAGATGCACACTCGGCAACAGGGCACATGCTAGCGGTGTCTACATGCACACATCTAGGCAGCGCGGTACACGGAAATCGGCTGACATGTGCACACTCGTCGGCATCTAGCCACATGCTTGCGGCTGCCGCGTGCACACTTACACGCACGGCGCTCGACAACCATGTGCATTCATATGCCAAAGTAAACAATGTTATGCCCGACATCTAATCTCCTTTGGAGGGACTTAGAGCGGCATCATCGCATCATGTAACTAAGGATAATGTCAATAACATACTTATCGAACATAGGAGACAAAAACATTGAAAAAATAACTTTTATTCATAACGCTTGAATAGTTACAACAAGATCTCGAAACAATTGTCAAAACTATTGAACTAACCATGACATTCTCTTGATGCCTTATTACAATGCTTGAAAGGGGAGAATATTAATACAAACTAAGCCTCATGACCTTAAAAGTCGGCGGCATCCAAATCAGGTTTTGAATCTTAGAAATCCGCAATCATTAGATTGATGTTTGTCTTTCTATCCTGATTCTCTGTACAGTTGACTTCTAGAGACTCTTTGTACTTTTTGTATGCAACTACTACATGAGGATGAGCTCAGCATTGTCTCATCTCAGGCAACGGCGTCAAAAATTGGCGTGTGTCCGAAACCGGTGTACAATAACGAAAACACGAGAAAACCAATTTAGAACCCTTTGTTGTCATTTATAGCATTGGTAAATAGGGTTCGGTCAATCTGGAGACTTAAGGGCATTCCTGTAATAAGAGTTAGTGACGTTTTACACTACAAATATAATTACACATTTACAATTTACACGAATTTAAGGGGGGTTGAAAGATATTTCTAAAAATCTATAGACTGAAAATTAAATCGTAAATTAAATATATACATGTGATCATCAACCAAACACATAACCAAGTCAGAAACACACAAGTAACATGTAACAAAAATCGTAAATAACAAGAGGCAGCAAGTAGCATCGATAATCTTAGACATTCATTCTAATTTCAATTCAAATTAGAGATCATCAGCGATTCATCTAATTGTTAAGACTTCTAATATATTTTGAATCAACTCCAGCGTATAATTCTAATTTATGCTCTTCGGTTTAAAGACACACCAGCGTAGAAATTAAACACGAAAAACTCGTAAAGCACAATAAGCCGAATTGGAAACATGTAACATGTAATAGCGTAACCTATCATATTAGCATGCATGCTTTATGAATGCTTAGCCCTAATAGATAATCTAGAATGAAACAACTTATTGTATGAATCAATCAAAATTTACCTTAGCACGTGAAATCGCAACCTAGAAAACTACCATGGCTGAGGCAGCCTCTAAGCATTGATTTTGATGCAAAAATTCATGAAAAAAAAAACTAAAAAAAATACATAAGAATATCGAAACCTACTGCCCTTATCAAATACTAAATTCAAAACATGAGACAAGTTAAAACAAAACACAAAACCAACTCATGAAATCAGAAACATGTCTTGCATTTATAACCGAAATTTCAACAAAATATACAAAGCCAAGGTTGAATCACACATTAGAAACCTTGAAGAAAAGCCTCTAAGAGTGACAAGAATCAGATGAATGAAAGGTAGTGCTTGGATGGGGTTTCGGCTGTGTATTTCTTACAGAACTTTGGTATGTGCTTTGGCAAGGCTGTATGAATGGTGAGATGATGATTTTCTACCTCTTAGTCGTTCTTTATATAGGGGAAAACCCTATAGAGGCCGGCCATAAATCCTAAATCAAAAAGGTTTAGGTTTCCCAAGTTTTTCTCAATTCGGCAGAATGACCTCCGTCTGATAATTACATTATAACTTCCTCTACAAAATAGCTATTTAGGTGATTTCAATTGATTTGGAAACTAGACTCTCGTAGCTCTCTATCCATATATAGCACGTTTTCTGATTCATTGTGAGCTGTCCTGGAGAGTCCGTTGAAGTTGAGAGACGAGCACAAAATTTTTTTTCAAAATTAATCAGGGTTTTCAATACTTGGATATTCCTTGATATTCTGCCCAATTTTGATATTCTTCTCCTTATTGGACATGGTTTGGACCTCTCCTTTATGTATATGGTGACTTGGATCAGTCAAATTACTTCTCTAGGTCCATTGAGATTCCTTTTCTCTCGGCGGCAACAGGTTGCTCTGTTTCGGCAGTCTGACATTCCGTCACTAATTCAGGCCTCTAACTCCCTCCAGAAAAAAGATATGGATGCAATTCAAAATGTTCTGAAAACTAGACTCACACGGCTTTCCGTTCATATATAGTACATCTTCTAATTCCTTGTGAGTCGTTTTGGAAAAATTCTAGAAGTCGGGTGTTGTGTCCATGAAATTTCTGCTTTCTGCTGAAATTTCATGCTTCGGCCTCTCCATGTTGCTACATGTTTTGCCGCCTTCTATAGCTCCAATTCTCTCGATTCTTCCTCCCATGAACTCTTCTACATGTCATTTAAGTATTATAGAAGTTAAATTAATTTATGACAATGCAAAAGTTTTACAGAATCATCAAAACATGTCATGACCCCAAATTGAATCGGTTTCATGTTATTTCATGTAGCACTTAGTCAAATTCAGTATAAATCCTCTATATTTAGCACGTTTTCATCCTTACACAACCAAAGACTTTTGACTATATAATATGACTCTATTCTACGACAATAAGAGATAAACAAAGTACAAATAGAGGTAATAACATATTAAGAATGTCGCATTTTATGCTCCTATCACCACACCAATGACAGTCTGGATTTAGCACTGATCGACTTCGTGTGTTTTTGAACCGGTTTAGGAGCACCGTCACTAGGACCGAACGCATCAACCTCTCTCTTCCAGACATTGGAGCGGCCTCTAAGGCACCGTCTCTTATGTCGGGTGCCAGGTCATGAACTTGTCTAACAAGCATATGCTTCATGATTATCTCTTCTCTTATCCTTATGAACTTTCCCGCTCTTGACCCTGTTATAGTTGTTCTTTGGAACTCTAAGTGTCCCAACAGGTTGCACATTATTTTGATCACAAAGCATCGTATCTTTTTCTTTTGTCAGCAATTGAGTCATAAGGGCACTGAAAGTCTTTGTTAGTTATAATCACATCGATATTGCTTCATCAGTGCGCTTGCTGATTTGGGGAAAGTGAGCGATGTCTTCTCAATGAGATCATCTTCAGACTTTCATACACCACAGAACCCAAGCCGGGCAGGCAGGACCAGCATGTCCTTATTATACTCCTCCACAGTGGTATAATCCAACGTTCGCATATTGTCTCATTGCGCTTGCAACTCCAGCAAAAGAGCTATTTGGATGTTACCAAACTTTTCTGCCAAAGCATCCTAATGAGCTTGCGGTTCATCTATATCTTGATACTGCCACCTTAATGTGGGGTCAAATTGTCGACTCAGGAACATCAGAGCCTTAGACTTAATCTTTAAACTAGGCTTCTAGTCCGTGGACTCTAGATGAACAATTGCACTGGTGTTGTCCTTACCAATGAATGTTTGTTTGACATCTGATACCCACCGATGGTACTCCTTATACTGGGCGTCGAGAAAATCAAATTCCACATGAGCACTATCCATGAGGCTCTGTATAAAACAAAATTCAAGCAGTTAGTTCCAAGACCATGTGGTTTCGATGCTTACATAATTTGTTTTTAGGAATGGCATAAGCTACCCGCAAATCAAGGCTAACGTTGATCCAACACAACGTGGATGGGCATAAGCCACCCTTTAATAGCATAACAACCCAGCGTTAGATACCCGACAACGCAAACCCAGGAACGGTAGCTACGCGCACTCCAGTACACAATGCCCGACAGCGCTCGGCAGCAGTGCACAACGCTCACTTTGTTCTGGGATTTTCAAAACAAACCTGCATACATAAAATCTCAAGCATAGAAGGGAAATGGAGAAGTGAGGATGTCATGCCCCGTCCCAAGTTTACCTTCCTAAACCTCGGTTAGGACGTGCGGGACCCATCCCAAGAGAGATTTACTCATAATCCCCCTTGAGAAGGGATAACCCTCTTTCCAAGCCAATTTCAAACAATCCAAACGTTACCAGAATAGACCTCACAGCCGGAGGTTATCCCAATTTTCGCATTTAGATCTCAAACCAATCATTTAGAGAACCTAGGATTCTAATAATATTTGTGACTGCACCCGAATCCCGGTCAGGCTGCCTACATACATGTCTTCAGGGATCAAGCCACACGTAGCTCTTATTTTAAATAACGCCCTAACTGGGCGAATCCCGCTTTGCTATTTAAAGGTCGATTTATTAATATAGATGACAAACGCCTAATGCACATCTGGAGTTTAGTCTCTCCGCTGAGATATTCACTGACCCACTATCTATTGGGATTATCCTGAACATTCCACCACAATTATATACAGCAACCATAAGTGTACAGACAGAGTATAAGGCAACCGCGTAATATAAACAATAACCACACAAAAATATATAATATAGTGGTATCCACGTAAATAACACAACCACCAATGGCACCAAGGTAAAAATCGGCATATAATGGCACCATAGTAATTATCCAAAACTGACAGGGGCAGCATGGTCATTCCAACCTTAATGGCAGCTCGTAAATAGGTAGAACTGCCATGGGCATTTTAGAAATTTTAGTCTTGATGGCAGTCCTGTAAATAAACATAACAGTCACGGCAATATGGTCTTTTTAACCTCAATGGCAACCCTGTAAATATACAATTATGTCAGGGGTATTTATGAAATTTCCAACTCAATGGCAGCCTTGTAATTATACCAAACTATCAGGGGCATTTTTTGAGATTTTAGCCCTAGTGGCACCCCAGTAATTTCCCTAAACTGTCAGGGACAGTTCTGACATTTCTCATAGCGGTAAAAAGTGATTCTACTGCGATAAAAACCAAGGTTTTTACCTCTGAGTTTCCCGATCGGCTGTTTTACCGAAAAACTAGCATTTCCCGGCCAAACAAAGTTTCAGCACCTACCTAACTAGCTTCTACACAACCTAAGCAGCTCAACAACACTTCATACACACGAAAAGGTCGAGATTTCCATACCTCGAAGTCAAACACAGCAGCTCCTGCGGTTCTCCTCCGGTGGAGCTCCGCTGGCCTCCTCCTCCCTCCTTCTGGCACTCCTGGAAGTCCCTACCCCTCCTCTCGTCTGGATTCGCTTCGAGACCGAGAACAGTCCTCGAGCTTGCTCTCTCCTCCGCAAGACGACGCTCACGGCAGCGTTGGCACAGTTGAGGGTTAGAACGAGGTCGCCGGAACAGGGCGAACCTAATGGTGGCGGCGATGAGGTGAGACGCGTGCCTGAGGTGGAGGTGGTGGTGTGATCTTGAGCTGCTCGAGAGTGAGGAGCAAGAGAGAGAGATAAAGAAATAAAAGGTGCCGGTCACCCCCCCCCTTCGGTCAACCCCCCCCTTTATATACAAAAATCCAACGACCCAGATCAGATCTCTGATTGATCTGACGGCCCAGATTAAATTAGAAAAAGTTACCATAAACAGTAAAAAAATATTTTACTATTTACTTTTACCACACGGTAACAACACTTTATCCCACATAATTTTCGCATACGAACTCCAATTAAAGCGTAGGACATACCCACAAGTTCGTATTAACGTCTTCTACAACTTTTCCGAAGAAAGTTTCCTCAAATTCTTGACTTATCGTAAGGTCACTTTTTGACGATAAGGTAAATAATTTTTATAACTTTCGTAAACTAAATAAATCCATGTTAAACAGCCCCTAGCTCCAGAAAATATTCCGGACATACCGGTGGATTCGTATGAACAGAATCTACCACCTCGGGACATTAATTCTATCTTCTTCCAGAATCGAGAATATTTCGATATTAAACTCGAATATTAATTCGAGAAAAATTAACAGCGTCGTTACCACCTCTGTAACCCGCCTAACTCCCGATAAAAAGGAACCCAATTTATCCTCCATGGGGTTATTGAATTTTGAAACAAGGTAGGATTTTAAAACATACCTTTCGAAATTAGCTTCAAAACTTTGTTGAAGAATCTGAAAAAAAGAAAAAGAAAAAAAAAAGCAAGAAAACGACGGCAACGGCAGCAACCAAAGGATGTGCGCCCGAGAAGATGGTGTGCGGCGGCTGGTCTGAGCAGCAGAGTCGGCAGCAGCGGCAACAACAAACCGAGGAGACCGCAAAACTCTTTAGGGTTTGAAAAACAAATCGGTTGGCTTTCTTAACTTTAGGGTTGGAGTGCTCGTGCTTGATGACGTGTTTTGGGAGAATCGAATAACTATATTTCATTCATAGATATAAACCTTTTATATATGGACTTACATAACACATAATTGATGCCTTATAAGGAAACATGTATTGATATCCTATTACAATTAGAAAACACAATTCTAATATATCCGGCATACACCAACACACATACACTTGTCATTTTTCCTACAACAGACCATATATTCTTGGTGACAATAATAATAATTTACAATTTGGGGAATATGGCCATATAATTGAAAAAAATAATGCAGTACGTTGTGGAGAAGAAGCATATAATCATGTTGGGAAAATTGTCAGGTTATGGAAACTTCATATCAATCAACTCCACACTGATCGAGTGTCATGGACCTAGCCAGAGAACTTCAGTAAATTTGATCTCCAAAGTCGTATTAGTATCTGTCCAGATATAGTAAAAGTTAAACCCGCCAATACAAGCATATATACTCTTATTTACTAGAATATATATATATATATATATATATATATATATATATATATAGTAGCTGCAATTCAATTATTCAGAACAGAAATAGACAGAAGGGTCTTGATGGATTGATTGAAGTTAAACGAGCATGTCAATTCAAGATCATTCAATAGTGCACAGAATCTTTGCAAGTTTTGCTTCCAAAGAACGGAAACAGTACTTGCTGTCAAAACGTTGCTTCTATGGATCAAAAAATGGAAACGGTTTTGTCACTTAGATTACAAGTAATGTCATCATGTAGAAAAAATGGGCATAACACAGTTGCTCTGTTAAACTATTTGCAGCCTGTTACTCCTCTAGAACTAGTTTTTTTGGTAAACCTCTAGAACCAGTTTCATAGCCTTGGGAATTGTAGTCTGCCCATTTACAATTCTGAACAGCCAATTCTTCTGTAATTTTCTGTAGGCTTTCAAGCCCTCTGCTCTTATTGTTGTTCTTATGCATAAAGACAATTCACGACGCATGCTACAGTTTGAATCTTATATGTTGATCGTCTTCATATTATCAAATGGAACAAGAACAAGGGCAGACCGATTAAGAGAGGAGACATGAATATGCTTGATGAAAATGGTTCAAACGTGTTCATAGAAACCATGAACTTTGTTTTGGTATTCCCTGCAAGTATAAGTTCTCGTCATATTTAGTTTTATGATCTCCAACTATAGTATGAGACCATATGAGTTCAGTATTGAAATACGAGGCACTCTAGATGTACACGTTTTTATCCCACAATTTCACAGTGAAAAATACAAGAAACTCCCTCCCAATGAACGATGTAAAAAACCTCATATTCTACAACTGTATAAGAAGCACCTCACTTTCAAAAAAATGCACCTCTTCGTCTCCATCTTGCTTAGCCGGCAATTTCCACAGCTCTTATCTAAAAACTAAACTAAATACTCTTTATTACAAAATGTGCTACTTTTCTACCTCTGAGAAGAAATTTAAGATTTTACTATTACAGGTCCCGACAATACTAGCTAACTTATCAGATTTGTGGCCAGTCCAGCTATACCTAAGGCCGGATGGGTTTGGTGAGACGACTTGTCGACCTGCAGTGAAGGTTTGAGTGAGGTGTCTTGTTCTTTTTCTTTTTGGTCGGAGGCTTTGTTCGATCTGTGCTTGAGGACGGAAGCCGGTGGTTGCGTAGGGTCTTCTATGGTTGGATCGGTGATCGTGGATTCATTTCTTTTTGGATTGGTTGCATTGGATATTTGGATTCTTTTATGTAGCCGGACGCGGATCGTGTTTTATGCTTGTCCTTTGTCATAAATTTTTTTTTACTATTACATTTTCATCTTCAAAATTCAAATGAATGGGTGGGGAAGTTTGGGCTACGGAATATTTGAGCTATGAAATCATGTTTGGAATAAACCGAAAGGCCTAAGCCTTCCCGTCATCTTCAAACTCCAGCAATCTAACTGTTCAGGGTGAAAATTGTTTTTTTCGAACAACCAGGCTTGAGGCGTGTCAATACCTATGGGTCAAGTACAATCTAGGTCTTAATGTTTATTCGCCTTCTGACTTCTTCTCAAACAACTGTCGTATAGGCGCTGATCAGGCTAGCACTTAAGTTCTTCACAGACCTAGTTGAGAAGCAACTAGGATTTTTCTCCTCTTCTCACGAAGCGGACATTTCTTACTCAGACCGGAGTAGTTGAACAGAGGTATAAATAAAGATTGCGAGGCTTTCGCCAAATGATTCCTTGACAAACCGGGGATATTTGCTAGAGCTCTCACTCCAACAATGGTTTTGCGGGTATTCACCTATGGATAGATATTTATGAAGCGGTGGTGGACCCGAGAATGGAAATGCTTTTAACTTCAACATTTGCATATCTGCATTCTTAGGGCACATACTTATGGACACAAATTCAAAACCCTTCAAATGTTTGTTTGGATCTTCAATGTTTAAACCATAGAACTTCGGTAAATGGTGAAGGAATCCACCTCTCAACTCGAAATCTCTCTTTTCCTTCTGCGGGTGCAGGATAGACAATGCAAGAGGGTGTACCACCAATTGGTACATTGTGATCTACTTGGGCAAAAGTGCTCTTATACTAGTCATGACAACTGTTTGATGATTTGCTTGTACTACCTCAAGGAGCCCAAAAGTTGGATGTGGAAGGTCTGGAGATACGTCCTCGTCCTCTTCCGAATGTGTGGAAACAACGGATTTGACTTGGATGGTTTCGTCGTCTTCACTATCGAAGTTCAACTGTTGCAAATTCAAGAGATTGGAAGATCCCTCACCTTCTTGAATTCGTTTCAACCGCTCACCAATTTCAGAAAGCCACTCCTCAGTTATCGGACGTAGAGGATTGTCATCGGACATTCATAACCCTAAGATAAATCAACCAAGTAATTTGTAAATTAGTAAAACTAAGATAAATAAAACATAACTAATATTTATAAGTATAAATGTAGTATAATTAAATTAAACTCGGGCTCATATTTTTACATGTTTGTTTAAATTAGGGGTGTAAGTTTTATAAACTTGCAATCTTAAATTCCGAGGTGCACACAATGGCGTGCAGCCTAAGTAAGTGATCGAAACATAAGCATCTCTGTTGTTTCAGAGGTTTTAATCGGCCAGGTAGAGTAGTAACCTGGTAGGACTCGTTTAGTGACTGTGGATGCAAAACACAGTTCAACAATCTTGAGATCCAATTTTGGTCCCAGGTACTTTAACTCAATCCTAGACACTGAAAAATTTCCTTACTCAGTTGAGAGCTACTCATGTGGTTGATCGTTCGACAAATGTTAATAGGGATCTAAAAGACCCCTATTATCACTTGCGACTTTACCTATCCAATATGTGCATCCAAAGATTTTAATTCTGAAAATTCATAAAACAAATATTAGTTAATTTAAACAAACAACAATAGTTAAATTTTTAACGACCAAATGCAAAAGAATTTTAAGTCCCCGGTAACGGCGCCAAAATTGACGCGCTACCAAACTGGGACACGACAACTAAACCCTCTTTTGACGTTTATAGTATAACAGTAAGTAAGGGTCGATACGACCGGGGACTTAAGAGGGGCTCCTGCATTCAAAGTCATGATAATATTAGTATAAAACAAAGATTATTTACATATTTACAAGGATTAAACTGGGGGTTTTGATTTGGGTTTCTATCACTCCTACTAAAAATAAATCAAATTATAAATACATACAAATGATCGATTCATTCAACACATCAACAAAGAGAGAAAAACTCAAATTATGAGCACATATTAAAATTACGTTTTAATCTTAATTATCTGAAACTTGTCAACTTCACACCCTAGAAACAATCTCAAGACACAAGGCTACGAGGTCATTGCATCTTATAGTTCTACTTTTATACTTAGCACAGAACGTCTAGAACTAAGAATTTCATGAGAACGTCTACATGAATCATTAAGATCTATAGAATGAGATTGAATAAAACCTTGTTATGAACGTCACAACATTAAATTAAATAGTCTGCGTTTCCAGCCACTATGACATAGCTTCTATCACTTGCGATTCATACTTACCTACGCGGCTTAACATGAAATCTGACGATAGTTAGAATGCATTTTAACTTTATAGCTACTAACACAAAAACGCATTCTTTTTCTAACTTATGCACTGACAAGAACAGATTTATTAAAACATCATAAACATAACTTCAACATGCTTTACAAAGATAAGAAATTTACTAAAAACAAAACAATCGTAACAAACATCCAATTCCCATAATGAAAACTGAATCTATGTTCTTAAAATTATAAAGAAAACTAAACAAAGATAGAGGCATAATTTACACTTTGATGATCTTCAAGAAGCTTGATGGTGAAGAAAAGGTGCTATGGCTTTAAGGCTCCGACTCTCTAAGGCTGCCGCGTTTGAGAAACATTCGTTAAGGCTTCGTAAAGGAAGAAAAGAGGTTGTCACATCTGCTATGCTATTTCTCTAAGGTTTTGTGTGAATGAATGATGGAGAATTATGAAGCAAATGTGCCTTTATATAGTGTTGATGAATTGCTCTTAGCCCTTGATTCAATTTTGATCAAATGGTCCAGATTTTGTTCATTTTAGACTTTGCTTGTGACTCATAGTTCATCTTGGACTTTGTTTGTGACTCATAGTTCATCTTAGACTTTGCTTGTGACTCATAAGTCGTGACAGCTTGCTTCATTGATTCCTAATTGAATTAGGATTTCTAGTTGAGTTAGGTTTCCCCAAACAATTAGGATTCCTCTTATTTTTCCGTTTTACCATTTTTTTTTCTCTTTTTGTGCCCATTTATGCATCTACAATAAAAACATATCAGAAATGATGTTACTAAGGAAATAACTTAGCTAAATAGGGTAGGAAAACATATTAAGAACATGACATATTATGCTTCTATCAGACCATTAACCATTTTTACTAAAAATTGTCGAAAAGGAGGTCTCTCAGTCTTGATCGAGTGTGTATTTGAAATCACTAACCTTAATGTTTCTATTTGGCGTATAAAGTTTAAAGTGGAGATCTCTTTAGACATCCATGACACCATTCTTAATACGCAAAAACTCATCAACAAGGCCTTCATGGGAGTAACCACGTCCGTCTCCCTATCTAGAAGGATGACAATATTTATGTCTGGAACACCCATATCCTCTATTTGCAATTTATATGTGCTAAGCGACTGTGATGAACTAGTTTTGATGAGTTTCGAATGTGTATTGGATTAAAAAAGAAATTGATAACCAAAGAAAAGAAAGAAAAACGAAATAGGAAGTCGGTGTAACTAAAAGAAAGAGTGGACTTGCTATAACATTTATTTTTGAGCAATGGCTATAAAACATTTGAAATCCAAGTTTGGGGAAAAATTTGGGGCTCTGGGTTGTTATATACAGAGAGATAGAGAGCGAATTTCATTTCAGGTAAAGTTGGGGTGGGTTTGAGTTGATCGAAGCGACTCTCTCTGTTGCTCTCAATTTGAAACCCAACAACCACCGCCTCTCTCTCTCTAAACTCAAAGTTGGATGGGTTTCGTTGGTTCAATTCTCTGCAAGATTATTAGGGTTTGAACCCAGTCCCATCCCTCCTCCTCCTCCTCTCTCTCTCTCTCGAAAAACAATAGTCGTTCGTGTTCTGCCGACTCAAAAACCCTAGCTTTGTTCGAAATTTCAAACCCAGTTTGGGGATTGCTCTGGGTTTTGGAGAGAGAGAAAGAGAAGCGACCCAATTCCATTTCCGGTAAGATTTGCGTCGGATTTATTGGTTCTGTTTGCTTAATATCGATTGGATTGATTTGATCAATATGTAGCCTTCGATTTGTGCCTTGGATTAATATATATGTTGCCGTGGATTTATATATGGTTTCCTGAGATTTATATATGGGTACCCAGTTCATGATTCTGCTGCATATATGATAGATTATTGTTGACTTCATTTTTCTGCACTGGGTAGACATGTTGTCTTGGATTGATTGATTGATTTTGTTGCCTCGGAGAGAATATTGTTGCCTTGAAAAGAGTGAGTGAGAGCATGCTGCCTCTTTTTTCAGTTATCTCACATATTTACGTGATATGATTTGGTATTTGATTATCAATCTGTGGTATAATTTGGATTAGGGCCTTGGTTTGCTTACTAGAGAACACATTTACATGATATGACGAAACTAAGGTGTCTATTTTGTATCTGTTTACTAGATTGATAATCAATCTGAGAATACATGTACAGGATACAATGAATTTGTGGGAATACATTGGATTGATTTGAGATCATCGCTGCTGGGATCGTTTCAAAGCGCCTCTCTATGTTGCCTTCGATTTATGGTTGCCTTTGATTAATATGATTTTGCCTTAGATTCATTGATTGGATGACCAATTGTTGTCTAGCTTGAATATAGAGATAGGTAATTGGTTTCCTATTTATTTATTTGATAGGGGTTAATATGTTGTTGCCGTAGACATGCCCGAATTGATATGTTACCTTATCCCATAGACTGTTTGAATTAAAAGCCCTAGATTTGCTTGAATTTTCAAACCAAGTTTGGGGGATTGTTCTGGGTTTTGTAGTAAAGAGAGAAAGAGAAAAATTCCAATTCCATTTCTGGTAAGTTGTCTTCGATTAATATGTAGCCTTCGAACTGAGTTGCCTTAAATCAATATGTTGGATTGATATGTTCTTGCTGATGCCCAGATTAATTTGTTGCTGGTTGTCATAAAAAAGATTGGTTATTTATTTGATAGATGTTGCCCATATTTTCTAGGTTTGTTGCTCCCTGGGTATTGAAGATTGGTGCTCCCTCGCTTTTAGGGGTTGAAGTACCGATTGGATTTCCTCTGCCTTGATTCGTTGGATCTTTTGGCCCAAGAATGAATTGTAGCCTGAGATTGGGGGTACCCATTCTGTTGCCAGAGAGAGGCTTTGACTCAATAATTGTTGCATGAGAATTGGTGGTGCCAGGTTCATGATTTTGTTGCCTTCGATTACCATTTCAGTTGCCTTCGATTAATATCATGTCGCCTTCGATTTTTGAGTTGCTTTTGATTAATATCATGTTGCCATCAATTTATGGGTTGCCTTCGAATCATCAATTTATGCTTGAATCGGAATTTTACAAACAAACTGGTGCTCCCTCTTTTCCTGGGGTTGAAGTACTAGTTTTGAAGATCGGTGCTCCCTCTTTTTATAGGGGTTGAAGTACCAATTTTCAAGATTAGATTTCCTCTACCTGAGTCTTTGGATCTTTTGACCCAAGAATTACATCAGATTCTTGGCTTAGAGACAAAGTTCATGATTCTCTGCAATATTTAGGGTTAGGAAACAGGAGGGTGTCCTTCAATTCTCTGCAAGATCTAGGGTTCAAACACATTTGGTATTAAATCGTTTATGAACTTGCGGTGCTTTCAAACAACTGTGCTAGCTTCGATTTCACCACTCGATCTTCAACAGTGGTAAGCCTCAGATCTCTCGAACCCTAGAGTTTCCGTTATCTCTGTTCTTTCTTAATCGCTATGGGCTTTTCTGAAATTCTGGAAAATTTCCAGACGGCAGAGACAATTTCGAAGCGCAAATAGAGCAATTGCTCAACTTGGAGAAGCTGATGAGGCTCTCCTGCGACGTCGGCGGAACCAAGAAGGCCGCCACCAACATTCTTGAGCTCTGCTTCAAAGTTGGTGCTTGGAAGACTCAATGACTAGATCGTCGTCTTGTCCAAACACCGTGGTCAGCTCAAGCAGGTACTCTATACTAAGTTTTAGATTCCCTACTTTCTTTGTTCAATTGAGGTTTGAAGTTTCTGTAGTAACTAGCCTGTTCAAATTTTGTGCTAATTTGTTTTGAATAATTTGGATTTCGATAAGGTCTGTATGCATTTGACCATGTTTGTTTGAGTTTAGACTGGTGTTTGTTAGTAGTATAGTAGATGTGAACTATTTACCGAATATGTATAGAAATAAAAAGGTTTCTCTTGTGAGTTCTGTTGGATTTTGCTGTTTTTATTCTCAGCTCTGTGTTTCTAATAACCTCAGGGAGAAGCAACTTCAGTTCATTGTTGGGTTTTCTTTGATTATGGGCACTTTTGAAGTTCAAGAAAAAGAAAGGAAAAATAAATATTTCTGCGTCTCTTAAGTAAAGTATACGATGTTTTAGCTAAATGTTTATCTGGAATCATGGTTTGCATCATTTGTGTTTCATCAAGTTTAGTCAGTGGTTGGTGATTATGTGGGGGATAAACTTAAATTTAGGTAGCTGTTTTTCATTGACTGACTATTACACTATCCTTATAAGAGTTATGTGCTTTAACTGTTGTTCCTCATTGGCTGTCAGTTTCTCTGCAGGCTGTAACTGCAATGGTCCAGCAAAGATATGCAATATATTGATCAGACACCAGATATTGAAACTCGTATATAGCTTATCAAAACATTAAATAATGTTTCTGCTGGAAAGGTACATGTGCTTGAGAGCTGCAATAGCATGTTTTAAAATTATGTTACCTAATTTTGTGTTTTGTTCAGAATTTTCATGGGTTTTGTTGCTTGTTCTTTAGATATATGTTGAAATTGAGAGAGCTCGGTTGATCAAAAGACTTGATAAGATTAAGGAAGAGCAAGGCCTTATTGCTGAAGCGGCTGATCTGATGCAAGATGTAGTGGTCAGTTCGGAAAGTCTTAGATTTCTTTACACTTCCCTCCCCCATAAAAATAAATACAAAAATGAAAAACATATTCAGGTGCTCATTTTTATGCTATATGCTTTTCAGGTGGAGAATTTTGACGCTATGGCAAAAACTGAGAAGATTGCATTCATTCTTGAACAAGTATGTATCTAGTTTTCTTTTGATCACGTATCTCCATTAAGTACAACTCCAAGTGTGACTATTAGGTTCTAGTTTTCATTATCATTTTGAGCCACTGAGGATAATTTAATCTTTCAGGTTCGTCTATGCTTGGACCGACAAGTTTCTATTCGTGCTCAGATACTATCAAGGAAAAGTAATCCTAGAGTTTTTGATATCGATGCTTCAAAAGAAAAGAAAAAAACCCAAGGAAGGTGATGGTATTGTTGAAGAAGCTCCAGCTGATATACCATCGCTCCTAGAGTTAAAAAGGATCTACTATGAATTAATGATAAGGTATATGCGTGTTCATTCATGTACTGATTTTTGTTTCTATTCTTTGCACGCTTAACCAAGCTTGGCTATCTATCTAGATTTACTGAGGTTTCATGAGCCATTATACTCTTTATATTTCTGCGCTGTTAGACACTGTCACAGGTACCTTCATAGTTATTTGAATTACAAATTTGTATGTATGATTGTGAGGTAGTGTTAGTTTTGCGGTTTTTCAATATAGGGATTTACCTGTATTTTGGGTATTCAAAACTGACAATTTGCTTCATAGGTGTTTAGCAGTCTGAAAAGGAATATGTGGGTTTCCCAACGCTTTATATTGATTATTTATGTTGTCTGGCAATGTTCTGCTAGGCCTGTGAGTTAAATTTATTTACCAAAACAAAATTATTACAAATGAAGGCTTAGTATGGCCCATTGTTTTATCCCGTGTGGTCTGAGGTTCAACCCGGCTCAATATACCTACAATGCTATTTTTTACTGTTCTCTTGTTTGTACCGCTGTTTAAAGCTGAGGACCTCCAAGAAAATCTGTGTCTGGGCATAAAGTCTACAGTGTTAGAAAAGCTTTTTCCAAGGACTCAGAGTCACTTGCTCAACATTGTTTCGCTTATCCTCCTGATCACAATCACTTGTTGAATTGTACCCTTCTGGTTTTTATAAAAAATTGAAGACCATTTCAAAGTCCAGCTGGTTTTTTCTTAGGTATTTCTTACGACCACTCTGTAAACCATCTGAATTGAGGATAACTAAATCACACCTCGTTTTCTCTTGGTTAGTGTTCAGAATATATAATTGATACTGGTTTCTTATTTGTTTGTTATGATTTCGTTGAGATAGGATTTGCTTTATGGTGATATTGATGTTGATATCTTGTTGTAGGTATTATATTCATAACAATGATTACCTTGAGATTAGCCGTTGCTATAAGACAATATACGAGATTCCTTGTGTTAAAGAGATTCCAACCCAGTAGATACCTGTACATCTCTTATTTGTAATCTCGTATTACATCTCCTGAACTTTGTTGAGCTTCTCTATTATTTTATTCATCTAGGTCTTGAGAAAAATCTGCTGGTACTTGGTTCTGTCTCCATATGATCCAATGCAGTCCAGCCTTCTTAATTCCACCCTGGATGATAAGAATCTTTCTGAAATCCCTTATTTTAGTTACATTCAACTTTATCTTATGTTGGACATCTCCCTTCATTTGGAATTGTAATTTTAGTTTCTAGTTTGATATACAAGGTTTGCCTCTGTTATTCTGTTGTAGGTTGCTGTTGAAACAAGTGGTCACTATGGAGGTCATACAATGGACAACTCTTTGGAATACATACAAGGCTGAGTTTGAGAATGAGAAGAGCGTGCTAGGAGGCTCTTTGGGTGGCAAAGCAGCTGAAGATCTGAAGCAGAGAATAATTGAACATGCAGGTTTCCCCATATACTATTATCTGCTATCTATTGCTCTAGTAATTTAGCAATTACTTTTGCTGACATGTGGTTCTTTTGCAGAGCATTGGATTAATATATATGTGGCTCCTTGGATTAATATATATGTTGCCTTGGATTTATATATGGTTGCCTGAGATTGGGGGTACGTACCCAGTTTATGATTCTGTTGGATTGATTGATTGATTCTGTTGCCTCGGAGAGAATATTGTTACCTTGAAAAGAGAGTGAGACCCTGCTGCCTCTTGTTTCACATATCTCACATAAATGTGTTACCATTTATTCAAACTGGTGCTCCCTCTTTCTTGGGGTTGAAGTACAAGTTTTGAAGATTGGTGCTCCCTCTTTTCCTGGGGTTGAAGTACCAGTTTGAAGCTTGGTGGTGCTCCCTCACATAATTGTTTCCTGAGAATTGGTGGTGCCCGGTTCATGATTTTGTTGCATTCGATTATTATGTTACCATCTGTTCTATTTCAGTTGCCTTGGATCAATATGTTGCCTTCGATTTATGAGTTGTTTTCGTTTAATATCATGTTGCCATCAATTTATGACTTGCCTCCGATTCATTGAATTTGTTGTTGTCTTTGCTTGAATCTATATGATTCTTACAATAAACTGGTGCTCCCTCTTTTCCTGGGATTGAAGTACCAGTTGGAAGGTTGGTGCTCCCTCTTTTTATAGGGGTCAGTGTTCAAGATTGGATTACCTATGCCTTGATTCTTTGGATCTTTTGACCTAAGAATTACATCAGATTCTTGCCTGAGATTATTCTCACGTTTCAAAGTTCATGATTCTCTGGTGTTGCTCTGATATTTTGATCCAATAATTGTTGAATGCCTGGTTCATGATTTTGTTGCGATCAATTATTATGTTACCATCTATTTGTATTTGAGTTGCCTTGGATCCATATGTTGCCTTCGATTTATGGGTTGCCTTCGATTAATTGGTGATACCCAGTTCATGATTCTGTTGCCATCAATTATTATGTTACCATCTATTCGTATTTGAGTTGCCTTGGATCCATATGTTGTCTTCAATTTATGGGTTGCCTTCGATTAATATCATGTTGCCTTCGATTAATTGGTGATGCCCAGTTCATGATTCTGCTGCCTTAGAGACTATTGTTGCCTTCAAGTTTATGCTGTTAATTATTTTAGAAAGTGATATTTTATCCCTAATAAAAGGGTATTGAGAGAGAGATTAGTGTTGCCTCTAAGATTGTTGCCTGTCAAAGTTCCTAAATTTGCAGTTTGTCCTTACTTGAATCTACATGAATTTTACAATCAAACTGGTGCTCCCTCTTTTATAGGGGTTGAAGTACCAGTTTTGAAGCTTGGTGCTCCCTCTTTTATAGTTCGAGTACCTATTCCCATGATTAGATTCGCTCTGCCTTTATTCTTTGGATCTTTTGACTCGAATTACATCAGATTCTTTTCTGAGAGAATCAAAGTTCATGATTCTCTGTTGCCCTGATAATTTAACCCAAATAATTAGAATTTTTCGTTTCTCTCTAAACTCAAACGGGAGGGTGTCCTGCACTCATCTGCAAGATCAAATAATTAGAATTTTTGGTTTCTCTCTCTCTCTAAACACAAACTGGAGGGTGTCCTTCAATCATCTGCAAGATTTAGGGTTGGGAAACGGGAGGGTGTACTTCAATTCTCTGCAAGATCTAGGGTTGGGAAACAGGTGGGTGTCTTTCAATTCTCTGCAAGATTCCTGAAACCCTCGTATTTGAGATCGAAAAGAAAGAGAAAAAAGAATCGTTCAATCCTCTGCAAGATTTAGGGTTGGGAAACCCCCTGAACCCCTCTCTTATTTGAGATTGAAAAAAGAGAAAAAATGTCGTTCTTGTTCTGCTGACTTAAAAGATCTAGATCTGTTTGAATTTTCAAACCAAGTGTTGAGATATATATCCCACATCGGGAATATGAGACCTTGCCTGTGGGTTTATAAGGGTTTGGGCTACTCTCTCTATTACCAATTGGTTTTGGAGTTGAACCCCCCCTACTTTATCATGGTATCAGAGCGGGTTGCCCACGTACACGTGTGAAGCCCAAAGGCCACACGAACTCCATGACCACCCAAGTTGTTGTCCACGTGTTAGGCTTAAAGATTCGCCACACGTGCGGGTGCGTGTTGAGATATATATCCCACATCGGGAATATGGGACCTTGCCTGTGGGTTTATAAGGGTTAGGGTCACTCTCTCTATTACCAATTGGTTTTGGAGTTGAACCCCAGACTACTTTATCATGGTATCAGAGCGGGTTGCCCACGTACACATGTGAAGCCCAAAGGCCACACGAACTCCACGACCACCCAAGTTGTTGTCCACGTGTTAGGCTTAAAGATTCGCCACACGTGCGGGGGCGTGTTGAGATATATATCCCACATCGGGAATATGAGACCTTGCCCACGTTTATAAGGGTTTGGGCTACTCTCTCTATTGCCAATTGGTTTTAGAGTTGAACCCCAGACTACTTTATCACCAAGTTTGGGGGATTGCTGTGAGTTTTGTAGTACGAGAGAAAGAGAAAGAGAGAGAAGAGACCCAATTCCATTTCTGGTAAGTTGGATCGATTTGAGATCATCCCTGCTTTCAAAGAGCCTGTCTATTTGTTGCCTTTGATTTATGAGTTGCCTTCGATTAATTTGTAGCCTTTGAGTGATGTGTTGTTGCCTTTGTTTAATTGGTGTCCTAGTTCATGATTATGTTGCCAGAGATTTTTGTTGCCTTTCAAAGTTCAAGACTGCATTTTGAAACTGGAGTTGGTCCTGAACCAAGAGGGGTTAGGGTTAGGATGACAAAAGGAAAGAAAAAGGAAGAAAGGAAAGGAAGGGGGAGACGTGAATGAGTACGCATGAGATATTTAGTATATATTTACTTAGTTTAGTTTTTGTAATAGTTACTTGGGCAACACTCGATAGGAGTTAGGCTGTTAGGATTAGGATGACAAAAAAGGAAGAAGGGAAGGAGCACGCTTTGGCTGGAGGGAGAAAGAAGAAAGGAAGGAGGTAGCTTCATAGGTCTTGATTCTACTTGGAGAGGCCTGAAGCTGCAATTTCAGGTAAGGTGGTTAAGGATTGATTACTCTAAGCATTATTCAATTTCTGCTTAAATGCATTAGATTGAAATCTCAACCAGGGTTCTACCCTTGCATGCTGTAAAATAATTTAGGATCTGAAGTTTTTGAGTTGAGTGGCATAATGTATAGTCAAGGGATTGGATAGTAAGATTAGCTTATGTTGAGATCTTTATTTGAGCTATTTTGAATTCTTATTTGATTAGGATTTAGAATCCCTTTTGCCTTGAGTTTTTCTTCAATGTGTATACTCTTGATCTGAAAAGTTTAGTTTCCGGATATTGTTGATGTAAATGGTAGTGATTATCTGAATTTAAGTGCTTTTTACTGAAATTGTTTTCAGTGTTATGCAGTGCAGCCGTTTTGAATTCAAATTTGATTGGGATTTATGATTATGTTTGGGTTGAAACTTTTTAGAGTTGATCTTCAAAATTTTGTACTGTTCTGAAAAGTTTGGTTCTCTTTGATAAGCTACATATTATATTGAGTTTCTGATGTTAGGTGCTCATTGATGAGTACTTTTCTGCCATATACGCTTTCATTATTAGATCTATCTAGGGAATAGTGTTGTATGTTCCGATAAATGCTTTTTGATTTTGAAGTGAGACTCCGCTTTTTAGTTGTAAAAGTGTGCTCAAATTGTGATAGTTTTGCCTTATCAGATGTGAATGAGGCAAGACTTATGAGATGTGAAGTGTGTTTAGATATGTGAGCTTATGATATGAATAAGACTTGATGTGTTTGATTTGGATCATGTATAAGATTAATGTCTCTTGCAATGAATTACCAGTGTACTATTTTGTTTTATGTTAGTTTCTATAGATTGTCCAAAACTTTAAATGATCGCGTGCTAAATTTACTTCTTTATTTTGTTACCTTTGTTTTAAATTGTTGATTGTGTAATTTCATGTACTGAACCAAAGCAAGGGAAATTCTTATTGGTGATTGATTGCTGAACTAAGAAACATAGTTGTTTTTTATTTTGGTTCTAACTGTTCAACTTAGTTTTTAATGTAGTCCACCTGATGAGTGGTTTTGCTACAATGTTTTGACCTTGTTAGCTTCTCTTCATAGGGCTATTACCTTAGTATTCTTGACTACTATTACTAGAAGAGATCTGTTGTAGCTACCTATGTTTCTTGTTATGTTTTCTATTGGTTTGGTATGTAAAATTTCATCAGTCTACTAATTAACTTTATTTTGTTAGTTAGTTGTGTTGTCAAATAAGATGACATCTGACACTTTGTGGTAGATTTCTTTTACTTCTATTTTTGTTGCTTAAATTTTCATTTTTATACTATTTCGTAATTTAGGAACGTACAAGGAAGGGTGATCTTGGTGATTCAAGAGTATCCATGGGTCTGATATCATTTGGTAGTGGTGGTGGTTGTGTTAGGATTTTTTTTAAAAAGTGTGTTAGTTTTGTCTATGGGTTTGCTTTGTTGTAGTTTGAAATGTGTTGAGAAGCTATGGAGTGGGTTTCAATGATTTGGTAGTTGAGGTGGTGATTTGGGTGAGGAGCGAATTCAGTTTGTAGTAGATTGCATGATGAGGATCAGATGAGATTTATTGGCTTTGAAATCTATTTTCTTGGGGAATCATACTAAAAAGTTTTTTATGACAGTTATCTAGGTCCAAGGAATAGGTGTCTCCAGTTGTAGTAAACTACTGGATACACTGATATCAAAACAACAAAACCGTCGGTTGTGTTGTATAGTTAATAACCATTACTCCATTTAAAATGGAGCTACTTGTCTAGTGTTGTCGTGGACTTATTTATACTATTCTTTCTGGACTAGCGCTAAATAAACCGTATGTGGTAGTCTAGTGATTAGGTTTTGGCTTTTGGAAATTGTGGAGCCTTGCATCACCACTTCACCGGGGAATGATTCAATTCATCACTTGGTTTTCTTGTCTTATTTCTGTGTTGAGAAGGTGTTATTTTTCATTGGGAATGTTTCTTATTATTTTGCAGGATGTTATACATTTATCTACTGATTGTTTTTGGAGCATCTTACACTGTTTTTGTCATCTTTTCTGAATTGTAATTAACTAGGTTGAGTGCCCGCGCCAGCGCGGGTTGTTACCCATTATAATCTAAGAGCACTTTTTTAAACAGCAAATGACAATTTGTAGTAGACGATAAAATTTTCATATTGTATAACACATATAATACATAATTTGTAATAATTCTAATGATATTATGATACTCTTTGTAATGTTAAATTATAGATATCAGTTGGAAATAGAAACAACTTAAGAAATATTATAATAAGCCAAACATTAGAATCATATTTCATATTGACAACACAAATTTCAATTACCAAGTAGTAGACCTCATAAATCAATGAAAAAAACATAATAAAAAAAACAAAAAAACATTCGGAGACTATGAGACCAACAGAGAGACGACATAACACGATCGATCTGATAAAGAAGAGGAAGATTTGGATAATGAACCCAGAAACCAATCACATCAGAGAAACAACAGAAGCTAGAGAACCCAAATTTCAACCTATTTTCGGGACAACAGTGATCAAACACAACCTAAACCTTTAAAATCACTATCCATGCTGGACAACAAATGCTTCCATCAAATCTATTCGTAAGCACCAGTATGAAATATTGAGAGGCGAACATACACTGCAGTAAGACCTTATTTCTCCCAAAAGAATTGTAATATTAAATTATAGATATCAGTTGGAAATAGAAACAACTTAAGAAATATTATAATAAGCCAAACATTAGAATCATATTTCATATTGACAACGCAAATTTCAATTACCAAGTAGTAGACCTCATAAATCAATGAAAAAACATAATAAAAAAAAACAAAAAAACATTCTGAGACTGAGAGCAGCAGAGAGACGACAGAACACGATCGATCTGATAAAGAAGAGGAAGATTTGGATAATGAACCCAGAAACCAATCACATCAGAGAAACAACAGAAGCTAGAGAACCCAAATTTCAGCCTATTTTTGGGACAACAGTGATCAAACACAACCTCAACCTTTAAAATCACTATGCATGCGGGACAACAAATGGTTCCATCAAATCTATTCTTAAGCACCAGTATGAAATATTGAGAGGCGAACATACACTGCAGTAAGACCTTATTTCTCCTAAAAGAAAAAAAAAATGTCTACTTTCCAGTAATTCTTCAACTCAATCAAACCAGAAGAAGTATGCAAACAAATCAAAGGCAACCTGCAAATCTAGATACCCTTCCTCTTTTCTCCATTCCAAAAACCCAGAAGTCTAGTTTCATACCATGAGAGATATATAGAGTTATGCAAACAAATCAAGACCTCATGCAGATCAAGCTACCCTTCTTCCTTCACTCTAAAAACCCAGAAGCCTCAATTTCACAACAAATTCAAACCAGAGAAATAAACAGGGGAAAACTAACCAAATTTGGATCGGTGACCGGCAGAAGGTGATCGACTTATACGTCAGGTCAAAATCAGAAATAACACAATTTCCTCAAAACATGTATCTATCAAATCCAAGACTTGTTTATTAAAGGGCATGCACTTCACTTGAGCTGCTATTGAGTTAAGAAGCACCTGCCAACTTTCAATATTACTCAACAACATACCCTAGCTAGCCTCCAAATTTTCAAATACTGCTGAAATCCGAAACATAACAGTAACTCATAATTCAGAAGCAGGGAAAATGGCAAGTCCATGACCAGAACAAAAAAGCTAACTTGTAAAAGTGCCATCAAACTTGATGTTTTGGCATATCATCAAAAATTGCGATTGAAGATACAAAAGAGCTGTAATATACATGTGCCTGTTCAGAACTTCAGGAAGGCTACAGTGGAGAACCAAATTCTTTGTTTTCAAGCAAATCTGACAACAACAACAAAAATAAAATAAAAAAACCATGAAACAAATAAAAAATGAATTTAATTCTTTTATCACAAATAACCAAAAGCATTCATAACTATTCAGTTATGCATACTAAACCCCTGTTTTTTGAAGAAACAACACTCTTATTATTGACTGAAAACTCTATTTTTTTTATCCCTAACTATTAAGTTATGCATACATGAAAATAGAGTTTACCCAATAGAAAATACTTGATTTGGAAATTACTTCACTATTTTCTATCTCAGAAAATATCGGATGTGATCAATTTTTTGACGTAGACTTTCAGTCTTTAGCCTTCAATTTTGCTTTACACACATCTTATATTATATTGAATGCAAAAACCTATCTTATCTGCTTTACATACGGAAGCAAAGAATTAAATGAGGTATGTTATGCTCTTCTATATAAGGTACTGCCTCATCACTAATATTAGTCTAAAACTGGAATGCTGAGATAGTGTAGATGTAACAATATACTGTATAATAATACTGATATAGAGAAAAAAAACCCAGGATCCCAAGTTACTCAGGAAATGATGCTACATGTACTATATTTGCTGCTTCACCAAAATGAAGATTCTGTCTTCATTGGAATATATATTTGTTACATTACTTAATTATATAGCTTCTCATATCATGATGAATTTTATGGTAACGCATTCATGAGGCAAGGAGGAATATTCTACAGATATCCAAAGTCTACTCAAATATGTTTAGTCTTGAAGCTTAAAGTCTAAATTACAATTAAAAAATGAAAAAGAGAAGAAAAAACCATTGACCAAGTTGCTACTAATAAGCAATGCTTCGAATTTGAATGAAGCATGATTCACTTACCTGCAATTAAGTTACTATTGTCTTATGGCCATTGAATCCAAAACTTTCAACTGATTGAAAAGGGAAATACAACTATATACCTTTACCCAACAGTTGATATTGTTGACGTTGATGAAAAGGGAATAGTCTAAATATGAAATTTACCTTCTGGTTTAACTCGGAACGGACTCATTGATAACCTGCATATACTCAAATTGTTAAGTCCTGACTCTCACAAACCCAATTCCATAGAAATAGCATACTCGAGTTTTGATCAACCTTAGATCAAACCCAATTCCCAATTCACTATATGCAATTGAGGATTTCTATTAGAAGAGTAAGAAAACCTATATCGATCTCGTTAATGAAATCTCTGGAATACAGAGAAAGCAAGAATCTGAGAAAGTGAGTTTAATAAAATCCCTAATTCTTTGCCCAAATTGAGAGAGATGGACGATCTGAAGAAAGAGATGGAAGCCCAAGCGGCAGAGGCTGGCGGCAAGGTTTCAACCGCGCCGAGATAGAGAAGTATGGGCCAAATCCAGTAAAAAGATGCATCACTCCTCAAAAAGAATCAACACTTGAACTTTTAAACTTGGGAGGTCAAAAAGAAGCAGAAGAGGTAACCCATACCTTTGAGGCCGATCTCTGCAGGATGGGAGCGCCATTCTAGGTTGGTTTTCCATTTCCAAGAGCTCGACGGGAGAAAACAGTTTTATCTAGTAGCTTTCTGGAGAGCTCAATTGGGAGGTTTGTGAGACAGAGAGAGAACGGGCGAGAGAAAAATGAAGACAGTCCTTGAAGTAATTTATAGCTAGCCTGAAATCCAGGGCAAAATCGTCTTTTAGAATGTTGTGGCTCGGCTGAAGCTGCGCTGATGAGTGGCTCCTTATGAATAGTAGTGGCTCTGTTCCGGTATTGGTATATAGGAAATAGTACCAGAAGGGAGTTCTCACTTTTTAGGAGGGTCCATGGGTTTGAACTTGCATTACTTTTGTGGTTGAATTAGCTTAGTTGTAGTTTGAATTATGTTTAAGAAGCTGTGGAGTGTGAGTTTTACTTATATGGTGGTTGAAGTGGTGAGGTGGGAATTGAGTCCGTAGTAGATTGCGAAGTTCTAATAAGTTAAAATTGGGAACCAGAAGAGGGTTATTGGTTTACTACATAAAGCCCGTATACAAGGCATGGACCAAGACATATATATATATATATATATTAAATATCCTAGAATACTTCCTCTTGTGTCGCGTGTTTTCATGCCGGTATGATGCTTACGGTGTTGCCTCATCAAAACCTTGCCAAGTAACAAAAACCCTGTGAGAAAACTAACCTTGGTTGAAGGAAAAAGAGTACAACACACCAACTACTCCATTGAGAACTCGTCATATGATGCTCCCTTTAATGTGTATTTCAATCGGATTTTCTTGATGAATGGTGCATTCCAACATGCTTTTCAAGAGTAGATGTGAGCCAACACTTAAACAAGTCTGTCATGATCAACCACAAATGGGGATCAATGGTTTTAGCGGTGCATGCAATGTTACCTCGTTACAAACCTTGTTAAGCAAAAACCCAGTGGGACAAAAAACATAGACTAAGGGAAAAAGAGTGCAACATGGTTGACACAAACAACCACACCCTTCACATTTGATCATGACATGTATATGCTAGACTTTCTTTTAAATCTGCATCTCTCTCTGATCTTAAGATCATTCATAGGACGCTTCCGGATCCTTAGTGACCACGGAGCTGTTTTGACAACCTGGCATATGTATGCTCTTTTACATGTCTCAAATGTGGCATTACTCAGTGCTAGCAGCTATTTGCACGGTTTTTAGCAGCTATGTGCACAGCGCTCGGCAGCTGGCGTGCAAGCAGCTGGTGTACAGCGCTCGGCCTCTGGTGTACAGTGCTCGGCCTCTGGGTGCACAGGTGCACGTATAGTGTCTAGCAGCAGTGCACGTGTGCACAGACAGTGCACAGGCAGCGCACAGGCAGCTCACAGGTAGCGCTCAAGCAGCGCGCACATGCAGCGCTCAGGCAGCGTGTCATATGTCCGGCAACTCGGCCACTAAACCAACCGGTGTCTAGATCATGATTCCGCTTCCGATGCATCTTGATTCATGCATGGCTAGCGATGACATAGGCAACAACCTTTCTCTCATGCTATAGGGATTGAATATGTCAGATACTCTTAGAGTATTCAAGTGATGTCCTTTGTCATATCATTGGCTTTGGATGGGCGCAAAGCTACTTAGCTTTATAACGAATGAAGGTGAGGTCAAGTCTTTCTTTTGATTAAACGGATCACTCTCTCTTGAAGTAAAGATCTTGGCTAATCATAGGAGCATATGAAGGTTCCACTCTTCTTCAGAGGACCTAAGCCGATTGATAGAAATACATCATCAATACACAATCGATCGACTTCAATACGAGATTGTGTCTTTCTCAAGATACTTTCCATTCCAACATCGGATATCCAGCATATACTACGATCATCCGGAATCAATACACAATGACATTATTCATCATATCCCATCCGAGATCAAGGAGTCATGTACTATGCGTCTAAAACACTTGGCAACGCAAGCTCCACTTGATTTAGCTTATGAAGTCTATTTAAGATCTTCATGCATATCTCTGATCCCATAGAGATGTCACTATAATCATATTTATATGGCTGCATGTACAGTTATTGGGGAAACTACCAAACTGACAAGGTAGTGGAGTGCAATAACATCCATTACGAGAGTACATCTCATCGTAGTCGATCCCAGTGCATGTTTATGAGAAACCTTGCGCCATAAGGGAGTGAGACTCTTGTTCTCACTACGCTAACTCATAAAGGTTTACTTGATAGAGTTTACACTTGCGGTGTCGGCAACACCTGCCTAAGGACCTATCCCTTTGTCTGGGTCGCATCTTCCCATTTTAGGTCAATACACTTTGTCGACATATCAACAAACGTGTGGTTCGATAAACTCATCATCCCACATCCTCATGTACACTAGTGTAGTCATTGTAGAAATCTCTTTCTATGAATTGGATTTGACATTGAGGCGTCGTCCAACGATAGTCACAATTCAAACTAACATGAGACAGAGTGAGTATCACTGATCAATGGACCAGTAGTGCCAAACTCGCTTTCTCTCTCAGTGTGAGTGTATATCGAACCCAAGGGCCTCAACCTAACCTTCAGGGAGCCACATGGCCTAGGACACCATGTTGTCACATTATGGCGCCTTCATATCACCACACAAGGTGACGGCGTCAAGACCATCTCAATATGGCCGAGCCATGGCATCAAGACCACCTTAATTTGGTCGAGCCATGTCCTCTTGGTAGGACTCATTCCTTACAGACATATGCAGCATCGATCTCGTCACTATAGTTCTATAGGGATCATGTTGAGACTTAGTGGTAACTAACCACGACATTCATGTCGTTCCCACTTGAACACTAGTGTTCGTATCTCCCCCTAACGGCAGGAATACAGTCTCAAAGTGACAATCCGCAGTGTAGCGGTTAAAGAGATCGTCTGTCAAGGAGCTTAAGGTGGAGAGCAATAAAATGACTCCTATCCAGCCTTAGAACATATTCATCTCATGCGACACATCATCATTGGGCACTGTGGCAGTCCAATTTGGCACATTGTGGAACTCAAGGCTTGGAGATCCGTTACTATCCCGCCGAGTTCAAGGATTACAACTACGTGTCAATCCTAGCACATAGTTACGAGCTGTCATGCATCAATGCAATGATGATAAGTCGTAGACGATTTAATACATGCCTGCATGTCCCTCTTTAGGGATGGGTAGTGAGCCCATAGATACATAAGCAGCATGTGGTAGACGATGGTGCAACACATGACCAATGTGTTAGCCCCCTTCAACCAACACCATAAAAGCATATAGGTATCCATATGTTGGTTGCATCGGTCTACATAATCCCTCTTTGAATTTTTAATAAGAATGATATCTTTTGTGGCATAGCATAAGAAGATCTTTCACCTTACTTAGCTAAAGACCAAGCTTTACAAAACGAAACCATATGTACCGTGCGGCTGCCGAGGACATCATGTCGGCGCACAAACACAACATACAATCATGGCGTAGTTCGTTGTTGTCAGGGAATGGACGCCCAAGAATATCAAACAATTCTGGCTTGCATATCTCACCCGGTATGACCAAATGTCATAGCTTGTCTGAGTCAATTGTCCCAAAAATACTTATTGACGACACCTTAGGACTCATGCTCTTCTCCATGATGCTCTCAATCAAAACTCATGAGAATTATACACAAAAGTCTCAATCATTCTCATCATGGTAATCGTTGGTGTGTATGTTCATAACACACTTCAATGTTCGATTGTCTCTCTCACCATAAGGAGGGCATTTGTGACTTGAATCATCGAGCCAAAGGCATCAAGAATTGATTCAACCATGTCATAAATGATGGTGAAGATCCGATCTAACTTAGTCACAAAAGGATTCACAATCTGCGAAGAGTGCAGTTTTCGTGCAGTATGACCTATACTCACTAAAACGGCCATAACTCTCTTGTCTGGACGGATATGAATGAACCGCTTGAACCATTGGAAAATAGATTCACATAGATTCCAATAATATAAAGTGCGCATTCCATTTCATCCGGAGTTGATATGGGGGCTCTGACGAAGTTAAGGGACAGTAGGATACAGTCTGCTATGTGGCAGCATGACCTGTACGCACTTACACTGCCATAACTCTTTCTTCGTGACAGTTATGAACGAGCTGTTTAAACCACTGGAAACTAGACTCACGTAGCTTTCCAATGATATACAATTCGGCATCTAGTTCATCTGGGGTCGTTCAGAAAACTCTGACGAAGTTACCATACAGTAGATTCAACTTACTGTTGTCGTAGATTTTGACATGATGAAGCTTTCAACTTTAAAGTGGCATCACAGGAGTTATCCTCGACCCAAAAGTAAAGCGTACATATGGCATTACAAGTCTTCAACATCCATGAAGGACGACATTTGGTAACAGCAACATCGGGGGATCCAAAATTAAGGGAGTAGGTAACCTTTGTCGAGGCTAACCTTCAACGTCCATGGAAAATATGCTGTTAAGTGAAGACTAAACCAAGAACATCGACACACCTTCATAAGGCTGTGCATGATCATGTCATAGTGTGAATACACTTATCAAACCAACGATTTCATCAATATCTCATTTAGTTTGGAGAAAATCAAAGAGCCCTGCATGACGTCAAATGTCAGAGGCATCCATTTGATGTTCCGTACACCATTTTGTACGTTTCTTTGTATGCATTCATTCTTTTGCTCAGGATTGTGTGAGTAGTCCCACCGTCTGTAAGGCACTCAATTTCTTCACATAACATACCTATCGAACAAGGTAGATACGTGAGAAAGAGACATAAACACCGAAGGCAACCTTGTGCATTGTAGAATTCCTGGCAGCATGATCTTTGCCCACTCAAACAGTCATAACTCCTTCGTTAGAACGGATATGAATGAACCGCAAAAACCGTTGGAAACTAGACAGACGTAGCTTTCCAGTGATATATGGTTTACGTTCTAATTTATCTGGAGCTGTTCATAAAGCTCTTAGGAAGTTGCTGTACAGAGAGTGGCAGATTCACTGTTTTTGTTTTTGGTTGCCCGTCTTTGCAGCTTGCACATATGCCAATGCACTAGGTACTCGGCAACATTCGGCAGCGCATTGCACCTACACATATGCCATTGCATTAAGCACTTGGCAATATTTGGTAGTGCATGAGGAGCCACACATATGCCGGTGTACTGAGCACTCGACAACATTCGGTGGTTGCACAACCGCTAGCGCCTATTGCGCACGGTATGGGGCAGTGGGGGGAGCTCGGCAGCTTATCTCAAGTGCACAGCATGAGGTGCATAGAGCTTCGACAGCTGCTGCACAGAGCTTGGCCCTGGTGCTCAGTGCTCGGCAGTCGGTGTCCTGTGCACATCCTCGAGTGTTCTATGCTATGTAGCTCACTTAGTGCTTGTCCGTGATGTAAGTGCACAACCATTGGTGATCAGTGCACGGTTCCTAGTGTTCAGTGCTAACATCTGGTGCTTAGTGCTCAACACCTAATGCACAGTGCACGATAGTTCATGTGTAGAGCACAAAGCAACAAACACATAACTAATTGACATCTGACACATAGATGGTGGCATTCCTCACACAATATGAAGCAATTGACACACATGGGCGGCAACTGACACATAATATTGGCAAAAACAATGAAGGGGCAGTAGGTAGCATACAGGGTTAGCAACATGCACTTTAGGCGACAACAGACGCGTGACTATCGGCAATTGGCAGCCAGGTGCACATGGGCTCGGCAGCGTGCACGGCAGCTCGGCAACTATGTCGGCAGCTTGTGTAGCGCTCAGTAGCTCTTAGGAAGCGCTCAATAGCTGCATGCCTTTAGCATAAAACAGTGTTGCTCAGCTTCTAATTTCCATTCGAGACTTAGAGCGGCATTCAAGGGTCAATATGTAAGTGAGCGGCAAATTTTCTCGCTCATGCATATAATATCAAACTATGGAGACTCGAGAGTAGTCATCTCGCTTTATAGGTTGGAGGTTAGCGTAGGAAGCAGTGGCTAAATTTCGAGCAAAATCTATGTCATGCTCGGTAGCTGGGTGCTCAGTTGTTGGAAACTAGCATTCGGCAGCTATGCAGCACCCGGTCCTCTATAGCTAGGCACTAGGCGCTCAACAACTGTCAGTTGGGCAGCCGGTGCTCTACAGCTTGGCGGTGGTGCTCTGCAGCTAGACGCTGGGCATCCTACACCCGTAGCTGATTCTCCTACCATGTTCTCAACGAGACTTCTACCCGGAGAAATGTGCTAACGTTGATCAAACACAACGCGGGTTCAATGAATGAGATAATTCTCTAATTCTGAACTCTCTTTAATAGCATAACAATAAACCGACGTTGGATACCTCACAACGTGGACCTAAAAACATCTTCGGTGCATGGTGCACGACAACTAGTGCTTGCCACTCGACAGCTAGTGCTCGACAGTGCTCAGCAGCTGCCCTAGGCAGCGTTCGGTAGCAATCAACAGTCAGTGTTCGATAGTGCATAGCAATTAGTGAGTAAGGCTTCGGCAGTTGGTAGCCATATGCACATAGTGCCTGGCAGCAGCGCACGTGTGCACATGCGGTGCCCGGTAGTAGCGCGTGGCAGCGCCTAGGCAGGTGCACGTACAGTGCCTGGCAGTAGTGCACAGGGGCAGGTGCACATACGGTGTCCGGAAGCAGCGCACTCATGCACAGTGGCAAGCCCTGGCAGCAGCGTGCACGTGCATAAAGGCAGGTGTACATACGGTGCCAGGCAGCAGCGTACGCGTGCACAGGGGTAAGCCCTGGCAGCAGCGTGCACGCGCACAGAGGCAGGCCCTTGCAACAGTGCTCAGCAGGTGCACACAGCAGCACAACAGTCAGTAGGTGCATGCGGCAGCACCGCGGTTAGTAGGTGCGGCCCCAGAGCACATCACTCGGTAGTTGTGCATGCGCCAGAGCACAGCGTTCGGCAGCTGTGCACGCGCCAGAGCATAGTGCTCGGCAGCAGCGCACAACGAGCAGCATGTGGGCTAGTGGTGCCGGTAGCTAAATGCACATGCTTTAGGATTTTCATAATAACCTGCAAAGTCAAACGTCCCAAGTATAGAATGGGGATGGAGAAGAGAGGAACGAATTTTATCCTCCCCGAGGTTATTGAACTTTGAAAAATACTCGAAAGTAAAGCTTACTTGCTAGCCTGCCATATAGACTGCATATATATAAGCTGCTCCATGCTTCCATGCTCAAGTCCATACGTGTTCGGCGATCGTTCGCGCAATTCTATCGGGAATTGTCGCCTGTGAAGGCCATGAAACACATGAAAATCATATAGTTAGTTAATATTGCCATAAAACAGTAGAAAATCATCGAAAAGCATCAACCATATGAAAGATTCAAAGAGAAATTAAGAATACAACCTGTTTTTCTCAAGGAAAAGTGATTCCTATACGCGTTGCAGCCATTGGGAGGACCGGTTCACCCAATTTTACTCCGGTTCTGGGGATGCTCTTTTGACTGAAGGATCCAAACATCCTTGTGCATAACCTCTCTAAATTCCACTGAAATCGGAGTTCAGAAAGTACCCAAACCGGTTACTTGAACATTTCGGCCGGTCTGAGGATTCCGGCGGCCGGTTCGGTGCCTTTTCGACCAGTTCTTGGGGTGAGGCCGGCGGCATTGGAAGCGTATGAGCAATATCTTCAACTTCTCTGTTGGTAACGAAAGCCAATTCGGAAATTATTTTGTCGATATTGGCGTTTGAAACCTGAGGCAGATATTAGGGTTTCTTGGTGCGCAGGTGCACAAGGGGTGCGCGGCGGTGCCCTGAGGGGTGCGCAGTGGTGCCCAGGTGGTGCGCGCAACGGTGCACGGCGGTGCCCGGGGGTGCGCAGTGGTGCCCAGGAGGTGCGCATCGGTGTCCAAAAGGTGGGCAGCAGTGCCGAGGAGGTGCGCAGGCGGTGGGCAGCGGTGCACAGTGGTGCCCAGGAGGTGCGGCGGTGCCCAGGGGGGTGCGCAGGGGTGTGCAGTGGTGCCCAGGAGGTGTGCAGCGGTGCCCAGAAGGTGTGCAACAGTGCCCAGGAGGTGCGCAGGAGTGTGCTGCGCACCCAGGATGTGGGCAGCGGTGCACAGTGGTGCCCAAGAGGTGCGCAGCAGTGGTGAGCGGCCGTGCACGGTGGTGCCCAGCAGTGCGCGCACAGTGCACAGGCGTGCGCACGACATAAATTTCTCTCCTTTTTTTTCGGTGGAATGCTTGCTCTTTTTGGAGTTTAAAGCTAAGTGCATGATAACGTGTTGTAGTATCATATTGAAAGAATAAATTCTCCTTTATTATTGATAGAATGAAGCCTCTTTATATAGGGAAATACATGGGCCTCTTGGGCTATTGTATGAGCCAATAAGCCTATTACATGGATATGTGTAAAACCCTATTACAACATGGTTTACTACATAAAGCCCGTATACAAGGCATGGACCAAGACACACATATATATCAAATATCCTAGAATACTAGGGATCATATTAGAAAGTTTCTAATGACGTATCTAGGTTCAATGATTGTCCAGTTGTGCTAGCCTGCCAGGTACATCAAAGCACAAAACCCCTTGTGTTGTATTAGCTTGTGCAGTTACTCTTTAGGAAGACATTATGTATCTTAGCTAAATCGGGGGTAGGTCCAACCGATAAGCAAGTGAGCCAACCCTCTCAATAATTTCATAAGGGCCTATGTACCTTGGGCTAAGCTTCCCCCGCTTGCCAAAACGTACTACTCATTTCCAAGGGGATAGTTTCAAAAATACCCAATCACCCACTTGAAACTCAAGATCCATCATTCGATTATCTGCATAGCTCTTTTGCCTAATCTGAGCTGTCTTTAGCTTGTCCCTAACAACCTTGATCTTCTCATTTGTTTCATGAATCAAGTCAGGACTACACAACTCTCTTTCACCAATTTCATTCCAACACAAGTGTACGACACTGCCGTCTATAAAGTGCCACAAAATGAGACAGCAATGGTAGAATGATAGCTATTATTGTAAGCAAACTCCATTAATGCTAAGTTCTTGTCCCAGCTTCTTGAAAACTGCATAGCACACGACCTCAACATATCCTCTAAGGTCTGGATAGTCCTTTCGGACTGCCTGACGGTCTGAGGATGAAAGGTTGTGCTGAATTGCAATCTGGTGTCTAAAGCTGCTTGTAAAGCTCTCAAAAACCTAGAGGCAAATCTAGGATCCCGATCTAACACTATAGTCTCCGACACCCCATGTTGTAAAGCTCTTAAAAACCTAGAGGCAAATCTAGGATCCCGATCTAACACTAGTCTCCGACACCCATGAAGTCTCGCAATCTCATTAACATACAATTCTGCCAATCTATCCAAAGCATACTTCTTGTTCACCGGCAGAAAGTGCGCTGATTTGGTTAGTCGATCAACGATCACCCAAATACCATCATATCCATCTCGGGTACGTGGTAAACTAAAGACAAAATCCATGGCAATGTCATCCCACTTCCACACAGGGATAGGCAAAGGCTGAAGCAAGCTAGCAAGCTTCTGTCTCAATCTTTACTTGTTGACAAATCAAGCATCTACTCACAAAAACCGCAATTTCTCTCTTCATATTCAGCCACCAATAATGGTTCTTTAAAGTCTTGTACATTTTAGTGCTACCAGGATGTGTTGCATATGCTGAACTATAAGCTTCCTCCATAATTTCCAACTTAAGTTCCTCATTCCTTTTTGGAACACAAAGTCTGTTCTTGAACATCAATGTTCCATCTTTTCTAACCGAGAAGTCAACTGTTGTCTCATCAAGTGCCTGCTCAATCAACCGCACTATGGACTTATATTGTGCCTTTCGCACTTTATCAATTAAAACTGGCCTCACTTGAAAATTAGCCACCAAAGCTTCAACTTCATTTTCCCAAAGTTCAACACCAGTAGCCCGCAACTCGTAGAGAAGCGAAACCCGAACTGCTCTCAAATGAGCCAAAGAGACGGAAGGGTCGCGGCTAAGTGCATCGGCCACTAAATTGGCCCTTCCTAGATGATACTCAATAGAAATATCATAATCTGTCAGTAGCTCTGTCCATCTTCTCTGCCTCAGATTTAAATCTCTCTGAGTAAACACATAACGGAGGCTCTTGTGATCAGTGAAAATTTGACACTTAGCTCCGTAAAGATAGTGTCTCCAGAACTTTAGCGCGAAAACTATCGCTGCAAGCTCTAGATCATGAGTGGGATAATTTCCTTCGTGTGACTTCAATTGCCTAGAGGCATAGGCAATAACTCTCCCATGTTGCATCAGCACACCTCCCAAACCTTGTCTAGAAACATCACTATAAACCACAAACTCACCACTATCGTCAGGTAACGCCAAAACTGGAGCACTAACCAAACGGTTCTTTAATTTTTGAAAACTCTGCTCGCAGTTGTCACACCATTCAAACTTCACACATTTCCTCGTCAATCTAGTTAGAGGAGTCGCAATCTTGGAAAAACCTTCCACAAAACGACGGTAGTACCCAGCTAGACCCAAGAGACTCCGTATCTCCTTTACACTAGTGGGTCTCCTCCAACTCACAACTGCCTCTATCTTTTGGGGGTCCACATTAACACCTTCAGCCGACACAATGTGGCCTAAGAACCCCACTTTATCTAGCCAAAACTCACACTTGCTGAGCTTTGCATACAACTGAGTCTCTTTCAAAGTCCGTAAGACCAACCTCAAATGTTTTGCATGTTCCTTTGCATTCTTGGAATAAACCAGAATGTCATCTATGAACACGATCACAAATCGGTCAAGATATGGGCCAAACACCCTATTCATGAGGTCCATAAAAGCTGCAGGTGCATTTGTAAGCCCAAAGGCCATCACCACAAACTCATAATGGCCATAACGTGACCGAAAAGAAGTCTTGGCTATGTCATTATCTCGAATCCGCAACTGATGATATCCCGACCTCAAGTCAATCTTCGAAAAGACTGTCGCCCCTCTCAATTGATCAAACAAGTCATCAATACGGGGCAAGGGATACTTGTTCTTCACAGTAACTTGATTTAGCTTCCTGTAATCCACACAAAGTCTCAACGTACCATCCTTCTTCTTAACAAACAACATCGGGGCACCCCAAGGAGATGAACTTGGTCGAATAAATCCCTTATCCAACAACTCCTGCAATTGAGTTCTCAGCTCTTTCAATTCGGCAGAGGCCATTCTGTATGGTGCTTGAGAAATAGGTGCGGTTCCAGGAAGTAAATCGATCGTAAAATCGATCTCTCTTTCGGGTGGCAACCCAGGCAATTCCTTTGGGAAAACTTTCGGAAACTCCTTGACTATAGGAATATTATCCAAACCTACTTCTCAAATACTAGTATCCACCTCATGCGCTAGGTAGGCTTGACAGCCTTTGTATAACAATTTCTTAGCGGCCACAACTGAAATTAGATACTTTGGAAGAACCTCCCTTTCTCCCTGAAACGTAACCTCCGGCATTCCAGGACTTCGAAACACTACTTCCTTCTAGAAACAATCCACTATAGCCCTATGTGCTCCCAAAAAGTTCATACCCAAGATTACATCAAACTCTATCATATCTAAAGGAATTAAGTCAACTTCGAACACAAGTCCATCCATTAACACCTCACAACCACTACACACCCAGTTTATCTCCATTGCATCCCCAGATGGCAAGGATACACGCCACTCGCCTGGGAGTGGTGAGGATGGCACATTGGCATGGAGTGAAAATCTACTTGACATAAAAGAATGAGTAGCTCCCGGATCAAACAATGTAAAGGCAGGCTGACCAAAAATTAATAACGTACCAATGATGACCTCTAGAGAAGTACGACCCTCCTGTTGAATCATGGCATGCACTCTAGCATGAGTAGTGGTGGGACGTCCTCTGTTTCTTCTGTTCTGCTGAACGTTGCCTCTATCTGGACCCAACATGCGAATACCGCCACCAGAAGCACCCGCTGGAAACTGGCCCATGGTCTGAGTAGGGGTATACGTGGATCTCTAAGTCAGGAAAGGGCACTCTCTCTTAAAGTGGTCCTGCTGACCACAATGATAACATCCTCCTGACTGATGCTGACTCTGCCCTATCTGAAATGACTGACCACCTGAGGCCTCACTTTGGCTACTAGATCCTCCACTGAACTGTCCAGATGAGAGTCTACCAAACTGGTTCCTAGGAAGTCTCCTACCAAACCTCTTGAACTTTCCTCGAACTCCGGAGCCAGAACTCGAGTGGCTACTATAACCACTGCCAACAGATGATCCAGAACCAGAAGTAGATGTCCCCCTCCTAGGAGAAACTCGACTAGGACCACCAAAAATCAGTAGGGAGCCAACTGCTAACTCATGTGCCTCAATATGCATAGCAAACATCATGACCTACTGGAATGCCTAGTAAGGCACGGCTGTCATCTGACCCGCATACATACCACCAAGTCCCTTTACAAAGTAAAAAATCTTCTCCTCATCTGTCTTAACCAAGTCAGGCACATAGAATGTCAACTCCCTGAAGCGCTGCTAAAGGCTGTCACAGTCATACTGTCATCTTTCTTCAAATTCAGGAACTCCAACCTCATTCGGTTGATGTGGGCTAGGCTGATGTAACGCTCCTTGAAATGAGCTGTGAACTGACCCCAGGTCATACCCTGAACTCCATCGCTCAAGACTCTTCCCAAGTCTATCCACCAATGCCAAGCTTCATTTTCTAGGAACTGAACAGCTATGGTCACTTTCTTGCTCTCAGGACACTCTGCCTGCACAAACATTTTCTCCATACTCTCCAGCCAGCTAAGAGCATCTAGCGGCTCATTGGCATGGGAGAAAACCCGGGCTCCATTCCTGCGAGCCTTCTCATAAGTGATATCTGAAGCAAAAGTAGTGAGTCGCCTGAAGAACTGTTCCAATGGACCATCAGCTGGTGTTTCCTCATCCCCTACCAATGGAGGATTGGAAGGATTGGGAGGATTTTCCCTACAGACTCGACTACGACAACGATGCATAGTTACCTGAGGAAGAAAACATTTAGCACCATGCATGACATCAGCACTAGATTAACTACTACAAATACTCAAGGAATACCTAGTATCTCATGAATAAAATGCTAATGCTCCGCCGCAATCGAACCATCACTCTATAGATACTAAATACTCTTAAGCACAGATAGTAGTATGAAAGAATCGGATAACCTAATGCTCGGATACCAACTGTCAGGACCCACCAATTTAACCTAAAGTAAGTCCTGCGGGGACCACCTCCCAAAGAAGATTCTGCCGAAATTTCGACACAGTCTCCCTTGAAAAGTGGACAACCCTTAACCTGCAATAAACCCAAATGATCACTTCTATAAACCAACAACCATCCAAAACTCCTGGAGCCATCCTGCTCCCATAACCAACATCATCCACAAGATACACATCTAATTAGTTTATAACAAATGTTATCACAACAATGTTACACCAACTCCAAATTTAAAACCTACAATGGGTTATAGATCCCTAGGAGTTCACCGACAAATATATTACAACCCGATGCGTATCAAAGCGACTAGGTAAAGAAGAAGCAGGGAAAAATTACAAGTAGGTTAACCCGGAACCTACTGTTGGTTTCAAAAATGGCGGTAACTATGCCTGGCCTCCACGAAGACTAACCGGATCGGGCACTGCAATCTGGGCAATTAAAACGAAGGGCCCAGGGGAGAAATATTGAAAAATATTAGCGTGAGTGGACAAAAATCAAATATAAAGACTATTTTCTTTAACGTCCTCCCTTGGAGTTTTCCAAGAAATACCTTATGCACGCAATTCATAGAAAATGAATAGATAAATCATAAAGCAAATCTCTTGGCTCAAATTCATAATTTAAATGTGGAGTATTAACCTCAACCACGAGAAAACAACCGATCAGCTCTACCACGAGAGGGTCTATTGACCAGCTCAATCGGAGAGGGTCCCAAGACCCGTTCTAATCGGGAGGGTCCAACCGACCAGCTACCACCGAATAAGGTCCTGACCTGCTCTATCCGGGAGGGTCCTACTGACCAGCTACCACCGAAAAGGGTCAGACCAGCTACTATCCAGAGAGGGTATCATCTCCATCTGGAAAGGGTCTATGCTAGCATGCAATACATATAACCATATCCTTGAAAATCCTTTAAAAACCTCGTGGTAAAATAAATCGAAAACCAAGTCAAAACTCCCATGATTTTACCCTAAAGATATTAGATTTAAAACATTTCCAGGAACCTGAAACCGGTTCTCTAACTTTACTTTAAAATCGTTAAATCCAAGAGCCAAGTTTCCCCTTTTAAAAATAATCCCCCTCTAAAACCCAAAATGGTGATAACAATTAAAAACCATATTCCGGGAAAATCCTTCAAAATCACGGGAAAGGTAGGAACCTCTTCCTCAGTTCACATCTTTAAAAAGTATTAAATTCCCATTTTTTCAAAATCATCATAAAACTTAAAATGGAGGAAATTGAAAAATAAAGGATAAAATAAATAAAATCTATTTCATGCATTAAATTTAAAAATAAAAGTCCACTCACAAGATGTCGCTAAGTCTGCCGGCTACCTGAAGGCTGCTCAGCTCGAGCTTCCCCACGTCCTGTTCAAAATACACAATTAGGTCTTTATCCCATAATTAAAGTAAGGGCAACAACAATAAATCTCTACCATTAACGTTCATCCTTAACCACCTCTAGAAAAACATGGGGAGTCGGCCTCAAATACCCCATTAGCGTAAAAACTCTTAATTACACCCTCACGCCTAGCCGATACTTCCTAAATGACCGGTTGTCATTTAATTATTCTATTAATAAATCCAAATCTTCAAAACTACTAAACGTATCAAATAAATCTCCAAAAATTAGAAACTGCCCTTCAATGGTCTTCTCTTAATTTTTACAATTTAATAGGCAAGAAAAACTGCCCACAAGGTGGCGGCCGCCGGCAGTGGATTCCGGCCGAACTCCGGTCACCTCCAATCGACACCAAAATTTCACAGTTTGTTCCTCTCGTCAATACGAACAACTTCCTAGTTCAACTCGAAGGCCAAATCGGCCTCTAACTAGGTCAATCGACAAAAAATTCTAAAAACCCGAAAATTTCCACTTCAAAACTTCAATCCTTCAATTCTCCCTCCACACTCCAAACCAAGCTACCAAATTCTAGGGGATTATAGTACTCCTAAAACTCATCCTATCCATATAAAAAACTCAACAATTGGTGATCTAGGGAGGGAGAAATTCGATCAAGAACAACCACTGTACACTCGAAGAAAAAATCGGAGACGGCGACGCTGTGGTGGGCGCAATGTCCGGCAGAGTTTTCTGTCGTGGGAGAGGAGAGAGAGGGTCCGGTAAGTTTTTGATTTTTCACTTTCTACCTACAGTAACTTTCTCCTTTTTATAGGGTTTTTTGAAATAGTAACTTCCCGTTTTTAGACCGTAACTTTCACATACGAACTCCGATTAAGACACATAGCATGTCTACGGATTCGTACGAAATTCCCAACTTAACGAAAAGTCAACTTTGTGACCTCTCACAGTAAAACGGTTACTACGAAATGGTTAAAGATTAAGATAACTTGGGAAGTAACCGACCGTAAATTGATTCTAGAACCGAGATGTGACAACAACAGTGCACGGCAAACCAAAAGAAACAGACCAAAGAAAAAAAGACATAAGAACACATATTTACACTACCAGAATCAGTAGTTTGGCCGACGAAAATTTTTCGTCAATCTGTTAACCAAATTCGTCGGCTAAGCTCTTAGCCGAAGAGTCTTCGTCAGCTAAGATGTCGTCGGCAAATACTCGTCGGCTATGACTTTAGCCGACGAAAGTAGAAGTAGTCGTCAGCTATAGTCTCACACTTTAGCCAACGAATATTTTTATATTTTTCGTCGGCTAAAGTTTAAGACTAAAGCCGATGGAACCATATTTCGTCGACCATAGTCTGAGACTTTGGCCGACGAAAAGTTTAATATATTCGCCGGCTACAGTATTAATAATAAGATTAACAAAAAATTATAGATGACGATATATAATTACTTTCGTCAGCTAACTACAACTATAGCCAACGAAATTTACTATAATTCATTGGCTAAACGTTGAAAAAAAATAATATAGCCGACGAATTTTACTATAATTCATCAACTAAATACTATTATAGCTGACGAAATAGGCCATATTTCGTCGGCTAAACCTTGAAAAAAAATACTATAACCGACGAATTATGGCAAATTTCGTCGGCTAGAAGTCCATTCCAGCAAAAAAAACCCAAAATTTCTAAATTATCATTCTAAGCAACCTGCAAATTACACGAAAACAATTTCATATAACCAACAACACCATCAATGGTGACAACACGTTTTTCATTAAAATATTTTTAAATTATTTATTAACACATAAAACTATATAATTATTTAACTATACAAAATCTATATCGTCTAAATTTATATCCGAGTCAGTAGGAGGTTACTGCTGCTGAGGTTGCGGCGGCTGAGATAGAGATATATTCGTAGGCATGGGCAGAGCCAGAAGTCCCTGAAGCTGGGCAGCTGAAAACTCTTGCAATTATTGTAACATATGCTGCTGCTGTGTCTGCTGGTGGTATATACCGCGACATTATACTCTTGTAAGGCGGCAGAATAAGCTGTCTGGGCGGCTTGCTGTTCCCGTAGCATCTGAACTTCCGCCTCTAGCTAAGTCGTCCTACTGCTGGTCGAGGTTGCCTTTTTGAAATCCTAGAGTGGTCTTCAGGACCCTCTCGCCCTTTTTTCCTAGACACCGGCAGTAGACGTTATTTCTACACCGTGGGAACTGTGCCCATAATCCTCGCCCCAACCTTCTGATCCGAAGTGTCGATCTGGGCTATGGCTTCGAACATCTCTTCCTCCTGCGTGTCAGGCCATGTTTCCCTCACCATAGCAATCATCACCTCGTCACTAACCTGCCTCATCTTCGCCTAATTATATAGAAAAAAATAATAAATTATCATTTTTATGTATATATAAGTAAAAAATTGAAAACGTAAGATGACTTACAATTTTCTCCTCGGCGTCAAGATATGTCTTCTCGTACGTATAGATGTACCAGTTGACATCGGGATGTTCCTGGCCGCCTCGTCCATCAACGATGCGAACGGTCTAGAATTGACATGATGGTTTCTTGTGTTGCGTTGCCGGTTCTGAGCGTTCGCCCGGGAAACGGCTTTCAAAGGAAAAAAATAAAATATTAGTAAAATATTAAAAAACGGACGTACTTAATAACAATTTAACCAATTAATTTTTTTAATTACCTGTTTATGAGGGTTGTTGAATTCTAATATCAGAAGCCAACGCCACCTGTACTCCATGAACTGGAACTCAACAGGTGTGTCAAGACCCACCATGGATTAACCCTTTTAACCCGAAGTAAATCTTACTGGAACCACCTCCTAAAGAAGATTTTGCCGAAATTTCGACTTAGTCTCCTTTGAAAAGTGGACAACCCTTAACCTACAATAACCCAAAGAGAACACTTCTAAAGATCCATCAACCACTCACTACTTCTAGAGCCATCCTGCTCCCATATCCAACATCCTCCATAAAGATACACACCGAGATAATTCATAAGAATCACACAAAGTGCTTAACACAATAATACAACAACAATCCCAAGTTTAAATCCTACAATGAGTTCTAGATCCTTAGGAGTTCACCGAATGATTAAACACAACCGAAAGTGTATCAGAGCAACTAATAACGACAGATGAAGGGAAAAATATAAAGTAGGTTAACTTGGAACCTACGGATGGGTTGAGAAATGACAGTAACTATGTCTGGCCTCCACAAATACTAGTCGGATCGAGCACTGCAATCTGGACATTTAAAACAAAAGGCCCAAGGGAAAACATTTAAAACATTAACGTGAGTGGACAAAAATCAAATATGTAAAGACATTTCTTTTAATGCTCATCCTTTGATTTACCGAAAATCTTTAAGCACGCAAGCATTAGAAAACGATTAAATAAAATACATAACAATTCCCTTGGCTCAAATTCATAATTAAAAAGTGGGATATTAATTTCACCATGACCACGAGAAAAAAAATTACCAGCTCTAATCCACGAGAGGGTCTATTGACCAGCTTTATCGGGAGAGGGTCCCTTGACCTACTCTATTTGGGAGGGTCATTCTGACCAGCTACCATCGAAGAGGGTCCTGACTGGCTCTATCCGCGATGGTCCTTCTGACTAGCTACCACCGAAGAAGGTCTGACCAGCTAAAATCTGGAAATGTACCATCTCTATCCGGAGAAGGTCCATGCGAGCTAGCAATACATATATATATACTTAAAAATCGTCATGGTAAATTAAATCAAAATCCAAGTCCAAACACCCATGACTTTCCCCAAATACATTGGATTTAAAACTTCCCTAGACATCTGAAACCGGTTCCCTGACTTTAATTTAAATCATTCAAATCCAAGAGCCAAATTTCTCCATTTAAAATATCATTCCCCCTCCATAACCCAAAATTGTGAAAACGATTTAAAATCATATTCAGGGGAAATTATTTAAAACCCACGGGAAAGGTATGAACCTCTTTCACGGCTCACTTATCTTTGAAAAATAATAAATCCTCAATTTTCCCATAATCACCAAAACCTCAACATGGAGGAAATTTTCATAAATAAAAGAGAAACTCAATAAAAACTCATTGCATGCATCATATTTAAAAATAAAAGTCCACTCACAAAGAAATGGCTAAGTCTGCCGGCTATCTGAAGACTACTCTGCTTGAGCTCCCTCACATCTTGTTCAAAAATATACAATTAAAGTCTCAACTCCACAATTAAAGTAAAGGCCATCAAAATTAAATATCTTCCTTAACGTTTACCCTTAACCACCTCTAGGAAAAAACATGAGTTGGTGTAAAAACCCTTAACAATACTCTCATGCCTAGCCGGTAATTTGCAATGGCCGGTTACCATTTATTAACTCTAATTCTTCGAAAAAAAACAAAACGTAACCAATAAATCTCCAAAAAATATAAAATGTCATTCAATGGCCTTCTCTTAATTTTCACAATTTAATGGGCAAGAAAAACTACCCAAAAGGTGGTAGCTCCGCCGCCGGCAGGAAAATCTGGCCAAGCTTCGGCCACCACCAATCGACACCAAATTTTCACAGTTTGTTCCTCTCATCATTCCGAACAACTTTCTAGTTCAACTCCAAAACCAATTCCTAGCCTAACTATGTCAATCGAACAAAAATGTAAAAACCCAAAATTTTTAAACTTCAAATCTTTGATTCTCCCTCCACACAAAATCAAACCACCAAACTTTAGGGGTGAGTAGTACTCCTAAAACTCATCCTATCCATGTATAGAACTCCCTAATTGGTGGCCTGAGGAGAGAGAATTCTGATCTAGAACTCTTACTGTACACCCGGCACTCAACTTGAAATTTCTCTCAAACCAAGGCGAGATAGGTCGAAAAACTTACCTAGAAATGAAGTAGACTCGGAGGCGATCCTTTTAGGACCAGTGCGGCGGCTTGAGGTGGAGCGACGGTGGCACGGTGGTAGTTGGAAGCGGCGGCAGACGCTGGCCTCGGGAAAGAGGAGCGAGAAAGAGTTTGGTAGATTTCTGGTAAGTTTCCCTTTTATAGACTTTCTCAAAACAGTAACTTTCTGTTTTTAGACCATAACTTCCTCATACAAACTCCGATTAAGATGTATAGCATGTCTACAGATTCATATTAACGTCATCTACAACTTTCATGAATGAAGTTTCTCAAAATAACAATCCTAGGAAAAAATCAACTTTACGACCTATGGTAAAACGGTTACTTCAAAAAGTAACTGACCGTAATTATGTTTTAGGACTGGGATGTGACAATTCCCCCCTATATAAAAATTTCATCCTCGAAATTACATACCTGTCAAGCAAAGAGATGGGGGTACTGCTGTCGCATCAGCGTCTCGGGCTCCCAAGTAGCTTCTTCCACCTCGTGACTCCTCCACAACACTTTAACTAGAGGGATAGTCTTGTTCCTAAACACCTGCTCCTTCCAATCAAGGATCTTCATCGGAAACTCCTCATAAGTCAAATCCTTTTTCAAACTAACCGGTTGCTCCTGCAACACATGAGATGAAACGGCAATATACTTGCGAAGTATGGACACATAGAAGACATTATGTATCTTCACTAAATCGGAGGGTAGATCCAACCGATAAGCATGTGAGCCAACCCTCTCAATAATCTCATAAGGTCCTATGTACCTCGGGCTAAGCTTCTTCCGCTTGCTAAAACGTACTACACCCTTCCAAGGGGACAGTTTCAAGAATACCCAATTACCTACTTGAAACTCAAGATCCCTTCTTCGATATCTGCATCTCTTTTGCCTACTCTGAGCTGTCTTGAGCTTGTCCCTAACAGCTTTGATCTTCTCATTTGTTTCGTGAATAATGTCAGGACCACACAACTCTCTTTCACCCACTTCATTCCAACACGAAGGTTTACGGTACTGCGGTCCATAAAGTGCCTCAAAATGAGACATACCAATGGTAGAATGATAGCTATTGTTGTAAGCAAACTCCATCAATGCCAAATTCTTGTCCTAATTTCATGCAAACTGCATAGTACGACCTTATTATATCCTCCAAGGTCTGGATAGTCCTTTCAGACTGCCCATCAGTTTGAGGATGAAAGGCTGTGCTGAATCGTAATCTGGTGTCCAAAGCTGCCTGTAAAGCTCTTCAAAACCTGGAGGAAAATCTAGGATCCCAATCTAACACTATAGTCTCAGACACCCCATGAAGTGTCACAATCTCATTAACATACAATTCTGCCAATCTATCAAATGCATACTTGTTCATCGGCAGAAAATGTGCAGATTTGGTTAGTTGATCAACGATCACCAAATAACATCATGCCCATCACGAGTATGTGTTCAACTAAAGACAAAATTCATGGCAATGTCATCCCACTTCCACACATGAATAGGCAAAGGCTGAAACAGGCTAGTAGGCTTCTACCTCTCAATCTTCACTTGTTGACAAATCAAACATCTACTCACAAAAGATGCAATTTCTCCCTTAATGTTCGGCCACCCATAATGGTTCTTTAGTCCTGTACATTTTAGCACTACCAGGATGTGTTGCATACGCCGAACTATGGGCTTCACTCCATAATTTCCGGCTTAAGTTCCTTATTTCTTTTTGGAACACAAAATCTATTCTTGAACATCAGTGTTCCATCTTTTCTAACTAAGAAATCAACCATTGTCCCATCAAGTGTCTGCTTAATCAACCGCACTATGGATTGATCGTTATATTGTGGCTCCCGCACTTTATCAATTAAAACTGGCCTCACTTGAAAACTAGCCACCAAAGTTTCAACTTCATCCTCCCATAAATCAATACCAGTAGCCCGTAACTCATAGAGAAGTGGAACCAGAACCTCTCTCAAATGAGCCAAAGAGACGGAAGGGTTGTGACTAAGTGCACCGGCCACTACATTGTCCCTTCCTAGATGAGACTCAATATTTGCAAGTAGCTCCATCCACATTCTCTGCCTCAAATTTAAATCTCTCTGAGTAAACACATAACAGAGGATCATGCGATCATTGAAAATTTGACACTTAGCTCTGTAAAGATAGTGTCTCCACAACTTAAGTGCGAAAACTATCGCTGCAAGCCCTAGATCATAGGTGGGATCATTACTTTCATTTGGCTTCAATTGCCTAGAGGCATAGGTAATAACTCTCTCATGCTGCATTAATACACCACCAAACCCTTGCCTAGAAGCATCACTATAGACCACAAACTCTCCACTATCGTCTGGTAGTGCCAAAACTGGAGCACTAACCAAACGACTCTTTAGTTCTTGAAAACTCTGCTTACAGTTTTCACACCATTCAAACTTCACACCTTTCCTCGTCAATCTAGTAAGAGGAGCCACAATCTTGAAAAAACCTTCCACAAAACGACGGTAGTACCCAGCTAGACCTAAGAAACTCTGAATCTCCTTTACACTAATGAGTCTCCTCCAACTCATCATCACCTCTATCTTTTAGGGATCCATACTAACACCTTCGAACAACACAATGTGGCCTAAGAATCCCACTTTATCTATTCAAAACTCACACTTACTGAGCTTCGCGTAAAATTGAGCCTTTCTCAAGATCCGCAAAACCAACCTCAAATGTTTTGCATGCTCCTTCGCAATCTTGGAATAAACCAGAATGTCATCTATGAATACGATCACAAACCGGTCAAGATATGGACAAATACCCTATTCATGAGATCCATGAAAGTTGCGGGTGCATTCGTAAGTCCAAAGGTCATCACCATAAACTCATAATGGTCATCACATGTCCGAAAAGCAGTCTTGTCTATATCATTATCCTAAATTAGCAACTGATGATATCCCGACCACAAGTCCATCTTTGAAAAGACGGTTGCCCCTCTCAATTGATCAAACAAGTCATCAATACGGGGCAAGAGATACTTGTTCTTCACAGTAACTTGATTTAACCTTCTTTAATCCACACAAAGTCTCAACGTACCATCATTGTTCTTAACAAACAACACCAGAGCACCCCAAGAAGATGTGCTAGGTCGAATAAATCCCTTGTCTAACAACTCTTGCAATTGAGTTCTCAACTCATTCAATTTGGCAGGGGTCATTCTATACGGTGCTTGAGAAATAGGTGTGGTTCCAGGGAGAAATCGATTGTAAAATCAATCTCTTTCGGGTGGCAAACTAGGCAATTCCTCTAGGAAAACTTCTAGGAACTCCTTAACTATAGGAATATCATCCAAACCTACTTCTCCATCCACCACATGCGCTAGGTAGGCTTGACAACCTTTGTTCAAAAATTTCCTAGTGGCCACAGCTAAAATTAGATACTTTAGGAGAACATCTCTTTTAATCTGAAATGTAACCTCCAACATTCCAGGACTTCGAAATACCACCTCTTTCTGGAAGCAATCAACCATGGCCTTATGTGCTCCTAAAAAGTCCATACCCAAGATTACATCAAACTCTATCATATATAAAGGAATTAAATCAACTTCAAACCCATGGTCATCCATTAACACCTCACAACCATTGCACACCCAGTTTATCTCTATCGCTGTAGTGACCCCGATTTTCGTATCAATTTCCTTATAATATTTCCGAATTTACTAGGAGATTTGGTTGTGAGATTCTTTATGTAATTGAGAAGTCGAGGCTTAAACTTAAAAGTGGCACGTTTTAAATGACCAAAAGTTGACTTTCTCATCCTTAACTTAATTTCGAAAACTTCCTGCACAAAAGTTGTAGTGCTCGATGATACGAGTCTGCGAAAATGTGGCACATGTGAATCGGATATTGTGTGAAGTTATGGTCATTAGAAGTTTGGGGGTTCAAGTGTAAGTAGGAAAAAAAGTTAGGGTTTCTATTTTTAGAAACCTTGGTTTTTAATTTTCTTCCCTATCTTCTCTCTCGCGCGCGCCTTCAGTATCAAAGTTTTATGTTTGACCCAACCCAAACCCGACGACCTGACCCAGCTTTTACGGCCAACTCCGATCGACTAAGACAGCGGGGCCGGTTAGGTTAGCTTCATCTCGGCTGCGCGGTTGTCCCTGTGGTGGTGGATGAGCTTGATTCGTCCCTGTTTGAGAGAATCGAAGCTCACAAAGAGGCGATTCGGGTCCGACTTTGACCCGACTCGTTCTTCGGCGTGCGACGACAACAAGGCCTGAAACTGGTCCGAGAAAGAAGGTCTCAATGTTCTGGTTCGATTCATGGTGGCCTTGAAGCTCGATTCAAGGTCAGTTGTTGCTGAGTTGGAGCTCCGCCTTACGGCGACTGTTTTAGACAGTTTCCCGCCGAGTTGTTCGTTGCTCCAGGTATGAAAGTTGTTTCTTTTGCTGTGATGTAGATTTTTGGTGTTGGAAGTTAGTTCAAATTCGATGTTTTGGGGGGGCGTGTGGCCCACTCGCCACTATTTGTGACGGCCGGTGACAGCTCGTCTGGCTATGGTTGTGGCTCCGGATGACTTGGTTAGGTAGCCCATGTCGTTGTGATTGTGTCAAAGTATGCTAAGGCTAGTTGAGATGTATGTTGTTGCTTTGGTGATATTGTTGGTGGCTTAAACTTAAAAGTTAAGCACACAATAATTCATGATAATTATTCAGCACACTACATTAATGAGTTCTGGTGTTTTGCAAGAAGATAACGAAAATGACAACCAGAAATATTTCAGCTTGTATTGGTTACACTCAAGAACAGGAAAACAAAGATTACAGTTTAATAAATATAGCTGCTATACAAGGCAATGGAAAAACTGTTTTGGTCATAAAATCTATACAGAAAAACATGGTTCTAAAAGGCCCCGCCTAGCACCGCCTAGTCCATGCCTAGGCTCTAGGCTGCAACAAGCCGCCTCGATTTTCTTCAAGGCTTTTGTGTCAGGCTGTGGGCAATTAAGCGGCCGCCTAGCCCACTTAATCGCCGCCTAGCCCGCCTAGACGCCGCCTAGGGTTCATAGCTCTCCGGCTAATTTTATTTACATTTGGTGGTAGGGCTGTTACATTGTGGGGAGCATGAGAGTATAAGAGTAAATGATGTTTTTAAAATTAGAAGTCTATGTGTTTATTATTGTTGTTGCTCACTTGTACATGAAGTTATGCTAAATTTTGGCTATAATCTATTTTATAAATATATCTAACAAGATTTATGTTGAATAATTTATCCATATTTGACTGTTTTTCGAATATTGTATTACATAAAATATATATTTTAATCAATAAATATAAAAAAGTAAATCGTTTAATCTCCGCCTAGGCTGTCCAGGCGCTAGGCTATGGGTCGCCGCCCGCCTAGCGCCTAGTGCCTTTTAGACCATTGCAGAAAAATAAGAGATACGTACCTCATTAAATTGATGTTTGAGATCATCCAACTGCCCTTTCAGTAGTGATTCTTTCTCAGCATTACGAGCTTGACATTCCATTCGCTCAAGCTGAGAACTAGAGAATAGCAAATTTTAGTACAGTGGATTATTGAATAAATACAACCATACCTAACTCAGAATTATCAGAACTCACATCAGCAGTTATTCTAGCAGCAGAAAGCTTGGATTATTTTTTGATATGTGTGAAAGATCATTGTTGAGATGCCTTTCTCCCTCTCTATACTTTCAGAAAGATGGCTTAGCTTTCCCTATAAAACACTTGCCTTCTCCTCAGCCGAAGCAACTGAAACCTCAGCTTTCGAGTGAAGGTTTATTTCATTTTGGAGCTTTACCTGGAAATCCAAAAGCAATATGAAGACGAGGACATGGACATGCACATTTTCAAATCCTACAACTGCAGGATGGGCAAGAAAATATCTGAATATAAGAGATCGGTATGGGTCTGAACAAAAAACAAACCATTGACTACAGAAGGGAACAAACACACAAAGAAGAAGATGCATCACCTCCTAACACAGGATCATCAGACCAGCTAATGAAAAAATGGAAAAAAGTACGAGTTTACATGTACTGTGGATGTTACTAATTATATCATAGTATGGCAATTGAAAAAATGGAAAGCAAAATTTTATTCTGTTTTATAAAGGTATGAAATCATATAAATTCTATTAATGGGACCCCTTAAACTAGTGAAGTATAACAACAGAACATATAGTGATTCTCCTTGGCCAGAATATAAAATCGTTCAGGGATATGTTTATACCTCAAGTTCAGCATATGATCGTATTTGTTTACTGAATCTTTCCTGAAAGTCATGAACCTCCTTCAAGTGTTGTTCCTGCAGAGCCTGTTGGCGTCCTTTTGCTGCAGAAAGTTGCTGTTATTTATGAAAATATTGATCCCGAAATTTCTTCCTCTCCAACTCTGTAGCACATATGATACAATTGGAACTGAAAATGGATAATCTAACCAAGACTCTGAAAACGAGCGGTGATACTAGGTATTGTGCCATGAACCGATGATTGAAATTGAAACACCTACCAACTTTGCAAAAGTTGTCATTTAACGCCTCGAATCGAGATTTATAATCCTCAACTTGCTTGTCTGCCTTACTTAAGGCATCTAAAAAGTCCGATTTCACCTGTGATAAGAAAACAAGAGACTGTTCTGTTCTTAACCGTAAAAAAGGATTTCAATAGCAAATTCAAGGATGATGATGTGGAGAGAGAGAGAGAAGGACCATTTGGCGACATTGATAGGTACAGAGCATGTGGTGGGAGGATTCGCCGTCGGTAGGTTAAGGTCCACGTAGATGACGAGAGGGCCGGCCGCCGCAGACGGTGGTGGGCTTTGGATTTCGGTGGTAGGAGTCCTCACTATCATCTTCTTCAACCCCTCTCTCTCTCTCTCTCTCGTTCTCGCTCTCGCTCTGGCTCTGACTGACCTCTCTCTCTGTAAGCCTAATTTGAATGTAATGAAGAAGCCCAACACCGATTGCCAATGCGTTCCATCGATTTTTACTCGTCTTAAATTTGTATCTTTTTTTAAGAAAGGAAAACATTATTTGATCTAACCCCCCGTCGAGGCGGTTTTGGTTCGAGTCGCAACAGACTCGTTGTAGGACAAAACTAACAACTTGTGTTAACTTCCCTGTGCGCATGTGAAACTTCACACATGGAGTTTCTCCATCAAAAACTTGCATCTCACACTGTAAAAGGGATGCAGAATCTCTTTAAACCCAGTGTTATATAAGCTTCTAAGTTCTACTGAATATGGAACTAGGCTTATATACTTTGTATATCAACAAATAAACTTTCAAACTTAATATTGAATTTATAATGTAAAGTTTTACACATTAGAATTAATCGATTCAGTTTATGTAAGATTAACATCTGTTTTGAATTCAAAATTCAAGGTAATGTCATTAATACAAGATTGGATTAGGACAAGAAACAGTTAGGCAGTTTCTTGATGGAAGGAACTGCTAGGTAACTGTAAATGACAGTTGCAATCTGCTGTCTATTTAAAACAATCTTTGGTCCCTGCTAGAGCACTGTTACATTCTCATTCATTTTGTTCCATCAAGAAAAAGAGAATATTGAGAATTGAATCTAGGAGAAGACTGAGATGGAAACGAACATTAATCAATCAAGTTAGTATTTCTATTACTTATGCATTTGATCTAAAATCTGTCATAGGAACTTAAGTTTTATTTTTAACTGCATTAAGATTTTAACAATTGGTATCAGAGCAACTATGCTCAGATATTAGATTGATGTATGAGTTATTCCATTTTTATTTAGAATCCTGGAACATGATGCATTTCAGTAAATTATACTCTGATATGATGTTCTTAAATACTGTTTTCATGAAAATTACTTCCAGTTCCTTATAATCAATTTAGCTGATGTTAAAAATCTTCTGTTGGTAAATATATGTGAATACATGTGAATGTTACAAGTAATCCATCAAACTAATGCATATGTTCTTGATTACAAAATGTTGTCATAGTGACTATGTATGAATTGTAATATATGTATTAGGCTTAATGATTCCTTCTAAATGCATTATGTAACTTGCATATATTTTCAATGCTGACATATTGGCTGAAGTGTATGTATTGTTAAGTATCTTAGAAAGAATCCCTACATAAAACATGAAAATTTGGAATAAAATTTGACTTCCATAGCGGTTAAATTTTTGAACTGAAAATTCTTGTTTCATGTTGTATATCAGATAGTAATTCATTACAGCTAGTATATCAGATATTGAAACTGATATCTTAGATCGTTATGCCTTTTATTATTCTATATATGACATTCATTAAAATGTTGTTTCTTTACGAACTAACATTGGGATAAGCATTTATATATAAATTTTCTGGTATTTGGACAAACTGGATCTTACGTCTATATATATACATGAAAATTGAGATTGAATGTATGACTGACTTAAGTTCAAAACTTCATTACAGTCATGCATTTTCCCATGAGCATCAATCAAATTGAACTCCTCAATGGATTCAATTATCAAAAATGGAGGGGTGATATTGAACTGAACTTGGCAATTCTGGATTTCGACCATGTGCTCAAGGAAGATCCTCCTGCTGAACCTGCTGCAAGTGCTTCAAAGGAATTGAAAGACAAGTACATGACCTGGAAGAGGCACAATAAAATGACACTGATTTGTATCAAGAAGAGCATGAACAATGCTGTGATGGGAAGCATACCAGATTCTGATTATGCCAAGGACTATATGAATGCAATTGCTGAGAAGTACAAAGTGTCTAACAAAGCTGAGATAGGCAGACTTATGCACAAGTTGACAGGACTAAAATACAATGGAGGAAGTATTCGGGAGTACATCATGAAAGGAGCAGATATTGTTGAGAAACTGAGAGGGCTGAAGATGAATATTAAGGAATCTTTCCTTGTGTTTCTGCTGTTGAATTCTTTTCCTGATGAGTACAGCCATCTGAAAAGCCTCTACAACACTCAAAAGGAGAAATGGAGTGTTAATGAATTGATCTCCATTTGTGTGCAGGAGGAAGAGGATAAGGGTAAGAGAGGAAATGAGGTGGCTGTCAACTACATATCTAAGCCAAAGAACAAGTATGGCAAAGGGAAGAAGTATTCTGAAATCAAGAATTATGGCAATAAGAATGGTGCTTCAAGTTCTAGAGTGAAACATGATCTGAACAAAGGCAAGCCTCACAACAAAACCAATGGTCCACTGAAGTGTTTCTTTTGCAAGAAAACTGGACATTTCAAGAAGGATTGTGATGGCTTTAAGAACTGGTTGAACAAAAAAGGTACTTTTCTGTTAAAATCTGTTTTTTCATTAGAGTCTCATGCATGTGTCAACAAAAATTCATGGTGGTTTGATACTGGTTCACCCATTCATATTGTGAATTCTGTGCAGGGATTATTCAGTCAAACAATCCCAAGAAAGAATGAAACAAAAGTCTGTGCTGCAAATGGACAAAGGGTGGCGGTTCAAGCTGTAGGAACTGTGAAGTTGCTGTTTAGAAATAAATTTGAATTAGTATTAGATAATGTGTATTGTATTCCCTCAATAAAGAGAAACCTTATATCTGGTTCTCAATATGTACTGAATGATGGTTATGATTTCTCTAGTAATAATAAATCTATGTTTTATAATAAAGATTCTTATTGTTTTGGAAATGCTGATTTAGTAGATGGTTATTGGCATGTAAATTGTGTCAATACAATGCATAAAAATCATGAAGTTTTTAACATATCTAGTACAGTTGGTGTCAAAAGAAAATTTCAGCAAGAAAAATCATCTTTTCTGTGGCATAAGAGGTTAGGACATGCATCTAAGCCTAGACTTCAAGAATTAGTGAAACAAAATATTTTGCCTGCATTGGATTTTAATGATTTCAGTACTTGCATAGACTGTTTGAAAGGAAAAATGACAAATCATAGGAATTTTGGTTCCAAAATGGCTACTGCATTATTAGAACTAATACATACTGATGTGTGTGGTCCTTTTCCTGTACAAACAATATGTGGCAATTCTTATTTTGTGACATTCATAGATGATTTTTCAAGATTCTGTTTTGTTTATTTGATTTCTGAAAGATCACAAGTGTTTGAAATTTTCAAAATTTTCAAAACTGAAGTAGAAAAACAAACAGAAAAGTTCATTAAGGTTGTCAGATCAGATCGAGGTGGTGAGTACTATGGAAAATACTCAGAAAAGGGGCAACATAAAGGTCCATTTGCCAAGTATTTGGAAGAATGTGACATTGTTGCTCATTATACCACACCATATACACCACAGCAGAATGGTGTGAGTGAAAGAAGGAATAGAACTCTCATGAATATGGTAAGGAGCATGTTTTGCAGATCTAATTTGCCAAGATTCTTGTGGGGAGAAGCCCTGAAAACTGTCAACTATATCAGCAACAGAATACCAAGCACAGCAGTGATTAATACTCCTTTTGAGAATTGGTATGGTTACAAACCAAGCTTAAATCACTTCCATGTTTGGGGATGCAAAGCAGAAGCCAGAGTTTACAATGGTAAAAATGACAAGCTTGAGTCGAAGTCCATTAGTGCTTATTTCATTGGTTACTCAGAAAATTCCAAGGGATACAAGTTCTATGATCATACAGGATACAACAGGATTTTTCAGACTCATAGAGCTACTTTTCTTGATGAAGTCTTTTAATAGAATGATGATTCGGGGATGGTTAGAGAAGTGGAAAAGCAATACTTAAATATGGAGGAATGGTTTGTTTTCTAGATATGCCTCAAATTACTGAAAATGTTGTTACAGAAAATGCAGCAGGAAATACAGTAGTAGAAAGTGTAGTTGTTGGAAATCAAATTCCTACAACTATTGTTTCATCATCTATTATTGAAGCAGATCAAGAGGAAGTTGACGCTAGACAACCAGATGCTCAAATGGAACCACAAGAAGCAGAAGTTGCTACTGAACAACCAGTTTTGAGAAGGTCCCAAAGAGAGAGAAAGTCTGCAATTTCTAGTGATTACCATGTTTTTCATACAGTTGTTGAATTTGATTTGGGGGAAGAAAATGATCCAACTACACTCAAAGAGGCTATGCAATCAGAGAACAGTCACAAATGGAAGCTTGCAATGGAGGATGAATTTTTGAGTATGTCTCAAAATGGTGTTTGGATGTTGGTGGACAAAGTTGCAGATTCGAAGCCAATCGGATGTAAATGGGTCTACAAGACTAAGAGAGATGCTGAAGGGAAAATAGAAAGATACAAAGCAAGGCTTGGGGCTAAAGGATACAATCAGAAAGAAGGAATAGATTACAATGAAACATTTTCCCCGGTCTCCACCAAAGATGCTTTTAGAATGATGATGGCTCTGGTTGCACATTTCAATCTTGAACTACACCAGATGGATGTTAAGACAATATTCTTAAATGGAGATTTGCAAGAAGATATATATATATGCTGCAACCAGAAGGCTTTGTGGAAGATGAAAACAAAGTTTGCAAATTGAGAAAGTCAATCTATGGTTTGAAACAAGCTTCCAGGCAATGGTATCTCCATATTCTTTCTCTCCAGATTGTTTCTAGGACACTGTCCTTTATGCATTTTATCGCCTTTTGAAATAGGTGCATTCCCAGATCTACACTTCTCCATTCCAAATCTGCTCAACACTTTATTAATGTAATTCTTTTGTGACAATCCCAACATATTTCTTTCTCTGTTTCTACTTATTTCAATGCCTAGCACATAGTGTGTTTCCCCCATATCCTTCATATCAAAACTTTTCATCAAGAAATCCTTAGTAGCTTTCAACAATCCCACATCACTGCTTGCCAGCAAGATATCATCCACATATAAAACTAAAAATATGAAATGACTCCCACTGATCTTGCAGTATACACACTCATCCAATTTATTCTCCTCAAAGCCAAAACTAGTAATTACTGCATCAATCTATCCCCCTACATTTTTGTTCTCTGCATGGAGAAGCTTTCCCATTAGATCTATTCAGCTGTTGACTATGGATATTGGAGACCTGTTAGAGCTTCTCAATGTGGATCTAAAATTTCCCACTTATTTTTTTGTTGATGATCTCATTCTTTTTGCTGAAGCTTCTGTGCTTCAATATTATTAAACAGTGTCTCTACTAGGGGTGGCCATACGAAACCGAAAACCGAAAAAAACCGAACCGAAACCGAACCGAAAACCGAAAAAAACCGAACCGAAGACAAACCGAACCGAAAAACAAAAACCGGACCGAACCGGGTATGTATGGTCCGGTTTGCGGTTTGGGGTCCGTAGAAACCGGACCGGACCGAAAAACCGGAAAAAAAATAAATAAATAAGTATATAAATAAACTCATAATTAAAAGGACTTTAATTATGTAGTAGGAAGGAAAAAGACTTTAATTATGGAAGAAAATTTATCAAAAATCTCGTAATATAAGATGTGTTAGGAATGATGAAATAGGACTATGGTTAAAAAATCACGTAATTCGGATAACGTCTCGGTGTCGATAGTAGCGGTCAACCCTATTTACCGTTTTTATTCCCTATGGGGAGCCATATCGTCGGAAGGTAAATGTCCCAAAATTTTTATATGGACGGTTGCGTCTCATCTACGCGAGTGTTTTTCGTGTAGAAGGTTTGACAAAAATATGTAATATAGAGGTAGATATGAGCGTTTCCGTGTGATAACTAACGACGTATTAGGGTTGACTGTTTCGATCGATCCCTTAACTTTGTCGGATCTAGTTGAATTTTTTACCACATAGATATTTCATCATAATAATCATATCTGACGGTCGAATTTTAATTTTTGACTTTTAGTCATCGGAATCACAATATGCATACTAATGTTGTATAACTTGTTTATTAGGTTTTAAGCAAATGCACAACTTTATGAACCAACTCTACATAGAAGCAAAATTATCAAAAAACTCGTGAAATAAGATGTGTTTGGAATGATGAAATACAGCTCTGTTTAAAAAATCACGTAATTCGGGTAACGTCTCGGTGCCGATTATAGCGGTCAACCCTATTTACCTTTATTATTCCCTAGGGGGAGCCCTATCGTCGGAAGGTAAATGTCCCAAATTTTTTATATGGGCGGTTGCGTCTCATCTACGTGAGTGTTTTTCGTGTACAAGGTTTGACAAAAATACGTAATATAGAGGTAGATATGAGTGTTTTCGTGTGATAAGTGACGATGGATCAAGGTTGACCGTTTCGATCGAGCCCTTAACTTTGTCGGATCAAGTTGAATTTTTTCCACATACATATTTCTTCATAATGATCATATCTGACAGTCGAATTTTAATATTTTACTTTTAGTCATCGGAATCACAATATGCATACTAATGTTGTATAACTTGTTTATTAGGTTTTAAGCAAATGCACAACTTTATGAACCAACTCTACATAGAAGAAAAATTATCAAAAAACTCGTGAAATAAAATGTGTTCAGAATGATGAAATACAGCTGTGGTTAAAAAATCACGTAATTCGGGTAACGTCTCGGTGCCGATTATAGCGGTCAACCCTATTTACCTTTATTATTCCCTAGGGGGAGCCCTATCGTCGGAAGGTATATGTCTCAAAATTTTTATATAGGCGGTTGCGTCTTATCTACATGAGTGTTTTTCGTGTACAAGGTTTGACAAAATTACGTAATATAGAGGTAGATATGAGCGTTTCCGTGTGATAAGTGACGATGGATCAGGGTTGACCGTTTCGATCGAGCCCTTAACTTTGTCGGATCCAGTTGAATTTTTTTCCACATACATATTTCTTCATAATGATCATATCTGACGGTCGAATTTTAATTTTTTACTTTTAGTCATCGGAATCACAATATGCATACTAACGTTGTATAACTTGTTTGTTAGGTTTTAAGCAAATGCACAACTTTATGAACCAACTCTACATAGAAGCAAAATTATCAAAAAACTCGTGAAATAAGATGTGTTCAGAATGATGAAATACAGCTCTGGTTAAAAAATCATGTAATTCGGGTAACGTCTCGGTGCCGATTGTAGCGGTCAACCCTATTTACCTTTATTATTCCCTAGGGGGAGCCCTATCGTTGGAAGGTAAATGTCCCAAAATTTTTATATGGGCGGTTGCGTCTCATCTACGTGAGTGTTTTTCGTGTACAAGGTTTGACAAAAATACGTAATATAGAGGTAGATATGAGTGTTTCCGTGTGATAAGTGACGATGGATCAGGGTTGACCGTTTCGATCGAGCCCTTAACTTTGTCGGATCCAGTTGAATTTTTTCCCACATACATATTTCTTCATAATGATCATATCTGACGGTCGAATTTTAATTTTTTACTTTTAGTCATCGGAATCACAATATGCATACTAATGTTGTATAACTTGTTTATTAGGTTTTAAGCAAATGCACAACTTTATGAACCAACTCTACATAGAAGCAAAATTATCAAAAAACTCGTGAAATAAGATGTGTTCGGAATGATGAAATACAGCTCTGGTTAAAAAATCACGTAATTCGGGTAACGTCTCGGTGCCGATTGTAGCGGTCAACCCTATTTACCTTTATTATTCCCTAGGGGGAGCCCTATCGTCGGAAGGTAAATGTCTCAAAAATTTTATATGGTCGGTTGCGACTCATCTACGTGAGTGTTTTTCGTGTAGAAGTTTTGACAAAAATACGTAATATAGAGGTAGATATGAGTGTTTCCGTGTGATAAGTGACGATGGATCAGGGTTGACCGTTTCGATCGAGCCCTTAACTTTGTCGGATCCAGTTGAATTTTTTCCCACATACATATTTCTTCATAATGATCATATCTGACGGTCGAATTTTAATTTTTTACTTTTAGTCATCGGAATCACAATATGCATACTAATGTTGTATAACTTGTTTATTAGGTTTTAAGCAAATGCACAACTTTATGAACCAACTCTACATAGAAGCAAAATTATCAAAAAACTCGTGAAATAAGATGTGTTCGGAATGATGAAATACAGCTCTGGTTAAAAAATCACGTAATTCGGGTAACGTCTCGGTGCCGATTGTAGCGGCAACCCTATTTACCTTTATTATTCCCTAGGGGGAGCCCTATCGTCGGAAGGTAAATCTCTCAAAATTTTTATATGGGCGGTTGCGTCTCATCTACCTGAGTGTTTTTCGTGTAGAAGTTTTGACAAAAATACGTAATATAGAGGTAGATATGAGTGTTTCCGTGTGATAAGTGATGATGGATCAGGGTTGACCGTTTCGATCGAGCCCTTAACTTTGTCGGATCCAGTTGAATTTTTTCCCACATACATATTTCTTCATAATGATCATATCTGACGGTCGAATTTTAATTTTTTACTTTTAGTCATCGGAATCACAATATGCATACTAATGTTGTATAACTTGTTTATTAGGTTTTAAGCAAATGCACAACTTTATGAACCAACTCTACATAGAAGCAAAATTATCAAAAAACTCGTGAAATAAGATGTGTTCGGAATGATGAAATACAGCTCTGGTTAAAAAATCACGTAATTCGGGTAACGTCTCGGTGCCGATTGTAGCGGCAACCCTATTTACCTTTATTTTTCCCTAGGGGGAGCCCTATCGTCGGAAGGTAAATCTCTCAAAATTTTTATATGGGCGGTTGCGTCTCATCTACCTGAGTGTTTTTCGTGTAGAAGTTTTGACAAAAATACGTAATATAGAGGTAGATATGAGTGTTTCCGTGTGATAAGTGATGATGGATCAGGGTTGACCGTTTCGATCGAGCCCTTAACTTTGTCGGATCCAGTTGAATTTTTTCCCACATACATATTTCTTCATAATGATCATATCTGACGGTCGAATTTTAATTTTTTACTTTTAGTCATCGGAATCACAATATGCATACTAATGTTGTATAACTTGTTTATTAGGTTTTAAGCAAATGCACAACTTTATGAACCAACTCTACATAGAAGCAAAATTATCAAAAAACTCGTGAAATAAGATGTGTTCGGAATGATGAAATACAGCTCTGGTTAAAAAATCACGTAATTCGGGTAACGTCTCGGTGCCGATTGTAGCGGCAACCCTATTTACCTTTATTATTCCCTAGGGGGAGCCCTATCGTCGGAAGGTAAATCTCTCAAAATTTTTATATGGGCGGTTGCGTCTCATCTACCTGAGTGTTTTTAGTGTAGAAGTTTTGACAAAAATACGTAATATAGAGGTAGATATGAGTGTTTCCGTGTGATAAGTGACGATGGATCAGGGTTGACCGTTTCGATCGAGCCCTTAACTTTGTCGGATCCAGTTGAATTTTTTCCCACATACATATTTCTTCATAATGATCATATCTGACGGTCGAATTTTAATTTTTTACTTTTAGTCATCGGAATCACAATATGCATACTAATGTTGTATAACTTGTTTATTAGGTTGTAAATAAATGTGCAACTTTGTGAACTATAACCATTTTTCACTATAATGATAATAAGATGAAAAATTATGAATTTGAAAAAAAAAACCGAAAAACCGAACCGAACCGCACCGAACCGTAGGTGTGGTTTGGTTTGCGGTTTGGCCTCTTGAATAGTAAAAAACCGAACCGAACCGAACCGAAGTATAACATTGGTTTGGTTCGCGGTTTGGGGTATAAACCGAACCGAAGTGGACCGGAGCCAGCCCTAGTCTCTACACTTTTTGCGCTTTATCTGGTCAAGCTGTTAGTTTTGAGAAATCTTTGATTTATTGCTCTCCTAATACCTATTCAAAGATTGCAAATGATATTAGTAGCATTTGTGGTTCTAGTTTGTCTATTGATCTTGGGAAATATCTTGATATGCCTTTGATTCACTCTAAGGTGAATAAGTATGCTTATAACAGTATTTTTGATAAAATACAAAAGAGACTTTCTAGCTGGAAGAGCAAGGTTTTGAGCATGGCTGGGAGGCGCACTCTCATCCAGTCTGTTACATTCTCTATCCCCAATTATGCAATGCAGACTACAAGATCATCTGTAAGTCTTTGTGATAGGCTTGATAAACTATGGCTTAGGTATTAAAAAAACAGCTGACATGAATCAAGCTATGCTTGCCAAAATCAACTGGAGAATGCTTCAGGAGGATAAAGGATTATGGGCTGATATTTTTTCTGAAAAATACTTAAGATATGACAGCTTACTTGATGGTAATTACAAGCCTGCTTCTGACTATTCCAGTACATGGAGAGGAATTATTCATGGTGCTAAGTTGATGAGGAAGAATTTGAAATGGAGGATTGGTAATGGTCAAAAGATGAAGTTTTGGTTTGATTGTTGGTTAAATTTCGAGCCTCTTATTTTTCATGCTTTCCCTTTAGCTTCTTTTGATGAAAATGCTACTATCAATACATTTTAGAATGATGATGGTTGGAATGTGCCCCTCCATCTGTCTGTCTTGCCTGCTGATATTGTCCAAGACATTATTAATATGCCTACTGGTTTTGGTGACTCAGGTAATGATGTTCTTATCTGGGAGCTAACACTAATGGTTGGTTTTCTGTCAAAGTGCTTATAATTCATTTTTTGATGTCTGGTTCTCACAGTGGAAAGTAATCTGGAAGTTTAATATACCTCAAAAAATGAAGACATTTTTGTGGTCTGTGCTTCATAAGAAAATCCTAATTGATGTGCAGAGAGCTACTCGAGGCTTCACTTCTAATGCCTCTTGTCCAATTTGTGCTTCTACAGATGAATCCTTACTTCATCTTTTTAGGGATTGTCCCAGGAGTATTTGGAGTTTATTTTCTAAACCTGGTGCTATTTTGAATTCTTTTTCCTTGGACTGGAATGATTGGATTTGTGCTCAACTTCATTATCACGCTGTTGTGGGGGATGGTATTAAATTGTGCAATTTTTTCATTTTCATTTGCTGGTTTATTTGAAAGTGGAGAAACAAGCAGGTTTTTGATCCTTCCTTTACCATGCCTGTTTTTCCTAATAAGGTGATTTGGGATTATGCCTTGGAGTGGATAAAAGGTCAGAATATAGCTAATGTTGATTCCTTGTTCAGTTACTCCATGTTATCTTGAAAATGCTTTCCTTGAGTTTTTAAGCTTAACATTGATAGAACTAGAGATATTGCTTCTGGAAAGATTGGTGCAAGTGGAGTGATCAAAAGTCATACTGGTGCTTGGATAATTGGTTTTCAGATTAAGTTGGGAGTTAATGAAATTCTTACTACAGAAGCTTGGGGTCTTCTTTATGGCCTTAAACTTGCTGAAAAGTTGCATATTTCTAAGCTGGAAATTGAATTTGATTCTGTTGTTTTGGTCAATTTTATGAAGAACTTCAATTTCAATCTGCATTCTCTTGGTTCCCTTCTCAGGTTGCAGTAACATCATGGTTAGAATGAATGAGGTGAATCTCTCATATTTTCAGGGAATCAAATATGATTGCTGATAACTTGGCCAAATGCACCATTAATCATGATCTTGGTTTGGTTCTCTTTGAGGAGCCTATGTACATGCTGCTCAAGCCTTCTTGGATGATTTATACTCGATAACTAGAGCCCGAAGATCTTTTTTTTGTCAGAAGAGGCAGAAGATACGATAATTGCTATAATGTTTAGTTTTTCCTAGGGGTGGACATAAATCCTGGTCCTGTCCCGGTCTTGTCCTAATCCTGTCCCAATCCTAGCGGGATTTGAAACTAAAAACACTTGTCCTGTCCCGTCTAATCCCGTTAGAGAAACAACGGGACAGAACGCGGGACTGAAATTTTGAGTCCCGTCAGACTCGTCCCGTCCCGTCTAACTTTAAAAATTCATAACTATTTATAGAAACCTTATTTTCGAGAGATTTCAACTCTTAACTGATGTTTAATATGTCCTCTATAACTTTCATGAAGACACTAAACTCATATAACAAACCAATTTGTATATTTTTTGAAAATAAGTCAATTAGTACAAAATCTCATAATTGATATGCATAATTTACTAATGCAGACTCTAACGATTAAAAAAATCCTAACTTAATCTAGAAAATTCATTTTCAAGTGATTCAAATTCTAAAATTAACCTTAAAATGTCTACTATAAATCATATGCAGATACCTAGATGAAAGTTCAAATTAAACTATACGATTTCAAGTGGAAATGAAACTAATGCAAGATGGTTAGAATTAAGCTCTTCTCGTTTAACTTTCAAAATTCATAACTAATTGTAGAAACCTTATTTTTAAGGGATTCCAACTCTCAATTAATTTTTAGGATGTCCTCTGTAACTTTAATGAAGACGCTAATATTAAATAACCAACCAATTTATACAGTATTTTAAAAAAAGCTAACCGGTTCAGAATCTCAAAATTTACTGATGTAGACCCTAAACTTTAAAAAATCATAACTTAATCTAGAAAAATCGTTTTCAAGTGATTCAAATTCTGGAATGAATCTTAAGATGTCTACTACAAATCTTATGAAGACACCTACATAAAATTTCAAATGAAATTGTATGATTTTCAAAAAATAAAAATTAATGCATGATGGCCAAGATTAGGTCCGTCCCGTTCCGAACTCGTCTCGTCCCGTCCCGAACTCGTCTCGTCCCGTCCCGAACTCGTCTCGTCTCTTCTCATCCAGAATTAGGTCTGGCATGATCAAATCTAAAAAATATAAGGAACAGAACGTGGGATGACCTCAGTCGCTTATACTCACCTTTAGTTTTTCCCTTTCCGTTTGTGCGTTTTAGACACCTCCTGTAACCAAAAAAGGGATACATAAGCAGAGGCTCGGTTAAGAAGTTTCAGAACTCGCAAAAGCTTGAAAACCTTGGTCGCCCCACCGAAAACCCAAACCCAAGAATCTCTTCACCGCCTTCGCCCCATCATCAACTATCTTCTCAATTCGTTTCGTTCCAAATTAGGGCAACTCAATTGCTATCTGAATCTCTTCTTCCTCTTGCTTTCTTTGTTCCCTCAATCAATCTTCTATCCCTAAACAACTTCCCACTCTTAACTGCACCAATCACATTCAACAGTCGCTTACTGGAAACCTCCCGTAAGGTATTGTATCGTCCTATCAGTTTCTTCTTCGATTTTTCTTTCCGTTCATGCCTGATTAGGTTTTCAATCCTTCAATGCGTGTTATGTATCTTCCTTTTCTGGTTTCTTATCGAGAATTTTAGTAAAACAAGTCGCAATTCGATGTTTCGCAAATCTACTGAAAGTTGCTCTAATTTCAGTGTTTATGCTAATGTAGTTGTGTATGCTGTGTATTTTGTTTAATTTCTTTTACGATATGATAATTGCAGGGTTTTGAGGTTTGGTAGTTTCGAGTGTTGCGAATGGATGTGGAGAGGTATGATCGACACGACTCTCCAGTGAGGGAGCAACGGGAGGATGTAAATTCTGATGATTTAGAGGAGAATGGGAGCAGGCATAGGAACAAGGATAGGAAGAAGAGTAGCCGAGGGGAGGAGAAGGATGGTAGGAGTAAGGACCGGGATAGGTCGAGGAGAAGCGGTGGGGATGATGTTGTGAAGGAAAGAGAGAAAGAATCTAAGGATGTGGAGAAGGATCGTGTGTCTAAGGAAAGAAGGATGGATGATAGAGATGAGCGGTATAAGGATAGGAGTAGAGATAGTAAGGTGAGGGAGAGGGATTATGATCGAGAGAAAGACAGGAAGGATCGAGGGAAGGATAGGGAGGTAGAGAAGGATGGTGACAAAGGACGAGATAAAGAGAGGGCGAAAGAGAAGACTAGGGATAGGGCAAAAGAAAAAGAAAGAGAAAAGGAGAGGGAAAAAAATAAAGATCGGGAGAAGGGGAGGGAAAGTTTGAAGGATACAGATAGGGAGAAAGGGAAAGATAAATATAGGGAAAAGGATAGGGATGCAGATCAAGACAAGGAGAAATCAAGAGATAGACACAGCAGGAGAAGCGTGGATGCTTATGAGTCTAACAAGATTCGGGAAAGGGATGAGAGTACTAAGCTTAAGGATGAGGATAACAGGGATAAGGACGATATTAAGCAAAGTAAGATCTCCCATGATGCTGCTGCTTATGAACAGAATGCAGAGGGTTTGTCAGGTGGAACACATTTGTCAGCATCCGAGCTTGAGGAACGCATCCTGAAGTAAGTACATTTATCTTATCAAGTTCTATATTGATTACGTTGTGTTCTTCTGTAAGACACTAAGGAAACATATATAATATGTTTGTTTTGGTTCTGCTAATGTAAAATGTGGGATTTATACTATGCTCTTTAGACTGTATCCATGTACACTGTGAACCTGTAGTTGAAATACTATTTGAATAATATGCTTGCAAGGTAAATTTTGAAAAACAAATGTGCTAGTTTTGTAACAATTTTCATATAGATATCCATTGTTCTCCATTTGGTTCATCTCTTTTAAAAGAATCACGTAGTTTGGATACTTTAAGGTTTATGTTAGTTGAAGAGAGAGATAACTGCAGCATGTGAGCATTGTTCTACTGGGAAGCAACTGGCATTGATTTTGCAAATTTTCATGACTTTCATCGTATGATTTTTGATTGAAAATATCGTTGTGTTATTCAAGTTGCAAATTTGGTCTGTGGGGGAAGCAAATGTTGTTTGTAACTGTAGTTTTTCATTCTTCCTATCTTTGCCTAGATTAGTGTCTTTTATTTGAACTTTAGCTGCTTACTCTATTTATTGGGTCTAACACAATAAATGCATTATGAAGGTGGGATGTATTACACAATGTCCTCGTGTATACAGTTGTATGGAACATTTTTTTCAGGACAGTTGATGCATTGCTTGACTATTTCTTATGGTTTCACTTTTTGTTCAGAACAAAGGAAGAGAGGTTAAAGAAGAAAACTGAAGACATTCCTGAGGTTTTAGCATGGGTTAATAGGAGTCGTAAGATTGAGGAGAAAAGGAATGCTGAAAAAAAGAAAGCTGTGCAGCTTTCAAAGATCTTTGAGGAACAGGTTAGTTGGATACTGTTATTTTACATTATCATGTTTCAATAGTTGTTGATTTTAAGATTACCATTCATATTGTGCATTCTCAGGACAATGTTGGCGAGGAAGAAACTGAAGATGAGAAGGCAGCTCAGGATATGACTCGTAAGTTTGTTATTTGAAGATTCTTTAAATTTTCTTAATAACAGCCAGTTGAGTGATGGCAGATGGGGCATTGAATGTTAACAGTCTTTTAGCGTCTTATTTGGTTTGTGCTTACAAGTAAGGCTATATTAAAGACGTAATGAACATTCACATTGGAGTCTTATAGGCGAGAGAGAGAGAGAACTTTGTTCTGATTTGCAGTTGACAAAAGATTCCGAATAACTAACTATTATGATCTTTGAGTTCGTTTTGGGTTTTGTGATTTCTCAATTTGTCAATGTGTTTACAGATAATCTAGCTGGGGTTAAAGTTCTTCATGGTATTGATAAAGTGATAGAAGGTGGCGCAGTTATTTTAACACTCAAAGATCAGAATATTCTTGCTGATGGTGACATTAATGAAGGTAATGTAGCATGACATTACTTTGTATTTTGACTTTTGAGGGCAGGGTGCCCCCTTAAGCATCACATGTTTTTATTTATTGGAGGTTTTTGTTTTAATGTAACAGATGTTGATATGCTCGAGAATGTGGAACTTGGTGAGCAGAAGCAGCGAGATGACGCCTACAAGGCAGCAAAGAAAAAAACAGGAATTTATGCCGATAAGTATGTTGGCCACAGCTTGCTATTCTTACATAAATATGCAGATATCTACTTATTTACTGTGTGATATTGTCTTGTGCTCAGTTAATGCACTACCACATTTGCTCAAATATCTTTTCATCATGCTGGAGATTATTAATTGCTTGTATGTATCTTTGTTTATATCAGGTTTAATGATGATCCTACTATAGAAAAGAAAATGCTTCCTCAATATGATGATCCTGCTGTAGATGAGGTCAGAATTTCTAGTTTGTTTCCCTCACTTTTAGTTTCTGCAGCCAAGTATGTCATTCATTTACATAGGATATTGAAATTGGCCCCCCTTTTTTTCCCAGGCCACACCCTCTCATAGAGTCTTTTGTTCTATTGGGTATTGGAATGTTAATTGTTGAGCACTGCAATTGGTTTTAATATGTGAATTTATGTTTCTTTTCAGGGGCTAACACTAGATGAAAGAGGGCGCTTTACTGGTGAAGCGGAGAAGAAACTTGAAGAGGTACTTTCTTATAAATCATGCTAATATGTGGTAATAAAATTTAGAATATGATTAACGAGCACTTATTTAAGCATTTTAGATGCCCAAGTTTTATTTTCGTGGCCGTTCGTTTTGTTGGTGCATAGATTTGTATAATTTTTTACTCCAAGTAGCAGGAGTTTTATCATGTGATATTTTTGCCAAAATAATAATCATGATGTTATTTATTTATGCTAGCTACGTAAGAGGCTACAGGGTGGTTCCACCAAAGTTCGCTCTGAAGATCTCAATATGTCTGGGAAGATCATATCTGACTACTATACTAATGAAGAAATGCTGCAACTTAAGAAACCCAAAAAGAAGAAAACCTTCAGGAAGAAGGAGAAGCTAGATCTTGATGCCCTTGAAGCAGAAGCCGTCTCTGCAGGGCTCGGTGCTGCGGACCATGGTTCCAGGAAGGATGCAAAGAGGCAGGGCACTAGAGAGGAGCAAGAAAGATTGGAAGCCGAGAAGAGAAATAGTGCATACCAGTTAGCTAAAGATAAAGCAAATGAGGCATCTAAAGCATTGCGACAGGTCACTTTCTCTGTCAAGGCAGATGAAGATGAAACTCCTTACTTTGCTGATGATTATGATGAAATTGAGAAAGCCTTAGAGAGATCTAGGAAAATAGCTCTAAAAAAGAAACAGGAGGAGATGACTTCTGGTCCAACAGCAATTGCTCGCCTTGCCACTGCAGCTGCAAGTACCACAGCTACAGATGATCAATTCTTGTCAGCTGGGGAGTCACAGGATAACAAGGTTGTGTTCACAGAAATGGAAGAATTTGTCTTGGGCCTACAGCTTGGTGAAGGTATATTCTTTTGATGTTATTGTTATGTTTTATTAGCTATCTTAGACTCATGTGTGTTGGTTACTTAATTTCCGGAGTGTGTGAATGCTCTCAACCAATTTAGACATGATGTGTCATATTTAGACATGATGTGTCATTATCTTCAGTATCATATTGCCAGCCGGTGGCCATTTTTCTATTTCACCTGTATCAGGATTAGTAGTCACCATTTTCCCAAGGAGTGCTGTCATGTTTTTTTTTTTTCGCTTTTCACATACCAACTTGATATTTACTTTTGTGTACTTTCTCTTTCATGGTGTACCAACTTGGGCGTGGATCTTCTGCAAGCTATAACTGTTGTCTTTCAAACCCTTGTAAATTCTAGATTTCTTGTAGCTAGATCACAATTGCATATTTAGTTTGTTAAGGTTTGTCCAGGTCTTGGTAGCATCCATAGCTGAAAAAATGACATGTTCTCTTTTCTGTTCAGAATCCCACCAGCCTGAAAGTGAAGATGTGTTTATGCAAGAAGATGAAGAACCAAAAGCTTCTGTTGAAGTAGAAATGGGCGAGCTTAATGGTTGGACTGAGGTTAATGAAATTGAAGAGAACAAAGCACAATCTGCTACTGATGATAAGGAGGAGATAGTTCCAGATGAAACTATCCATGAAGTTGCAGTCGGGAAAGGCTTGTCAGGTGTGCTAAAACTGCTGAAAGAGCGAGGTAATCTCAAAGAAGGTATTGAATGGGGTGGTAGGAACATGGATAAGAAGAAGAGTAAACTTTTAGGCATTGTAGATGATGATGAGGAGCCAAGGGATACCCATACAATGCGTCGGAAAAAGGATGAACAAAAGGATACTCGCTCATCAGGCCATCAAAAGGAGATGCGTCCGCCTAAAGTCTATCAGGAAAAAGATATTCACATTGAGAGAACTGATGAATTCGGGCGAACTGTAAGTACTCGTGTCTGATTCCTTTTACAGTACTGCTATGTTTACATAATTTAACATTGTTACACTGAAGTGCATGTGGTCAAAATCGTACCCACAGTGACTGTATATAATATGTTTGTTCCATGGACTAATTGTTGGGTGGAAGAGTAGTTTCTCTTCAAGAGCCTTGTAGGAATGCATAACAAGAGGCCTTGAATTTTGTGTTAGGGTCTACAAATTGGGTTTGGAGTGTTTTTGATATTCTTATTATTATTTTTGCTTTATCAGTGACTTACTATGCATGGTCAATTACATTTTCTCTTGCTATTCCAGAGTGAAACTTTAGTTTTGGCAGTGTAATTTCGTAGTGGGGCAGGAAATAATAAGCATGCTTTGTTCTTGATGACAAGGGCTTTCTGACATAGTTTATGTACTGTTGTATTATATCTGCTCCGCTGACTTGCTTGCATCTTTTCACCAGTTGACGCCAAAGGAAGCCTTTCGGGTACTTTCTCATAGATTCCATGGCAAGGGACCTGGAAAAATGAAGCAAGAAAAGCGCATGAAGCAATACCATGAAGAACTCAAGTTGAAGCAGATGAAGAGCTCGGATACACCATCTCTGTCTGTGGAGAGGATGAGGGAAACTCAAGCTCGGTTACAGACACCCTATCTTGTTCTCAGCGGCCATGTCAAACCAGGGTATGTATCAGACAATTTATTTCACTCAGACTGTATTTTAAGATTAGGTACTGTTGTAGACCTTTTTATGATGATTGAGGGTAATAAGGGGAGGGGTGCATAAAAGTCATAAATAGCATGGCGACATATGGAATAGGCTATAGAATCTGATAGTTCTATATTTTTACTTTCGTAATAATTAAAGTTAAAGGTTGCATTATACCAAGTTAGGCTTTGATATGTAGTTATCTACAGCATTGTGTAATTTGATTTGGATATCATTTATAGGGCACTGTTAGCTGGATTAGTTTATATAGTGATGCTAATGGAAAAATTTATAATAAAACGTGAATAATAATCAGAAGCTACTTTTATAGAAATAAAATTAATAGTACTGATAAGAACATCAAATGTATAGACTTCCAATTGTGTTAATTTGTATTGGAATAAGGAAATGAGGTGTGCTGTGCTGTAGGCTTTCCTATCTCAACTTTTGTACTGTTTTATCTGACATATTCTCAACTTGTATATCGTTTTCTCATATATTCTCTTGTTGTCAGGCAAACTAGTGATCCCAGAAGTGGTTTTGCTACTGTGGAGAAGGATCTCCCAGGTGGCTTGACGCCCATGCTTGGTGACAGAAAGGTGAGTTGTCTTATTTCTTTGCCATAATTTCATGATATGCGCACAAAACCCTTTCAACAGTGTTTGAGAATGAACATAGAAACTTCACTTTCTGAGAGTCTGTGCTTAGTTCTGTTAGGTGTAGCCTGTTTTCATCTTATAATCATCGTGAAATGTTTTTACAACCAGTTTTATATGCAGTTATGTACTATGCCTTTATCTCTCCGATATATGTTTGCGGGACTTCTAATTTTTAACAAATACAGTAGAATTAACTTCTGTTATTTCCGCAGGTTGAACATTTTCTAGGGATAAAGCGCAAAGATGACTCTGAAAGTTCCGGCACGCCTAAGAAGCCAAAATCTTGAAGAATTCATTGATAAGGGGCAAGTGGCTGAAGTTTGTTGGCTTGGCATATCTCCTCATGTACTCTTGTGCTGGTTGTAATTAAGTTTCCTTTTCGATCAAGGACTATGGAGAAAATTCGAAGGTAGGTTTTGAGTGTGACAGTACAAGAAAAAATAAATGTTGGTTTCATTTTCTGATACTCTTAGTCCACAGAAAACTGTCTTGAGCAGGGTTACACTATTTGCTGTCCAAGAATTTCATTTCATCTCTTGTTACGATTCATTCTTTTGAATGAGGCACTCACAGCTTGAATATTGACGCCTGGTTCATGACTCTACATTGCGGGTGTGAATGAGTAAATATACATCAATGTATTTCTATATCTAATGTTAAAATATTTAGTAAACTACATTTTAATTAGAGGTATTGACTATTTTATACAAATTGAAGAAAAAAATGACTGTTCTAACTAAAAATTTATATTGCTCATTCTAACTTTTTGTAATAAAATTACAATTTTATTCCTATTTTTTAGTAACTCTCTTCTCTTCCCACTATTCTTCCGGATCTATTTTTTTTCTCTCTCTCTAATTCTTTCTCAAACAAACCTACAACCAGTCCTACTCTGCCGCCTTTGCTACTTGACCTCTTCTGCGTCTTCAACTAGATCGGAAACATCAAAGTCCTCGGTTGTTGCTGCGTCGTCTCCCATCGTTTCCACTCACTCGTTTGGATCAATCTGGATCCTCAATCGGTCCTCGTTGCAGACCCAATCCCTTAAGCTATCAAGTAGCAGGCCAGAAGATATCGAATTTAGGGTTTTTGTCCTCTTCAACGACGTGGAAGCCACAACCTCCCGTTGCCTCCGTGCACGATCTAGAAGCTACTGCCTCCATATCTACTCTCTCTCTCTCTCTCTCTCTCTATTCTATTTTTTTTTCAACTTTATTAGAGGGTAGTAAAGTTGGTTGTGACAATATGAATGTGGTCTAGGGGTTTAGTGAGAGTTTATTATGGGGTAGAAAGTTGGATGTGGCGATAGAAATGCGGTTTAGGGGTTAAGTGAGTTTATTAGGGGGTAGTAAAGTTGGTTGTGACGATAAGAATGTGGTTTAGGGGTTCAATGAGAATTTATTAGGGGATAGTAAAGTTGGATGTGACGATAGAAATGCGGTTTAGAGGTTCAGTGAGAGTTTATTAAGAGACAGTAAAGTTGGTTGTGCAATAGAAATGCGGTTTAGGAGTTTAGTGTGAGTTTATTAGGGGGTAGTAAAGTTGTTTGTGTAATAGGAATGCGGTTTAGGGGTTCAGTGAGACTTCATTAGGGGGTAATAAAGTTGGCTATGACGATAAAAATGTGGCTACCAAGAGCATGAAACACAATGCCTTGTTGAGATTACCAAGAGCACTCTCTTTGGAGATGAATCCTTTCATTACGAAGATTATGAGATTCAACGTCTGATACCAAGGTAGCTATAGATAGACCACAACTGAATAAAACCAAAAACAAAACAAATCCAGAAATCTTGCGAGTAAGCTATAGATTGATATAATCTAAAGGTTCCAAAATTTGCATCGCTCTAAAGATGAACCTTTGTATGATCTGCAAGGAGATGATAGAATCTGGTTTGACTGTGGATATGTGAATCTGGTTTTACGTGAAAATGGTTTGATCAGATATGTAACTGGAAGAACCCCATCACTACTGTGCTTATCCATATCTTGTTCATAATCCAGGTCATGTACCCAGAGCTGATACTACCTATTATTTTCATGTACCTGTTTCTGATTGGAATCTGGTACTACAGATGGAGGCCCAGGCATCCTCCTCACATGCAGATTCTGCACATCCTGATGAAGAATTTGATACACGCGTTCTTTGAGGATGAGATGACAGATTGAGGAGTATTGCTAGGAGAATTCAGATAGCATTTCCCTCCTTTTCTGTTTTGTTACAAGTACACCTCCGAATTCTTTCCACGTACAAATCACAGCTTCCCACTCTCTCTCTCCTTCAAGCATTCTAATATGTTAACCCTCAAAACGAAAATCGAATGAACCTTGAGCTTCTCCATGGGCGACGAACGCGGTGCTTCAACGATGAAGACTCGACCGTTTGTGGCGGTGAAGGATGAAGAACCAGATCTGGGTATTAAGAAACTATAAAATTGAATAGTTTTTTTTGGGTTAATTTTTAAAATTTATTTTGGTCAGGGTTAATTTTTAAATTTACTGATGTTGGATGTGCTTAGTGTTGTCTCGTTAAAAACTTTACAACGTAATAAAAACCCTGTGGGAAAAAACAACTCTGGTCGAAGGAGAAAAAAAGTGCAATATGTCCTTGGTAACATACTTCTTGATGCTCACCCTGATGAGAATCTTCCATGATTGTTACAAGCTTCATGTACCGTAAACAACGGTTTTGGTTTGTTTATCACTGAAGTGAGATCTTGTGTATTTTGCATGCAAATGCTCATCAATAGATTATCATAACTGTAAAGTTAAAGCAATACAAACAAAGCTATATAATTTTAATAAAGCTTACCTTATTTAGTAATGTTAAAAACAACTTCACATATTCAAATTCATACATTATGTAATAGCTAAACAATATAAGTTAATTAACACATTTAACTATGTATAGTTCAAAATACTGAAAAATCGGCATGACATACTCAGCCATTCATATCTCGATTTATTGATACATCTCGTTTATACTCTTCAGGAGCTCATTCATAACTTCGCGAAAGTTTAAATATGAGCAACATAATCCAAATTCGGTTTTGTAGTTCAATTATAATACTTAATGAGACAATTTTGATCACTTTAACTATAATAGAATGAGTATCTATAAACTAGCTTTAGACTATCGATTCCATAAGTTATCTTTAGTGTAACAGCTCAACATAACAAAATATTCAGCTTTGGGCATCTCTCTCATAGTTTTCTTCTTGCGTTCCAACCCAAGACACGTCTCAGTAATGAGATGTGTGTGTTTGCATGTATAAGACACATTTTTTCATTACCCTTAGTCGAAGATGAATCTCACATTTTTAGGCTCTTTCTTAAGAATCCATAGATCAATTTACAATCAAATCACTCGGGTACTTGGATCCTTCAAGGATTTGATAAACAATACGATTATAAGACACTTTTCTTTAATTTGGGAAATTGCTTTTAGCAAAATATTAATTAATCTTAATTGCAGCAGCAGCACCAGGTGATATTCCCACCTGGAAGACATAACCTTACTCATGGCAAAGGTGTTAAATGTTTATATGCCAGGAACTTACAAGCAAACCTTTTGTTGCAAGAAGCTTTGCAGTTTCAATTGCTTCATCACTTGATATCTGCACCAGATGTCGGGGTTGGTAAATTAACAGCACTGAAGCAGTTTTGGTGTAAAAATAAAGGATAGACATGCCTTGATCAACTTATGAGGTCATGTATATCAAGACATAACAACATTAGTTTTCATAGTTGTGGAGTCGGAAAACTACTTCACATCCGCTATTGATGCATTTTGATATGTACTACCAGGCTTTTAAATAATCATGTATTAAAATCACAAGCAGAAACCTTACTTGAATGACTTCATCAATGATATTGACTTCTAAGACACCAGGGATAAACCCAGCACCTATTCCCTTGATCTTGTGTGGACCTTTACATTAAGACAAGCATAATGAAAAACATCAGTAGAATATCAAATAACAAACTGCAGTCTATCAAGAAAAGCAACATTTAAGTTCACATTAGACAGAACTGAAATTTGCAGAATTTGAATCCAAATCCAACATTCAATATGATCAGACTCAGCTAAGAGTTATTCAAGAAGCAATATGAATTTATACAAACACTTCGGAAAGTCATTTTATTTACAAGGAAATTGGTTTCAAAGATTGAATCTAGAAAGGCTAAGCAATTTATAAATCACCAGCCAGCTAACGTCAAAACTCAAAAGCTTGCAGTTCAAAGATCTACTGTATGACTGTATCAGCAACAAAAACGAAGCAGAAGAATGTTTGATCAAAACAGTAAATACTTATAACTTTGAAATAACTTCTACATATGCTACAAGTCAGCTCAGATCAGTACTACAACTCTTCATGACAACCCTACCTCTATCATAAACTGTCACTTAGACAGTTAGACTGAAAAGCTTACAGGAATTTCGTTTCCATATCATTATGATTATTCCTTGGTCTGTTAATTAATTTTTATAACCAGAAAGAGCATTTCAAGTCATCCACTGCTAAAAGGGTTCTTGCAAAATGAACCTTATTGGTGCATCAATGCCAATGAAACATGTCACAATTCATCAGGAAGCGTGGTAAACAGAATCAAGGTTCCAGGTTAAGCGAGGAATACAACATCAGAGAAGTGATAAGTTAGCGCACCAGGCTTTCCTCCGGTTAGGACTGGACTCTCAACTGGTTCCACACCATACAGCTAACATGTAAAGAAGACAGACAAAACCAATGAGTAAAGAGCATCAATATGAAAGTTACAAGCTCTTCTTCCAGTTTTCTTCAAGAATTTCGTTTACAGAATTACTTTCAACTTTTCAACTAAACTAATCTTTACACTAGGGTTCTTCTCTTTAAGATGCTTCCCTGCACCAGTTATAGTTCCACCTGTACCTATCCCAGAAACAAAAGCATTTACTTTTCCTCCTGTGCCTTCCCATATCTCTGGTCCAGTGGTTTCATAATGTACCTACAAGAAGAGAAATCACATGATTTCTTTTTGTAGCAATATGTTTCGAAAGTTGTAATAGCTATATATGCCAGAATTGAGTGACTACGTACCTTTGGTTGGCAGGATTCTCAAATTGCTGAAGCATGTAAGCATTAGGTGTCTTGGCCAATATCTCCTCAGCCTTCTGAACAGCCCCTTTCATGCCCTTTGCAGGGTCTGTGAGAACCAACTCAGCTCCGAAGGATCGGAGGATGATTCTTCTTTCCAGACTCATTGAAGCAGGCATTGTAATGATAAGCCTGTACTGTTTAGCTGCCGCCATGAAAGCAAGCCTATGCCAGTATTACCACTTGGCTCAATTAGGACACTCAAATCAACAACCGCAAGCAAAAGCAATGAAGATTTGTTAGTTCATAATCTCCATCAAGTATCAATCTTAAATCATTCTTTAATCTTTTCGCTCATAAAGTTGGTGAAACAAACGCATTAAAACTTGCTCAAGATTCATTAGTGTTTTGCAAGTTCCAACATTTTATCATGCAGAAATAATATCACATGATTAATGACCAGTTACATCTTCTACATGATCAGTAATTGATATAGAAGCATGATGGTATGAGAAATCGGGCAGAGAATAAAGAGGATGCAGTTACCTCATTATTCAAAGAAATAACACTACTATCCAACAAGTTTATCTATCAAACACTGACCTTCCCAGGTGTGATAAGGTCCTTCGCCTCAGCATCTGCAATCATACTATAACCAATTCTGCAAGAGTTTATCAAAGCACCATATTTTCAGGACACTGTTTCCCCAAGAAATGAGTGAGCATAGGAAAGACCAGTAAAAAGACAAACAACAACAGCAGGCCTATACCTGCCTTTCACACTAGAAAATGGCTCCATCATTTCCAATTTGGCAGTGATACGAGCAATACAACCATCCACAATATGGTTCAGATATACCAATGGGGGTTTCCCAATCAACTAAACACAAGTACAAACAAATCTTATTAGCCTCATAACCAAACTACTCAACGATTCTAAAAGCAGCAAAAAACTAGCAGACACATGCTTCAGTGACATCTTTAGCTATACCAGACTTCACCACTGCCATTTTTTCCGTTCCAAATTACTGCAACCAAAATACACACATCAATTCATAACCAGAAACCTCATTTCTTCAATAATAAAAAAATCTCATATTTTGGACAAATGGGTTTAGCATAAATCAATACAGCAACCTACAGATAGTGATAAAACTAAATGGCGTAAGATATTAACAATTATTCTCTTCAATTTCATTTCTGTGTACACCCGTTATTCGATTAATAATCAGGATCAGTAGATTTCATCCATCAAAATCCAAGAAATAAATAAACTTTGATTGAGATTACTGAAACAAAGAGAGTTCTAGAGGGTTTGAGTAGGACTTTGGAACTAAGCAAGCAAAAAAAATCACCTTCACACTGGCAGTCACTTCCTTTGTTGCAGCTGATAAAACCACAAACCCCGCTACGATGATCAACCAACGGAGTCACCAACCCAGCTACAAATATGGCTCTGTTATCTGACGTCATAATTACACTTCCACTTTTTAATTTTTATTGTTTTTGGGCACTGCTGAACCTGCCCCTGTTTTGAGGTTCTGTTACATTTGATCACAAAGTTCCAATCTTTAGCCCATATCTTCTCTTTCAGAATGAAACCCGTGTTGTAAATTACCAAATTGCTTACTAATTACTGCACTAAATAGTGTAATTTGTAAAAAGAACACCCCTTTCTTTATTTTCTTTGATTTTTTTTAAAGTAACAAAAACCTTATCAGAACACCCTAAAGCAAGAAACAGACCGACACTACCACAAAAAGTTGCCTCTCATTTCCAACCTCAGAAAACTAATGGCAACCCTTCACTTCACTCCATCTCCTTGTTTCACTATCAACCCAAAACAGCCCCACCCAAGCAAACTGCCCTGTGCTTTTCATCTCAGTCTCCGGCCAACACGACACCGTGCGCGGCGGCAGTGGAATGTGGTCCGGTCGTACAAGGTTGTGGTGGAGCACGAGGGCAAGTCCACTGAACTTGAGGTGGAAGAAGATGAGACCATCCTAGACAAGGCATTGGAGTCTGGATTGTCTGTGCCGCACGACTGCAAGCTTGGGGTGTGCATGACTTGCCCGGCGAAGCTTATCGGCGGCGAGGTGGACCAGAGTGAAGGTATGCTGAGTGATGACGTGGTGGAAAGGGGGTATACATTGCTCTGTGTTTCGTATCCCAAATCGGATTGTCACATTCAGACCATACCGGAAGAGGAGCTACTCTCACTGCAATTAGCAACAGCTAATGACTAGAAATTTTGGGTTTTGAGTAAGTGAGGGGTGTCTGAAATTTGAGGCATGTTTGTATCGAGTTATGAATTGTTGAATAGAACTTAAATGTGCTTTGCTTCATCAGTTGTGAATTTGTTTTCTGGTGCTGTTTGAATGCGATGATTGGTTAGGCTACCAAAGTAAAACTGCTTTTCTTGATGCAAAATCACAATAGAAGATTAGGGGATAATGAGGATAAGAGCAATAATTTGGTAGAATCTGTTCGGTGCGATCACTGTTTGAAAAACAAGCGTCTAGGCTGATTAGACGGCGCTTAAGCGGAAAAATCAATCATAAAACTTAATTTTGATGCTGGACGGACACATTAGGCGATGTCGATTAATCAGTAATTAAGCGGGGCGACTAGCGTTTAGGTTAAAATTAAACGGGATTAGGTACTGTAATTTTTTTTAAAAATATATATTTTTTTTAAAAAAAATTAAACCCTAAACAACCTAATTATTTTTTTGTGTGCTTTAATTTGGATTTGTATTTTTGAGCTATTGTTTGATAACATTATTTTGAGACAATGTATTTTGAATGTTTTGTTGACATTTCTTTATAATTTATATTATAATATACCATATAAATATATAAAAAATGATCCGCCTAATCACTGATTAAACTCCGCCTAAACTGTTAGGCGCTAGGCAGTAACTGCACCGCCTAATCCCTCCTAGCACATTTTTGAACCTTGGATGCGATCAAATAGTGACGTATGATCATCGATATCTGTATAACTTGCAATTCCCTCTTTCTCTGACGTTAGCATATTAACAAGAACATAAATCACTTAGAGGCCCAGACGGCCAAAGGGCGATCTTCTACCTTCTAGCATGTAAATCAGTATTAGTGTTGACATAACAACAGTAGATAAGAAGTATTGCGTAGAGAGTTACTATTTATAATCTGCTATTGGAAAAGCTTCAATATATTCTTCAATGTGGGACGCTTTAGCCCATTCTGTTACCGGATGACGCGATATCTGGACCGCGCATGAGGGCGCGTCATTGTACCATTAGGGTGGCGGGTCATTGTTAATAATAGCTGACACTGTCATCTATCTGCTACATGTCTTGGTTGTAACGGATTTAACTGTTATGATCAGTTAAAGTGCAGCCCTAAATGGGCTAATTAGGCATATGTGCCTACAAGTTCTTCAAGTCTCTAGATAAGAGGGGCATCTTGGCTTGGGCCGGGAGTTAAATCATTTTATGTCAACCATAAGTGGTGAATCCGCTAGTAGCATACCCTGGAGTCCCCTACTCTCCTGACTAGAAGACTTAGAGATTGATTCGTAGACTCTTATGGCGAAAAGAAAACTAAAGATTGTTCTGGAGGCTTATCACGTAAGGTAGATGAACGCTTACGACGATAAGAGATTTGGAGATTGTGCCGGAGACTTATCGCGTAAGGTAGATAAACGCTTACGGAGATAAGGAATCTAAAGATTGTACATGAGACGTATGGCGTAGGGTAGATCAACGCTTACGGCGATAAGGAATTTGGAGATTTTGTAGTTCTCCTACCACTTTAGGGTTTTATCTCATACATCGGCAGAGTTATTGAAGATTACCGGAGACTTACCGCGTAAGGTAGATGAACGCTTACAACGATAAAAAATCTGGAGATTTTGTAGTTCTTCTACCGCTGCAAGGTTTTATCTCATGCGGAGGCAGAGTTACTAAAGATACCGGAGACTTATCTCGTACGGTAGATTCACGCTTACGGTAATAAGGGAACTAGTGATTACTTAAAACTTATCCCGTAAGGTAGATTCATGCTTACGACGATAAGAGAATTGAAGATTACTAGAGACTTATCCTGTAGGTAAATTCATGCTTACGGCGATAAGGAAACTGGAAGTTGTACCAGAGACTTATCACGTAAGGTAGATTCATGCATACGACGATAAGAGAATTGGAGATTATTAGAGACTTATCATGTAAGATAGAGTACGTCAGAGAGGTGGTGGTGAATCTGCTGCCATGGTTCGCCCTTCCCAATCGAAGAAGGTGAAGTATTAAGACCCATCTCGAATTAACCCCTTTAATCCGAGGTAAATCATGTGGGTTTCAACTAAGGGAATTTCCTACTGAAATCCCCTTAAAATGGACAACTCTTTCTGCAAATCCACTAAACACTTCCACGTAATATATAATTCAATCTCATCACCTAGAGTCATCCTGCTCTCCAAATCATATCTACACTTCACCAATCAATTAAACCAAGCTACGCTAAGGTAATCAGAGCAAATCTACATGGAAATGATACCTAAATAAATATGCTTGCATCAGCAGATTATTTGGCTATGTCTCGTCTTCTGTACACATGACCTCATCTCAGCAACCCTGTAACACTAGGCATTTGAAAACGAAGGACCCATAGGAAAACATTTAAAACAGGACCTTAGAGTGAGTAGACACAAATAATAGTTAAGGGTGAGATAATGCCGATTATAATGGTCTCCCTCTTATTGTTCCTAAATTCGTTTATGCATGTCTCGTTGGAAAAAATTCCAAATAATCATTTCGAAAATCAAAACATCATTTGCCAATCTCATTGGTTTAAAATCAATATTAAAAATAGGAGAAAATGTTCCACCATGACGGAGAGTCCCCTAGACTAGGGTATGAGCTTTTAGGAGACTACTAAGTAATGAAACGACCCTTCATGGTGGAGAGATTTCACCATGAAAATGAGCCTATCAGGCTAGGGTCGGAGCCAACTAAGACTACTATTGCCCCACTCCACTTCCTTAAGTGAGGAGCCGTATGACAAGCTAGCAATGATAATATATATAACGACCCTTCATAGTGAATAAAACAAACAAATGTAAAAAGTTATTAATGACTCTTCCCCCGTAATAAAGTATACATCTCATGCATAAGGTACAGTTCTTTGACAGTCCTCAAAATAATGACCATAAACAAATTATTTCCAAATATGATCATCATAAAACAAATTACAGTCGACATAACAAAAGAGTTTACGAGAGGGAAGCAACCCACCTTCCAGGCCCCACTAGCTTATTAAATCAATAAAATCATGTTATTTATAAATTTCATAAATATTTGAGCATGCACGTCTTAAAATCAAAAGGTCCACTCACAGTACTTAATGCGACCTCCTCATTGCTCGGAATACTTCTCGAGCGCTACATCGAAATACCCACATGGTCGAGTTTGTCTCACGTTCAACCATAGGCTGTAAAATTAACCCAATATATCAGTCTTTAATACCGTTGACTTGTACTTTTTCTAGTTTGACAAGGAAATCCTAATTTGACCAGGAGTTGAACAAACTCACTCCCTTTAACGAGTTTTCAACAAATAGACTTTTTTCTGAATAGACTTTATGTTTAGTTTCCAAAACCACAACCTTAACACATCGACTTTCCTTAATTAATCTTCTTCCTGATTATTGATCAAACGTTTAGTTATCAACAACCACACTTAATACTTAAACTTCATTTAAACAACTTATCAGTTGTCGAGTTATCGTAATATCAACTGGGAAATTATTATGGATGTCAAACTCATATTCTAACTTGAGTTGGCATAACTATGATACCCTTCGATAAATTGTTATTTACCGAACTCAAATATTATTTTTCCAATAGTATCAATTAATTCTTCTCGAGCTGATCTTTTTCATAGCTTGACCAAGATTCTCTAGTAGACCAAGAAGTTACCACTTTGACCAATTTTCATTTAAATATTTGATTAACTTATTGTAACCGGTTAATCAAGATTGACCTTTCCTTTTTAACGGTCAACTTTCCAAAAATGAAAACTTCCCAAAAATAGAAACTTCATATTTCTGATTTTTTCGAAGTTCTAATTTATTACTTAATGATAACATTATGACTCCAAAATTATCCAGGGAATCGATTCCTACCTCTTCGTCTCTCTACCGAAAATTCTGCTACTTCACCGGATTCTGGCAAGTTGCCAGAATATTCTGTCGTATTCTGACAATCTTGCTAGAAAATGTCCATGGCTTCTCCGTAGCTCCATTTTACCAAGTACTCCACATCAACATAAATTAGAATCCAAAACACATCTCCAACAACAACACAGTGAAACACAAAAACCTAGAACTTGAACCTCACCTTGATTCACGAATCCAATGGCTCACTCGTTGAATTTCCTTCACATGCAGAGTCTCTACCTCGGCCTGCCCTCCACTAGGTGCTCCCCCAAACCTCTTTGTCGCCGGAGCTCGCGAATGCCGTTAGAGGCAAAAACCCGAAACCTAGAAATATACATAAAAACATAAAAGAGGGTTTTTTTCACAATTGGTCCCTAATTGGGTATGCAAGGCTATAGGAAGGAAGAGAAGAAGAAAAGGAAGAGAAAAATATCAGCCACGCGTTGTGACGTCGGCTTGATCAATTCACTGTTGACTGTCGTGTCAGTGGAGCTCGATCTTCCTCCACGGTGGCTGCCTGGGTAGTCTGAGGACAGAGATAGGTAGAGGAGAAGGAGGGTAGTCGAATGGTGGTGGTTTGTCGTGGAGTGGTGGCGGGACTTTCCTGCATCAGGCGGAGATCGCCAGACAGGCGACTAGAGCTCGGTGGAGCTCAAGAGAAGAGAGTGGGAGGTCTGACCCGAGTCAACAAGCCTCCTCCTTTTATAGTGGAATGGGGGTCTGGTAATTTAAAAGAGGTAAAAGTAAATCTGAAAAGGTAGAAATTATTTACTGAAATGGTAATTACTAATTACCAGAAACTTCAGAAATTCTCAGAAAATAGACGGAAGCTCTGAAAAATAATCCGACACACCGGTGAGCTCGTCTCAACTCGTACTACGACTTCAGGTTTTTAAATCTATTTTTTCCTGATTCGAGAAAAACTCAAAAATAAACTCGAGCGATAACTTATTAATTCACCAATCGCTGTTAAAAGCTCTCGTAACCCATAAACCCCTGTAAAAAGGTATCTTTTAGGTACAGGGTGTTACATGAAGTCTATTGAAGTAAGAACTGGGGGATCTGAAGACGATATGGAGCAGACAGCGATGTCCTTGGCGGAGGGATCATCTTTCCTATCGTGGGAACTTTAAACTGGGCTCCGCCCTCAGAGAAGTTGTTTGTTCAAGCCTTTTTCCAGTGTGCTGAAGTGGGAGGGTTAGAGCGCCCTAATCAGCCAGAAGTGGAGGTCGTGGCTGCTGGGAAGAAGGGGTTGATGAAAGTCCTCACCAACTCTTTCAAGGCGGTACACACCACTAGAGGAGCGTAGTCCACAAAAATTTGTCATTTGAAAGAGGAAGAGCATGCTTTGACGGCAACCAAGAGGGAGCTAGCCCTATTGAAGGCCAAAAATGCCAAGTTTCTACTGATCTCGTAGATCGAGAGCAGAAGCTAAATAATGTGAGAGTCAAGGCGCTGGAATATGACACTAGGGTGGAGTCTATGAAAACCGAGGTGGAGCAATTAACTCGTCTTCAGGCCTCAGCTAGACAGGAAGTGAAGTCGTTGCAACACATTATTGCTGCCAAGGAGGAAGAAATGCAGCACGCCTTGGCTGAAAGGAGAATCAAATGCAAGGCGTTGTAGCCAGCTATAAAGCTAAGTTGCAGAAGGCAATTGATGTTGTTGCTGCTGCTGCCAACATGTAAGAGCTTATGGATATTGGTTGTATTGATTACGACAAATATCTAGCATAAGAGTAGGCTTAGAGCGTACAAAAGGGTGGGGACGGATTGCCTGAGCGGCTTGACGGCGAGCTGACAACATACACCGGTTCACAACCCCCTCCAGGAAATGAAGGTAAAAAAGTTCACCCTGTTGTATTGTCATATGATAGTGGTAGATCGAATTCTAACTCTAAAGTGTCTTCTCCCACTTAATAGGAAGATATCAAACAGCGATGTCGGCTGTTGCGGAGAAGGGTCAAGAGGGAGCTGTTGAGTGAGGAGGTGATGTTAGATAGAGACTACGGGTGGTAGGCGGCTAAGTTTTTAGACTGCGCTACGTAAATCCCTCTTTTTGTTGTTCGTAATATAAGTACTGTATTTCAATTATCAAACAATGTTATGTATTTGAAAATTTATGTTATGTACTAGTGGTTTTACATATATCGCTTTATGAATATGGTCTTCCATTATGTGAATGAAATCACTAGTGAGTATTATTTTGTTCTTAGTGATTTAAGCATCTTATGCAAGAGTTAAAACACCAGCGTAAGAACAATAGCTTAAATAATACTTGTTTCATTCTTAAATGGCGTTAAGCTAAGTCACAGAAATATGGTTGTGCCAAATTAGCGGTTTAGAGATAGCAAAATATGTAAAGGAGACACAAGGTTTATAGTAGTTCACATTCCCTTCAGTAGGAAATGCTACGTCTACTTAAATACACTAATCAGGGGGTTTCGCTGTAGCAACGATTTACAGCCAAGACTAACTGAATTTGAACAATGAATTAAGCATACTGCGAATAATATCACCTTAAATGTTGTGCATTCCAGGGGTGAGTGGATATTTTCCGCCCTTGTCTTTGATGTAGAACGTACATGGGCCTACTGTTTCAACAATCTAGTTAGGTCCTTCCCAAGTTGGGCGTAGCCCTTTGGCTTTTGGAATGACCTTCTTCATGACCCAGTCTCCTACTTGAAAACTCTTGTGGCAAGCTTGCTTGTTATAGTAAGTTGCCTCATTCTGCTTGTTCTGTAAGTTCTAGAAGTGAGCTTTAATTTGCTTTCCTTCTACAAAATCTTTGTCGAGAAGAAGACCATGCTCATTGGTGGTGCTATCGAACATCTCGACTCTCACACTTGGGCACGTAATTTTCATGGGGAGGACTGCTTCAGTGCCCTATGTAGACAAAATGGCATTTCCCTGGTTTCCTTTTTTGGGGTTTTTCTTAGTGCCCATAATACCTCTGGTAGCTTTTCCGTCCAAAGATCTGGGGCTTTAATGCTTGTTTAGGGCCACTTTGGATTGAAATCCAGATGCTGGGGGTTTTTCTGTTCTACTGGGTGTCTGGGTTCGTGTTTGTTCTTTATTGTTTTTGGTGTGGTCTGGAAAGAGTGAAAGGCTTGATATGACTAGTTGCTAACTTTTTAGGTTAGTGTTTGTGGTAGATGTCTAAAGAGCGGAGCGTTGTGTCTTCCCATGCACTATCGGAATTAATAGTTTGACCGACGAAAGATTTTCGTCAGCCTGTAAGACAAATTCGTCGGCTAATATGTCGTCGGCAAAGCCTCGTTGGCTATAACTTTAGCAGACAAAATAAAAGTGGTCGTCGGCTATAGTTTAACACTTAGCCGACGACTTATTTTTCTATTTTTCGTCGGCTAAATAAAGACTAAAGCCGATGAAATAAATTGTTATCGGCCTTAACCTAAGACATTGGCGGACGAACTATAAATATTTCGTCGGCCAATTTAAAAAACTATAGCCGACGAAATTTACTATAAATCGTCGGCTAAATATTTAAAAAAAAATTAAAATAATGTAGCCGATGAAATATAATACATTTTGTCGGCTAAATACTACTATAGCCTACAAATTAAGCCATATTTCGTCGGCTAAACGTTGAAAAAAATAAAATAAAATAAAATAAAATACTATAGCCGACGAATTATGGTAAATTTTGTCGGCTATAGTACTTTTTATACTAAAAAAACACAAAATTTCTAAATTACCATTCAAGCAAGCAGCAAATTACACAAACAATTTCATATAACCAACAACGTACACCATCAAAAGTAGTCTAAACGTTTTGCATTAAATTATTAATTTAAAAATTGTTCATAAACCCATAAAACTAAATAAAATCTATAAAACGACTAACAATATCTTCCTCGGCGTCAGGATATGTCTTCTCGTACGTATAGGCGTACCGGTTGACTTCTATAAGTTCCCTGGCCACCTCATCCATCAACGATGCTAACGGTTTAGAACCGGCATGATGGTTCCTTGTGTTGTGTTGCCGGTTCTGAGCGTTCGCCCGGGAAACGGCCTACAAAAGAAAAAAAATTAGTAAAATATTTTAAAACGTACTAATTAATAACAATATAATAAATTATTAGTTTTAATTACCTGTTTATGAGAGTTGTTGAAATCTGATATCAAAACCCAACGCCACTCGTACTCCCTGAGCTAGAACTCAAGGGGGGTACCAGAACGTTCGTTCTCATGTGTAGTCCAGTGGGTCCGTAACTCGTTCTTCCACTCCTTGTACCTACAGATACCACAAACAATTATAAATATTATTAATTACACATATAATTTTATTTTTTCATTAACTTTCCAACGTACATTCTCTCATGCACAACGTCTGCCCAGGTGTTCCTCAGGTGCTGGGAAACGTCAAACCACACCTGCATTAAAACGTTTATTAGTTTAGTTTTTCATAAATCAACAATGTAATATATAATATTAATTGTGAATTTTTTATACTTACCGACATTGTGTTATGGACCATGTCCTTAACCTCTTGTAGGACCTCGCCCCAGTCTGACCATAACATAGGGACTCTATCCCTAATGAGCGCTCCCAAGCGGCCGGAGTACATCCTCGTCTTCTCGCCCGATACTACGTTCTCATCCCCGTCAGTATCGATGACGTACTCACGGTCTTCTCGAGAGCCTTCCTTGTGACGGGGTCTCTCTTCTTCCTTGTCGGCTTGGCTCCGACGGTGGCTATCACAAATTGATTATTAATAGATTATTCTTATTCTGATATTATAAGAAAACAAATTAATTATATTTCATTACCTGAGAGCGTTGGGCGGACGCGACGGATTCCGACTCTGTCGCCGATGATGTTACCCTCGCAGAAATTAGATTCGTACCAAAATGCACGAACTGGTACGCCGCTGATGGGGTCACCTTCGGGGGCAGTGGATAAATCGACGCCCCTGAGTCATCGACTGTCGGTAATGCCGGTATCAATCGCGGAAGGTAGAGTAAAGGCGGCGGCATCTGTACCCCAGAAGACTCACCCTCCGAAACAATAGGGCCCGGAGTCGGTGCCCTGTGTATCTCAGGCATACGTGGTGCAAACACATCCGCCTGAGTCGGAGGCCACAGCTGCCTCGAGGAGTGAGAGACGCTTGGCTGCCTCGAGGAGAGAGGGGCGTCTGGCTGCCTCGAGGAATGTGTGGCCCCTGGCTGTCTGGTGGAATGTGTGGCCCCTGGCTGTCGGGAGGAATGAGTGGCGTCCGGCTGCCTTAGCATCAGCTCCAGAAGGGACGCACGTCAGGCTGTCATGGGGCCCTGAAACGACGCTTGAGGGTTGCAAGACGTTCCCTCAAACGATTCAGACCTTTGGCCCTTTAAACCCTTTGTTTTACTGAACAAGCCTTTCATCATGTTTATTAAATTATTAGAATTTTTAATTTTAATTGACATTTTAAATATATTAAAAATCTTTTAATTTTAATTCCTATAATTTGTACAATTAAGAACAATTAATATTTTAATACACAAATATACCAAATTATCAAAAATTAACAACATTATCACAAATATATTAAATATATCAATTAATATTTTAACATGCCAAATTTATTAAATAAACCAATTAATAACAATTAATATTTTAATACATAAATATACCAAATTATCACAAATATTTCAACAACATTATCACAAATATATTAAATATACCAATTAATATTTTAATACACAAATATACCAAATTATCACAAATATTTCAACAACATTATTATCAATTTCAATAACAAATATACCAAATTAACAAAAATTCAAAAATATATACAATATATACAAAAATTAGAATTTCTTACCTTAATTGCTTGAGAATTCGAAAGAGAGAGAGGATGTGAAGGCGGAAGAGAGGAGAGGAGGGGCGGTAGAGGAGCCGAAGAGGGCAGTGGAGGAGGAGTGGAGACGGAGAGGAGAAAAATTGAAATAGGGTTTCTGCATATCGGGCTCGCTGGGTTCTGCCTATATAGGCAGAAGTATAGCTGACGAAATAAAAAAAAAAATCGTCGGCTATAGTTCAATATTAGCCGATGAAATAAAAAAATCGTTGGCTATTATTATAATTTTCGTCGGCTATAGTTAAACTTTAGCCGACGAATACTGAGGCAATTCGTCGGTTATAGTACTTTTTATACTAATTTATTATATGTATTTCCAATTTAATCTTGTGAAATAAAAATCTGACCATCAGATATCATCATTATGTTGAAACATGTGTATGGGTAAATTTTCAGCTTGATCCGACAACGCTAAGGACTCGATCCGAACGGTCAATCCGGTGAGTCAAACCCCTAAAAGCAAAAAACGGTAATTTGACCGTCAAAATTACGTATTTTACCCAGACCTTCAATTGCAAATAGTTTCAAATTGATGAGACGCAACCAGTGGTATAAATTATTATTTTATTTATTTAACTATAGCCAACGAAAAATTAGGGTATTCGTCGGCTATAGTATAGGGTTTAGCCGACGAAACATTAGGGTATTCGTCGTCCAAGATAGGTTTAGTTGACGAAATAGGATGTAATTTGTCAGCTAAAACTATCTTAGCCGATGACATAAGCCAGATTTCGTCGGCTAAAACAGAAGAAAAAAAAAACAGGATGTTTAGTGTAACCATACAAATTTCCTGTTCATATATCACCAAAATTAAACAAAATTATGAATTCAATAGCTTGTAGCATATAAAGCACATCAATATGTATTACAAATTCAAACTAAGAAGGCTCGTAATCGGAATCATTCGATGAGTCTTCTTAGTTTGAATTTGTAATACAAATTGATGTGCTTTATATGCTACAAGTTGTACTGTATATAGCCATCAACAACCTTCACGGTCGATTTTGTCTCAACTTTAATCTTTATAACGTCCATCACACTTTCAAGAACCGTCCTCTGACAACCGGGGTACACATGGTCTGTTGGAAAATAAGTAGTTTGTTGTACTTGTCAATACCAGTATTGTTGACAACTCTAGGGAAGAGCTGCTCCGGCCCATGCATATACTGTCCTTGAGAGCATACACCGCTCTCATAAGGAAACATATCGTTGATGAAGACCGTTGTTGGATCGTTGGATGTACTGCCCGTCTCAGAAAATTGTCCATAATCATGCGGACCCCCTGATGATGTTTCACCGTGATATATCCAACATGTGTACTTCTCCTAAAACCCGTTACTCTTCAGGTGCTGCCAAACCTTGTCAATTGCAAATCGATGCATATCGCTGCGACACTGACATTTAGTGCACGGGTAATAGAAAATTGTATTCCCGTTAGCTTTATCCATCACATATTCAATAAAACTAATAACTCCTTTACCATATCTTTTGTCCTATTTTGGAAGCGAAATCCAACTCTTATCCATATCCTGAAAAGATAACAAAATATATATGTATAACTCTAATTAATTAATTAAATTTTCAAATCATTTAGTATTCTACAACAATTAATTAATAACAAATTAATAATTAACACAATATATATACTAATTACTAATTACATAACAATATTATATATCAACATCAATCATAATCAACAACTTAATTAATTCATACTATGCATCAACACAATATTATAATTAAATTAATATATATATATATATATATATATATACACTACTTATTAATAACAAAAATTTCATATATATTATCAAATCAAAATCGATCAACTCAATCACACTCAAAATCCATTAATTCAACTCAAATTAAAACTTAAAATCAATATTATATAACTCAAATAAAACTCTTAAATCAACTCAAAATCAAGATATATACACATATACGTACCTATATATAGCTCCACAAACTTATTTTGGACTGATTTCGATGACACCCAACAATTTCTACAACACCCAAACTTTTTCTCCCGTTTTTTTCCAAATGAGCTGTTGTCTAGATCTAGAAATATAAGTACTTCTAGCCGACGAAATTATATATTTCGTCGGCTAAACTTTTAAAATTTCGTCGGTTATAGTGTACAGACTAGCCGACGAAACAAATTATTTTAGCCGACGACAATATATTTCGTCGCCTAAAAGTCCACTTTAGCCGACGAAAATTTAGCTTAGCCGACGTTTTTTTTTTCGTCGGCTAAAGTAGACTTTGCCGAAGAAAAAAAAAATCGTCGGCTATAATGTTTATGCTGGTAGTGATGGCCAACCTGTGACTAGTTCGCCTTCCAATTTAGTGACAGAGTTTATTGCTAATTTTGAATCGTCTCCCGTTGCTAGCACGTTTCAGGAGGGAATGGAGCTGTTTGTTCGAGAGTTGGTGAAGCATGGTCAAGTGTTTGAAGAGCCAGCACCACTATCTGACATCTCCAAAATGGAAGGCTACCTAGAGCGTCCTCACGGCCACGAGCACTATAAGAGGCGACTGGAAAGTGAGGTGAGTAAGCGCATTTCTTGTAACGGGGAAGCTAGCTCGTCTTGGTGTGAAGCCCTTGAGAATCCTGACAAGGACCCAGAGACAATGCCTCTTGGCTAGAAGCTAACAGAGGACATTCTTGTTGACGAGCTCGCCGTTCGGTTAGATAAGAAGAAAATTGATAGGAATCACATTATATATAAGATTCCCAAATCAGTGAAGTTGCAACCTTTGAGGGAAGACGAGTTGGGGTCTCGACTTCCAGAAGGCGAAGCGTTGATTTGTGACATCCTGTTGCTGCATGGCTAGAAGCTGCCTCTAGGCCCTTGGCTTTAATATATGCTCACGAAAATTGCATTATCGTTGGTCAAATGGGCTTGAACATGTTCAAGATTCTAATGTCGATGATAGTCATTTAGGAGCATGCGGTTGTCAGCGACCTTCGATGGCGAGATCACGCACATCAATGACTTGCGATACTCAGGTCACAAAGGAAAACATGGCACAGCAACACTGTCTCTACTTTCTGACTACAGAAAGTGACATGCTAAGCCCTGGATAGATGGTATGCGGGTCTGAGAACGAGTGGTATACAAACACTTCTGTCGCCACTGAGGGCTAGGATTTTGGTAAATCTGGACTTCAAATAGTCTGAACATTATACAAGCTCATCCAAAGTTAATTCCAGATAGTATGCTACAGTATTATTTGTTCAGACAATCGTATAACTAGTTGAGAACCATACAAGTAGCAATCAATCTTTTTCTACTCTTACGACTAAAATCAATACCGCAAGTTGGAATTATCCTGTACCACCTAAGATCGGCCATTACATTTTCAACAAGAATAAGTAAGCATTTAAATGAGGCTTCTTCAGTAGAGAATGCTGCCCGCACATAAAAAGCTTTCATAACTTTCCGCACCATGAAACCACTGGGAAAAGAAAGCCTCTTCAGTATCATATGGTTGGTGTTAAAAATTGACGAGTTGATAAAATAACTGAATAAGCTACCTTGGATCTCAAACGACACTACTTAGGAGGTTTGAATTCCCTCCAGCTTTCAATCACAACCTTCTTTCTCGTGTCAAAATCAACTTTTTCAAGATCAGAGGCAGTTCCTAGGTAACCATAAAAGACCCTCTTCCTTTCCCGAGTCTTTTCATCCAACTTCACAAGATAAGGATTGTTCTCATCGTCCTTATTGCCCATCATGAGGGGTTGAACATGATACCATGCCCTGCGTCCGTGATTGTCTTTCTCAAAGAATTCTGTCATTCGCAAGGCCTCCTTGAGGCCCGCTTCATCAGCTGAAAACTTGATTATAGTTGTTCCCAAATGGCCATCTCTACCATACAGGGATTTTGACTTGCCGCTCCCAAACCCAACATCTGTATGCCACAATAGTTCGAAAATCAGTAGGTAGCCAAGTGGAAATCCTTTATGGAATGTATAAGTTACAAAGGCAAAAAAATACACGTAGTCATAACAAATACATTATTCCTAAAGAGTAAATACAGGTAACCAAGTTGTCGACGGTTCCAAGCAAATAAGGGTTACAGTTGAAATCCAATGCACCCTAATACAGACCCCTCTACCATTAGGAAACATAACGACCATGGTTAATGTCAAACTGAACTCACATGCACATATATAAATGGAAAGCTTGACAAATGACAATATGAAAGACTTCTTGTTGAGATATAAATTCCACATCGGATTTATAAGGGTTTGGACCTTTCCAGCCATTGCCAATTAGTTTTGAATGTGAACCTTAGACTACTTATCATATATCAGAGCTGATTACCCACATTCACGTGTGTTAGCGCTAACAGCCACACGCACTCCAAATCACTCCAAATGTTGTACACGTTTTAGGCTTGAAGATTCGTCACACGTGCGAGAACGTGTTGAGAAATAATCTCACATCAGGAAAATATGACCTTACATGTGGGCTTATAAGGTTTGAGTTATTCTCTCCATTACGGTTGAGATGTCCAAACCCTTAATAACCCACATGCCAGGTCTCAATTCTCAATATGAAAATTATATTTCAACACGCCCCCGCACGTGTGGAGAATTTCCAAGCCTAGCACGTGGAGAACATTCAGGGTGACATGGAGTTCGTGTGACCGTTAACACTAACACACGTGAAATTGGGTAACCCGCTTTGATACAATGATAGGTTCACATCCAAAACCAATTGACAATGGAGAGAGTAGCTCAAACTCTTATAAGCCCACATGCAATGTCTCATTTTCCCGATGTGGAATTATATTTCAACACTTCTTATTTCTTTTCAATCTGGACAGAAAGAGATAACAGAAGTGAAAAGTTTGAGAAATTCGACAAAACAAACATACCTATTAGAGTCTGGCGCAATACAAGCATCAAGAAGTTAAAAGCCAATGAACAGCAACAGTTCAGTTTATTCAGGTATTAATGTATTAAGACAGGTATTATGGTATTATGAAAGACAATGCCCCCATCCTAACTCGAATTTGGATAGGAGGCTTCAGCACCCAATTTTACCACTTTCTCAGCATGCACCAAAGCTGACTTGTAGTTGCTTATCCATTACGTGTGCAGGTTGTACCATGCATATGATTTAATAGACCAGGCAGAGCAGAAACATGCTTATGTTCCCAACAACAAAACATCGACAGCCAGATGCTACACATGGTATAGATAGACCAGGAAAAGTTCTGACCATAGAAAGGCATTCTTGCCCATCAATATCAACCAATATGAGAAAATACCCAACCTGTTGCAACACAGAACATATGCTTCGACTCATGGCTAACCAATATTCTGTATGACCAGTAGAAAAATAACATTGATAGAAAGACGTGTTGCAATTCAAGGACGGATCAAACTGTAACCAGCAGCCACAGCCTTGTAATCAGCTACTAACATGCAGGAGCCAGATCGCCCTATTCTTAACTAAAGAGCCATAGTTACAATTTTGAGGAAAGTCATTCTTATATGCATGGATGCCAAATTTCAGTCCTAAAGAGCATGTAACTAACCTGTGCAGTGTATAATTCAAGCAAATGTTTAGCAAGATCATATGGACACAAGAAAGGTGGGCATTAATGCATCAGCTAAGACAAAAGGATCAAAATTTACACGGTAACTATTATTTATTCTAAACAAGAGGACAAACGGGTTGAATCATGCTGGGTGTGTGGGATGGGGAGCTGCATAGGCTTGGAACAACCACCAGCTTGGCATATTCCCATCTTACCAGTTAATATATTCCAAGGATCAAAGGGGAGAAACAAGCACTACTCTCAACAGGGACTCGGCCCTGCTCATCAAGTCAGAAATGATGCTATTTTGGCATTCCCCTAGTTCAGGAAATGATACAAATTCATGAATTTAACATTTAATATGATCAAGTAGGACTAACAGAATATCATCTTAACGACCAAAACAAAAAACAGAATATAATCTTGTACAATGAAGGCCCTAATACTATAACACAGGTAATGGCAAATCCCTTAGCCTCACCCTTCAATTATCCATTTTGGAACACAGCTAAAATAACTTGTCAGCTTTCGTGACTTCATCAGAGTTAAGATTTGAAAAGCTTAAATGGGTTATATGAATCTTCAAGCTTAGCTCTCCAGGCATCGAACGTAGTAGGTATATTTTATTGAAAAGATAGGTAGTGAAGTGCACCTAAGGATTCGTTTTATCTAGTAAAGATATTTATCTAATAAAAAGGTTGTGAATATTTCTGCAATTGCAGATTTGTACAGGATTAGCGGCTAAAATGGGATGCATGCAGAGCATTTACTTGACCTATGCCCAACTTTTCCACAGAACATTCTGATAGAAACTGCATAAAAAGGCACATTATGGAGGAAATTATACCTCGTATATAACTATCCATTGCTTTATTGCCCAAACCCTCCATGCGCCCATCTTTACTCTTTCCTGTAAGCGTATTATGAATTATCACCATGGGAGGCCACATTATCAGGTCATCTTGATTTGCTGCTGCTTCATCAGCGGAAAGAAACTGATATGCCTTTGAGTTATCGGGAGGCTTCGAGTAGTCCCACCCCATTAAAACACACACAGCCTTGTGTAAGCCCATGTGATCCACAAGAATGTCTGCATTGTCTGTGTTGTAACTGTGCATAATGAGACTATGAATATCCGGAAAATCTTTTGCAGACCTGAAAGTACGCATATCAAGGGAATTGAACAACGTTTTCAGGTTCACCTCTCAGATAGCATCTAGCAGGACCCTATGGGCTGATATTGCCAAATGCAACAACTCAATAATAGTTAAACAAATAGTGGCATTTTTCACTTAGTACCTTCACGCAAGGTAATCAATTTATAATGGAACGATAAACTTTTCATTGGATTACGACAGAGAAAAGCAAGCCTACCAAACATGGTTTCTATTGGCTGCATATTATTTCATTTTCAAGGATTGGCTGGATACTGTTCACCATGACCATATATAATTTCAATACCATCTAATGGAGACTAATTACTGCACATAAGGGGGCCTATAAACGTGTATGTAACACAATAGCACAAAAGGCTTATCCAACAGTAGCTAAAATTCCACATCTGATGCAGAATATGTTGAACAAAAACAATAAAAGGAGTAGAAACCACCACCAAATAAGGAATTAAGTTCTAAACCCCTTCTTTTTGGCAGAATTTAAACTCCTAGTCAAACAGCAAAACAGAAATCCAAAAATTCAAATATATATTCCTTGGTTAAGCCAAGGTGTCCTCTGAGCCTATTTCAGCTGACAACACATACCGGTAAAGGTTACTGAACTCAAAAGAAGAACTACATACAATTTACTTTACACACCACTAAGAAATTGGTACAGTAATGTTCCAGTAGAAAATTCTGCAATTTTATCAAATAAATTATATGGAAAAATTTATGCAATATGTTGGCGGGTGGGTCTAGGATTTCGATAGTACAAAGGATATATAACAGTATATGTAGTACTATAATTGGCAAATACAGGGTTTCCTATTAAGTGTGTACAAGAGATGACAACGGCATACATGTGAAACCATAAGAAAACAACCTAAAATATAGAGGTCATTACCCTTGAATGTCCTTAACAAGGATATAGATTGTACATAGGAACATAATTTGCAAAGGCAGGGTTTTTATTAAATTCATACATGAAATGGCCACAGCATATAAATGAAACCATAGGAATACAAACCCTAAAGAACGATGTCATCACCCACAGATGCCTTAACAGGGGTCTGCCATATGTGTCTATACATAAGCTACAAATAAAAGTACAGTCACAAAAGCAAATTAGTATAAAGATCCTATAAAGACTAGTAAATTACACTGCTAGTCAATGTCATATGTTTGTACTAGAAAAGTGAGTATGCATCGGCCCCAATAGCCAGTTCTTGTGGGTGAGAGTTCACAAACAAATCGGAAATAGCATCAAGTCAACAACCAATCAGAAATAGAATAAACAGTAGCATCTGTCAATGTAAAACGAAGGCACTGTCACTTATAAGGTGAAGTATAACATCATTAACTACTAAACCCTGTGTTGCAAATTTTCTCCATATCAGGCAATAACAGAATTTGCATTGACATGAGTTGGTACATTAAATTGTAAAAGTAGACATAGTAACAACGGGGAAATCAATGCCACCCAACACCCAAATTAAACAACCTCCGAGGTCTTGAGGCATTTGACTGTAACCTCATGCTTAGTGATTAAACAGCCTCTGGCGCAATCATGTTTAGCAGTAAAAATAAGGCCTAATAACAGCCTACCTACAAGAATGCAAGACAATTGGGCACACTAACAGAGACGGACTATTTGGAAGTCTGAGGTTCAAAGAAACTACAAATAAAATATTGCATATAGATTCATTAAACCCTTGATGGACAATGAATACAATTCAAAATTATTACTTGCCTACACCAATATCCTACCAAATACAAAGCCCATGTGCATGAGCTTCTCTTGTACATATTCCCAGAGAAAACAAATTGATGTGCACTGACTCGAAACTACAGAAAGTTTTGACCACATACTGTACACTACACTTTTAAGATTCATAACAAGAGCCAATTTTCCAGAAGTTCGATGATAGATGGGACGTGGTTGTGAAATTAAAAGTGAACCATGTCATTTTCAACACTCACTTTGGACTTCAGAGACCTAACCTATTGTCTTATGGAAACAAAGCATAAATCTGATACATACCCCACTGCCCACAAAATTAATTTGACTGGATAGTCAAGGGCATAAATGTGTTCGGATGACCTGAGGCTTGCCCAAGTAAAACACATTTCAGGTACCAACACGAAAAAACAACAGATCAAGTTTTGTAGTTTGGGTATATTCAGTAACAGTAAATTGTTTACCGAATCATATAAACAAATCACTGTTAACATCGTTATTACAGACTAGTACTGCCCTTGACTCCATGCACAGAAGTGAAGGACCGATGACACTCCAACTACTACTGTGGAATGTGTAGAACTAAATTCTACAAATATCCAAGTTTGTAATACAAAATAAGAAAATTGCAAACTCAGAAAATGACAATGATACATTTCAAGAATGTAGTTATATTTCAAAAATCTAAGAATTAATTTTGTGAATAAATTCCACATTTTACAGATAATTCTCTCTTGTATACCTACCTGTCATCTTCTGCAGTAGATCCAATCAATTATTTTTAGCAACGCAGATAGGATGATGACAGTAATAGTTAAGAACAAAAACAATTAAAGACTATCTTCCGTGTAAATAAGTCAGTTCCAATTGTCCAATAAGTGAAAGAAAAGATGATAGACCAAAACTTCTTGGAGTCTACATTAGAAGATCTGGGGAAAGTCTAATACGCTAAGACCATTCTCCACTAAAACAAACATTTAGAATTCCCACAGAAGTGCATTGACAGAAACGTTGTAATGAAGCAGCCATGAGCACAGAAATACCCTATATGGAAACCAAAGGCTAAGCCCAATCCTTTTTGGTCCGAGGGGAAGCCTACTTGGTAACTATAAGGGTCTTGCAAGGTTTATTTTCAGTTAACAAAAAAAGAATAATTATGAGTCTAGTGTTTTAAGAGTCTTGAGTGGGTCTTTATGTCTATTAAGTCTTTAAGTACTTAAGAGTCTTATCATTAATAAGTTATAGTAGTCCTTTGGTATTCTAGGAGTCTAAGGGTTATATCTGAAGCCTATAAATGGCTTTCTAATGTAATCCGAATGGCAGATTATAATGAATTAAGATTTTAGATTGTTGAAGGCCTTGTTTCCCCTCCCTAACCTCCCATATTCTATTTCTCCCTTCTACAGCTGTTTCTCCTTAAAACCTTCCATTTCCTTAAACTCTCAACACTCTCTAGCCCACCCTAATCACTCTCTAAGTTATAATAAACCATCCCTGCTTCTGTACTGCATCACATTGTGTTCCTACTGAAAAAAAATATTATCAAATTCATAATTTTAAGTAATCTCCTAGTCCCTACTTACTAAACTATCTCCTACTAAAAATTCAAACAGACTTTTTGAGTTTTCATCAAGTATAATATAGATTCTGCAGCAGGGTCTGACACAACATCACCAGTACACCAATCATAAAAGAAGCTTAGGTAAAAAGGACGGCATCACAATGGATATTCAGATGAGCCATAAGTTAACAATCTAGACAGCTGATTAACTAAGTAAATAAAATAGATGCTAAGCTTCTTAATATGTTTTATATCCTTGAGATGACATTGCAGTCATCAGAGGAAAACAAGCTAAACATAAAATGAAAACACACTTTCATTATGTACACTTGATACATAACACCGCATGCCTCAGTCAATTACCTAATTGATCAAACTATGATCATCAGACTCAACGTAAATCAGGTAGGTTAAGTATACAATAGATGATATGACAGACTCTACAACTGACATTCAGTTGCACATGTAACCAAGACTATAACCTTTAGCAATGAAAACTAGATAAAGATGAAAGGCAATACCTTCACACTGCTAGATACTCAAAGCATATGTTCTTGCACACACATCTAGAAATAGCACATAGCGAAAATCCCATGTGCTAGAATGAAAATGCAAGCACATTGGAGAGAACTACATACTACAAGAGTGAAGCACCAATACGTCAGTTTACACATGTATCCCGTGTGAGTGCACAGCACGCATATGATACATGCAAATACGTCAATATACGGTCCAACAAGCGTATCAATTTTGGATACAGATCGGACACACACATATCCTGAAAGAATACTGCACAAAATATGAAAAACATAGTATTTTTTTAACAGACTTAGTTCAAGTGACCTACATCAAAATATGCCGCTCTCTTCCTTATCAACTATCAGACTCGGAGTTCTCTTCTTCTTCGATTGATCATCGGGTACAGCCTCTCTACTCTTCTTCTTCTCTGTAAACCATGCATTGGGTTCTTCCTACTCTTCTTCTTCCTTGGTCTTAGTTCAGGATCTGATTGAATTGAGTTTAAACTGTGTCTAGGGTCTAATATAATCTTTTCGCTCCCTGCTCATGGTTCTGGCCTTATTTGGATGTAAATATGGTTTCGCGTTTGCTCCCCACTCATGGTTCTGGCCTGGAAATGATCTAGCTAGACTCATGAGCTCTTCAGTTCCTTAAGCTACAAAACACTAGAAACCTATGAAAGCTATCACCAACTTCCTTGATTCTCCATATGGACTATTCTTTGTTTTGGTACATCAGTAGGTTCACAATGGTGCTTATTTACTTTAAGGATCAGAGACTGAAAGAAAGAAATGTAAAGAGAAAGTCTACTCATTATAATGGGATTGCTGAAGACAAGTTGGAAGTCTGCTTATATAATCAATTCCACAAGCACACTTGATGATTAATGTTTCACAATTTATTATTATTATTATTATAATATTAAAAATTATATTTAATTAACATATCCTCTGTATTCGTATCCAGCATATTTTCAATTTCACGTGTCCGCGTATCGTATCATGTATGATATGGACACTCGTTAATGACGGACTTGTAGAATAAGGGCAGTCATGCATCACTCGTACTTGTAACCGTGCTTCTTAACTAAGTGTCATCCAGAGCAACTACACATTTTCAAGGTCTATCAGAATTTACCGACATAGTTATCTTGAAATTCTAATACAAACAAAGTAGCGTCAACAACAACACTTATCAGTACTACTAATACTACAAGTACGGCAAGTACTCCTATATATCTGAAGCAATCCACCCTATACGTAAAACTAATTGACTTCTCTTGGGTTGTAAAATATCTACACATTAATAGCTAATACTACTACTAATAATACTACAACTATTGCAAATATCTCTGAAGCAATTTGGGTAACTATTTAAACCTACTTGACTTCACTTGGCTTGTAAAAATATCCACACGCTATTAGGCGGCCTAATCTCTGAAAGGATCAAAGCTCTCCCTTTTTTGCTCCCTTCCTTCGCTCCAACTCCTTCAAGCCGTAACAATTAGATCATATTACGAACAATACATCACCAGTCAGCTGTTCTCGATTTATGTAGAGGCCAACTTCTTACACCATATAGTTTTTCCTACACTAACTTCATTAGTTTAAAATGAATGAGCTAGAAATGCAGCTAAATACCTACAGGATAGGGTAATCATCTATGTCCCCCTAATACTAAACTTTAAACAGCTCCAAGAGTCAGTCATTTACCTAACTACTCACTCTAAAACCACCAACCAATGGATATTTTTAGCATTGAAATTTAACATAAGGAGAACGAAAGGAATAGACCTGCCAGTGGTGCCACAAGCAAGACAATTAAGCCGGCCCTGCTTCCCATCCTCAATGTAAATCTTCTTCTGTGCTCCGTTCTCATTAATCACCTTGGCAAAGTACAGAAACGCCTTCTTCAAAGCAGCCTGGTCAACCTGAACATACATATGCCCCACGTTATCACCACCACCTCCTCCGCCTTGCCTAAACCCCGCATTCTCATAACCTCCACCAGTCATAATGAACTTTGAAGCTCTCGGATCATCAACGCCGCTCATCTCACGCCGAAACGGGCTACAGGAACCCCCAGGAAACCCGTTTGGGTTCCCCAACTGCTGCCGCCGCTTGGCCAGCTCTTCTCCCTTATCTCTGTCCTCTTTCTCCGGGAACTTCCTCTTCAACGACGAGCCTTCCTGGGGTCCACCACGGCCGTTAATCCCAAGCGAATTCCAGTAGTCCGGGCCGCGCACGAACGGCAAGAACCGACCCGACGGGTCCATGTGCGGCGGAGGGAAGTCTTGATAATCGGGCGGGAGGGCGAAGTAGGAGCGGACGGCACCGTCGGCGAGGACGATGGTGCGGCGCTCGAGGTTGTGGAAGCCGTAGACGGGCGGAGGCGGAGGACCGAAGGAGGAGGGGTCCGGGAAGGGAGGCGCGGCGCCGGGAGAGGGGACCGGCGGGTGTTTCGGATTGGAGGGGCTGGCGGTTTTTCCGGGTTTAGGAGATGGGCCGGTGGCGGGTTTGGATGGTTTCGGGTCGGGTTGGCTTTTGTTGCGGTTGTTCTTGTTGTTGTTGGCGGAGGGGGAGGATTCCCAGCGGGATTTGCGGTTGGAAGCGGAGGAGGAAGAGGAGGGCTTGTGGGGTGGGCCCTTGGGGTGGTTACCTCCGGCCATGTTTAGGGATTTGGGGACAGTGAATCGTGACGTAAGGAGGGAGGAGGAAGAGGAGGGCTTGTGGGGTGGGCCCTTGGGGTGGTTACCTCCGGCCATGTTTAGGGATTTGGGGACAGTGAATCGTGACGTAAGGAGGGAGGAGGAAGGAGATGGAGGGAGCTAAAAGCGGTATGGGTTGCTTGGGCTTCGCTGGCCCGTTTTCAAATTGAACGTTTATTTCCGACAAAAAAATAATAAAAAGGGGTGTCCATGTTGGAAGCCGGAACTTGGACTCACACAACTAGACTTAGGGGGTGTATTCAAAGTAGGATTTTAATGGATTGTTTTGTATTTTGAGAATCTATTGAAATCCGGTGGTATTCAATTAAGATTTTAAAAAGTCCTTTAAAATCTTGAGGTATTCAATACAGATTTTAAAAACTCCTTTTAAATCTGGTGGTATTCAAAATTCCACGGATTTTGAATGATTTGAGTAAGTGAGGGATTTTGTAGGATTCTAGGGTGCTTGGTATAAATACCAAACCACCCCAGAAATCAGGCCTCCACCCCTGAGAATTTGACGTATTTCATTTTCTCTTCTCTCTCTCTCAAGAAGACGTCAAAACCTGTCAATGAGATGGTGGTGTGATAGTTTTCCACGTTTGCAAGGTTTTTGGTTTATAAACTGTCAATGAGATGGTGGTGTGATAGTTTTCAAGGGTTCATGGTTTTATGAAATCCAAACAAATCCAAACAAATCTTGTTAAAACAATACATCAAAATCTGTTTAAATCCATGACAATCTGTGGATTCTAATAAATCCATCAGAATCAATTAAAATCCATGGATTATAGTAAATCCATCAGAATCAATTAAAATCCTAATTGAATACACCCCCCTTAGACGGCGGCGTTTACTAAATGATAATGAGATTGAGAAAGAATGGGAATGAAAAGAAATGAGAAAGAATCATTCACATTCTCTTGTTTATCATGTCACTCAGCCAACACATAGCAACCCTGTCAGCTTCACTTGGATCCTGCTGCGTATTACCTTCCCACGACTGGGCATTCCGATTCTTCCAACATGTATCTGTGATATGTTAATTCTTCATGTATAACTTTGTTAATCTATGTACGAATCCAACATGTATATATATATATATTGCACTTCCACAGTAGTTGTATGTCTAAATCATCGGTAATGGAACTAAAAAGCTATTAAAGTCATGCTAATTAATTATATTCTCCTGGTTTCTTCAGCATAATAGCTCCATCATTCCTGGGATTTGAAGGAAATGGCTAACTATTGGCAGGGGCGGATCTACATAGAGCCTTGGTAGGGCTCAAGCCCAACCGAGACTTAAAGATTAAATGTAGTAGTGAATAAACATTGAACTCATTTTAAAGGTTGGCCGAATTGGTCAAGTGTTTTAACTAGCACCTAGCCCATCCAGGTTCGAATCACATCAATGACATCTTAGAATCTTATTTCTTTTTACTTCTTATTTGCTCAATTTCTTACAAATGTTTTGTCGTCTTCTTCTCCCAATGCATATCGGGCATGTTGGATAGTGGATTTTTCTTATGTGCAGACAATATCAGGATAGAGTGAATTATTTACTATATTCAAAAAAGAAAACCTCTTCTAATTTGACAAATTTTAAGTTTTTATTATGTCTCTCTTTTACTATTTTTTTAAATAAGCAGTGCTTTAAAAATTTTCCTTTCATAATCGACTTAGAGATTAGTTTAGATGAATCTAGTTTTGTGCATCTCAAAAGAGTGTGTATCTTTTATAGTTTTTTTTTTTTAATTTTAAGAGTGTGCTCAATTTTTCTTACCTAAAAAAAGTGTTCAATTTTTTTGAAAGAGGATCAAAAGATTTCACTCTTACCGTTATGGTGACTCAAACCTATGACTTCGTCAATAAATAGTTGATGCGCTTACCACTACGTTATAACCACTTCGTCAAAAAAATGCTCAATTTTCTTACCACCACTCAATCGAAAAAAAATCAAGCCCACCCGACCTGCAAATCCTGGATCCGCGCCTGACTATTGGCATTGGAGGACCAGTTGGTAAGAGCATCTGCAGCGGTGCCCGCCTCCTCCCTCTGCTCGTACTCTCGAGCGAGCAAAGATTGCTCGTGCAAGAGCATTTTAGCTCGGTCAACGAGCGGTCACCGTTGCATATGCTCTAAATGGGCTTATTGCATTTCTGCCATCAATTTAGTTTTTTTTCGATTAGGGTTAAGTAATTGCTTATGAAAATCTTGCTTATGGACTGACATAACTAAGTGAGTTCAAGCATGTGATGATATTTAATTTTTCTCATGAATGTTGTCTTGAAAAGGTATATCAAACACTTATTTCTCCAAACAGGGCAATAATAACATTTCTTTGTCTGCATAAGGAAACACAAACTTAAGATTGGTTATTTGTAATGATAGTATTGTAAGTTGAAACAGAATATTTCTTCATTAGCATTTGTAATGGAATTATTGTAAATTGATTATTATTAATTCAAATGTACATGTATGCTTGTAGATCTTTGTGATTGTGTTTTGTATTTTTTTATAGTGATATAGTAATGGATTTTCTATACCAGAAAATCTGTATATATAATTATTATTTTTTAATTCTGGAAAAAATTCAATGACATTTAAAAAACGTCATTGAAAGATATTCCATAGCGTTTCTAAAACGTCGTCCTTTAATGGTGTTTATGAAACATCGTTGAAAGTTTTTTATGGCGTTTACATATGAAATATCTTTTAATGGGATCTTTTCAAACGTCATAAAACTCAACACAAAAAGACGACACCAATATAGACAACGTTAAAGAACGACACCGAAAAACGCTGTGAAAGACATTCCATGACGTTTTTCAAATACCTTAGATGTGCTTGAATATAGTAGTGTCATCTAATTTCATGGAGTGATCACTCCCGTTTTATGACTGGAGTGATCACTTCCGTTTTATGACCGGAGTGATCACTCCCGTTTTATGACTGGAGTGATCACTTCCGTTTTATGACCGGAGCGATCACTCCATCACCACAACTCAATTGAACTGCAACTAAAACTCAATTGCCAGTTTTTCTGGACGAGACTTTGTGTTGGTTTTAATACAGTGTGATACATGAGTACTTTCTCAAACTTCACAGGAAAATTGCTTCAAACCTCAACGGCCAGATGCTTACCTTTGAGGATGGATACACAATTCCAAAACATGCAACTCAATGCACAAATTAATAGATATTTCAAATCAAATCCCTGCTGCATTAAGCTATGACCTTATCTTATCATCAGTAAATCCAATTTTGGTTTTCCAAAACCATGTTTTTCTGGGAGTTAAAGCAATCAGATCTCAAGAATGATTGATCTATCAAACAAGACAAAACAAAGGGGAAACACCATAAAATGAAAATTATCCACTCCATTGCATACCATACTATCCTCAAACAAAAAATATCAAGCAGTCAAATGGAATAGCTAGGAGATAACTAGATATTCGGCATTAATCCACCAAAAGTTAAGTTGACTAAAGATGCTAAACTAGAAGGTATTTTAAAGAACACAAAACGACCAACAACATAACATCTTCCCAGACAGCCTGAACATGTTCTTCAACGCTTCTTGGACACACCAACAGTCTTACCCCTGCGACCAGTGGTCTTGGTGTGCTGTCCACGCACACGAAGGCCCCAGTAGTGACGGAGACCACGGTGGTTCCTGCACAAAGAGACAGTAGCATATGAGTTTCGCTCACACATGCATGCTAAGACCACAAAGTAAAACAAGAAGGAAAACCATCAAAAATTGGACTTAGCATATAGAAGCGTCAAGTCCAAGTAACATAAACTACTAACAATAAAAAAGAAATGTAAACCCTCACATTATTCTTATCAGGTCAATTACAAACAGCATACGAACAGAGTAAAATGGATAAAATCGTTCACGTCAAAAGCTGTTCAAGACTTGACCTAACATAGTATTAAACATTCTAACCCTTGCATATCTTTTTTAACACATGGTAAAGGACACTATATGGTTACCTCTGTTTTAAATAGAGCGCCTTGAAGCACGCTATAGCTTAAGACGTGGTGTGGCTTCTCCAATTCGCCTTAAGACTTCATTTGAAAGGCTTTTGTCATAAAAGGCTTGACTTTAGCTCGCCTTGAGACAGAAAATACGCCTTAAAGCGGTCAAATGCATCGTGAGGTGTCTCTATTTATATGTTGATTTTTAATCTATACCCTAAAACTACGTCATTTTAAGTAAAATCTAAAAAGAAAAAATAGTGTTGATTGACTTTTTCATTTAATTATTGAGCAACTTTTCTCATCTTTTCTTTCGGATCATGAGTGAATGATATTATGTTATTGTGTGTTTGTCATTAAGAATTTTAAACATTATATTTGTGATCTTGCTACTAAAAGTATAATTTTAAATATTTTTGATGATTTTATTTCTATAAATTAATTATTTTTATTTAATTTTAAATACATAAAAAGCTTCGCCTTTTTCGACTGAAGTCTTTTGTGAAGCAAGGCTCCAACAAAACACCTTGCCTCACGCTTTCGGTATTTAAAACATTGATGGTTACCCACAAATGGATCATAGACCAAACCCTTTGAATAAAGCCCTCATTTCACATCTTACAATCATAGTGTAAACAGGACATAGATAACCAACAGGATCCGGCAAATGCCAGAAAATTATACCATATATCAGAAACACAAAAGAACTATTGAGTAAAAGGATAAACAACATCAACAATAATATCAAACTCATAGCAATAAGTGAAGCACCAAAGACGTACAAGTAGAAAAACACTTGGAATATAAATTCAGACCTGATCTTCTTGAGCCTCTCGAGATCATCCCTGAGCTTCATGTCCAAGGCGTTGGCAACAACCTGAGAGTATTTGCCATCCTTGTAGTCCTTCTTTCTGTTCAGAAACCAGTCGGGAATCTTGAACTGGCGGGGATTTCCTACGATGTGCATCAGGTTCTCAATCTCCTGAGCAGTCAGCTCACCAGCCCTACACGTAACCAAAAATCACCAACAACCAAATCAAACCACAATTTCCAACAATAACAACTAGCTTAGCTTTGCGCATAGTATTAAAAACTTTATATTTATATTTTATATATACTAGGACATTGAAAATCAAATTCAAATGAGAAGTAGTGAAGGACGAACCTCTTGTTCATGTCGACGTCAGCCTTCTTGCAGACGATGTTGGCGAGACGGCGACCGATACCCTTGATGGAGGTGAGAGCGAACATGATCTTCTGCTTCCCATCGACGTTGGTGTTCATCACACGCAGAATATGCTGGAACTCCTCATTGGCTACGAGAGACTACACAAACACCAGAAACAATAGTAAAGATCAAAAATGAGATCTCATCAGGAATTGAATTCGAAAAGAAGCATATGAGATCTGAGGTAGGGATTGGGAGGCTGACCATGGTTGCTGTGGCGGCTGCCTTAGGGTTTGGCTTCTGCGCTCTGGGAGTCTCTGGGTGTGCGCCGTTTGGTGAGAGGAGAGGCGAGTGAAAGAAGACGACGGCTTTTAAAAGGGTTGAGGTGATAAAAAGCCCAAAACCCTAGAGAGTTGTTATATGCTGCGGCGCCACCTTACGTGCACTTTTTCCTTTTAGATGAATCGGAACCGTCAGATCAATTGAACTTGTTATTTCGCCTTTGAACCCCCTCATATTCTACCTTGACTGTTTTTGGTTATAGAATTAGGAAATTAACGTTCGGCCCTCTATTTTTGTCAATTCATACACAAACATAATAGTTTCGAAATTTAATAAATTGTAAATTCGCTATTATTTTTAAGCTCTCCCTGCTACGGGAATATATTGATTTTCTCTCATTTAAACTAGTTGATGGTTTAAATGAAAGATTACCATAGAATATGCTTCTTTTTCTCTTGGTGGTATGCTTCTTTTTCTCTCTTTTGAAGTTGTTTTATGTTTCATTAACTAGTCTTACACTTGAACTCGTTGCTTCTCCCCATTCAATCAGTGAAATTTGTTTCTATACGCTCGGTTTCGCCCTGGCTTGTAGCTAATCTGAGATCTCTCATTTTTATTCAGTCGTATGAAATATATACCAGAAAAATTCAGAGGTAGCTGAATGAAACTGTTCATACAACAGGGAACAAAAAACCAATTGCAACATCAAACCACCAACGACTTGTTGCTGAATTATACTGTTACTTACGCAATACAACTGTATTGGGGTTTAGCTCTCAAAATGAGAAATTAAACTCATGTTTTTGATGCTTGCATTCATTCTTCTAGTCTAAGAATAGACTCGAACCCATTACCATCTCCCAACCACTCCCAATCATTCAGTGATATCTGTTTGTATATTACCACTTTTTCTCCAACTCAAACCACAAATAACTTATTGCTGAATTATAGTGTTACATATACAATACAACTGTTAGGGTTTAATCCCATCAGCCATGTTAGCAATGCTCACATGTATGTTTTCAATTTGACATCTCTGGAACCACTGCAAGTCCAGCAGATCTGATCCAAACTTGACTTGTCCTAACATGGCGGAGCTATGACCAAAGATCATTTAGAAACGTACCAGAAATAATCCATCTGAATCTCATCGTGTGCTTCAAGAACGTGACAGGACACCTTTCGAGCTGCATAAATAAGCTCAACAATTTTAAATTGAGTTCCTAATGCCGTAGAGTAATAAGAGCATGAAAATAATAGTTTCTTATCAAACCTTGGAATGCTCCCAAGGCGACGTGAGTCATATTCTAGTGCTTGTCGAAGAGCCCTTGCAAATGCTTTGAAGGTTGCCTCAATAATATGGTGAGAATTCCTTCCAGAAAGCTGAGGCCAACCAAAATTTAGAAACAATTCTGTCAAAAACTCAAAAATGGAGAAGCACATGAAAGCCTGCTAGTTGATGAGTTGAATGACAGAAGGTACTATAAGGTTGATAACATGTCCATTTTCATATTGCAGAAAAAGAATTTTTGAAGTTGACATTAATGATCCATGTAGAAACAGAGATGGCACTCCATATTTATTTCTGAATGTTTTAGAATTTCAAAAGCTCTGTAAAGTACCTGCCGGATATGAAGCGTCATTCCAGAAGTATTCACCAAAGACTGGAAAAAATGTTCCACCAACTACAAAAGGATAGTTCAAACAATTGATTAGTAGTTATCAACAAAAGTTCCCAAAAAAATATAGAAAAAAATAGACATATATACAATTGTTCAGAATACATAAACTTGGTCAGCTTTAAGATGCTGCAACAATATCTCCTGTAAAGTTGTGTTGTCATTTAAAAGATAGAAATATCTCCAGGAAGTTTCAGGAATGCTCTAAAGTATCTCCAGGAAGTTTCAGGAATGCTCTAAAAGATAGAACTATGTATAGACAGCATATGATGTAAGGCAGGAACTTGAAATCTAGGTACCTGAGTGTCATAGGTACCAACTCTCTGGGTGGGTATCTGTAGATCATAACCCAAATGTGGTCGGCCAGATAAATCCTGCAGAAAAAAAGAAAAGAAAAAAAAGATGAGCAGTTATAGTATTAAAAACCCTCTTATTAGATTGACAACTGAGAAACCCAATCAGTAACCTATATAATTGAGGTCACAACCACTGATTAAGTGTAGCAATAAAGTGAAATAGCTTGGCCTTCAAGTCAAGGGAGTTTCCTTTTTATTGCGAGAACAGGGATATTTACTACCAACAAGAAAAAAGCTTTTTCAAACTGTCTCAGGATCTCAGGTTATTTTTTTATGATCAAGCAATGTCTACTCAACTTATCAATTGTGTTTACAATTCATCATGAGAGATTGATCAAAATTCTGAAACCATGTAGCTTAAGAATTATGAAACAGTAAAGAATACATTACTTCAAGTGAACCTTTCAGACTAAATAACCCTAGCAGCTAAATTGTGCAACATAATTTTATGAATCAAAATGAATCAACATGGATAGAAGTTTTCAAGATGTCACCTAGTTTCTTTTTTTCTTTTGGTCAACTAACCATTACTTAGTCATACATGCATTTATAACCCTTTATATAATCATACAACTGAACATACCAGTGAGACATGAATCCAAGCCTCATCAAGAGGAGCAGAGAAGTCACCAAACCTTTTGATCCCCTTCCTATCACCAAGCGCTTGAAGCAAAGCCTGAAAACCAAAGCAAAACCAGCTTATTTAGCTGCATACTCAGAAACACACAAGCCGACTCAAAAACAACAAGGCTGCTATCCACAGTACCGTTCCAATAGCAAGAGCGACATCTTCATTCGTGTGATGATCATCAATGTGGATGTCACCGGTAGCCCTCACATGCACGTCCAACAACCCGTGCGACGCAAGTTGCTACACGAACAAACACACACAAAACAACTTAGAATGCTCCTTCAATGACATCTCATCATATCTAGCACTAAACTGCTCGTCTCAACCAAATCCAACAGACAATTCCACCTAATTCAATTCTCAGCCCAATACTAAAGATCCCATTTGTATCAAAAGCACAATAACATGATCAACATCAAGATCAAACTATACAAAAAATTAACAAAGCTAAGAAGAATTACTAAAACTCACATCCAACATATGATCAAGGAAGGGAATCCCGGTATTGGAATCAGCAATTCCAGTGCCGTCAAGGTTTATCTTGACCGAGACATTGGTCTCCTTGGTCTCCCTCTTAACCTCCCCAATTCTCGCCCCTAATCAATCACCAATTAAGACTCCAAATTTGAAACCAGGTGGATCAAGAATTAGGGTTAGGGAATTTTACCAGAGCCAGTTGGGGAATCGGTGAGAGTGGAGCTATTGTAGGCGGCACAGGGAGTGATGATTCTGTGAGAATGAGAGGAGTCCATGCGACTGAGATTCAAGTGGTGCTGCTTGCGTGGGAGATGTGTCCACCGGGAACCGGAGAAGGTGAGGAGTCTGGGTTTTAGCGGCGGAGATGAGAATGAGGATGGTGAGCTTAAAACACCGCGTGGTGCTGATACCTCCATTTTTAGTTTCTTCTCTTGTTTTGTTATGAACGGCTCTTCTTATTTAGGTCACTACGACAGTCTGTGATCTAAGAGGCTAAATAATTCTAAACCTATCTCATCGATTTTGAATAACTTTCACTAGCAATATTGCTAAATTAATTATTTTATTTTATTTTTTATAATTTTTTTAAAAGCAGAAGTTCTGAGATAAATGGTTTTAAGATGGTAATAAAAATATTAGATTTTTTATTATAACTCGCACCCACTTGCACGCTTCACATGCTCCTTTTCTTTATACCTCACAAAACGACCTAAGCTGGAACCGAGGGCCTAGATTGTCAAAACTGAGGGTCTGGTCATAGGTTTGACTCAAGTGAAGACTTGGTCGAGACCTGGGCTAAAAAAATGTGGGTGGACTTGCTATTTTTCTGTTGGGTCATAAAATGGCGTGTATGAAGGTCTGAGTCACGTTTTTAATCCAAGGGTAGACTTGTTCTAAGAAGAAGAAGAAATAAGATTGAGGGCATTTATAATGATCATGAGGTGTGGAATACTGATTCTAAGGAGATGAAGAATATTTATGTTCAATTTTTCACTGATCATTTATCTGTGAAGTATTTTGATGATTCTAGGTTTATTATTGAATGTCTTTTCTCTAATATTCACAAGCAATGCAGGGATTCTCTATCTGTTTCTATTTCTATTTCTGAGATTAAAACTGCTCTCTTCTTCATTGGCAATTTTAAAGCTCCTGGTTATGATGGCTTACCTGCTCTTTTCTTTCAACAACATTGGAATCTTTGTGCCAATGAGCTTATTCAAGTGGTCACTAATGCCTTCAGAAGCATCTCTATTCCCTAAGGTCTAAATCATACCATTATTGCTTTAATTCTAAAAATTGAAGGACCCCAGCATATGGTTAATTTTAAACTATTGCCTATGCACTACTGTTTATGAAGTAATTTCTAAAATCATCGTGGCAAGAATTAGGCCTCTTATGCAGGATTTGATTAGCCTTAATCAAGTGAGCTATGTTCCTGGTAGAAATATTTCTGATAATATTATGATTGCTCAGAAGCTTCTCTTCAAGTTCAAAAAATCTGCAGATAAGTTGGCATTTTTTGTTTGGAAAGTGAACTTATCTAAGGCTTATGACAGATTGAATTGGAATTTTATTGAGATGGTTTTGTATGAAGCAAAATTTCCTCATTCCCTTGTTAAGCTCATTATGTATTGTATTAGATCTTTAAGCTTTCATATTAGTTTTAATGGTGAGCTTGCTGATTCTTTTCATAGTCAGAGGGGTATTAGGTTGGATGACCCCCTATCTCCATACATTTTTGTGCTATGTATGGAAAAAATTTCTCATTTAATCAATGTTTTGGTAGATGCTGGTCAATGGAAAGATGTTAGTGCTTCTCAATCTGATCCTAAAGTGTCCCATTTGTTTTTTGCTGATGACATATTGCTCTTTGTTGAAACATCTTCTCAGCAAGCTTCTTTACTAAAGAGAAGTATGGATCTTTTTTGCTCTTTATCTAGTCAAGCAGTGAGTTATGAGAAGTCTCTTATTTTTTGCTCTCCTAATACATGTGATTCTATAGCCTCTGAGATCAGTAATATTTGTGACTCTCCTTTGATTGTTGATTTAGGAAATTATCTTGGCATGTCTCTTGTTCATGAAAGGGTTAATCAGTTCACTTATGCTAACATTTTGATAAGGTCCAGAGCATACCATCTAGTTGGAAGAGTAAAACTCTAAGTATGACAGGCAGGTTAGCGCTTATTCAGTTTGTTTCTTCTGCTATCCCTAACTATGACATACAAACTGCTAAATTGCCTATTAGTCTTTGTGACAAGTTGGATAAGTTGAACCGTGATTTTCTTTGGGTGATACTAAAGACAAGAACAAGGTCCATTTGATTAATTGGAAAACTGTCTGTCAACCAAAGCAACTTGGTGGTTTTAGGATTAAAAATACTTCTGATATGAATGAAGCAATGCTTGCTAATGCTGGTTGGCGCATTTGGCATGAAGATTCTGGCCTTTGGACTAGGATTTATAAGGCTAAGCATTTGAAACATCAAAGTCTTGAGGAGGATTATTTTCAGCATCCTTCTTCATGTTCTCAAACTTAGAAAAGTATTACTCATGGTGCTTCTCTTTTAAGGAAAAGTCTATCCTGGCGCATTGGAGATGGGAAAACAGTTAAATTCTGGTATGATAATTGGGTCTTTCATGCTGCTCTTATTTCCCATACTCTTCCTAATAATGTTATTGATCATGCTGCAACTGTTTGTGATTTTTAGGATGATTTTGGATGGAATATTAACCTCCTTGCTATTTCTCTCCCTGACCATATAGTTAATGTCATCTTAAACATTCCAATTGGTTTTGAGGGCTGTGGAAAGGATGTCAAAATCTGGTCTGCTACTTTAATGGTTGTTTTTTTGTTAAGTCAGTTTATAATTCAATTTTTGAATTTGATCAGCATGTTGACCCTATTTGAAAGAGAATTTGGACTTTTAATATTTTTCCTAAGCAAAAAAACCTTTCTATGGGTGATGTTGCACCAAAAACTGTTGACTAATGTTTCAAGAGTCACTCGAGGGTTTATTGATATGTCTACATGTTCTATCTATAACAATGAGGATGAGAATCTTATTCATCTGTTCAAAGATTGCTCAGGGAATCAACTAGTGTGATTTTTTCATTGCCGTGTGTTGGTTTCTGTGGAAGTAGAAAAATAAGATCTTTGATTATACATTTGTGTTTCCTTCTAACTCTGGGAAAATCATTTGAAGTGTTGTTGTTGAGTGGAATTCTGGTACTTTTAAGTCCAAAATTTCAATGGATTGTGATTCTTATGCTTTACTTGGAAAAGAACTCCTAAAAACTTTTAATGGCTTAATGTGGAAGGCTCTAGATCTTCTAACTCTAGAATGATTGGTGCTGGGGGAGTGATTAGAGACCATAGTGGTAAATGGATAGCAGGTTTCCAAGTTAATCTTGATTTTGGTGCAATTGTGGATGTTGAAGCTTGGAACATCTATTATGGTTTGAAAATTGTCAATCAGCATCTGGAAGTAGAATCTTCTTTGTTATCACCGATCTCAAATATGGTTAATCCTTCAAGGAGAATACAAAGTTGCAAATCAAGCCTTTGTGTTAAAGAGAAGCAGATCAAGCCTTTGTCTTAAAGAGAAGAAAATCAAGCCTTTGTTTCTATCTCTCTTTCGTTCTCTGTCTTCTTCTTTCTGTTAATTAGAAAGGAAAGAAAGCTGTGCAATGAAGGGAACTTGAACCCATAAAATTGAAGAAGCACAGAGTTCGTGATCTTTCGATTGTCATCACGCCATTTACTCGATCAATACTGGGTAAGTTCCTCTTTATCTGATTTCAATCCAAAAGCCATAGATCTAGATCTTGAAGGCTGGGTAATTTCAGATGATGTTGTTTGGTTTATGAAGGCTGGGTAAGGAAGAAAGTGCAAGATGAGAATGACAGAGGGAGAAGAGAAGACAAAAGGGAAAGAGGGAGGAGAGAAACAATAAACAAAGATTTGACATTGGCTCTTGGCAATGTCAAATTTGACATAAGAGGAGAGGATGTCAATTCCACGTGGGATTTGGCACTACGGTTGGAGACAAATTTTCTGTCATTTGTTGTCGTTGAGCCTCCACATTGTCTTTTGACAGTTCGGTTGGAGATGCTCTAAGTTTTTCCTCTTTTTTATCCACATGTTAGTTTATTATTGGTTGAAAATATTTATCAACTTACATTTAACAATAATTGTTGGAGCCAAATGTTTATATCAATTGTTAATTCTCATAACAATGACTAAATTTAACAATAATTCTAGTTATTTTGCTGGAGATGTTCTTAACATCTCTTTAGGTATTCTGCTGTAGATCTTATTCATTCCAAAAGTTGACAAATTTATATAAAAAAATGATTTAGCAATATTGCTGGAGATACTCTAAGAGGCTAAATAATTCTAATCTTACCCATGGAACTATTAGATTAAGAGAATTGAATTCAGGTCTTAGCGGATCCAGGATGAAAATGTCACCTGGGCTAAATGCAACACACACAAATATATTCGACGATGCAAGAAATTTGGTAGGGAGATGTAGCAAAGCTTACCCTTATATGTATTTGCATGAACATAAATTAGACACAATACAATACAAGAAACACAATTACAAACCATCTAAGAATTATTATAGGAGGTCCAAAAGTTTCAAAAGCTTCAGCAAATTTTCTTTTGATCTAAGCCTTTTGACATGATTAATTTGTTCATATGACATTCTATTATTCCAATTATTACTTCATCAATTGAGCAATTCAATACTTAACAAGAAAACAATTCAACTGAATAATGTATATAACCCACAACACAAAAGCTACATAGTATTTAAATATTCATTGCCTATCATTGATTCACTAGAACACAATTCCACAAAGCATTCAAATATTCAAGGGAGAATCACATATAAGAAACAAAACCAAATTTAAAAACACAAAAAACTCACTTTCTAATAATTTTTAGACAAATTAGGACATAAGTTTGAGACCCGTGATCCATATACCAAGCCTGATCCAAAATTGTTCTATCAAATAACCAAAAATCCATATTTTACAACCAAATTATGAAATTTGCCATTGATATTCTTTTTCTTCCAAATCTGATTCTCACCCCCTCTCTATGTTTCTCAGATCTACCTCACTTTCGTTTTATCTCTCACAAAACCACAGAGATCTTCGTCGTCGACCACTGCTGCCTGGTGAGCCACGTCATCGGTCGTGAGCACTCGAGTATTTCGTTGCCTGCCACCACGGCTTAGTGAGCTCCGCCATCGACCGTAAGGCGCAATCTTCATCGCCATCCACCGCAGGTTGGTGAGCCTCGCCATCACCCCAAGCTCCAACTGTTGGGCTTCACCAACCTCGATCTCACCTACCAAAATGACGTTGAGTCCTTCATCTTAGAATACCAATTAGTAATCCTCATGTGATTCGATTTCCCTTCTTATGTAATTTTGTTAGATCCATGATGATTGGATGAGATTTGCTAGCTTTGAGATTAGGGAAAATGGGGAATCTTATGGTTGATTGAATTTTGGATAAGGTTAACCCAAAGATAAACCTGAAATTCGACTTGAACTCTGTGTGTAGCATCAATGATATAAAACGCAATAGCAACATTGTAGTAAGGATTTAAACAGTAGCAACATTGTAGAAGGATTTAAACAGTAGCAACATTGTCACTGAAGTAAGACCAATAAGGATCACTGTTACTGTTGGCTGCTACTAATGAAAAAGTAAAGTTGATGCTACTGTGTGAAGAGATGAATCACTGCTATTGTTGGTTGCTACTAATGAAAAGGTAAAGTTACTACTATTGTGTGGATAGATGAATCGATGGTACTGTGCGAAGAGATGAATCACTGCTACTGTTTGCTACTACAAATAAAAATGTAAAGTTGCTGTTACTGTTAGAAAAGTAAATTACTGTTACTATTGGAGGGTATTTGTTGCTACTACTAGTTGTAAAGTTAAATTCGTAATAGCAACGTGCTGGCGTCGAGGGAGCAGTAGCAGTGTGTTGATCTACCTGCTATTAGCACCTGAAGAAGCTCCAACAACGCAATGTTACCCTCGTTGTGAACTGGTAGTCACATTGTGAACCACGCTAAGCCTCATCGACGCTTCCTTGGTAGGCCCAACACGTCTCTTATAGCCATGACACCTTATTCTCCTTTGTTTTATTATGTAGTATTTAGTATTCAAACTCGAATTTTGAACTTATTTTTTTTCTAATTACTGACGTTATATTAAGAGGCTATTTATTTATTGTAATTTTGCGTATTTAAATTTTTGTTGAAAAATAAATTTATCTATGTTATGATCTGATTTTGATCAAACAATAGATGTGAAGTGATTTACCAATTAAAAAAATAGTTGATCAAACCCTTTTCAAAAAATAAAAAATAGTTGATTGAAGAAAAAATAGTTGAAAGTGAGAGACTAAAAGATTCCAAAAATTCTAAAATAAAAATCTAAATAAAGTCATAAAACATGAAATTCTGGCACAGTACCAATTGGTCTAGCGACATAGTCTCTCTCTAGTAAGTGAGAGGTTGTGAGCTAGTTCGACTCACAGTATTGTAGCACAATGATGCATTTAATAAAAAAACATGAAATTCTCATTAAATTGAAATTATTTACATTATTTCATGGATATAACAAAAAGAACAGCACAAAGCCTATTTAAAATGGGTAAAGAGTAATGGACATTAAGTGTGTTTATGAATAATGCGTAATGGGTGTGAGTGTGGTTGTTGATATGTGGAATGAGTGTGAGTATGGGTTTTATCCATTTAAAATGGGTGAGTAATTACCTAAATTCTAACTTTTTGCACATCAGATGGGTATTACCCAATGGGCTTGATAGTGATGTTTAAATGATCAACTAGTGACCAAGAAACTCACCAAGAAAATCATGAATTTAAATTTAATGGTGACAAATAAAATAATTTAAAATTAAAATTATATTTTCCACCATTGGGTGGCGAATTTTTTTGGGTGGGTATTACCCAATGAGTTTGAAGAGCAAATTCTTTTATCATTGTTGCATACTTCGCATGTTGGGGTCGATCAGTATCAATCGATTGCAGAGCATGAAAAGAGCACAGCAGTGTTGGTACAAACTCAAAGAACTATTCGAATTCGAAAGCTGTTTACTCTCGGATACCAATTCCATAAGAAAGTTGTTAACCATTTCTCTCTCGGATACTAGCTAATTCGAAAGTAGTTAAAAGTTTTGGATACCAAATCCAATTCGAAAAATGTTAACTTTCGGATACCTTGAGGTTAATTGTCTATATATAACCCCATCTCCCAATGCACAATGTACGTATCACCAAGCTAGTCTATTCTCTTCCTCTTGATCATCTTTTCAACTTTCGTGAGGTCGTGACCCTAGTGATTTTGCAACTGCTACAAGCAGAAGCCATGGGATGGTTTGGAGCAGCGAAAGGAGGCACAGAATTCGAAGCAAAGATCACTCCGCTCGTGGTAATCTCTTGCTTGATGGCCGCTTCTGGAGGCCTCATGTTTGGCTACGATGTTGGTATTTCAGGTGGTGTTACATCGATGCCTGATTTTCTAAAGAAATTCTTTCCAACGGTCTATAGAAACCAGCAAGTTCCAGGACTTACAGGCAACTACTGCAAATACGATAATCAAGGGCTACAATTGTTCACATCTTCATTATACCTTGCTGCCATTGTAGCAACCTTCTTTGCGTCGTACACAACCAAAAGACAAGGCAGAAAGAGGTCTATGTTGATTGCTGGGATTCTCTTTTTGGCTGGAACAATTTTTAATGCCTCTGCTGTTAACCTTGCAATGCTTATTGTTGGGAGGCTTTTACTTGGTTGTGGAGTTGGTTTTGCTAACCAGGCAGTTCCATTATTTCTTTCTGAGATTGCACCCACAAGAATTCGTGGGGCATTGAACATTCTCTTCCAGCTCTGTATCACCATTGGCATTCTTGTTGCAAACTTGATCAATTATGGAACAGCCAAACTTGCAAACGAGTATGGATGGAGAATATCATTGGGTTTGGCTGGGGTGCCAGCACTTCTGCTCACTCTCGGGTCTCTTTTTGTGACAGACACTCCTAACAGTTTAATCGCACGAGGTAAGATGGAGGAAGGAAAAGCAATTCTGAAAAGGATTCGTGGTGTTGATAATGTCGATCGAGAATACTCAGAAATTGTCGAGGCAAGTCGTGCTGCTACAGAAGTGAAAAATCCCTTCCAAAATCTCTTAAAGCGTAGGAACAGACCTACTCTGGTCATTGGAATTATGATGCAGATCTTCCAACAGTTCACCGGCATCAACGCTATCATGTTTTACGCCCCAGTTTTGTTCCAGACTTTGGGATTCAAGAACGACGCTTCCCTTATATCATCTGCTATAACTGGATCCGTCAATGTTCTCATGACCGTTGTATCAGTCTTGCTTGTGGACAAAGTCGGTCGCCGAGCGCTACTCATACAAGCTGGGGTCCAAATGTTCCTCTCTCAAATGGGAGTTGGAGTGCTGATGGGACTCAAAGTTAAAGATCATTCCAACAACCTAGGGCAAGGCTTGGGAATTGTGGTGGTGGTTTTGGTGTGCAGCTTTGTAGCATCCTTTGCATGGTCTTGGGGACCTCTAGGTTGGTTGATCCCTAGTGAAACATTCGCCGTCGAGGCTCGCTCTGCTAGTCAGAGTATGGTTGTTGGTACCAACATGTTGTTCACATTTGTCATAGCACAAGCATTCCTGTCCATGCTATGTCACATGAAGTTTGGGATATTCTATTTCTTCTCGGCTTGGGTCCTTGTAATGACACTCTTTACGGTCTTCTTCATTCCTGAGACTAAGAATATCCCCATTGATGAGATGAATGATAGAGTGTGGAAGCAACACTGGTACTGGAAGAGATTTATGGAGGACTCACAAGACGTGCAAAAGGCTGAGGATCAAGTTTGATGGATCGTCATCCATGACTTTCTTTTTGCTGAACCTTTAATTAGAATTTTGTTTTTATTTTTCTTTCAACTCATGTCGCCTCACTATAGCATGACATAGGCTTTTCATTGTTAATTTTAGTACTTGGTTGGTACATGTAATTTGTTATCTCGAACGTCTCTTAGTATGAGTTTCTATTCTCTCATTATTTGATTTCTGCTACAATTCCTTAGTTTCGAAGGTTTTATCGATTTCTGCTATATATATTAATGAGATTTTGTGAGACTCAGAAATATTTGAAGAGCTAAACGATGTAATTTAAATTCTCCTCATGTTTCAAGAGTTTTAGTGGACGATTGTTGATCCGAAAACATCTGGTATGGATTAGTTCCCTTTAGTTTGGCAATTCGAATTTTTGATCATAAGATAAGATGATGGTACTTGTGGAATAGGTGGAGGCTGTATTTCAGCTCGAAAAGATGCCATGAATAAGAACTTCTATATTGGTTCGTCTGGTGCATGAGATGATATTGTGGAGCCCAAACTCAGATAATTCAAGTAAGGTAAGCTGGGATTCTTTTAGGGTCGAACTCTAATACCGTAGGTATGAAATTTGTATAGTATGAATTAAGCTGCAAAGCTTTTACTGGATTCATGGTTTGATGATATTAGGGAACCAAAGAATGAATTCGTAAAAGTTATTATCCACTAGAATATTACTGGACCTTGCAGGTTTAGTGGATACTATAAGGGTTAATGGGATAAGTATAAGTTTGCTTGTGGTATATATATAAGAGCAAATTAATTAAGAAGGAACCTGGGTGTAAAGATGGTTAGTTAATTTGCCAAATATCAAATTCTACTACACCCGGTTTATCAATAATAGTGGTTTATGTATCCTGTAATCTTTGGGAAACTCCTTTCGTCGCTTGGGCATCGTGGTACGAGTAGAAGTACGTGCTGCTGGTGTCGTGTACGAGGACGTACACCATGTTCGGTGGGGGAGGATGTCACGTCCCGTTTTCGGGAGTGTCTACTGTGGGCGATGCTGATGGGATTGCGCTCCCAGATCACGGAGTGTAGGAGCATATGTGCTGTCCATTCGGAGTTCAGGCAGGCCGACCCGGTTGAATTTGGGGAGCTTGTCGCTAGTCGAGGACTTGACGCTGAAGAGGGGATTAGGCCATCCCTACACAAACTGGTCGGGGTCTGGAGTCGATCCCCTGATGAGCCCAAGGCAGGGCGAAACCAGTATGTTGCCCCGATGGATAAGGCTGGATCCTAGGTGGGGGAGCGCCGCATAGACCAAATATGGTGGCCGAATAGCTAGGTCCGTGACACTTTGCCTCAGTTAGTGGTTTTACGCATATTATATTAAAGTAAAATGATTTATGCATGAAAGATATTTCTAATTCCTTGTGAATTATTATTTGATGACTTGAGAGTGAGCGGGACATAGCGACTTCCTTGGGTTTCGATCCCCTAAACCTCCATAGGGGCTGTATGGACCGAAGAGTGACCAACATTGTTTGAGGTGTGGCACTACTTCTAGGAGATATGGCATCAATTGACACTCTCACTACACCTTGCAGGTGCGTACGATATAAATCATGGTAAGGCTGCAGTTGGCTTATAATAGACCGGTCATCAGATTTGTATTTTTACCTTGGGTCATACTTGCATTTTCACAAGGAATGTTTATTTTGAATTGTTATGCATTATTTTCACTACTAGCCATGACAAATATTAAAACTGTTTTCACACCAAGTTGAGGTAAACTTTATTGAACAGCGAGGACGAAGGCTCACCCCTACAACAGTTTGTGGGTGCAGGTATTGTGTACGAAGATGGGACAACTGGACATTATTGGGTGTGGCTTAGAAATTCTATCCTTCATGTCATTGACAGAGTTAAATCCTCATGACAGGTTTCCTTATTGATCGTGTCCTTGTATAGCCCTTTGATCGAGTATGTGTTCGTTCGAGAAACAATTTCTCTTGAGAGATTTCGATCATTGATCTTGAATCGGGTTGAAATTGATTTTTGTTCAGAGAGGGCTTGTTTGATTTGAAAGATATCTATACATTTTATAGTTTCACTTCATTTTAAATGAACGCTTCTGCTAACATTTTTGAAATTCTCTATTTATTTATTTTATTTGCCTTGCAGGTTCATATAACTTGAGTGATGGATATTAGCTTATGTTCTATGAATGTGTGGCACTGTAATGTGCTCGATTTGATGAGGTGCAAATCATGACGTTACAAGTTTAAACTCATAACCTCAAAGGTGTTGATTAAACACCTTAACCAACCAAGTCATGGTTCACCGACAAGTTCCTAAGAAAACATGAAATGGTATAAATTAATAAGTCTCTTTTGCTTCAATTTGATATGATTATTGTAATTTTATAGTTAAGCTTGTATAAAATTGCAAGTATTGAAAATGAGTTTGTTCGTTAAAAAATTAATACATTTTGGTAATTGTATTCGTGTGTCACTGTGTTATATAATTTATCGTAAGGATTGAGGTTTTTTTTGCTTAGGGCTCCCAAAATCGAAGGATTGGCCTTGAGTCTATGTTCTTGTTGATTGTTGGTATCCTCTAGAAATTCATGTGTCTAGAATTCTCTCTAGCTAGATAGCCCTAGAAGTTTCCAGATTACTCTCTAGTCTTACTTAAGTCCAGTTGCAGCTGAGTTTTGAAAATGTCAAACAAGTAGAAAATAATGATTCAATATGGTTTTGTATGCTTCAATGTATTATTTTTCTTCAAATAATATGTTTATATAAAGATACAATCATAATGCTAATAGAAAAATATATCCTACATCTACACCTATACATACAAGGAAAGTAAATATATACACAATATTCTATACTTCCTCTCAAGTTGGTACATAGATATCGATCATGCTCAACTTGTCGACCGAGATGTCAAATACTTTTTTTGACACTTCTTTTGTAAGAACATCTGCTTATTGATCTTCTGTATACACAAAAGGGAAACAAATGATTTCTTCTGTCTAAGTTTTGCTTATTGAAATGTTGACCCACCTCCACATGTTTTGTTTGGTCATGCTGAACAAGATTATGAGCAATTGCAATTACAGACGTGCAATCACAATGCAAGTCCATAGGTTTCTTGAGCTTGATACCTAATTCTTTCAATACATTACGAATACATAACATCTCAAAAAATATGTGCCATACCTCAAAACTCTGCTTCGACACTTGATCTGGCAAGCACTTTTTGTTTCTTACTATACACCAAGTCACATGGTTTCCTGCAACAAAAGTAAATTATCCAGATGTAGACCGTCTGTCAGTTTTATCACCAGTCCAATCTGCATCAGTGTATCCACCAACATCCAATTATCTTTTTTTTTTCTCAAATAATAATCATTTTCCCGGTGCCATTTTCAGGTACTTCAAGATAAGATACACTGCATCCATATGCTCTTTAATAGGACAATGCATAAATTGACTAACTACACTCATAACATAAGTAGTATCCGGTCTAGTATGTGAAAGATAAATAAGTCTCCCTACTAGACGTTGGTACATTCATTTGTCAGTTGGAATTTGATCTAGATAGATAGCGAGATTATGATTCATCTCAATCGGTGTTTCAACAGGTTTGCAGTCAAGCATTCCAGTCTCAGATAATAAATGAAGTACATAATTACGCTGGGATAAAGAAATTCCCTTCTTTGATCTTGCAACTTTAATTCTAAGAAAATACTTCAGCTGTTCAAGGTCTTCATCTCCTTCGACATATATTTCTACAAAGCCTTCATCTCCTTTGGGTCATCTCATGTGGCAATCACATCATTAACATAAATAATTAGAGCGATGATCTTACCCTGATTACACTTAATAAACAAAGTGTGGTCTGAATTGCTTTGTCTATATCGATCCAAACGTCTTCATTGATTTGAATAATCTACCAAACCACTCCTTAGGACTCTGTTACAAGCCGTACAACGACTTCTTTAGCTTACAAACTTTACCGGCATCTCAAGGTCTACATTTAACTCTTAGAGGCATGTCCATATACACCTCTTCTTCCAAGTTTTCATTGAGGAAAATATTCTTCACATCAAACCGTCGTAGAGGCCAATATTTAGTCATTGAAAGTAAAATCAAGATTCGAACAGTGTTAATCTTCGCTATATGTGCAAATGTTTCTTCATCATCGATACCATAACGTTGGATGTATCCTTTGACATCTAATCGGGCTTTTATGTCTGTCAATAGTCTAATAGTCTTCGAACACCTAACGACATCTAATAGTCTTCTTCCTAAAAGGTATAGTCACAATATCCTAAGTCAAGTTTCTCTGCAATGCCTCTACTTTTTCATTCATCACTTGAGTCAATTTTGGATCCGTCATGTACAATATTAGGAATAGAAACTCTAGATAATTGATTAATGACAAAAGCTTGTGACCTAGACAACCTATGTTTAGGCAGGTAATTAGCTTTAAGATTTTTAAATTTGGCTTGTATGTATGGTTCATATTGTTTCTTTGGAATACACTTGGTAACCTTCTGTGATTTCCTAGTTATGATATCATTTGCTCCAAATTATTGATTTGAATTTAAAGGTACCTGAGAAGGAGGAACATTTATGACAGATTCTGTAGTTGATGGTGTCGAGAAAGGGAAAACATCTGGCAAAGCACAATCTTCAATTATGGGATAATTTTCTGTCAAAATTGTGGGCCCGGGGTTGCTGCCTTTTGATATGTATCACCAGTGTTGTTGTTGACATGTGTCGAAAGGTCGGATGATGTGCTCATATTATCTTATATTTTTATACCTCATAATCTTTGTATTTTTTTTAGTTCTCGTATTTTTGTGATTAATTTACGTTATTATAATGTTCGTGTAGGTTTGCGTCATATAGAGAATAAAAGAGTTAAATGTGCAAATAAGGATTGAAAGCGACAGCAATTTCAAGGGCCAGAATCTGCCTGTGCAAAACAGTCAACTTTGCCTAATTACAGGAAATTACTCGGATTAAATCAGACAATAAGTCTTACATCATTTGAAATCTAAGGATGTCTAGTTTATGTAGAATTTTACGGATCTTGATTTCGATATTTCTATGTCAAGTTATGATTTTATGAGTAAAAAAGGTCACATCAGAAAATCTGCTCGGATTTGTGGATAACTCAAGTTCCATGGCACAAGATCTTCAATCCTAATGCTTCAAGGACAATGATGCAGATGAAGATATAAAGAAGACATGTTTTCCTATTTCTACAAAAGATATTTCAAGATTTTTCCATTCTATATCAAGAAATGAGTCTAAATCTAAGTCTTACAAGGAAATAGGAATCCAAAGATGCACGGGTATATATAAAGGAGTACAAATTTCATATGAAGAGGATGTCTCAAGAGTTGATTTAAGACGCCTAAAGGAGCAGAGACCGTCCATCCAACTTCACCTTCATTCCTTTATGTTCTGTTTATGTTTTTGTTGGTCATGTTAGTTAAACATTTTCTAGGGTTAAGATGATGCCCTAACATGATTATTTATGTTTTTGATGATTGATTAATAGATTTATTGTTTCTTCACGATGAATTCTTAATTGCTATTTGAATCGATGCTATATGTTTGAATTCTTAGATTGATCACCTTAGGGCTTTACATCTAGTAATTATAAGATAAATTTAAGGCGTATCTACAATATAATTCAAGTTAGCTTCTTTAGATTAAGAGTTGTGAGTTATATTATTGTCATACATGAAGTAATGATTTGCATGATTCTCTTATTTTCTAGAACTTAATGAGTCTTAAATGTTAAATTTATGTCATAACTGGATAGACTTCATGCTAGAATATACGACATCTGTTGTACCTGGAGAGAATCATACACTTAAGGAAAACTATGGTCTAAGTGTCGTACCTGGACTTAGATACATGAATTGTCATCTGGTGAAATGAAAGAGTTTATTAGTTGCATCAATACATAAATATGATTGTTAATGGTTGATTCTGACACCCTAGGCTCTATCATCTTTGTTTGTGTACTTATTTTCATTCTTTTTTCTCGTTTGATTGCTTCTTTAAATTGTATTGTAACCTTAAGTTCTTAGTTTGAATTAATTAAGTTGGTATTTAAATTAATTATCAATCTTTAGTTAGAAAGACCTTATGCATGCACATAACCTATACTACAACCGATTCGTACACTTGCGAGTTTAAATTAAATATCACAACAAGTTTTTGGCACTATTGCCTCCATCACATTTTTGGCGCCGTTGCCTCCATCAAGTGTTTGGCGTCGTTGCCTCCATCAAGTTTTTGGCGCCGTTGCCTACAACAAGTTTTTGGCACTGTCAGCATGAGATCGATGATTGATTTTAATTCTAACTTTTGAGGAGATCAGAGACGTATGATCAAGAGATTGAAATGCTTAGGCATGATCAGTTAATGCTTGAGGAAAGGCAATCAAAGCTTGCAAAAACACTATATGAATTTGAAACTCAAATTTAGCGATTACTAGTGCTTGGGAAAATGAGGATGAGAAATATACAAGCTGACCATTAGAAAACAACTTTCCCACTGAGCTATGTGCTAAAGAGCAAAAGAATAAAGAATCTAAGGAGGAAATTCAGTTCGAAGAATTTGCATTAACTCATACACATGATGTTTTTGATGAAGCGACCACCATATTAGATGATGCACCTAATTTTCAAGTGCCCACGAAGCCCCAAGTTTGCAAGTTTTTCCCTTTTTCGCCCTCCAAGCTTGTTCCACCCATTGTTCCAACTCCAAGACTTGAATTCGTGTGTGTTCCCAAGCTGCCTACAAATACTATGGATGTGTTCCTTCCAGAATCACTCAAACCTCTATGGCCACCTTCTTCACGATTGATGATGTTCTACTGACAGCCTTATGCCAACATGAAGGAAGGGTTTCACAAACAAAACATTAAAAGGAGGAAGCGTTGCATCTTTAAGACAAGTGATTGGAAAATTGGAAACTCTCGTGTGAATAGGATTCTTGTTGCTGGGATATCTAGGAAGTTACTCTTTTGGATATTTTGGGTATCTCAGATAAAAGAATTCAGTTTTGACTATGAAGTTCGTGTTGCAGTTACTTTGAGTAGAAGTGTCTGATTCTGACATGTAATGTAAGACCGCACCTCAAAAATTTATATTTTTACAGGGACCAGGCGAGTTACAGAGGATTGTAACCGCACTTCTAGTTTTTCCCAAATAAATATTTGAATATAATATCGAGATATGTTACGGTTTGGGAAAAAATAGATTATATGTCCTGAGGGGGTAGAATATATTATTACAAGTCCTCCTATATGTCCATAATATTTTCCTGAGCTACGAGTCGGTTATTATGAATTTATTTAGTTTACGGAAGTAATAAATGTTATTTAATTACCTTAAAAAGATGACTTTACAATAAGTCGAGAATTTAGGGAAACTTCATTCGAGAAAGTTGTAGAGGACGTTAATACGAACTCATGGGTATGTCCTATGATTTAATCGGAGTGCGTATGCGAAAGTTATTCGGGATAATGTGTTGTTACTATGCGGTAAAAGTAAATAGCAAAATATCTATTTACTATTCATGGTAACTTTTTATTGGCTGATCTGGGCCGTTGATTTTTGGAAATCAAATCTGGACCGTTGGTTTTTGAATATATATATGTTCCGGCCGAATCTTTCTCTCTCCTCACGGATTCACTCTCTCTCTCTCTCCTCGATGGAGATCGATCGAGCTGCTCCCCACCGCCGCACGTTTTGCCTCACCACCAATGGCTCCGTCATACCCCGACGACCAAGCCTGGACTTTCACCCACGCCAGAGTCACCGTGACCGTCGCCTAGTGGAGGGGAGAGGAAGCTCGAGCACTGCCGGTCAGAGTTGAAGTCGAGTCAGGACCGGAGGTGAGCCAAAGGACTGCCAGGCAGCACCAGGAGCTGCCCAAGAGCATGGAGGGGGAGGGAGGAGGCCAGCGAAGCTTCGCTGGAGTTCGCAGCGGTCGACTTCGAGGTATGAAAACCTCGAATTTTCTTTCGTTTTCAACCTTGTATTACTGCTTAGAGTGTATAGAAGCTGGTTTTGTATGTATAGAAGCTCGATTTGGTCGGAAAAGGATTGTTTTTCGGCGAACCAGTTATCAGAGAAGACAAAGGGTAAAGACCCTGGTTTTTACAGCTGCAGAATTACCTTTTACTGTTTTACAGCGGTGTGAAATGTCAGAACTGCCCCTGGTAGTTTGGGGTAATTACAGGTGTGCCACTAAGGCTGAAATTCCATAAATATCCCTGACTGTTTTGTATAATTACAAGGATACCATTAAGACTGAAATTCTAGAAATGCCCTTGGTAAATTCATATAATTACAAGACTGCCACTGAGGCCAAAAAGATAGTACTGCCCCTAACAGTTTTAGTTAATTACAGGGCTGCCCCTAAGGATGAAATTCCAGAAATACCCTTGGCAGCCTAGCATATTTACCAAGTTGTCATTAAGGCTGAATTGACAAAATTGCACCTATCAGTAAATGTGAACATTTTAGCCTTGGTGAATTTATATTTTTATTTACATGGTTGCCGGTATTATTTATCTATGTGTTTGGATGTGGTATGCAAGTATGGTCGAGTGTTAGGGATAATCCCGATAGTTAGCAGGGTCGGTGCACACCTCAGCGGAGAGGTTAAACTCTGAATATGTAATAGGCGTTTGCTATCCATATTAATTGATCGACCGATATATAGTAAAGCGGGTTTTGCCCGATTAGGGCGTTATTAAAAATAAGAGCTACGTGTGACTTGATCCCTAAGGACAGGGTACGTAGGCAGCCTAACCGGGATTCAGGTGCAATCACAAATAATATTAGAACCCTAGGTCCTCCAAAGTAATTAGTTTGAAATCCAAATGCGGAAATCGGGATAACCTCTAGTAGTGAGGTCTATTCCGGTATCGTTTAGATGTTTGAAAATGGTTTGGGTAAGGGTTATCCTTTCTCAAGGGGGATTACGATGGTAATCTCTTTTGAAATGGGTCCCGCACGTTCTATCTCGGGTTTAGCGAGATAAAATCTTGCCCGAGCGTGACATGTAATATGTCGATTGCATGTGGAACAACGAGATCTACAAGACTCATTGCAACACAATGAGACCCGACAGATTTCGACCAAATTCAGACGTCTTCACTATTCGATTAGAGGATCAAATTTTTCCGATGACTTTGGCGATCTTTTCGACTTCAAAATCGGTTTTGTGATATTCTTCACTAAATCCCAAGGAGCTCTAAATTTTTCTCTTTACTTTCTTGCTTTTATGTTTATCACCTCTTTTCACTGCTTTTATGTGCATTGCAAGCTTTATTTCTTTCAACATTGAGGACAATGTTACATGCAAGTGTGGGGGGAAAGGAATTTGATTTTTCTTTTAATTAGGTTGTTAGTCCTTGTGTGTTCATTATGTAAACTTCAAAAAAAATTTGTGTTGTGTCTTTTTATCTTTGTTTTCTTGAGTTATAGGATGTCTTTCAACAACGATGTCTATGATGGTTCTATATCTCTGAAATCATGTTTGAAAGATGATCATGCTATTGAGACTTGTTTAATATTATTCTTTGGTTCAATAGGATATATATGTGGCATATCATGTGTAGTGGATATGGCATTTCCAGCGTGGTATAGAATATGAGCATGCTATGATGAGTTTTGTTTCAAAAATTACCATATGCGAGGATTTGAGCCTTATATGTGCTTTTCTTTCTGTGTGTTAAATGAAATTCTTTCTTATCTTTTTGGCTTGAAATTTTGATCTCATGTATTTCATACTTCATTTTATTGATTACTTGTCATAGATTTTAATGGACTACAAAATTTTACTAGAACTCACTTTTGTGCTATTCAAAACTTTTAGTCAATGCATGCTTTGATTTTGGAAGAGATTAAAAGGATTTAGGATTTCCACCATTGCAAAATTGACATGTGTCTCTAATTATACACCCCTTTGAGCGTACAAGGTTAGTCTTTTGTTTTATCACTCATATTACTGTTACCCTTGAGCCTTAGTATAGCTACATCCTTACTCTTTGTTCTAAGATCTAGTAGAGCTAACATTGGTGATTTATACGTATTCAAAAGAATGAAAGAGGTGATGATCAAAAGCAAGTGTGGGGGTGGGATAGACTTGTCCTTGAAGAAGAAGAAAAAAGTGTTGTGCCATGTGAAAAAAAAGTTGCACAAAAGTAAGGGCAAAGAAAAGAAAGAAAATGTAAAGTGTTGGATTAAGTCCCTATTGTGATTGAGGAGTTTGTTTTAAATTGAAGACCCGATGATGTTATATATGGTCTTTGTTCTCTTTCATGAGGTTTCTAAGGTGATCTTATGACTCTACTAGGTTTTTTTAGATGCTTTGTTATCTCTATATCATTTTGTTCTTCAAACCCTAGCCATAACCCGATTATAATCTTGATAATCCTTTTATGATCCTTAAGATAAGCAACATTTGTTCTGGTGAGATGTGTTACAAGAGTGAACATATGGTTTGGGTCCATTTGTGTGAGTAATTGATTCCTTCATGATATTTTTCTTTTCACAAAGTGTTTTTCTTTCCTAATATGTGAGCTATTTGTTTGTCTTTGTATATGCATATGAGTGAGTAAGCTTTTAAGCATGAGCCTTGATTCTGAGAGAAAAAAAGAGTGCATCCCTTGTGAAATTGATCCATTACTTGTCTGAAACATGCAAAGCTCAACCCAATCACCATTGTTGCCCCAAGTCCTACATGTGATGTGTTTTATTTAACTCTCGAATGATTTGTACTAAGTCTTGGTGACATGCTATTCTTTTGTACATGAAATTATGAGATTTTGGAGACCCGTTGAATAGTGTGTTTAGTGTGTTCTTGGTTTCGTATCATCGTGTTTTTAGTTTTTGTTTTGCTCAAGGAATAACAATGGCTAAGTGTGGGGTTATTTTATGTGCTCATATTATCTTATATTTCTACACCTCATAATCTTCGTATTGGTGTCTAGTTCTCTTATTTTTGTGATTAATTTACATTATTATAATGTTCTTGTAGGTTTGGGTCATATAGAGAAGAAAAGAGTTAAAATGTGCAAATAAGAATTGAAAAGTGATTACAATCCCAAGTGCCAGAATTTGTCTATGCAGAACAATTAACTTTGCCGAATCGGGAATTATCCTGATTGAATCAGACTATGATTCTTACATCATTTGAAAGCTCCAAATGTCTAGTTTTGGTAGAATTTTACAAATCTTGATTTAGATATTTCTACAACAAGTTATGATTTTTTAGTAGAAAAAGGTCACATCAGAAAATCTGCTCGGATTTGCAAGGATTTGTGGATAACTCAAGTTCCATAGCACAAGACCCCTTCAATCCTAATACTTCAAGGAAAATGATACAGATGAAGATGCAAAGAAGACATCGTGTCATACTTCTACAAAAGATATTTCAAGGTTTTCTCATTCCATATATAGAAAGTAGTCTAAATCTAAGTCTTACAAGGAAATCAGAAGCCAAAAATGAGCAAGAAACTTCTCTATATAAAGGAGTACAAATTTCACATGAGGAAGAGGTCTCGAGAGAAGATTTAAGATGCCTAAAGGAGCAGATACCGTCCATCCAACTTCCCTTCCATGATTATTTATGTTTTTATGATTGATTAATAGATTTATTGTTTCTTCACGATGAATTCTTAATCATTATTTGAATTGATCGATGCTATAATTCTAAGTTCTTTGATTGATCACCTTAGAGCTTTGCATATAGTAATTAGAGGATAAATTTGAGGCATACCTGTAATATAATTCAATTTAGCTTGTGATTAAGAGTTGTGAGTTATATTATTGTCATACCTCAAGTAATGATTTGCATAATTCTCTTGTTTTCTAGAGCATAATGAGTCTAACATGTTAAATTTATGTCGTAACTTGATAGACTGCATGCTAAGATATACAACATCTGCCGTACCTGAAGAGAATCATACACTTAAGGAAAACTATGATCTAAGTGTCGTACCTGGACTTAGATACGTGAATTGTCATCTAGAGAAACGAATGAGTCTATTAGATGCATCAATACATAAATAGGATTATTATTGGTTGATATCGTCAAGACTCATCCTGTGTTAACCCTTTTAACCCGAAGTAAATCCTATAGGGTCCTTAAGTGAACTTCTTACAGAACCCCCTTGAAATTGACAACCCTTCATGCTAATCAACTAAGCATTTATACATATTATATAATTCAACCTCAACACCTGGAGCCATCCTGCTTTCTAAATCAATTCTACGTTTTACCAATCAATTCAACAAAACTAAGTTAAGGTAATCAGAGCATATATAGGGCCGCAGATTCAAACCTCACGGACATATATAGGTCTGTGAGTTATTATTAATATTTTTTTGTGACACAAGATATACTTAGAATATTTAGTTACATGTAAATACTGAGCTAATTAGAAAAAAAGGAAATACATAAAAAATATAAAGTGACAATTCTCTCCTTCACAATGACCGGTAGAAAAATCAAACTCAGTGTCATCATTGCCTCCAATCAGTCGCCTAACTTCTCCCATATAAATTTATCACGTAAGAATGCAGAAAAATATGCAAGATACTGGTAATATTTTATTCTAAAAGCATCACGATGAGTTTTTTGCACTATCTTTACTGAGGGCTTACTATTTTTATGAAACTATGAACTCTGTAAATTTGAGACATGACAAATGAAACTTAGTAACATTTCAAAAACTTCTTGAATCTCGAGTAATCCGCCAACCAACTATAATCAGACAATGTCTTCAATGGGTGATATTCTAATGATTCCCGTCAGAAATGATCTTGTTCAACTCAAAATTAGTCGGAGATGTTTGCTAAATTAGTTAAAGGGACATAGTGAAAAATCTTTTCAAATTTGAAGTTAAATCTTTTTAAAACAAAAGATTGACACTCATATCGTTGACATTTACAAAAATTCACTATTGCTATTAAAGAGTAACATCACATCAACAAGAAAATAATAGTAGATCACCAAGGACATCACACATTATCCCAAGACTCTTGACGCCCCGGACACTGTCTTCTTCCACCTCTTGGAGATCATCACTGCAATGGCCGCAACTTTGAACCTCCGATTAACCAAACCATACGGTTCTTCTACCTCAACTCTCTGAAATCCCTGCCTACGCTTCAGTCGGAGAAGCACGCCATAGACATAAGGTACTATGCCTGTGTAAGTATCCATGCCCTCTCTCTTCATCTTCATGATTGATCAATACGCAAAACCTGAGTAAGCTTTTTATAAGAGTGATCCCATAGGGACCCTTGAGTTTGATGCAAACACGTCTAGTGGAAGTGGATGCCATGACTATAAGAAATAAAAGCCAACTAAATGCTCACTGGCTAAAATTAGAAGGCATCATCGTTATTCCAAATCTCACTAGTTTCTGTTAATAACAATGAAGGGCTTCATGCGCTTCCATGTCGAGGTCAACATCCAAGTGAATGTTGGCAACAAACCCCAACGGCTCTGCTCTGCATCCTTAGGAGAGCTTCCATCTCGTCAAGTTTTATCAAACCCTAGCAGCGTCAATATCTTCTCTCCAAATCCAATTGTGTTCTCTCAATCCCTAACTCTCCATCATCCATGACATCAATTGATTCTGTCACTGCTAGCTTCGTTGTATCTTTGGCACTAGCTGGAGGCGTTGCTGCTCCCGATCTGGGGAAGATTGGCGAGGGCCATGTCCATCGATCCAACCAGTCCTTCCTGCTTGGTTGCTCTTTGACTCGACGACCGGTGGATCCCAATGGTTTCGTCAACTATTTCCAACATACCTGGAATGTTCCTCATCCTTTTCGAATCCAAGAAAGGGCTGTCAACTTGTTTCTGATCTCCTTTCAATCTGTCCCAGATCGAAACAAGGTTTTAAAGGGAGGTGCGTGGTGCTATGACAAAGCACCGGTCTGTTTGGAGGTGTATGACAACGTCTGTCCTTTCTCTGAAGTTCTGATGAAGTATGTTCGCATCTGGACCAGTATCACTGGTATTCCGCCTTTATATGAAGAATTGGACAATCTCAAGCTGGTTGGCAATCTCCTAGGAGGCTTCATAGATTGCAACAAAAAGAACTTCCGTGGTAAGATGCGGATCCTTTTCAACCATGATATCTCAAAACCTTTGCTGCTAGAAAGACGTGTGTTCCTAGCGCAAGGGGCTGGAGTTTGATTTTGAAAGGTTGTAAGGCCGTTGTCCTATTTGCAATCTTATAACACATGCAGGTATTAGATATGAGGAAGTCCCGACAACTAGCCAGGTGAACCGATCTCTGAATTTCTCATCAATGGTTCCTCATCCGGGATTTGCCTTCTCTGGCAAGAACCAGAGCTCTCTGGCGGAGACAGCGGGGCTTGCAACTCCACAGACAAAGAAAAGAAAGCCAGTTATCAGGCGGTTAGAGAAGGCAACTATGTCGACAATATATAGCTTGAAAACCGATCAAGAGAATGCAAATTCGGTGGAGAATAATTCAATACATCAGGACAGCTTCCCTGATATTGGAGTCAATGCCAGTTTAAGTGTTGTGTCTGCATCTCCTCTCGGTACTGTGAAAACAGGCTCTCCTAAGGCATCCAGGAAAAGAGAGTGGCAAGGAATTCCCTCCCCGTCTCCTATGAAACTGAAATCTATCCTTGGAGGGTGTGTTCCAGTGCTCAAGCTGAATCTCTGGGACTATTGGAAATTGATGTTGATGCTACTCTGATAACCCTAAAGAAAAAGATTGGTAGGAAACTTGGTCAGAAGATCAAGCGGCCTCGGCCCTCAAAGTCTCCAGCTGATCCTCCTTTGCGCATAGCTACTCCAAAATTTGATAAGGGTGTAACGGGCCCTTCAGGTAAGGGCAAAGAAAAAGAATGATCCCCTTGCTCTCTCTAGACTAAAGTTTAACAGCTAATCTTATCTTGATCTCGATTGTATTCTATTGTACGTCAATAAAGGTCAACAGGCAGCAGGTATGATTGTTACATGAGTGATAGGTATGAATAGTTTGAATCTCTTTTTAAGCTAGTTTAGTCTATGAGCTCAAGACTCATTGTCATTATGTTAGTACTTGTTGCTATCTTGATTAGAAGCCATGAATAAACACTTTGATGTATGCACCTTCTAGCCATTGTTCAGCAATGAAAATTTTATTATTCTAAAAAAACAATGAAGGGCTTCATTTAGTATTACAAACCAATGCCTAAAAAGTAGTCTGAGATATATGGGTGAGTAGTTCAACTATAACAAGTAACATCCCTGAATAATACACGAAAAGCTAAAACAAAACTTAATGAGCTTGAAATTAATGAGTAATATACACAGAAATGATCCTCCAATCTTATACGCAATTTGATTATTAGTCCAATAAATCTACAAAACTAATGAGTGGTTTGGAATTCTAATGAAAAACTCGTAGAAATGCATCGAAGAACTATTTTCAAATGGTAGAACACTTTTCCCATTGCCAATCCAGATCGCCTTATCATGTACATACCATTAGAACAGATGATAGAGCTCCATACTGACCTGAGCTGCAGAAATAGACAAGAGTTGAACAATCAAAATTTTGGCCGAGATGCATCTCTAATGCCACCCAGGAGAAATTCCAACCGTCATGTTAAGCTCTTTATACGCATATAGAATGAGTAAGCATCAGTATAACTAGGGCTTTCAAGGTGGCATTCCACAGAAGAAGCTTCACTTAATGGTACATGACAGAATCCTAGATGCAACAAAGGCACAGCTTGCAACTTCCAGGATTAAAATAAACTCATGGTCCAGATAAGTTGGATATATAACCTTAAAATCATACTGAGAATAAGGTGAAAGGCTAGGATTTCGGTAAAGGTAACACCACTTATTCACGCAATCCATATCAGAGCACACACCATTTACTCCAGGCCTTCTGTGACCTGCAAAATTGTGAACAATGAGGCGTTCCCACATTGGAAGAGAACATTCGTGGATTGGCATAAAAATTATGCAGCAATATCAAACAGAACCAGATTCATCCCTCCAAGAATCAGTAACGGAGCCATCACTAGATGCTTTAGGGATGCTCTTTTCACAATACACGGCATCAGAAGCAATATCTGGAGCCATCACTAGTTTTTCTGTCTCGCAAAAACTGGAATTTGGATTTCCATTGACTTCCTCACCATTCCCCGCAACTGTGTCTCCTGAAGAAATAGGCTCAAGAGAGGCCCTATCAACATTCTCTTCATGGGAATAATCTGAAGCACTCTCTTTCCAGAACTTTGAAGAACTATCCAGAAATGTTTTTATTCCCACCATTTTCTCATTACTGGTATCCGAGGAAGACTGACATTTAGCATCCAAAGTGTACTCAACAAACTTGGAACCTTGATCGGAGTTGGATGGAGTCCCCACAGTTGAAGACTGAATGTTGAGTTCATGGAAAGCATTCAGTGAACCACTACTCAACATGGAAATGTCCTTTAGTGAAGCATCAGGACTCTCAGATGTAGACTGGATATTATCTACAACGGGAAAATCTGCCACTGGTTGATTTTCTGTCTCTAGAGCTTCATATCGTTTAGCAGGGGAAGAATTGTGTTCCACTTCAGAAGTGTGAACAGTAAACTCAGCACCTGAATTACAGTCAAAAGATGGATTCCCCTTGGTTGAATCCGAAACCTTATGTTCAAGAGAGGCAGCATCTGAGGAGCTACTAGTCAACATGGAAATAGTATTTAATGAAGAACCAGGACACTGAGAGGTGGACTGTATATTATCTTCAACAGGAGAATCCAGTAATGTTTCATTTCCAATCTCTACAGCATCATCTACTGTATTAGAGGGAGGCTCGCATTTTGCTTCAGGATCTAACTTTGCAATCAAATTGGAGTCAGAAGATGGAGTCCCCTTGGCTGGAACCTGAGAAGTATTATTTAAGGAGGCACCAGGAGATGGCAAGGTAGACAATACGTTATCTTCCACTGGTGCTGTCTCTACAGCTTCAGAGCTTCTGTCAAGAGAATTTGCTTCACAACCATATTGAGCTAATTTAGCACCTGAATCAGTGTCAGCAGACAGAGTCCCCTTGATCAAAATCTGATTGTTATGTTCAAGAGAAGCATCTAACCAATCACCATTCAACACAGAAGTATCATTTGAAGAAACAACCGGACACTTGGAATCACACTGCATATTATTTTCAACAGGAGACTCCACCAGTGGTTTAGTTCTGATATCAAGAACTTCATGGCTTGTATTAGGAGCACATTTCCCATCAGAAGTAGAACCAGCTAATTGGTTCCCGGTAGGAGACTCAGAAGACATAATCCTTCCAGTTGAATATAGTTTGTTGAGTTCATCAGAAGCATCTAAAGAGCCACTCATCACATGAGTATCATTTAAGGAGACACCTAGAAATCGAGAACCAGAATCCACATCAGCAGCTTCATCTACAGTTTCACTGGTACGAAGCAAACCAGCTCCATCACTCCCGTGAGGACCAAGGCTAGCTGGAGAACCAATATCAGATTTGCCACGGCCTCCAGGCTTTATACAGTCCTTGCCTATGCCTTCCATTTTCTTTAAATCTATTGCAAGATGAAAAATGAAGGTACAAAAAGTAAAGTCAGACTGGCAATTTATTATGGCAATAATATACCTTTGAATAGAACCTGTGCTACCTGTCATGTTCGTCTCAGTTTCTTTGTCCAGCAGCAGCTTCTGTAGCATGTCTATACCAGGGAAGACTAACATATTGATTGACCTCACTTCTTGCTTGAATGATTCCTCAAGAGGAACAAAACCAAAAACACCTGTCCATGTATGCAATAGTTCCGCAATTGCAGGGATAACCAACTTCTCAACCTTCAGGGAGCACAGAGCCTTCAAAATAGAAAGGAGAACATTCATTAGCACACAAGAATAGAAAAACCCTACTCAAGGGAAAACCAAAAAAATAATCAGCAATAGATAATCCTCATAGCATTACCGATTCAATGGCAGAGAAAAGTCTCCGACACATCCCTTGTCGCCTGTATATGTGGCGAGTGCCGATGAATGGCATCTCTGCTAACTTTGTACCATGAAACCTAACCAGAAAGTAGAATACATTAATGTGAGAATTTATTGGGTGATCTTGAGAGACAGTTTAGAAGGAACAATTGCCTCGTCCCAAAACATAGTGCGGTAAAGAATGCAATGGTGTCACTTATTGTCAGTCTGACATGCAAACACATATACATCCATAGTAGTTTTAGGGGAATAATCAACAACAAACTTATCATATAGCATTATACCAAAGTTAAAAGAATATGCTTCTTCAAAAGTGAAATGAAGTTGTGGAGTTTTTTGTTTTAATGAGATTCAACTAATGAAATGATACCCATCAAATATGACTCACTCCAAACATTACATTCAGACAAGAAAGCATAACCATCTAAATGAGCATAAATACCTGATTGAAGCTGCAGAAACTATTTCATCACCTTTCTCCAAAATTGCAGCGTAAAAGCCACTGTAGTTCAGCCGATTGAAGTTTGATCTAAGTAAAAGGGAAATGAAATAACCCATTAGTTAAAACACAATAGCCTAAAATCAGCTTCTTTTAAAAGTCAAAAAGAAAATCGAAAATCATGTGAGATCGTACTTCTAGGAAAGCCAGCTGATTATTATAGCAAACATAAAACGCCAAATGCATACACTGATCTTGTCTTTCATAGCCAAAAGAACCAGAAAGATACTTGTATATATAGCAATATTTTCCAAAGGTGGCATCCCGAAGCGAAGATGAGATTAATCAGGTCAAATCAATAATAATAACTAGAGGCACACTTTTGTCAACCTAATCAACAACAGTACTGGAGATCAGCACTTACCCATAATTGTATAGAACATTATGAATTAAGTTGATCCCACTCCTTCTGTCAACGATAGGCAAAAAGCATTCGTCCATAACAGTCGATGCAACAGCAAGCTTAGAATTGCATTCAACCCTGAGAGGAAATCCTCTATCTACATCTGTTCTCTTAACAAGAGACCATGTATATCCTGCTTCTAGTTCAAGTTTGACCCCAAGACATCTCTGCACATTCTCAAAGAGCTATACACGGAGAAAAAATTAAAATTAAGTCAGCACTCTGAAGAGCTGATGTTAGAAAGTAAACTCACAGGGGAAGAGAAAAACCATTTCTACAGCTATAAAAACATGAGATCTTCCATACCAGAAACATAAACCTATATAACTAACGACTTATCAATTTTTACATTAACCAAATATGCAGGTCATCAGAACATAAACTAGCAAAAGTTGCATAAACTTTGCTAACTAATTGTTTATAATTTCATTACTCTATTGCCTTCACTGGATGTGGCAGATCTCAGGTTTATACTTTAAATGAAAACAAAAACTTCTGTACCGTTAATTTTTTCAGAGATTGATGGAAAAATCAATAATTTTTTTTCAGTCAAACTTTCCACTTACACTCAGAACGGATTAGACACTACTAGGAAGAAAAGCCCCCCCCCAAAGAACAAAAAAATGGCCATGGGGAGGATTATGGGTGAAAATTCTTACTAAATTTACTCTTGTCTAAATTACTCCGCAGAAATTTGGTAGTTCGGAATCTTAGATTCTTTGAAGTTACAGGTGACAGATTTGTTTTTTGTCCTATAAGCATAGTCAATGAAGAATGAAAAACTGAATACTGAATAATAATATAAAATCCAACAAAAATTGTTAAAACCCTTAACACATACACACAAATCAAGGTAAAAAATGCTGGAAATTCAAAAATAAGTAATACCTCTCTACATTTCTGTCCACAAAAGGAAGAGCCTAAACTATTGGAATCAGCAGGACCAGCATCCATATCCTGACTGCATGATACGTGACCTACAAAGCAGAAAATTATCTATCAAGTTGTGCATCTGAGTTGAGTTGTTAAGAAATCATTACACAGGTTCCAAAAAACTTAAGCATGGATACAGATGAGTACATTTCTTTCCACAGAGACTACAAGCCAGTAGTGCAGAAACAGTTGTCTCATCCTCTTCAGCAATATTCTCACTAGCTATTCCACAAACTTTGCAAACACAATTTGGGCAGTGCCAATCACCGGGAGGAAGCATCTGCAATGACAAAAATATATAAGCACCTAAACGATGAGTTAAAATCAGAACTCAGCAATAGATAGCACCAGAAAATAAGCAAGATGACCCAATTATCAATAATACTTGATATGCAACAACTTTTTTAACACGTGCCTGAACTGAACATTCAGCAACAGTTCTTTAATGTATATGAACTATAAAGTAACAAACTTAACAGATTCTATACTGCACATAATCAGATTTGTAAAGTAATCTAAGCATAGCTGCATATCTCCCTCTTAGTAGTATTTAAGGTTTAAAATCATCATATAACAAAAGCATTAGAAGCTATCTCAGATCATTCAACGTCTCTCCCATCAGCATCTTTCTCACGATGGAACAACCTTGGAAAGACATGATTGGTTTGCATCATACACCAGTCACCACCATTGATACATCAAATTCATACCAAGTTCCCCAAAGTGCCAAGACTTGCAAACACTCATTCAACAGGAATTCCCAGACCCAAAGACACAGACCCCATTACTTTTGCATCTCTGGACTTGATAATAGCGTAGGTGGAGCAGAGAAAACAAAATATCTCCAAAGAGGAACAAATGACAAAACCATTCACAGAACTATATGATGTGCCATGAGAAATTAAAAAGTAACATACCTGTATGTTCAAGCAGCTCTGATGAAATGTTGAAGGACAGCCATCACAACAGATCAAATCCCCACCATCTCCACAGAGGCCACAAGTATCATCATCAGGATCATCACCGTCTACTTGTACAGAGTGGAAACCAATGCGGTCAATATCCTCTTGTCTATTCCATGCATCTATCTGACATTGCAGAAGGGAAACCCCAGAGTCCAAGCATATATTTTGAAATGGCTGCCGCAATTTGCTCCCTGCATGAATCTCAAATTTCGAGACTGTGAGGATCTTACTACAGCAACCACAGTGAATGCCATCTCTTGTAATCCAGCCCTCCAGCATTCCTTTAGTTCTTCGCCGATTCATATACTGCACCTTTTGGCTCAATTGCACAGTTCCTGTATCAATCAGCCAGGAAAGCAAAGTTCGTTTTCCAGTATATGGAACAAAGCCATCATTTTCTGAGTTAAGCGCCTTGTTAGAACCACGAACCAACAAAGTACATCTACCAAGCTTTCTACTTTTCCTTCCATGTGGCATATGAGACCTAGATCCAGAAGATGGTTTTTCAACAGTGCCATGTAAATGTTGAGAGGAACTCTGACCATTTGAATCCAAACCATTTTCATACAATCTACCCTTGAATGACTTACCACCTTGCTTCAAGTAGGAGCTTAGTTTCTCCTCATAACTAACATTGTCCATGCTCTCTGGATCATGCTTGGCACTTCTGGATTTTTTCATATGGACTCCTTTTGCATTATCACTGTCACTGTCAGCTCTTTGCTGTTGCTTCCTTTTCATTTCTTTCTCCATCTTCTTTCGAGTTTTCCTGGTTAACTGACTGAGTACATCATCAGTTATAGGTGCAAGTGAAGAACCATCCCCAATACGTCTAGCCTCATTTTCTTCATTTGCTTGCTTTTGAAGAGCATCATATGCCTTAATGATGGACCAGTAAGCTGTACCTGATGGGTTAATGTACACAGCATCCAGGTAGTCTCTGTTCCTTCTAGGCCTATAATCAATGGTCCAGCCTGCATTCAGAAGCATCTCCCTTATACGTTCACGCAGTTTCTGCTTCTCTGTGCCATTACCACGTTTAAGTTTGACTTCTTTATTTTTGGCAGGAGGGCTCTTTTCAGATGAAGGACCATCTTCAACTTTGGAACCTACCCTCTTCATGGGTTTAGAGGCTTCGGCACTCTTTGCTCCTAGCTTCAAAGAGGTATCACTGTCATCTGAATCCCAGTCAGAGCTCTTGCTGCTCTTAATGGGCAATGATTTTCGCAAATTCATACGGCTTTTCTCTGTCCTAACAGCCAAAACTGGTTTCTCAAGAGGCTTTGGTTCAGCGAAAAATGGAGGGATGATTGCATTCCTCTTGGGAATATCTTCACTTCTCGGAGCTTCTCTAGGCTCGTCAGCTTTTGGAAAAATATAGGTACCTAGCGGCCCAGGCACATTATTCCTCTTCTTCACCATCACCTTCAAAACACCATTCTTACCCTGAACCCTAATAGGTTCATCTGAAACACCCACAAACTTGTCTCTCTCTAACGGCAGCTGAGCTCCCTCCCCACTCATCTCATACCTACCCCTATCCCCCAGGCTCAAACCACCTGGCCGGTCATGATACTTCCTCTTCTCAACAAATTGCCTACTCGAACCAGTCTCAAACTCCCTCTTGATCCCACTCCGCGGTATTGGTATGGAGGATCCCCCATATCTCCTCTCCCCAAACTCAACTCCAATAACCCCATCCCCGAACCGGCTCCTCCTCACCGTTTGCCCCTCAACCCCATCATACTCATTGAACTCAAACACCTCCAAATTAGTCCTCCCACCCATCAAACCCTCCTCATTCCGCCGCACACTCTCCCTCGCCCCACTCCCCTCCGCAATGCGCTTATCCATTCCATTACAAACCCGAACCGTCTCCCGCTCCACCTTCCTCCTGGGCGGCATCAACAGCTCATCACTCGACCCCGAATCACTCATCATCAGCCTCGACCTCTTCTTCTCCTTCTTTGATTCAAAAACCTTCCTCGCACCGCCTCCTCCACCGCTGCCACCACTGATCGCCGCATCCGGCTTCTTCCTCACAACCAAACACCCCGAGGAATTGCGATTCTTAACCAACACCGCAGACGGGCATACAGATCTCACTCCTTCGTCCATCTAACCTCTTCAATTCATCCCCAAATTCACCTAATCCGACGCCTATTAAACCCTAACCCTCCCGAAACCTACCAGATCTGACCCTAGGCAAATCCTAAATGCTCGTGTATCAAAAACGACGCCGTGTACAGCAAAACCTAAGGCTTTTACGGAAATCTTACCTCGCCGGAAACAGCCTCCGCGTCTCAGATCGCCGCGGACGCAATTCCCCGAATCGCCGAGAGAGACAGAGAAAGAAATTAGGTATGGATTTGTGTGTGTATAGTATATGAAATGGCTTATGAAATTGGGCACTTTGTAAATACCAGAAACAGAGAACCCATTCCAGGCTCTCTCTTCTCTCTCCTTCTGTATTTATATTTCTTTTTTCTTTTCTGGGTTTTTTGCGTTGGAATTTATTTTCCAGATTTTTCCCTCCAAATCTGAATGCGCGAGGGGTCCTTTGACGGCAGTGATGGGTGACACGTCGGATGGAAGCGGATCTGGGTGGTGACGTGGCGAAATCTGGAGGAGGCTGTAAGTTTTCTTTTACAGTGGTACAGTGTCAGATTGTTGTATACTTTGGATTTGGTGTTTTGGATTCTTCAATGGAGTGTAAATTTGCGGATCATCTTTATTTGTCCACGTTTGTGTCTACCCATGTTGAGAGACATGTATTTAGTATTTACATATGGTATATAGAACTAATGCAATCTTGTTAAACCAAATCAAATACCAATTTAACGAACTTCGCTATGAGACAAAAAAATCATGTTTTATTCTCAAACTATAAAAACAACGAGAGAAAAAAATATATATAAAGTTATTCATGTGACAAAAGAATTAGGAAGAATATAATTAAGCACTCTCATTATGAGACAAACCTATTTTCAATTATAACAAAAACCGTTTCATACCCACTAGTAGAATTAAATGCTCATGCGACGATTTTTTCTTCTTCACATAAGTGTGGACTGATGTGACGAAACACATTTTGTCGAATAGTGCTGACTTATGCAATGAAATAAAAAAAATTGTCACATCAGTTCACACTCATGCGACGAAAATTGTTTATTTCGTCGCATCAGTTTTGGATGATTCCGCCAAAATTTACCCTAGTGTTGACTCATGTGACGAAGGATTTAAAATTTCATCGCATCAGTTCACACTCATGCAACGAAATTTGTTTATTTTGTCGCATCAGTTCTGACAAAAAATTTTAAATTTTGAATCATTCAACCAAAATTCTCCCCCTTCTTCTCCCCTTTCTTTTTATTCCTCCCTTTTCTACTTCTTCTTCTTCACCACGTTCCCCACCACCTCTTCTTCTTCTTCACCACGTTCCCCACCACCTCTTCTTCTTCTTCTTCTTCCACCACAACCACCGTACCACCACCTCATCCTCTATCCGGGAAAACAAAAAACAAAAAAAATCCTAATTTTTTAAATTTAAATTATAACAAAAATGAAAAACTCTTAAGAGATGAAATATGTTTCGTCACATAAGTTGAAGCAACGAAAAATTTCATCGCATTAGTTTATGCAACAACTTTGTTTTCGTCGCATAAACCTATGCGATGAAAAAAATTTGTCGCATAAGGGGTACTTATGCGACGAACTTTTTGGTTTTCGTCCCATAAACCTAATACGATAAATCTTATACGAAATTTTTTTTCGTCGCTTAAGGTCTTATGTGACGAAAAATGTCTCGTATGTGACAAAATGAAATCGTCGCATAAGCCTTTCCTCTACTAGCACTAGTAGAATAAAAGACTCGTGCGATGAATTTATTTTTTTTCGTCGCATGAGTTTGGACTGATGCGACGATAACAATTTTCATAGCATGAGTGTGAACTGATGCGACGAAACACATTTTGTCGCATAGTGTTAAGTCATGCTACGAAATAAAAAATTTTGTCGCAGTAGTTTGCACTCATGCGACGAAAATTGTTTATTTCATCGTATTAGTGTAAATTTGTTTATTTCGTCGCATCTATTCAAATTTTGAATTTTGAATCATTCCGCCAAAATTCAAAAAAAAATTCTTTTTCTCCCCCTTTCTTCTTCTTCTTCCTCCTCCTTTTTCTTTTGCTTTCTTCTACTTATTTATCACCACCCCTCCACTTCTTCTTCTTGCACTTCCTCTTCCTCTTCTTCTTTTTCCTCCTCCACCACCACCGTACCACCACCCCCACTTCTTCTTCCTCCGCCACCACCACCACCACACCACCTCCTCCTAGATCCGGCACAACAAAAATACAAAAAATGTTCTAATTTTTTTTAATTTAAATTATAACAAAAATAAAAATAAAAATTAAATTAATTCATTTATTTATTTATTGAAAAATCTGAAGCGACGACATATTTTTCTTCTCATAAGTTGATGAGACGAAAATTTTCGTCGCATACGTTTATGCGACGCTTTTTTTTGTCACATAAACTTATGCGACGAAAAATATTTGCGTCGCATAAGGGGTACTTATGCGACGAAAAGTTTTCGTCGCATCAAACTAATGCGATGAATTTTTCGTGGCTTCAGTACTCATGCGACGAAAAAAATTTCTTACGCGACGAAATGAAATCGTCGCATCAACTTTTTCCTCTACTAGTGTAGTGACCCCAAAGAACATAGAGGTATCAAAATAGAGAGATTAACATATGAGAAGTACAAGAAACCTGGACCTTACATCCTAAAGAGTTCAAGCTTGATTTTTAATATAAGCTGAGTCAAAGTTAAAATTAAAACTAAAAGTTGATAAAAAAATATGAAACTAAAAGAAAATATAATTATAGAGTATTATTGTAATTATATATAGTTAACCATAATTGAAGATGGTTAAGAAAAATACGAATGACATAAATCTAGATAAGTGGGCACAAATGTGGGAAAATAAGGGCGATGGGCAAATTTGAACTATTCTCGAGTGTGTGTTAATGATTAACGTTTTGGTCTGACCAATGATGTAAGCGTCACGCGCGAGTGGCCCAGAAGCGCGTGGGGTTTTGGAGCTGGTGCCAGGGTTTGTTAAGAAGAAACTAAGTAGGAAACATGGCTCTGTGCTGAGTACAAGGGTGTTCTTAACTTCTTATATGAGAAATACATGGTGTTAATTTGGACATTTGGCCCATGAGAAAACTTGTTATAATTTGTTATAATTTCGAGATTTCTTATATGAGAAAACTTGCTATAACTTGTTATAATTTCGAGATTATTGGTTAAATTCTTTTTTATTGAACGATATTAAGATATCATCAATAGCATAACAGCTACACCCAAAAACGGATTCATGTACAAGTCCAAGTTTGTGGCAAGTTTACAGTTTTTTCCTCTTTTTTTTCATTATTTCTTTATTATAATTCAAGGAGAATGATTTCGTGTTTTATATAAGATACAATGTGTAAGGAAATTACATAAATTTCTAAAAGAAATTGGGGATATGGTCATTTGCACAAAAAGGGAAAATTTTAAGAATAGTACACGAAATTTCGTTCACTGATAATTAAGGGTACTATTCTTTATAAAACATCAAAATGGTACCCGAAGTTCGAAACTCAACACAGTTTTAATACACACCGTCAATAACACCGTCAAACTTAGGTTATTATTGATTTTTCAAAGGGTAATTTAGTATATTTGTAGTTTCTCCTCTCTCTCAACTTAGTCATCTCGATTCAGTTTCCCCTCTCTCTCTCCAACCATAAGCAATCAGCAATCTAGTAGTTTATCACCACCATCGCTGCCGACCACATTCCTCCGCCAACTGAGACTTATGCTGCCAACACTTTCTTTACTACCTCCAACGCATCAGGGGTTTGTTTTTAGGATACTAGGTTGTTGTGATTCTTGATTATGAAAACACTGATTTCAAATTCTATAGAAGTCGTATAAATTTTAGTTCTTGGATATGTTTGCTTCTGGATATATCTTGCTTCTAGTTTGCTTGGCAAGTTGGCCTGTTGGTTAAAGTTCTTCAATTTGATTGTTTAGTACCATTTGTGGTTAAACTTGGCTTTGATCGTAGTTAATCATTGATTTCAGTTATGCGTTTCATTTTCTCATCGATGTTTAGTTGGTTGCATTGTTCTTGGTTTATAGAAAATCTGGAAATAGAAAAATTTATTGATTAGAATTAAATATAGCTCCTTTTTGTTCACTGATTAGTACAGACAAAAATTGAAGCTCCTATGCTGGTGGATCTCATTCTAGTGGCTCTTTTGTTTTAGGGTTTATAGCACCAACAGTGCCTGAACTCTTGAAGGACTATGAATGTAGTACATGAACTTACAAAAGTGCCTAATGTAGTACCCATACTCTTCTTTTAGTATCAATGACATACCTGTTAGGGGTAAATTTGTTTTTTTGCTTGTATTTAGGATATTTTACAACCTAAAACATATTCACCTTTTAATTTAAGAACCAGCCTTCAACATGCCAAAGCCTCACCTAACGACTTCTTTCTAAATGGTTACTATACTGGCGGAATCACTGTTGTATTAAATTGAAAGATTCATAGATTATAGTGTGCAAAAATATCTTAAATACAAAATTCAAATTAACAACTTAAAGTAAAATAATTCTAAAACAAAAATATTTTTGTGACGAAATTATGGGCGCACGCTAGAATTTATTTAACATAACATAACAACAAATACAGAACCCAGAGACTCGCTCTTGGGTAAGCAGCTATAAGCTGTTTAGCTACTTATAATTATAATTACAAGCACAAAATACTTACTTGTAATAAAAGGAAATGAAAGGAAAACAAACTGAAATTGTTAATATTTTCGATATTTAGCAAGACCTACATATAGGCCTAATTGCTAAGCACGTGAGCAACACATGGCTAAGCACTTGAGCGGCACATGACTAATTAAAAGGTCAAAGATAGTCCAACGTATCTTAGACCATTTAGGGAGGTTTTGACCAAATTAATATTAGGTTGTTGACTTTTTGTAGTAATATCTTATCTAATTTATAAGAATCACTGTTTTGTTTTAACCATTTCACGATTATAATTGAATATTCTTCTGTATTTTCCTTAATTAGAAGATTTAGATTAGATTTATTTGGAATTTATTTAGTATTTTAATTTTTTTGTTAGATAGATCTAGTAAAATTAGGCTACTTTAGTGTTATTTCCCATTAAAATTATCTATATATTTTCAAATTATATTAAATATATATAATATCAAAACGTACATGTATCCTATTTTTTCAATAAAAAATGTATATGCGTATCGTATCGAACTCGTATCCGTGTCCCGTACTAGTGCATCATAGTACACCACCCTGCTGCAACAACACTGACCCAAAAATCATACTTCTCGAATATTTCAACTCTGTAATCCAATGAAGTTCAATTCCAAATTGAAAACAACAAATAACAGCAGCAATGACAACAACTACAATAACAGCAGCTACTGTCTTCCACTCCCAGCAACACATCCAAATCTACAATTTTAATGATTCCAGAAAAATAAACTAATCATCAATCCATATTTATGAACATAATTGAATTAGACGAGCTAAAGAGCCAACACCGCTATTCCACCACCACTCAGTGGTTCAACTCTGCCTAAAATCACAGAAACTCCAATTCTTAACCCAAATTAGAATTCAAGAATAACAGTACTACTCATATTCTTTTCAATAACAAGATAGCTAAACCAACACCCAATACACCTTCACCACTAATGCAGTGGAAAATAAAAAGATAGGAGATTGGAATCCACTAATCTGTTTTTGATCTCGAATCCACAAGAGGTTCTGAATCCACCAGGAATTGAGATAAACTCAAAGGTTTTTTTTTATATAAAATCAAGATTATCAAAGACAACTAATAGAGGCTCTTTATATAGGAGCAAACAAACCCTATGACAACTAACAATGAAACCTAAAAGCCCATGAATTAAAATAAAGTCCAAAACAAATCAATTAAAATAAAACAAAACAAACTAATAAAAAATAGAACTCGAAAATAATTAAAATAGTCTTCTGGAAGCCCAACGAACTTAGATGTCCGGAAATAATTTGTCACTATCAAACGGTTCTCCAATCTTTATTTTCTGTCAGAAAGTGACCATCCTTCGTTTTACATCAGTCTCTTCCACTTCAAAAGAACTCGACCTCGAGTTCATCTTGAATAAAGAAGAATAATTTGTAGAAAACAAACTCAATAATAAATCCAATAATTGAACTTGTGGTTTAGAAATCGGAGAATTTGTAAACTTTGAAGACACAATCATGAATCCAACATCATAGATAAGTTTGTCTGACAGGACCCATCCCGAGATTTCTCAATAAATCCCAAAATGACTCCTGCGGGACCCACCTATAAGGGTAGTTACCGAAATTTCGGCATAATGTCCTCTAAAAGTGAGTAACCCTTCACCTAGAATCAAAGTAAAAACAGGCAGTATACACTTCTAATTCCATCCCCCTTCCTACTTGAGCCATCCTGCTCACATAACACACAACCACCTCCACAATTAACAACCACAATAACAAATCATCTTTCTACTTAATAATCTTCAACAAAATAAAAAAAATCAGAAATTCTTGGGATAATACCGAATAAGTTCCGTAAATAGTCCATACTCTACCCCGAAACATAGTAATAATACACCCAGGTTATCAGAGCTCTAATACAAAGGAGGAAAACAACACTTGTAGGTTTTCAGAAACCTACTAGTGAAAACTGTGTGGAGAGTTAACCACTCTGCGCCTCCTAATTTGCTGGTCGAACTCTGCAGTCTGGGCATTTTAAGAAAAACAAAGGCCCAGGGGAGAAACATGGAAAATGTTAGAGTGAGTGGACGAAAAATAATCAATGAAACACTATAAATTCACCACAATAAATAAAACCAATGCTTCATGCTCTCCCAAAGATTTGTTGATTTAAATATCATTTATACATGCCCACAAATACTAAATTTCCCACAAATGCATGATAAGATAAACAAATAAAGAATATGGGAAGAGAAATGTTCACAAAAATAATAAGTCTGACCTCTCAGACTAGGGTCGGAGCTAAGAGCTCTAGTGGCGCCATCACGCTATGCTAGCTATATAAAATAATAACGGTAAACCCTTATAGTATTAACCTGACCTCTCAGGCTTGTCTGTCCTCTCAGACCAGGGTCGGAGCTAAGAGCTCTAGATAAAATGATAACGGTCAACCCTTATAGTAATAACCTGACCTCTCAGGCTTGTCTGTCCTCTCAGACCAGGGTCGGAGCTAAGAGCTCTAGATAAAATGATAACGGTAAACCCTCATAGTAATAACCTGACCTCTCAGGCTGTCCTCTCAGACCAGGGTCGGAGCTAAGAGCTCTAGATAAAATGATAACGGTCAACCCTCATAGTGCTCTACGTAGTTTGCCTGACTTCTCAAGCTAGGGTCGGAGCTAAGAGCTCTAGTAGCGCCCTCACGCTACTCTAGCTAGCATATTCATTGGTCAACCCTTATAATAAAAATTCATAACAATACTTTACTCAAATACTCTTCCCAAAACAAATAAGTAAAACCATTCCTCGTCATATATGCATAAATCCAATTATCAATGAAGTCTCGGGTTCAATTCCATTTAAAGGACGGGCCATCCCCGTCTATAACCATTTTCGGAAAGACATAGAAAATTTAAGTAATAATGGTAAATATGTTCAAGCATAAATGTCAATACCTCAAACATAGTAAAAATCTTTAACCGAGGTTCCCGCTAAACTTAAACCAAATAAAAACATTCAAGAACCCGAGAAGGATATAATTCTCGAAAACAATCATAAAAACCCTGCAATTAAATCAATAATGAAGGCATGTATTCATTTAAAAATAATATGTCCACTCACAGTAAAGGGACTAGCCCTGAGAGCGATCTTGTGCCTCCCCGGAACGTAAATCCTCACGTCCTGTTTAATAAAATAAATATGTTAATTATCCCAATTCGTAAAAGTCGGGTCTCCGGAGACATTAGCATAGACTCCGTATTATACTAGCTTAATTCTTGTATACTCTTAACAATCTTCGATCAATCCCGACCACGATAACATGGAATTCTCTTTCCGAATCGAAATTTTTGAATGATAATCAGAATTTAATCGATACGGCCATTAATCCTCCTCCACAAAGTTTTATATACATAAATTTCTATAACCCTTTTTACTTCCAATTCTCCAAAATTATCATCTTCTACCTCCAATTAACTTAGAATTATTTTTACCTTTACCCCAATAACTCATTTACCATAACTGTTAAATATAAATTCCCAGTGAAAGGACAGAAATGCCCCTATGAACAGAAAAATTCGGTCGCCGGCCGATTGGCTTCCAACCGGCGATCTCCGGCCATCTTCTAGCTCCTCTCAAACTCCCCTACAACTTTCATTTACAACACAACAACCAAATCCAACCCTAACAACAACAAATCGCGATGAACAGTAATAAAATCTCAATTCTGGGAAAACCTTGATCGATTCCCTCACCTAGATTGTAATCGTCCAATTCTCTGAATTTGGAAGACTCAGGGGATGACGGTGGACCTGCCCTGAACGACCGGTGACGGCACAGTGGCCTGACCCGACCGGAACCTGAAAATACAGATGGATCTCGGGAGTTTTCTCTCTCTCCACACAGCGGCGCTGCCCCGATTCGACGGCTTGCTGGGTTGCCGGACCTCCGACGAGTCGAGGGAGATCGGTCACGCGCTCCACGGCAGCCGGTGGTGGCGGATCTCTTCGGGCACAGTGAAGGTGCAGCGCTGACCCAGGGAAAAGAAAGAATGCGGAGAAGAAAAAAGAAAATGAACGCGGAGAAGCAGAAGAAGAAAAGGGAAACAGAAATAAAAGAAGTAAGTTTCCAAACAAGGAAACTTTCTAGAAACATAGGGGACCCCTAAATTTTCCTCTGCTCCAAACCGGAATTTACCCCAATAAAATCCCCGATAATTTTTAAATTACAGTCAACAATTCCGACAGTTAATTTTATTGTTCAAACCTTAATATCGACACCGTAAATCCACGGATAACGGAAGGAAGGTAACTCGCAGTGAAATTATAAGATTCGGGGTGTGACAATTCTCCCCCCCTTATAAAAATTTCGTCCCCAAAATTTACATACCTGTTACTCAAATAGGTAGGGATACTGATGTCGCATCTGAGCTTCGGGTTCCCAAGTAGCTTCCTCAACCTCATGACTCCTCCACAACACCTTAACAAGAGGAATGGTTTTGTTCCGAAGCACCTGCTCTTTTTGATCTATAATTTGCACCGGTTCCTCTACATAGGTCCATTCTTTATTCAGACTAACAGGTGGCGCATGCAACACATGGGAAGGATCAGCAATGTACTTTCGAAGCATGGATACGTGAAAGACATCATGAATCTTGGACCACTCAAGAGGTAGATCCAATCGATAGGCAAGTGGGCCAATCCTTTCGAGGATCTCATAAGGACCAATGTATCTAGGGCTAAGCTTGCCCTTCTTTCCAAAACGCACCACTCCCTTCCAAGGAGATAATTTCAAGAACACCCAATCACCAACTTGGAATTCCAAGTCCTTCCTGCGGTTATCCGCATAAGTCTTTTGCCTATCTTGAGCCACCTTGAGTCGATCTCTTACCACCTTGATTTTCTCATTAGTTTCAAAGATGATATCCGGGCCACAAAACTCTCTTTCTCCAACTTCATTCCAACATAGGGGAGTACGGCATTGCCTCCCATATAATGCCTCAAATGGTGACATGCCAATGCTAGAGTGGTAGCTATTATTATAAGCAAACTCCATTAACATCAAATTTTCGTCCCAACTCCCCCGAAACTGTAGAACACACGACCTCAACATGTCTTCCAAGGTCTGAATGGTCCTCTCTGACTGCCCATCAGTCTGAGGATGAAAAGCAGTACTAAAATGGAGTTGCGTGCCCAATGCCGCCTGCAAAGCTCCCCAAAATTTGGAAGCAAACCGTGGATCTCTATCTAACACAATGGATTCTGGAACCCCATGAAGTCTCACTATCTCATTCAATATATCACCGACAACCGATCAAGGGAAAACTTTTTATTAACCGGGAGAAAGTGAGCAGATTTCGTCAAACGATCCACAATCACCCAAACTCCATCATACCCATTACGGGTACGAGGCAGGCCGAAGACAAAGTCCATGGTGATATGATCCCACTTCCACACCGAAATAGGCAATGGCTCCATCAAACCCGAGGGTTTTTGTCTCTCAGCTTTCACTTGTTGACAAACCAAACACTTGCTAACAAAAGCTGCTATTTCCCTCTTCATATTCGGCCATCAATAATAATTCTTCAAAGTTCTATACATCTTTGTACTACCAGGATGGGCGGCATATATTGAACTATGAGCTTCCTCCATGATCTCCCGTTTAAGCTCTTCATTCCTCTTCGGTACACACAACCTACCCTTAAATAAAAGGGTTCCATCTTTCCTAACCGCAAAGTCCTCTGCTGAGCCCTCTCAACCAACTGTACAATGGAGGGGTCATTATATTGCGCTTCCCGAACTCTATCAATTAATACTGGCCTCACACGAAAACTGGCTACCAAAACACCAATTTCATCCACTGTTAAATCAACACATGTAGCTCTAAGCTCATAAAGAAGTGGAACCCGAATCATTTTCAAATATGCCAAAGATAAAGAGGGATTGCGACTAAGAGCATCAGCTACCACATTAGCTCTTCCTGGATGGTACTCAATCGAGCAATCATAATCTTTAATTAATTCCATCCATCTCCGTTGTCACATATTTAAATCCCTTTGAGTGAACACATATTGCAAACTCTTGTGATCAGTGAAAATTTGGCACTTGGCTCCATAAAGGTAATGCCTCCAAATTTTAAGAGCAAACACCACAGCAGCAAGCTCCAAATCATGGGTGGGATAATTTACCTCATGCATCTTCAATTGTCTAGAAGCATAGGCAATCACTCTCCCATGCTGCATCAACACACCACCCAAACCTTATTTAGCGGCATCACAATAGACTTCATATTCCCCACTATCATCTGGTAGTGCCAAAACTGGTGCACTAGTTAGACGCTCTTTGAGTTCCTGAAAACTCTGCTCACACTTCTCCGACCATTCAAACTTAATTCCCTTCTTGGTCAATCTTGTAAGAGGAGCAGCAATCTTGGAGAAATCTTGAACAAAGCGACGATAATAGCCTGCTAATCCCAAGAAACTCCGAATCTCTGACACATTGGTGGGTCTACCCCAATTAGCCACTGCTGCTACTTTTTGAGGATCCACACTAACACCTTCCGCCGACACAATGTGGCCCAAGAATCCCACTCTATCCAACCAAAACTCACATTTGCTGAGTTTTGCATACAGCTGAGCTTCTCTGAGAACTCGCAGGACCGTCCTTAAATGCTTGGCATGCTCCTTCAAACTCTTGGAGTAAACCAAAATATCATCAATAAACACTATCACAAAACGATCAAGAAATGGACTAAACACCCTATTCATCAAATCCATGAAGGCGGCGGGTGCATTAGTAAGTCCAAATGGCATCACTACGAATTCATAGTGTCCATACCGTGACCGGAAAGCAGTCTTGGGAATATCACTTTCCCGAATCCGCAACTGATGATAACCAGATCTCAAATCAATCTTTGAGAAAACAGAGGCACCCCTCAACTGGTCGAATAAATCATCAATTCGTGGCAAAGGGTATTTATTCTTCACCGTCACTTGATTCAGCTTCCGGTAATCCACACAAAGTCTCATGGTGCCATCTTTCTTCTTAACAAAAAGTACAGGAGCACCCCAAGGGGACGTGCTAGGTTGAATAAAGCCCTTATTCACCAACTCCTGCAATTGAGTTTTTAGTTCCTTCAATTCCGCAGGTGCCATTCTATAGGGAGCTTGAGAGATAGGAACGGTTCCGGGAAGCACCTCGATGGTGAAATCGATCTCTCTTGCTGGCGGTAATCCAGGCAATTCGTCTGGAAATACATCTGGAAACTCCTTTACCACAGGAATGTCTTCCAGGTTCACTTCACCCTTCCTGGTATCTACTACATGTGCCAGGTAGGCTTGACAACCCTTGTTCAACAATTTCCTAGCTGTAACAGCGGAAATCACACAGTTTGGGAGAACATTTCTTTCCCCTTGAATGGTGACCTCAGGCTTCCCTGGACTCCTTAACACTACCTCCTTTCGGAAACAATCCACCATCGCCCTATGGGTTTCCAAGAAGTCCATCCCCAAGATCACATCGAACTCCACAATATCAAGAGGTATCAGATCAACTTCAAAACCGCAACTCTCTATCCGCACCTCACAACCCTTAAATACCCAATCTATCTTCATCACATCCCCGGAAGGCAAGGACACGTGCCATTCCCCAGGAAGTGATAATGACGGCACATTGGCATGTAAGGAAAATCTACTGGACATAAAAGAATGCGACGCTCCAGGGTCTATTAATGTAAAAGCGGGTTGGCCAAAAATTAATAACGTACTAATAATAACATCTGGAGAAGAGCGGCCCTCTTGCTGAGTCATGACATGCAGTCTCGCATGTGTGGTAGGACGGCCTCTACTACCTCTGCTCTGCTGTGTGCCGCCTCTAGTCTGTGTCACAGAGGGGGTACCACTACTAACAGTACCAGAATGCGTCTGCCCCATAGTCTGGGTAGGTGCCAATGCTGCTCCCTGACTCAAGAGAGGACAATCTCTCCTGAAATGACCTGTCTGCCCACACTGATAGCACTGACCATGCACCCACTGACTCTGCTGAAAACTCTGGGGTGGTCTCTGACTCTGCTGCGCACTCTGACCTCTAGAAGACCCACTCTGGCTGCTAGATCCTCTTCTAAACCCCCTAGAGGTCTTCTTGAAGAAGTTCTTAAACTTCCCTCGGAATCCTGACCCGGATCCTGTGCCGCTACCAAAGCCACTCCCAGCAGAGGATCCTGAACTAGACCTCGTCATCGATCTTCTTGCTGAGCCAGAACCCGTAACTCCAACATCTGAAAGCCGGCCATAAGAAAACTGCTGGGCCTCAAGATTAAGAGCAGCAATCACTGCCTCCATGAATGATGCATATGGTACAGCCGTCATCTGTGTAGTGTAGATACCACCAAGGCCTCTAACAAACTGATAGACCTTATCCTGCTCTGTCTTTACTAACTCAGGAACGTAATAGGCCAGCTCCCTAAAACGCTGCTCAAACGCCGAAACTGACATGTCATCACTCTTCCTCAAATTTAGAAATTCTTCCCTCATGCGGTTCATGTGTGCTCGGCTGACATAACGCTCCTTAAAATGGGCGGAAAACTGCTCCCAGGACATCTGCTGAGCTGCATCACCCACCCTGCGGCTTACATCAAGCCACCAATGCCAAGCCTCCCTCTCCAGGAACTGCGTAGCTATCGCCACCTTTCTTTCCTCCGGACAGTCTACTATTCGGAACATCTTTTCGGTCTCCTTCAACCAACTGAGTGCCTCCATGGGTTCACTAGCATGGGTAAACACTCTAGCACCATGCTTGCGGGCCTTCTCGTAGTTAAGCTCAAAACTCATACCAGAGAGGATACCCTGCACTAACCGCTCTAGCAAACCCGCTTCCATAGTAGCTGACTCTTCACTTCCTCTTCCAGAAGGAGGAGGAAGAGGGTTTTCTCCTTCCGGTGGAGGGGAAGGATTCTCCCTACGAGCTCGGCCACGTGCTCGGCGCATAATTAAACCTGAAACCAAGATATTTAGTACCATGTAAAACACATAATACTATAATAGCTACTGCAAATACCCGATGATCACTTCGTATCATGAGCATAAATGCTGATGGATCCGCCGCGGTCGGTCCATCACTCCATAGATACTAGTTTCACACAAGGCATAAGCAGTAACAATTAGGAAAGGAATCGAATAACCTAGTGCTCTGATACCAATGACAGGACCCATCCCGAGATTTCCCAGTAAATCCCAAAATGACTCCTGCGGGACCCACCTATAAGGGTAGTTACCGAAATTTCGGCATAATGTCCTCTAAAAGTGAGTAACCCTTCACCTAGAATCAAAGTAAAAACAGGCAGTATACACTTCTAATTCCATCCCCCTTCCTACTTGAGCCATCCTGCTCACATAACACACAACCACCTCCACAATTAACAACCACAATAACAAATCATCTTTCTACTTAATAATCTTCAACAAAATAAAAAAATCAGAAATTCTTGGGATAATACCGAATAAGTTCCGTAAATAGTCCATACTCTACCCCGAAACATAGTAATAATACACCCAGGTTATCAGAGCTCTAATACAAAGGAGGAAAAGAACACTTGTAGGTTTTCAGAAACCTACTAGTGAAAACTGTGTGGAGAGTTAACCACTCTGCGCCTCCTAATTTGCTGGCCGAACTCTGCAGTCTGGGCATTTTAAGAAAAACAAAGGCCCAGGGGAGAAACATGGAAAATGTTAGAGTGAGTGGACGAAAAATAATCAATGAAACACTATAAATTCACCACAATAAATAAAACCAATGCTTCATGCTCTCCCAAAGATTTGTTGATTTAAATATCATTTATACATGCCCACAAATACTAAATTTCCCACAAATGCATGATAAGATAAACAAATAAAGAATATGGGAAGAGAAATGTTCACAAAAATAATAAGTCTGACCTCTCAGACTAGGGTCGGAGCTAAGAGCTCTAGCGGCGCCATCACGCTATGCTAGCTATATAAAATAATAACGGTCAACCCTTATAGTATTAACCTGACCTCTCAGGCTTGTCTGTCCTCTCAGACCAGGGTCGGAGCTAAGAGCTCTAGATAAAATGATAACGGTCAACCCTTATAGTAATAACCTGACCTCTCAGGCTTGTCTGTCCTCTCAGACCAGGGTCGGAGCTAAGAGCTCTAGATAAAATGATAACGGTCAACCCTCATAGTAATAACCTGACCTCTCAGGCTGTCCTCTCAGACCAGGGTCGGAGCTAAGAGCTCTAGATAAAATGATAACGGTCAACCCTCATAGTGCACTACGTAGTTTTCCTGACTTCTCAAGCTAGGGTCGTAGCTAAGAGCTCTAGTAGCGCCCTCACGCTACTCTAGCTAGCATATTCATTGGTCAACCCTTATAATAAAAATTCATAACAATACTTTACTCAAATACTCTTCCCAAAACAAATAAGTAAAACCATTCCTCGTCATATATGCATAAATCCAATTTCCAATGAAGTCTCGGGTTCAATTTCATTCAAAGGACGGGCCATCTCCGTCTATAACCATTTTCGGAAAGACATAGAAAATTTAAGTAATAATGGTAAATACGTTCAAGCATAAAGGTCAATACCTCAAACATAGTAAAAATCTTTAACCGAGGTTCCCGCTAAACTTAAACCAAATAAAAACATTCAAGAACCCGAGAAGGATATAATTCTCGAAAACAATCATAAAAACCCTGCAATTAAATCAATAATAAAGGCATGCATTCATTTAAAAATAATATGTCCACTCACAGTAAAGGGACTAGCCCTGAGAGCGATCCTGTGCCTCCCCGGAACATAAATCCTCACGTCTTGTTTAATAAAATAAATATGTTAATTATCCCAATTTGTAAAAGTCGGGTCTCCGGAGACATTAGCATAGACTCCGTATTATACTAGCTTAATTCTTGTATACTCTTAACAATCTTCGATCAATCCCGACCACGATAACATGGAATTCTCTTTCCGAACCGAATCAAAATTTTTGAATAATAATCAGAATTTAATCGATACGGCCATTAATCCTCCTCCACAAAGTTTTATATACATAAATTTCTATAACCCTTTTTACTTCCAATTCTCCAAAATTATCATCTTCTACCTCCAATTAACTTAGAATTATTTTTACCTTTACCCCAATAACTCATTTACCATAACTGTTAAATATAAATTCCCAGTGAAAGGACAGAAATGCTCCTATGAACAGAAAAATTCGGTCGCCGGCCGATTGGCTTCCAACCGGCGATCTCCGGCCATCTTCTAGCTCCTCTCAAACTCCCCTACAACTTTCATTTACAACACAACAACCAAATCCAACCCTAACAACAACAAATCGCGATGAACAGTAATAAAATCCCAATTCTGGGAAAACCTTGATCGATTCCCTCACCTAGATTGTAATCGTCCAATTCTCCGAATTTGGAAGACTCAGGGGATGACGGTGGACCTGCCCTGAACGACCGGTGACGGCACAGTGGCATGACCCGACCGGAACCCGAAAATACAGATGGATCTCGGGAGTTTTCTCTTTCTCCACACAGCGGCGCTGCCCCGATTCGACAGCTTGCTGGGTTGCCGGACCTCCGACGAGTCGAGGGAGATCGGTCACGCGCTCCACGGCAGCCGGTGGTGGCGGATCTCTTCGGGCACAGTGAAGGTGCAGCGCTGACCCAGGGAAAAGAAAGAACGCGGAGAAGAAAAAAGAAAATGAACGCGGAGAAGCAGAAGAAGAAAAGGGAAACAGAAATAAAAGAAGTAAGTTTCCAAACAAGGAAACTTTCTAGAAACATAGGGGACCCCTAAATTTTCCTCCGTTCCAAACCGGAATTTACCCCAATAAAATCCCCGATAATTTTTAAATTACAGTCAACAATTCCGACAGTTAATTTTATTGTTCAAACCTTAATATCGACACCGTAAATCCACGGATAACGGAAGGAAGGTAACTCGCAGTGAAATTATAAGATTCGGGGTGTGACAATTCTCCCCCCCTTATAAAAATTTCGTCCCCAAAATTTACATACCTGTTACTCAAATAGGTAGGGATACTGATGTCGCATCTGAGCTTCGGGTTCCCAAGTAGCTTCCTCCACCTCATGACTCCTCCACAACACCTTAACAAGAGGAATGGTTTTGTTCCGAAGCACCTGCTCTTTTTGATCTATAATTTGCACCGGTTCCTCTACATAGGTCCATTCTTTATTCAGACTAACAGGTGGCGCATGCAACACATGGGAAGGATCAGCAATGTACTTCCGAAGCATGGATACGTGAAAGACATTATGAATCTTGGACCACTCAAGAGGTAGATCCAATCGATAGGCAAGTGGGCCAATCCTTTCGAGGATCTCATAAGGACCAATGTATCTAGGGCTAAGCTTGCCCTTCTTTCCAAAACGCACCACTCCCTTCCAAGGAGATAATTTCAAGAACACCCAATCACCAACTTGGAATTCCAAGTCCTTCCTGCGGTTATCCGCATAAGTCTTTTGCCTATCTTGAGCCACCTTGAGTCGATCTCTTACCACCTTGATTTTCTCATTAGTTTCAAAGATGATATCCGGGCCACAAAACTCTCTTTCTCCAACTTCATTCCAACATAGGGGAGTACGGCATTGCCTCCCATATAATGCCTCAAATGGTGACATGCCAATGCTAGAGTGGTAGCTATTATTATAAGCAAACTCCATTAACATCAAATTTTCGTCCCAACTCCCCCGAAACTGTAGAACACACGACCTCAACATGTCTTCCAAGGTCTGAATGGTCCTCTCTGACTGCCCATCAGTCTGAGGATGAAAAGCAGTACTAAAATGGAGTTGCGTGCCCAATGCCGCCTGCAAAGCTCCCCAAAATTTGGAAGCAAACCGTGGATCTCTATCTAACACAATGGATTCTGGAACCCCATGAAGTCTCACTATCTCATTCAATATATCACCGACAACCGATCAAGGGAAAACTTTTTATTAACCGGGAGAAAGTGAGCAGATTTCGTCAAACGATCCACAATCACCCAAACTCCATCATACCCATTACGGGTACGAGGCAGGCCGAAGACAAAGTCCATGGTGATATGATCCCACTTCCACACCGGAATAGGCAATGGCTCCATCAAACCCGAGGGTTTTTGTCTCTCAGCTTTCACTTGTTGACAAACCAAACACTTGCTAACAAAAGCTGCTATTTCCCTCTTCATATTCGGCCATCAATAATAATTCTTCAAAGTTCTATACATCTTTGTACTACCAGGATGGGCGGCATATATTGAACTATGAGCTTCCTCCATGATCTCCCGTTTAAGCTCTTCATTCCTCTTCGGTACACACAACCTACCCTTAAATAAAAGGGTTCCATCTTTCCTAACCGCAAAGTCCTCTGCTGAGCCCTCTCAACCAACTGTACAATGGAGGGGTCATTATATTGCGCTTCCCGAACTCTATCAATTAATACTGGCCTCACACGAAAACTGGCTACCAAAACACCAATTTCATCCACTGTTAAATCAACACCTGTAGCTCTAAGCTCATAAAGAAGTGGAACCCGAATCATTTTCAAATATGCCAAAGATAAAGAGGGATTGCGACTAAGAGCATCAGCTACCACATTAGCTCTTCCTGGATGGTACTCAATCGAGCAATCATAATCTTTAATTAATTCCATCCATCTCCGTTGTCACATATTTAAATCCCTTTGAGTGAACACATATTGCAAACTCTTGTGATCAGTGAAAATTTGGCACTTGGCTCCATAAAGGTAATGCCTCCAAATTTTAAGAGCAAACACCACAGCAGCAAGCTCCAAATCATGGGTGGGATAATTTACCTCATGCATCTTCAATTGTCTAGAAGCATAGGCAATCACTCTCCCATGCTGCATCAACACACCACCCAAACCTTATTTAGCGGCATCACAATAGACTTCATATTCCCCACTATCATCTGGTAGTGCCAAAACTGGTGCACTAGTTAGACGCTCTTTGAGTTCCTGAAAACTCTGCTCACACTTCTCCGACCATTCAAACTTAATTCCCTTCTTGGTCAATCTTGTAAGAGGAGCAGCAATCTTGGAGAAATCTTGAACAAAGCGACGATAATAGCCTGCTAATCCCAAGAAACTCCGAATCTCTGACACATTGGTGGGTCTACCCCAATTAGCCACTGCTGCTACTTTTTGAGGATCCACACTAACACCTTCCGCCGACACAATGTGGCCCAAGAATCCCACTCTATCCAACCAAAACTCACATTTGCTGAGTTTTGCATACAGCTGAGCTTCTCTGAGAACTCGCAGGACCGTCCTTAAATGCTTGGCATGCTCCTTCAAACTCTTGGAGTAAACCAAAATATCATCAATAAACACTATCACAAAACGATCAAGAAATGGACTAAACACCCTATTCATCAAATCCATGAAGGCGGCGGGTGCATTAGTAAGTCCAAATGGCATCACTACGAATTCATAGTGTCCATACCGTGACCGGAAAGCAGTCTTGGGAATATCACTTTCCCGAATCCGCAACTGATGATAACCAGATCTCAAATCAATCTTTGAGAAAACAGAGGCACCCCTCAACTGGTCGAATAAATCATCAATTCGTGGCAAAGGGTATTTATTCTTCACCGTCACTTGATTCAGCTTCCGGTAATCCACACAAAGTCTCATGGTGCCATCTTTCTTCTTAACAAAAAGTACAGGAGCACCCCAAGGGGACGTGCTAGGTTGAATAAAGCCCTTATTCACCAACTCCTGCAATTGAGTTTTTAGTTCCTTCAATTCCGCAGGTGCCATTCTATAGGGAGCTTGAGAGATAGGAACGGTTCCGGGAAGCACCTCGATGGTGAAATCGATCTCTCTTGCTGGCGGTAATCCAGGCAATTCGTCTGGAAATACATCTGGAAACTCCTTTACCACAGGAATGTCTTCCAGGTTCACTTCACCCTTCCTGGTATCTACTACATGTGCCAGGTAGGCTTGACAACCCTTGTTCAACAATTTCCTAGCTGTAACAGCGGAAATCACACAGTTTGGGAGAACATTTCTTTCCCCTTGAATGGTGACCTCAGGCTTCCCTGGACTCCTTAACACTACCTCCTTTCGGAAACAATCCACCATCGCCCTATGGGTTTCCAAGAAGTCCATCCCCAAGATCACATCGAACTCCACAATATCAAGAGGTATCAGATCAACTTCAAAACCGCAACTCTCTATCCGCACCTCACAACCCTTAAATACCCAATCTATCTTCATCACATCCCCGGAAGGCAAGGACACGTGCCATTCCCCAGGAAGTGATAATGACGGCACATTGGCATGTAAGGAAAATCTACTGGACATAAAAGAATGCGACGCTCCAGGGTCTATTAATGTAAAAGCGGGTTGGCCAAAAATTAATAACGTACTAATAATAACATCTGGAGAAGAGCGGTCCTCTTGCTGAGTCATGACATGCAGTCTCGCATGTGTGGTAGGACGGCCTCTACTACCTCTGCTCTGCTGTGTGCCGCCTCTAGTCTGTGTCACAGAGGGGGTACCACTACTAACAGTACCAGAATGCGTCTGCCCCATAGTCTGGGTAGGTGCCAATGCTGCTCCCTGACTCAAGAGAGGACAATCTCTCCTGAAATGACCTGTCTGCCCACACTGATAGCACTGACCATGCACCCACTGACTCTGCTGAAAACTCTGGGGCGGTCTCTGACTCTGCTGCGCACTCTGACCTCTAGAAGACCCACTCTGGCTGCTAGATCCTCTTCTAAACCCCCTAGAGGTCTTCTTGAAGAAGTTCTTAAACTTCCCTCGGAATCCTGACCCGGATCCTGTGCCGCTACCAAAGCCACTCCCAGCAGAGGATCCTGAACTAGACCTCGTCATCGATCTTCTTGCTGAGCCAGAACCCGTAACTCCAACATCTGAAAGCCGGCCATAAGAAAACTGCTGGGCCTCAAGATTAAGAGCAGCAATCACTGCCTCCATGAATGATGCATATGGTACAGCCGTCATCTGTGTAGTGTAGATACCACCAAGGCCTCTAACAAACTGATAGACCTTATCCTGCTCTGTCTTTACTAACTCGGGAACGTAATAGGCCAGCTCCCTAAAACGCTGCTCAAACGCCGAAACCGACATGTCATCACTCTTCCTCAAATTTAGAAATTCTTCCCTCATGCGGTTCATGTGTGCTCGGCTGACATAACGCTCCTTAAAATGGGCGGAAAACTGCTCCCAGGACATCTGCTGAGCTGCATCACCCACCCTGCGGCTTACATCAAGCCACCAATGCCAAGCCTCCCTCTCCAGGAACTGCGTAGCTATCGCCACCTTTCTTTCCTCCGGACAGTCTACTATTCAGAACATCTTTTCGGTCTCCTTCAACCAACTGAGTGCCTCCATGGGTTCACTAGCATGGGTAAACACTCTAGCACCATGCTTGCGGGCCTTCTCGTAGTTAAGCTCAAAACTCATACCAGAGAGGATACCCTGCACTAACCGCTCTAGCAAACCCGCTTCCATAGTAGCTGACTCTTCACTTCCTCTTCCAGAAGGAGGAGGAAGAGGGTTTTCTCCTTCCGGTGGAGGGGAAGGATTCTCCCTACGAGCTCGGCCACGTGCTCGGCGCATAATTAAACCTGAAACCAAGATATTTAGTACCATGTAAAACACATAATACTATAATAGCTACTGCAAATACCCGATGATCACTTCGTATCATGAGCATAAATGCTGATGGATCCGCCGCGGTCGGTCCATCACTCTATAGATACTAGTTTCACACAAGGCATAAGCAGTAACAATTAGGAAAGGAATCGAATAACCTAGTGCTCTGATACCAATGACAGGACCCATCCCGAGATTTCCCAGTAAATCCCAAAATGACTCCTGCGGGACCCACCTATAAGGGTAGTTACCGAAATTTCGGCATAATGTCCTCTAAAAATGAGTAACCCTTCACCTAGAATCAAAGTAAAAACAGGCAGTATACACTTCTAATTCCATCCCCCTTCCTACTTGAGCCATCCTGCTCACATAACACACAACCACCTCCACAATTAACAACCACAATAACAAATCATCTTTCTACTTAATAATCTTCAACAAAATAAAAAAAATCAGAAATTCTTGGGATAATACCGAATAAGTTCCGTAAATAGTCCATACTCTACCCCGAAACATAGTAATAATACACCCAGGTTATCAGAGCTCTAATACAAAGGAGGAAAAGAACACTTGTAGGTTTTCAGAAACCTACTAGTGAAAACTGTGTGGAGAGTTAACCACTCTGCGCCTCCTAATTTGCTGGCCGAACTCTGCAGTCTGGGCATTTTAAGAAAAACAAAGGCCCAGGGGAGAAACATGGAAAATGTTAGAGTGAGTGGACGAAAAATAATCAATGAAACACTATAAATTCACCACAATAAATAAAACCAATGCTTCATGCTCTCCCAAAGATTTGTTGATTTAAATATCATTTATACATGCCCACAAATACTAAATTTCCCACAAATGCATGATAAGATAAACAAATAAAGAATATGGGAAGAGAAATGTTCACAAAAATAATAAGTCTGACCTCTCAGACTAGGGTCGGAGCTAAGAGCTCTAGTGGCGCCATCACGCTATGCTAGCTATATAAAATAATAACGGTCAACCCTTATAGTATTAACCTGACCTCTCAGGCTTGTCTGTCCTCTCAGACCAGGGTCGGAGCTAAGAGCTCTAGATAAAATGATAACGGTCAACCCTTATAGTAATAACCTGACCTCTCAGGCTTGTCTGTCCTCTCAGACCAGGGTCGGAGCTAAGAGCTCTAGATAAAATGATAACGGTCAACCCTCATAGTAATAACCTGACCTCTCAGGCTGTCCTCTCAGACCAGGGTCGGAGCTAAGAGCTCTAGATAAAATGATAACGGTCAACCCTCATAGTGCACTACGTAGTTTGCCTGACTTCTCAAGCTAGGGTCGGAGCTAAGAGCTCTAGTATCGCCCTCACGCTACTCTAGCTAGCATATTCATTGGTCAACCCTTATAATAAAAATTCATAACAATACTTTACTCAAATACTCTTCCCAAAACAAATAAGTAAAACCATTCCTCGTCATATATGCATAAATCCAATTTCCAATGAAGTCTCGGGTTCAATTCCATTCAAAGGATGGGCCATCCCCGTCTATAACCATTTTCGGAAAGACATAGAAAATTTAAGTAATAATGGTAAATACGAACCGAATCGAAATTTTTGAATAATAATCAGAATTTAATCGATACGGCCATTAATCCTCCTCCACAAAGTTTTATATACATAAATTTCTATAACCCTTTTTACTTCCAATTCTCCAAAATTATCATCTTCTACCTCCAATTAACTTAGAATTATTTTTACCTTTACCCCAATAACTCATTTAGCATAACTGTTAAATATAAATTCCCAATGAAAGGACAGAAATGCCCCTATGAACAGAAAAATTCGGTCGCCGGCCGATTGGCTTCCAACCGGCGATCTCCGGCCATCTTCTAGCTCCTCTCAAACTCCCCTACAACTTTCATTTACAACACAACGACCAAATCCAACCCTAACAACAACAAATCGCGATGAACAGTAATAAAATCCCAATTCTGGGAAAACCTTGATCGATTCCCTCACCTAGATTGTAATCGTCCAATTCTCCGAATTTGGAAGACTCATGGGATGACGGTGGACCTGCCCTGAACGACCGGTGACGGCACAGTGGCCTGACCCGACCGGAACCCGAAAATACAGATGGATCTCGGGAGTTTTCTCTCTCTCCACACAGCGGCGCTGCCCCGATTCGACAGCTTGCTGGGTTGCCGGACCTCTGACGAGTCGAGGGAGATCGGTCACGCGCTCCACGGCAGCCGGTGGTGGCGGATCTCTTCGGGCACAGTGAAGGTGCAGCGCTGACCCAGGGAAAAGAAAGAACGCGGAGAAGAAAAAAGAAAATGAACGCGGAGAAGCAGAAGAAGAAAAGGGAAACAGAAATAAAAGAAGTAAGTTTCCAAACAAGGAAACTTTCTAGAAACATAGGGGACCCCTAAATTTTCCTCCGTTCCAAACCGGAATTTACCCCAATAAAATCCCCGATAATTTTTAAATTACCGTCAACAATTCCGACAGTTAATTTTATTGTTCAAACCTTAATATCGACACCGTAAATCCACGGATAACGGAAGGAAGGTAACTCGCAGTGAAATTATAAGATTCGGGGTGTGACATTGTCAAATGTAACTTGAGAGAAGTCTTCATGATTCCCAAAATTACATTCTTGAATGATCTTTGGTTTCGACTCTGAAAGATTCACTTGAGGCGAGGCTTCTTCAATACTGACAACCGATTCAACATGAGAAAATTCTTTTTTAATCTGCAAAGTTTTTTCTTCAACATTCTTTTCACACACTTCAGGCTTTGCAAGCTTGATTGTAATCTTGTTCAACTCTTTCATGAATAATTACGTTTCATCTTTACAATAACTACTGTTGACGCTTTCATGCCATGGTTTTCCAAAAAACACATCACTATCATCCATATCAATCACATGACAAGTAACCTCATCGTTATAAAATTCTCCTATAGAGATAGAAACTTTACAAACCTCTGTCACAAGTGCACGATCATCAATCCAAAATGGATTGCTAAACTTCACTGTCGGTAATTGAAGGGAATGAACAACCTTGCTTACAACAAAATTCTCATGCAAATCACTATCAATTATTGTTGATCATACCTTGTTTTTGATGAAACACGTTGTTCTGAAATCGTCGTAATCCGATGAGGTAAATATCCAACGTTCTATGCTAGCTCTTTTTTTTTTCTTCTCTTTCTTCTTCTTCTTCTTCTTCTTCTTCTCTTCATCTTCTCTTCATCTTCTTTCTCCTGTTTTTCTTGGTCGGGTGGGTCGGGTTGTTGACTTAGATCGGGCCGGGTTGATTGTTACCGGGTCGGGTCGATGGCTACCGGGTCGGGTCGGCTACTGGGTTGGGCTGGATCTCATTCCGGGTTAGTTCTGATAACCGGGTCAGGTCGACTGTAAAAAAACCCAGTTTTTTTTTCTGGGTTTTTGTCGGCGTTGCTCTTGCTGGAAAAGTCTATTCGAGGGCGACAGGAGGGTGGAGGGCAACATGAGGGTGGAGTGTCGCTGCTATTAACTTCGAGTGGGGTGCGACGCAGCGACAGTGACGTCGGGCTAGAGAGGTCGAGTAGGAGGTAGCTTCGGCGAGGCTGTGATGCGACGTCAAGGCTGGGCTTGGCTGGAGGCGCAGAGCTGTCGACACGGCTCGAGTTACTTCGCCGGGTCGGGGCAGTGCGGTCGCGGCACCTATGTTTTTTTTATACTATTTTTTTGCTTCTGAATCGATCGATAAATCACTCATCAGGAATCCATCAGGCTCTGATTACCAATTGATCCATCACCCTGTTCAAGAATGACGTAGTGCCACCTTTTCAATAACCAACCGGGTCTTATTCCACAAAATCTTACTCTCCGCTTACACAATGCACAGCAAAACACTATCCCATGGTGAACTTCTATTTCACAATCCCCAGAGTCTACTCACAATCCACAGTCCACTCCACAAACTTTTGTTTTATAATCTACAAGAACTACCACAATTCACAACATCAACTCTTCTCTTAGCATAATAAGCAACGAGATCTACTTCAATATTCATTAAAGAACAATATCACTCCAGTGCAACATTCTAAACAACAATACATCTTCATTTTCTATCAAACCTGTACTTGAAGAACAGATCGATGTTGAAGAAGATAAAAAACCAAAGCAATAGAGCCCAATCGAAGCAGACAGAGCGCACCAAAAACAGAGGTTTGAATAGCGTTAATGAAGTAGGAGCAAAGTGAAGGACCCGCCAGGTAACTCTCGACTAAGCTAATCATGGCAATTGAAACACAATGAAAGCATAGATAATCGATGAACATGTCTAGGCTTTGAGATAATAATTGATGAAAGCGGAAGTGACCACAAGCATAAATGAGTCAAAAGGATCAAGAGCCGTACCTCTGATACCATGATAACATAATCACCATGGCTAACCTGAGGAAGAAGATCAAGGCAAATTTTATGTATATTTTCTTCAAGCTTATACATTCGAGTGATTCGACCTTCACCAGTTCCACCATCCAAAACGGACACAAAACTGACCGCCACCCAATGAACAACTCCGCCGTTACCACATTTGGAATTTTTCTTTCTGTGCTTGTTGCAGCAAGACAGTCATGTTCTTAATTTTCTCTAACATCTCGTTTTAGATTTGGTTAGGCGTACGGGACATAACAGTTCCAGATGACACAACATATGAAATGAAAACACCTCCTATATATTTGATACTCATACGGTGCACATGAAAGTTTAACGCACCTGCTAAACATGAAACATGGATATCCGACCAGTTCTTTCATATATAACCAAGCACGAAAGATATCACCGGCCTGTTAAAAACACGAAAATCCGACTTGTTCTTAATCTTTTTGTGTTTATATTCATGTGTTTTCTAATTATGTTAGCTTAGATTATGAGGAACAAGACGTGTAGCAGTACTCCCTTGTGTATATGTGGCCTGCACTTGCCTCTTCAGTGTACAGAAGACTTTGCCATTTTACTTTTGTGACATCTGATCACATTATGAAATACATATCTCTGCAGCACAAATTGACAACTAGTTTGATGCTAAGAATCACATGGCGCCGCAGCTAGTTAGGTCTCCATGCTATTTAAGTTAGTGGAGCTACCAGACTAACAAGCTGGACCCTTCTGCCCTACAGTTGTCTTGAAGTAAAGCAAATGTAGGCGGCATCTGTGGGGAAAGTAACTAGATCATTAAAGGTTCTGTAGTGCACTACAGACTAGGTTATTGGAATGGAAAGCTGCAACTAACTGGCATTTGCTGAGGTGGTCTAGACGAGAGAGTAAGAAGGCCTCAGAGTTTGCACAATGGCACAGAATCAACGGAGAATTTACTTATCTGGTGTTGGGTTTGTGAAATGAGTTTTGGTGGCATTTTGATAGATAATGGAAAGTAACTCTAAAACGAGGTAAGTTTAGACATGAGGTACAATGTCTACCAAAGGTCGGGATCCAATCATATCACTTGGTTAGCTAGGAATATATCAGCAATGACCATAAATCACATCAACTCCTTATCTCTGGGAGGGTAAACGAAAGTCTTCTGAGACATGAGAACAGAATTCAAGCAACTTCTAGAATTACTTTCATGATACTTTCACCTGAAACTGTTTTCAACTTTGGATTACAAAACCTACAACCTACATATCACATATCTTCTTGTACAAGTAATATCCGTCATACTGATTTCAATTGTGCATAGAAAATGGCAGCTAGTATGTTTTGCGAAATTGGCACGAATATTAAACATCTATAGCATCCACTGGTAGAGAGGTTGCCCTATGAAGGGACTGAGGAAGCAATGCTCCTATGTAGAAACTCTTTGCAGTGATGAATTGTTCCGGGCTGTAAGCTTCATTGACTGCCTCACTATTCCGGACAACTGAATTTTCCAAATGTTTCTTTTCTGCATCTACAGGTAAATATGAATTGGAAGGCCTCCTAGAAGGTAAGGAAATTAGGGAAGTTTTTTTCTTTTCTTTCACCCGCTTGGTTGAAAGGAAAAAAGGTAAAGATCCACTAGGTTCCCTATGCTCCGAGTGATCAGAAACCGGACTTAAGCTTGAAGCTACTCCTAGCTGTTGATCCCTAATCCCCCTCAACTGTATTTGATATGTTGCTTTGAGCCATTTTAGTTCTTGACGAAGCTCGTTCTCATATTCATCTAATGCATCAGAGGTGGATGAATGTTGTTCTGAAAGAGGAGAGTTCCGTACTTTGGAGTTTCTCTCATTGTCCATAGTTATAATCTTCTCTTCCCTTCCAAATGTTACATTCATCGTCTCATGGCTTTCATCGCAAGGAGTCTCTCTTGAACCTTGTGAACTTGACTCAGGTCCATCTCGTTGAGCCCAGATATCAGCGTACTGCAAACCATCAGCATGGCTTGATGTTCTCAGTGGACCTACATCTGTTAGACATTGCTCTGATCCTTCAACTTGATATGTAATCTCTTCAAACCGGCCATGGACTGCACCCGATCCATGCTTAGAACACTGAAGAACTTGAAGATGCTTGACACCAGGGCTGTGTGGTGATGCATAATCCAAAATAGAACCATACAAAGCACAATTTTGACATATACCTGCACTAGTACAATGAGGACTTTCTTCTATACCAGGTCCTATCTTCCACTCTGGTACTAAAGTAGCAATTTCACCATCAATCATTTCTGCTATTTTTATCACATCTTGGTCTGTGATATCAAGCTCAGCAACCATTTCTGTAGCAACACTCAATGCTGTATCATTCTCAATATCAAATGGGAAGTAGATGTTTCGAATGCGACCTGTGTAGAGAAATTAACTTTTAGTTATTTCATACAAGATACATAGATAGTTAGAATCCTTTGCGGAACTAGATCAAAAGTTTCACCTTCTTTATCTGCAATTCTGAGCCTTAAAAAGATTCCGTCGTCTTCTCTCCGTCTCCCCTTTATTGTGAGGTCAATGTTTCCCAAATTCTCATCCTCTTGAGTGAAGATATCAATTTCACTCATTCTGTAATCATCTGGATGGTAATCCATATCATTTTCAGGTTCATAACCAATATAGTTGGTATAGTTATTACTCAAAGAGCTGTTACTGTGATCTACTCCAGGGTAAGGTTGCCTTATCACTGGCCCTACTTCATATAGATCCCTGTGATAATCTATTGGCCTCAAATCACAACCATAATTATCAATCTGAAGAAAAGGGTCTCTCAAAAGCTCCTTAGCTGAGAGCCTATGAGATGCAAATGCCAAGCATTTATCAACAAATCTGCGCACCTCAGGATCTTTTAGTTTGTATAGAGCTTCTGGTTTTTTCCCCTGAGATGAAAGGTGAATCCATTAATCATTTAGTGAAATGGAAACTAAAAAACATCTGGAACAGTAAATGAATAGATTTTGAGTTACTACATTGATAACTTTCTTGTAGATTTGAGCAGGATGACTGCATTCACTATATGGATATTCAAAGGTAACCATCTCTAAGATGCACATCCCAAAAGAATATATGTCAACCAATTCATTGTATTCCTCTTCATAAACTTCAGGAGCCATGAATTCTGGTGTTCCTGATGAACATAATAATGCCAAAGATGAGGTTATTATCTCAAAGAGAAAAACTCGATTCCAATTCCTTGTTTACTGCCAAATATACAGTAGTTCTTATATGTTTTGACCTGCTGAAAGCTTGAAAACCTACCAACACAACGATCCGCGTGGGATTTTCGGAGAACCGCAGCAAGACCGAGATCACCAATCTTAACTTCACCTTGGTTCCCATTGATAAAAATGTTGTCACACTTTAGATCCCTGTGAATCACAGGGGGGTCATGGCTGTGAAGATAGTTAAGCCCTTCCAAAATTTGCCTACACCAATGCTTTACTGCTCTGATATTAACCCTCTTGTGCTTTAGCCTATATCTATAAAATCCATCAAAACACACCCACATTTACATAACCAACAAGTTTTACAGGCTCAGATTAGCAAAGATGGGAAAAAAATTGGAACTTATTCAACTTACTGTCTGAGAGTGCCAGATGTAAACATCTCCGTGACAAAATTAATGTTTCGGTTTGCAGTATCAACCCAAGAAGTGCAGAACTTCATGATATGCTTATGGTTTAAGGTCTTGAGGAGATGAATTTCGCGGTAGAGCCTCTCAAGGTCTTCAGGGTTCCTCAAAAACTCATAAAGCTTCACTTGATTCCATGCCACTTCAATCCCTTCGTACTCATCAAAGCCTCTATATCTGAAACAACCAAAACCCTTAACAATGAATTCAAAGTTCATACTTTTAACATCAAAAAGTTTCAAACTTGTGCATAAACTGAAAAGGGCATTGAAATAATACACTGTCTTTGAAGCTCCTCTGCCCAGAATTTCATTATACTGAAAAACGCATTAAACTTGATCAAATTGGGGTTCAAGAAAACAAGACCCCAAATTCAATATGAAACTAGAACACCATAAAGGCAATGAAACATAAGAATAGGAACTTACTCTTCCATATCTTCCAGTAGGGTCAACCTCAACAAAATCTGGGTAATCCTCATCAGAAGCAATAACACCATTCATTCCTTGTTTCTATTTGTGGCTAATCTCAAATTTCTATTTTTCCTCACAATACTATGTTTCTTGCTTTGCTCCTGTTATCTCATACACAGTCAGAGAGAGATAGAGGGAGGGAGATGGAAAGAGGGATGTGTCATCCTATGATTCTTAGTTATATAATGAAAGTTAAAATGGTGGAAAGAAATTGAATTAATTGTTTATGTGGAGGGAAGAAGAGGAAAGGGAGAGCCTTGTAGAGACCATCAAGGTTAATTGCCAACTACTCAGTACTTAGTACACTACAAACAAGGCAAACAAAGATTTAACTGTTCAACCCCAAGTCTTCTTAAACCCAACAACACCAAAATTGACAATTGACCAAAACAAACACCAAAAAAGGACAAATCAACCTCTCTTTCAACACCTTCTTGTCTTCTTATCTCATCATCACGAGCTGCAGAGAAACCAATCCCTTTCTATATGTCGGCTTCACTAACAGCTTGCAGGGACAATCAGACATGACCCAAGCAACTAAGTTTGGTAGCTTTAAAATATGTTGATCCTGATATTTTCAATGGTTTAGTGGGTAGAAACGGGAACTGGAAATCGAAGTTTTTTCATTTTGGGTAAAACAAAGCTAATTAATTTCATATCACATCATGGAAATCTTGTGAAGGACTTCGCATTTTTTATTTTATTTTGAAGATGAAAGACTTTGCAGTTGGAAAATGGTGTTCTTTGGAAAACTTCAGAATTGTGCTGTTTTTTTTCTCCTCTAGTCTTCCTCCTCCTTCTAGATGTAGAGCCCTGGGGAGCTTAAGGACCAGTGTGTTTGGAATTCAGTGTTTTCGTAATTTATTAACAGGAAATTTTTCTTGGTGTTCTAATATGCTATGTACTCTAGGTTCTATTATTATTTTAGGCATATAAGCAAAGCTATGAAATCTACTGTTCAATATGATTTGTCTATGATTATAGGATTGTGAATATTCATATCTACTTGGTATGAAAATCTTGCTAATCTTCTTTATAATGTTTCAATCTCATTGAATGTTCTGAAATGGATATATAACCTTTTTTGTCTAATATTTCCTTGATAATCGATCTTTACGATGTTAAAACCTGGCCTTGCACATCAGATTTTGTTACAAGTTTGGTGCAAGAAATCAAGAATGATGGGATTTATTTCCATTTTCATTGTTGAATTGACTCTCCACTATATCAACTTGGATAACCATTGCTTAGTTCTGTTTCCTCTTAGATCGCTTCATTCCTAACATTCCTACTAGTGTAGATTATCATTTAACATGATTCTCACTTGTTGAGTGGTATTTTCAATCTTGATCGATTTTATGATTTTTCTGAAAAAAATACTTTGTGTATGCTTTTATTAGATATTGCAAAACAAAAACATCGCCTCTTTTGTTATGATAGAAGCAGAAGTGACGTGAATTATTCAAAAATCCAAGTCGATTTGCTTCTTTCTAAACATAAGCAAATTTAACATATCAATTAACCTAATTAACACATCATACAATCTTGCTATGCATTTTTAAGTTATCGCTAACTGATTGAAATCTTCCACACAACAAAGATTTGATGAGAATGATTTAGATATGCCGTATTAGAATGCATTATGATCTATCAATACGTACACTGCTTTTGTAATGAAATGGTCCCTAATTCCCCATATTGTTAGGTCACATCTAGCTAGATATGTGAACATGAAATTGGAAATTGATAAACCTACACGAAATGCTAACCTACATATGATTGCATTCATGAACAGGCTGCTTCTGCAGGAAAACGCAAAGGGAAAGACTAGAATGAGGCACATGGTAATGACTAGATTTTCACCCAAAATTATTGGCATCCATTTATTATGATGATGTACTTAGGCCTAACTATGACTTAGTATGCTTAGCTTTTATTCGGTGCTACAATTAGTCATGAACATGTGTGCAATATTCTAAGGATCCCTATAACATTAGCTTAACTTTATTGCTGTTTAGACTAGTTTAATTAGCATGATTAGGAATTACAAATCTTTTAACACAGCCACGAAAACTAAAGCTTAGGGTTTCGAATAATCGAATTATGATTGGAAAATTTTTGTAGCTTACGGTATAATGAGGGTGTGATGACGAACGATCAACAGTTTTTTCATATTTTTGAACAATGGAGGGAAGAAATGGTCTAAAATCTACATAGAACCTATCTATTGAATAACTTGGAGGGAAAATCCAAACAAGAACACAAGTTTGATTTATTCTGTCAATAAATTACCCATAGAAGAAGTAAAATTCACAAAAATGGCAATATTGACACGCTGCATAGAAATACATAGGATATGGATCGAGACAAAGTTCTTATATCTTACTAGGTATTCACACAATGACAGTAGACAAGTTCTTGAATCACTGAGCAATTGCAAAGGTATCGGTCGATCCGTGCCGTGACTAATTTGTTTTGTTTTGTTTTAGCAGATGGGCATGATTATTGTAAAACTTTGCAGAATTTGTTTTGTTATTGGATTCTGAGCGAGTCATGCATTTAGAATATAACAAATTCGAAGTAGGCTGCAGGGATGGATAATCTGAAAGCTATCCTGTAGTGTTATTCCTTGTTTGTTTGGTCTACGTTGTGTCATGTATTTGTTGAAGGGAAATATTTTTCTACTTAATCAAAGTATAATCAGAATAAGTCCTTCAACTTATTGGATCAAAGGCGGCGACACTCTTCTCTCCACCTTGGTGGGAGGTAGTTGTTAGATCGCAATCGACGACGACGCAGAGGAGTTCCTTTACGCTAATCATCAAGGCGACGGTAGATCTTGATCTGAGATAGGTGTGGCGACTTAGGTGGTGGCTTTGTTGAGGAGGGATCTCTTGATCACGCTTCTTTGTTTTTCGTCTTTGCTGGTGGATCGATCGAAACGTCAAGGACGACGGTGAGGATTGGTTGCCTTGATTTGGTGACTCCTGGTCATCTGGTTGAGACTTAGCGACTCGGACTAGATCAAGACAGCAGCGATGAGTTTTCTCGAAGTATTCTGTTTAACGCAATGGCTTTTGGGTGGTTGTGTTAGTGGAGGAGGGTAGAGAATTCAGATCTGACCATCTTTGGTGAGTGGTGATTGTCAGGTTATGGTCTTTAATTGGCGACGACATCTGAGTTTTGTTGGGTGGTGTCGAGCTCAGATCGTTTTGTGCAGTGAGGTGGTAAGGTTTTGTTCGACTTCTCGGCTCCACCGGAGGCGACAAATCGTTTTGGTTGGTGGTTCGATCTGGTGTGCAGCAGCGCAACCTTCTGAGGATGGTGGTGGTGTTGTGGTGGCAGGGATGGCCATCGGAAATGGTGGCGACAACAGAAGGCTTGAGGCTAGGGTTCCCATCTTGGGTACCCTTAGCAATTAGGTCTTTGGGATTTTCATTTTGTTGGTGTTGTTCAATAAAAGAAAAAACAATAAACATAAAATATACTTTTATTGTTTTTTCTTTTATTGAACTTAGAGTAACTGCGCATAATCGCTTGTGACTATAGTTATTATGTGAGCTTGAAAAGTGTAAAGGGTGCCACCCGGTATTGAATCACGTATGATCTTAGTTGCCCTTTGTACGTAAGACAGTGGATTGATTCAGAACGTATCCTTAACTATCAATGAAAATGATTTGATCTAAACAAAAGTATAATCAGAATATGATTCGATATAATATTGTAATAGAGAATATATGTATTTTTCTCATGTATTGTATTATATATATAGAGACTTATTCTATGAATTAAATAACAACGATTATTCTCCTTAATTTTTTCTCTCAGTTTATTTCATTAGTTACACGTTATCACCACTCGCTCTAACTTTGAGTAACGCTAGAAACCCAAAAAAGAAAAAACCTTGAAACCATCATTGTTGGCAAAATACTCAACTTTTCTGACCCGATCAATAGTATCGCTTGTCCTTTCCACCACTACAGAAGACTATTTATTTTAATGTTACACCTAATTTGGTAGACCCATTTTAGATTACACTCACTTTTAAGATTGTTTTAAAATACACTCAATCTTATTAATTAAGTTTTTCTAAACAAAATAAACTTAGCTATTATTTATGATAAATAATAAATCTTTTTTAGAATTACAGAAGTTGTGACTATCTCCAATAATCTCGTTAATGAAATGGTATCTCATAAATATCGTCTTTAATTAGTTAACCAAACCTTGATTGATGCAATCCAAATCAATACCTACGTAGGAGGTTATATAATCAAAAGTCTAACATACTCTCAGAATCAATACATGCGATGGAATGATATTTATAAATTGTGAACCTTCCTAATATAAATAATAAGTACAAGATGTGAACAAGTCTGAATATATAATAGGTATAGATTATAAACCTATCTAGATGATAGGTAGAAATTGTGAATATCTTTGAGTGATATGGACAAGAAATAGGTACAAATTGAGAAATTATCTTAATAATACTTAAAAATTATGAACCCTATAGATGATAGGTACAATGTGTACCCTAAACTGTAAACCCTAAACCATAATCTCTAACCCCTAACCCCTAACCCTTAAACTCTAAAGCAATATACCCAAAACATAATTCCTCCATAAACTCTAAACCCTAAACTCTAAACCCTATACCCTAACCCCTAACATAAAACCCTATACCTAAGGCAATGTGTTGATTTTCTGTTTTCCTTGCCTGGTACGTTGCTCTTCAACTCTTTTCCACCATTGAAGCGCGGTACTCTTCAACTTAAGCTTCACAAACAACACTTTTTTATCATCTTCCATATGATTCCACTCAAAATAATTTTCGAGCTAACCTCCCAGTCCAAATAGTCTTCCACATGAATCTGACCATAAAAGTCAGCAACTTCGGTTTTAATTCCCCCACCACTAAAATCCAGGATGCGAATCAACTCCTCTTCCAAACCATTGTGATTTCAGAATTCACTTTCTCTAGCAAGGTCACCAAAGGGCTTGTCGACATCCTATTTATCCTCGGCAATACTTTCCAGAATCTGAGTGGTTAGGGTTGCTATACGGGGCTTCCCTATGCTACTGATCCTGAAGAGCTTGTACTGCTCTTGTCAGGTCTTCAACGCATCTCAACCATCTCCGTTTGTTGATCCTCCAAGGCTCCTCTTCCACGTCCAGCCATGTTTGCAGGCCCAGAGCAGGGCTCTGATACTAGCTGATGTAGGGCAGAAACTGAATGTTTAATTGTTGCTTTTAGATCGGGGGTAAAAGTACTTATTGTCAAGACCCACCCCGGGTTAAACCCCTTTAACCCGAAGTAAATCCTGCGGGGACCACCTCAAGGGAACTTCTTACCGAAACCCCCTTGAGATGGCCAACCCTTCCTACAAAACTAACTAAACCGGGTTAGTCAGAGTTGCGCCTTCACGCTATGCTAGCTATATAAAACAGTAATGGACAACCCTTAATATATCCACCTGACATCTCAGGCGTGTCTGTCCTCTCAGACCAGGGTCGGAGCTAAGAGCTCTAGGTAAGTGGTGATGGACAACCCTTAGAATATCCACCTGACATCTCAGGCGTGTCTGTCCTCTCAGACCAGGGTCGGAGCTAAGAGCTCTAGGTAAGTGGTGATGGACAACCCTTAGAATATCCACCTGACATCTCAGGCGTGTCTGTCCTCTCAGACCAGGGTCGGAGCTAAGAGCTCTAGTAGCGCCCTCATTGGACAACCCATAAAGGAAATTCACAACAATACTTTACTCAAATACTCTTCCCAAACAAATAAATAAAACTATTCCTCGACATATAAGCATAAATCCAAATAAAATATCCAAGCACCCGAGGAACATATCGTTCCCGAAACAATCATGAAAACCGTGCAATTATATCAGTAATTAATGCATGCATTCATTTAAATAAAATAATCTGTCCACTCACAGTACTATTGCGACCTTCTTCCCGCTCGGCAAGCTCCTCGAGCGCAACTCTCGAACTACCCGCGTAGTCGAGCCCGTCTCACGTCCGACCAGAGACTAGGATTGAAGTAGACTCGGAGGCCGAGCTTTTGGGACCGGTGTGGTGGCCTGAGGTGGCCGGACGGCGGCGCTGTGGCGGCCGGAAGCTCCGGCACAGTTTCCGTCGGGGAAGAGGAGAGAGAAGCCGGGTGAAAAATCTGATTTTTCACCCCGGTAACTCCTATATATAGCCGTTTTACCGCATAGTAACTTTATACTTTTGTTCATAACTTTCTCATACGAACTCCGATTTGAGCGTGCTACGTGTCCACGAACTCGTAACGACGCCCTCTACAACTTTCAAGAAGGAAGTTTTCCCAAATTCTTGACTTAACGAAAAGTCAACTTCACAATCATTGTACGGTTAAACGGTCACTTTAAATGGTAAAAGACCAAAGTAACCAACCGTAAAATAATTCTAGGATCGGGGTGTGACACTTATGGGCGGAAGTCTTCAATGAAAACAAGGCAAAGACAATCCAGTAGATTAAAGCTTGAACTAAATATTGAGTTCTAGGGTTTAATATCCTAGAGAAACTCTATGATAATTGTATTCAGAATAACAAAGTTATCTTACAAGAGTCTAAAAGGCTAGATATATAGGCAATAGCAAATCCAGACATAAAAGAAAAGACTTAAAGAAAAATAACAAAACATAAAAATAATAATCTCCTAATTAATTTAAGACTTTCTAGATGCTCTGCATCACTTTAACACTATATAGACCGTTACAACTTGTCATTAGGTTGTTGACTAGTTATGTAGGACAAATAAAGAACGAAAGGATTTAGAGATTAAGATGTCTACTGTTTTGTGTTGCTTTTGAGGATTACGTCATGTTCTTTGGTTCTAGCTAATCTGAAACAACAAAGAATAGAAGTTTGGAACTTTTCCTAAAACTGAGGCTCCCTTACCTGTCTTTCTAGTAACTCACATATCTATAAAAAGATGTTGTGAGAGGTGCTATAATTCTCTTCTGGTTACCACAACTTGTTGGAGTAGGCACTATATGCCTCCATCACCAAGCATAAGTAATACAATTTATATGGATCCACAAGCCATAAAAAGACTCGACTACGACATGCATCATGAAGACTGTCGTACAAGCTACGCAACAACACCTGAAAGTCACTGACGAGGTCTGCTGGGTGACCTGCAATTTAAAACCCTATTATTGTAGCAACTGTAAGTAGGGATCGTTCTAGCCGAGGACACTAGGAAAGGATTATATCTGCATTTAAAAACATTAGTGATATTCACAAATACAAATATACAAGTATAAATCTGTCACATAATATACAAGTATACAACACATAAGTGTAAACATATATACATATTCGGCAAAAATACAATAATCATAAAATATTAACTAAAATCATTTACAAAATATATATACATATGTACCGAATTATCATGGGAGGTTTTAGTGTTTTCTAACATCCTAAGTTCTAAATCTAATATTTACAAGGTTGGTCAATCAATAATTAAGCACATAATCATAACAAGCACCGAATAGACAACACATGAAAAACCTAAGCAAGATTAAGATGCAATATTTATGTTATCATAGACTCTAATTAATTCCAACTATTAGACTTCTCATGTAAACTTAAGACCTACAATCGCATGACCTTAAACCTATATATGTGTTATCTTGCTCAGTGTCTACAATCGTATGACACTAAGACAAAATACACTGACCGAACAAGAGTTATTGGAGACATGATCCCAGGTATGACGTCACTCATCCTAATAGCATGTAAATTACTTACCCTAACAACTCTTGGTAGTGCCTAACAATCAAGACCTACAATCACATGACCTTAACCTTAGAACACTACGGCATGTTAAACTCCCCCCTTAGGAACATCTGGTACCTAGACTACCCTCAGGATCGATTACATGATTAGGTAAGCAATAAATCGATTAGACAGCTATTACACACATAAATATAAATAACTTAAACTATGCAAAGTCCTAACATGCATACTATTCGTTACACAATCAACAAGTTCATGAAATAATCACAAAGAAGAAATATAAACATGTAAATCGTATAAAACCATAAAAATCTAGAAATAATATATATAAATAAAGTACTGTTCACAGAGTAAAAATATAAGCAAATTGAGGTTTTTCATACCTAAAACCTACCTAAAGGGTTCAGCTAAAGTGTGGAGGTGATCGACGGTGATGGCGGCGGTATGATTGGCAGTAGCTTGATCTTTCTCTGTGTTTGGGAGGGTTTGTAGGTAGAGTTTGGCTATACTATGGCTTAAACAAAGATTGACACTTAAAACTGAACTATTACATGTGTATTTATAGGGAGAAAACCCTAGCAAATTCGGCTGCAATTCCTTGTCCATATTTGATTGGGTTTCTTGCTTTTCCTTGTTGCACTAGACTTAGACTTCTTCAATGGCTGACTTGGATAATACTCCATGGACTTATTTCTGAATTTTGGACTCCCCTACATGTTAAGAGATCAATATAGGACTCCCTACACATTTTGGCTTCATAGGACAGCCGAATCTCATCCATAGGCTCGGTAGAACAAGTTATCATGTTTTGACCGGGAGAACTTTCCTAGTTGCTGTTTTCGGCTTCTCCTTGATGGTTTCTTCGATTCTTCTTCTAGACAACTTCTCATATCTTCATTAAGCTCCTCATCCATCATTTGGCATGCTTAGGAAAGATTTTGGTGAAGAAACACACTTACGAACTCGGTAGACAACTTCAGCAAAATCTGTCGTGTTTCCAGCAGACTGACCTCCGGCCATTGTTTTCATCATAACTCGTTCTTTAGAACTTGGATTGTTGTGATTTCAAAATATTTAGAAACTAGACATCCACAGCATTCCATCCATATATAGTACATCTCCTGGTTCCTCTTGGATAGTCTTAGGGAAATTTTTGAAGTTGAGTTATGGTTTTTGGAAATCATCTGTTTTGTTCCGATTTCATGCTCTTGGCCTCTTATGCCCTGCTTCTTTTGTTACATTCCATAAGTCCGATCCTCATGATTCTTGTTTCGTTAAGTCCATATACATGTCATCTAAACATTAAAGAAAATTAATCAAGTAAAGACAATGTATAAATTCACAGAATCATAAGAAATAACACGATAACTTCATAAGTCAGCTTTTAACAAATTAGTGCACATTTACTTTACGCACATTTTAGCCATTGCTCTACAGAAAAACCCTTATGATAAATACATAACAATACTAAACTAATAAAGTATAAATGGGGATAAAAACATATTAAGAACGTAACATAAAATGCTCCTATCAGTCACCGGCCTGATACCGGGAAGTCATACTGTCGGCCTCACTGACATGCCCCACGAAACACATTTCGAAGACATATTCCCACATCGGAAACATGTAAAAGGAGTCTCTTCTTCCTATAAATAGGAGACTATCTCCTCCTTAAAAGAGAGGTTGAGATCAAGCAGATAAAATACACACTAGATAGCATCTGTAACTCTTAATAGCGTTTTGTAACACTAGAAGAAGGCGATTCGCCATCTAGACTATAAGATAAATTAAGTGGATGTAGCTTTACCCACTTAATGTAAAGCGAACCACTATAAGATCTCGTGTTATCCACAATTCGCTATCACACTCATCATATATCGTTATAACACACATTGCACACACGTATCACCGAGTGGTACAAATCATGTTCCAACACTAGTTTCAATTAATTTTGTATGGAGTGTAATCTATTGTGGTTGGCCGCAAACACATGTAAAGCTTCTTTGATATCCCCTTTAAAAAGAATTAAAGATTTGAATTTAGCTTTCTTTGAATGTCTAGGGTAGCAACTACATTAGCCAAGTAAAGGCTGGGTTTTGAGGGTGGCTAAGGGCATTATGATACAACTCAAATTTGAGCTCGGATGCTAAAATCATAATGCTAAAGTTTTATGTGTTGAAATTGTGTAGCACTAAGACTTAAATGCTGGATAGTTAATTCTAGAAAACTTGAAAGACTATCTTTTGGAATTCTTTGTACACCTTTCATTGATACAGTAGGACAATTTATGAAAGAGGGAGGATCATTCTAGATCCTAGAGATCATCAATTATATTAAGTGTTATAACGGATGGAAGAAAGAACACAGATTTACGTGGTTCACTAACGATATGTTAGCTACGTCCACGGCAGAAGGAGAACAGTTTTATTGATTGAGGAAGAACCCAGAATACAGAGTGCGGAACACAGAAAAATACAGAGAGTGCGGCGCTAACAACCCACTACACTGAATACAATTAGGTTTAGGATGTTTATATACTAAACGTCCGCGACCGAAACTGTCCGCGACCGAAACTGTCCCCGCGAACGACAGATGCGCGCGAACGGCTGATGCGCGCGAACGACTGATGCGCGCGAACGACTGATGCGCGCGAATAGCTGGTTCAAGGCATATATTAACAAATCTCCACCTTGACTTGAATCCTCTCACAAATCTCCACCTGAAGTACCAGATGCACCATAATAGTGCCAGATGTACAAGTAACTCTTCCGCCTCAGATGTTACACAGATGTACCAGATGCACCACAAATAGTGCCAGATGTACCGGATGGCTCCTCAGCCTCAGATGTTACACAGATGTACCAAATGCACCACAATAGTGCCAGATGTACCAGATGGCTCCTCAGCCTCAGATGTTACCCCCAAAGGGCAACTAACAGCTTGTAACATTTAGCAAGTCCAAACAATGTTGAAACTTGCTGTGCGGAACCGGCTTGGTGAACATATCAGCGGGATTATCAGCAGTACCCACTTTCTTCACCTTAATTCTGCTCTCACTTCTCAGAAAATGATACCTGACATCAATGTGCTTAGTCCTCTCATGATGGACCTGATCCTTTGCTAAACATATTGCACTCAAACTGTCACAATATACTATAGCCTGATCATGATGCAAACCAAGACTGCTGACCAGTCCCTTCAACCATATTCCTTCCTTTGCAGCTGCTGTCAAAGCCATGTACTCTGCTTCAGTAGTAGACAAAGTCACTGTAGGCTGCAAAGTAGCTTTCCAACTAACAACAGAGCCACCAAGGGTAAATACGTAACCGGTCATAGATCTCCTAGTATCAACATCTCCAGCATAATCGCTATCTGAATAGCCTGTTACTAAGCATTTTGTATCACCTCCATAAATGAGACCAACATCAGACGTACCTTTGAGGTACCGGAAAATTCTCTTCACGGCTTGCCAATGCTCCTTTCCTGGATCACCCATAAATCTGCTGACAACACTAACAGCATGTGCAAGATCAGGCCTAGTGCAAACCATAGCATACATCAAACTTCCTACTGCACTTGCATAGGGAACTCGAGACATGTATTCCTTCTCCTCAGCAGATTTAGGTGCGAACGCAGCAGACAAATGAATATTTGCAGCACTTGGAGTATCTATAGATTTTGATGTAGACATACCAAACCTGGATAGAATTTTCTGGATGTAACCTTTCTGTGATAAGAAAAGCTTCTTCTGACTTCTATCCCTGTAAATCTCCATTCCCAAAATCTTCCGAGCTGCTCCCAAATCCTTCATCTCAAACTCTGCACTGAGGAGACCCTTCAACTTCTGTATCTCAGACTTGTTTTCTGCAGCTATCAACATATCATCTACATACAGGACCAGATAAATGAGAGACCCATTTGTGACCTTGTTGTAGTAGACACAACAATCATACGGACTCCTGATGTAGCCTATCTCTATCATATAACTATCAAACCTCTTGTACCACTGTCTGGGAGACTGCTTTAGTCCATACAAGGACTTCTTCAACTTGCAAACATAGTCTTCTTTTCCAGGAACTTGGAAACCATCTGGCTGAGTCATGTATATCTCTTCTTCCAACTCTCCATGTAGAAAAGCTGTCTTCACATCTAGTTGTTCAAGCTCCAGATTCTGATGTGCTACTATGGCTAGTAACACCCTGATAGAGGTATGTCTGACCACTGGCGAGAAAATCTCATTGTAGTCTACTCCCTCTTTCTGATGGAACCTTCTTGCAACTACTCTAGCTTTATACTTAATGCCCTCAGCAGGTGACATCCCTTCTTTCTTCTTGAAGACCCATTTACAAGTAATGATCTTTCTCCTCTGACCAGGTCGTTTGGTCAATTCCCAAGTCTGATTTCTCTGAAGTGATTCTATCTCATCTCCCATTGCAGCAAGCCATTGGGTTGACTCTGGACATGTAACTGCTTCCTTATAGGTGGATGGCTCATGAGGATCCACCTCTTCAGCAACCTGCAGTGCATAAGCCACCATGTCCTCAAACCCATACCTCGTGGGAGCTTTCCCAAAATTTGCTCTCCTAGGTCGCTCATGATTCAGAATATGCTGATTAACTACCGTTGGTTCTGTTTCTGAATGTAAGTGTTGATCTTCCTGTTGTGGTTCAAACTCATCTTCAGTGACTTGTTGCTCCACCTGTCTCTCAACACTACAATTTTCTGATACTACAGTAGACTTCACAGTACGGTTAAACATAGAATTTTCATCAAATACTACGTTTCTACTAAGTATAACCCTCTTTTCAGATGGAGACCAGATTCTGAAACCTTTAACCCCATCCCCATAGCCTACAAACACTCCCTTTTTAGCTCTTGGTTCTAACTTACCCTCACTTACATGATAATAAGCAGTACACCCAAAAACCCTCAGATTGGAGTAATCAGCAGACTTACCAGACCACATCTCATAAGGTGTTTTGAGATGTATACCTGTGTGAGGTCCACGATTTATCAGATAACAAGCAGTACTCACCGCTTCTGCCCAGAACCTTCTTTCTAATCCAGCATTAGAGAGCATGCACCTAGCTCTCTCCAGAAGTGTCTGATTCATACGTTCTGCTACACCATTTTGCTGTGGTGTATCCCGGACTGTATGATGCCTTGCAATGCCTTCAGATTTGCAGAGCTCATCAAATTCAGCAAAACAGAATTCCAGACCATTATCAGTTCGCAGCCTCTTGATCTTCTTCCCTGTTTGATTTTCCACTAATGCCTTCCACTGCTTGAAGTTCTTGAAAGCGTCACTTTTATGCTTCATCACGAACACCCAAGTCATTCTTGAGTAGTCATCAATCATAGACACAAAATATCTGTGGCCTTCCAAAGAGTCAACACGAGAAGGACCCCAACAATCAGAATGGATATAATCAAGCGTGTCTTTAGTTCTATGAACTGCTTTAGGAAACTTTCTGCGATGTAGCTTCCCACAGATACAGTGTTCACAGAAATCAAGATCCTTGACCTTGTGGCCACCAAGAAGATCATCTTTTGACAGAATTTGCATCCCTCTTTCACTCATATGACCGAGCCTCATGTGCCATAGCTTGGTCATATCATCCTTGTGAAACTCCGATGATGCAACAGCAGCAGAACCTGAAAGCGTAGAATCTTGCAGAAAATACAAAGTACCCCGCTTGACACCTTTCAGGACTACATTAGAACCCTTGTAGACATTTATGACTCCACGTGAGCCTTTATAACTGAACCCTTTGCTGTCTAGTAGACCCAAAGAAATCAGATTCTTTGTCATGCGTGGAGCATGCCTAACATCATTCAATGTACAGAATTTACCATCATGTGTCCGTATTTTGATTGAGCCTATTCCAACCACCTTGCATGCATGGCTGTCAGCCATAGAAATATTGCCTCCATCCATCTGCTCATAGGTTGAAAACCACTCTCTTCGTGGACATATATGATAAGACGCCCCGGTATCCTGAATCCACATATCCCTGTGATGTGTATGTGCATCTGCAACTAAGGCCAAGTCCTCTTCAGAATTGGTGTCAACTTCTGCTATAACAGCAGTACCTGATGCTTTCTCATGCTGTTGCTTCTTCTTCTTTGGACATTCGTTTTTCCAATGTCCCTTTTCTTTACAGTAGTTACAGACATCATTGGATTTAGAACTCTTTGAAACTGGTTTCTTGAATTTCTTCTTCCCCGAGCTTCTCTGTCCCATACTTCCACTGGCTACCAACCCAGCAGCCTGACTGTCTGAACTTGTACCGGTCGCCTTATGACGCATCTCTCTAGTATGAAGAGATGATCTGACCTCCTCCAGAGTCACAGTATCTCTCCCACCAATAAAAGAATCCACAAAATTCTCATACGACAGAGGTAGAGAGACCAGCAGAATTAAGGCAGCATCTTCATCATCAACCTTAACATCAATGTTACGCAACTCTAATAGAATTGTGTTTAACTGATCTAAGTGATCTCTTAGAGTCGTGCCTTCTTCCATTCGCAGACTGAACAGACGTCGCTTTAGAAGCAACTTGTTGGTTAAAGACTTCGTCATGTATAGACTCTCAAGCTTTAACCATAGACCAGCCGCAGTTTCCTCCTCTGCGACCTCGGTGATAATATCATCTGCAAGACACAACAAGATTGTCGAGTGTGCCTTCTCCTCCAGACTGGCCATCTCAGCGATTTCTGGATCCCCCGGTTTCTTCACCAGCGGCGCCCACATCCCTTGTTGTTTTAACAAGGCTCGCATCTTGATCTGCCATAAACTGAAACTGTTTCTCCCCGTGAATTTATCAATCTTCACGTTTAACCCAGACATCTTCCTTCCCAGAATTCGAACCCCTCCTGGGCTCTGATACCAGTTTGTTATAACGGATGGAAGAAAGAACACAGATTTACGTGGTTCACTAACGATATGTTAGCTACGTCCACGGCAGAAGGAGAACAGTTTTATTGATTGAGGAAGAACCCAGAATACAAAGTGCCGAACACAGAAAAATACAGAGAGTGCGGCGCTAACAACCCACTACACTGAATACAATTAGGTTTAGGACGTTTATGTACTAAACGTCCGCGACCGAAACTGTCCGCGACCGAAACTGTCCCCGCGAACGACAGATGCGCGCGAACGGCTGATGCGCGCGAACGACTGATGCGCGCGAACGCCTGATGCGCGCGAACTGAACCCAGCATAACAGACAACAGGTTTCGTTGGCTTCGGGGGCGTTGCCCCCAAAACCCCATCGGGGGCCACGTTGCGCCCCCCGAACCCCCAAATAGCGAGATCCCCGAATAGCTGGTTCAAGGCATATATTAACATTAAGAGATTGTTGTCAATTTCTATTACGATTACTATGATTCTGCAATAACTATGAATTTGTAATTCCAGTGATTTTGCAGATCCTATGAATCTGCATATCTCCCTATTATGGAATATGAATACACATGAGAAAATTAGAGCTGATTTATTGCTTATCATCCCCCCGCAAGCTGATGGGTCGGGGCCGAACAAGAAGCTTGTCAATAATTTGCTTGAACTGGGTTGTTGAAAGGCCTTTGGTAAAGATGTCAGCTCGTTGATCTTGTGAGGACACATAACCCACATGTCGTGTTATTGTATGAAAGACATGCTAGGATTAGAAGCAAGAGAGATGACACTGATGTTATCACACCATAGTTGAGGAGAGGGTAGAGGACACTGATGTTATCACACCATAGTTGAGGAGAGGGTAGAGGAAGACCCAAATCCTGAAAGAGAATCCGAAACCAAGATATATGTGCAGCCTTTTAAGCTAACTGGCTGTATTCGACTTCAGTGCTGGAGTGTGAGACTCCACTTTACTTCTTGGAGCTCCAAGAGACTAGATTAGAGCCTAAATAAATACAAGTTCCACTAGTAGAGATTTTGATGTTAGGGTCTCTAGCATAATCGGAATCACAATAACCAATAATATTGATAGTGCTAGGAGTATATACCAGACCATATGTGGGTGTGTGTTTGAGATAATGAAGAATCCTCTTGACAACCATCTAATGTGTAGTGGTAGGAGAGTGGAGAAACTGACAGACTTGACCGACGACATAGGATATGTCTGGCCGAGTAAGAGTTAGATACTATAGTGTGCGTACAACACTTTGATATTGGATGCCATCAGGAAGTGGCGTGCCATCAGTGAGACTCAATCTCTGACCACTTGTTGGAATCGATACTAGTCGAATATCTGTCATATTCGTATGATGCAGAAGATCTAAAGTGTATTTTGTTTGAGTTAAACCTTTAGATGATCAGACAACCTCAATGCCTAAAAAATAATGCAAGTCACCTAAATCTTTCATTGAGAACAATTTGCCTAGACTAGCAATAAAGGTGTTAACATGGGTGACATGAGTACCTATAACCAGAATGTTGTCGACATATATCAGTACATTTAGCTTGATACCATTGGATTGATAAACAAACATGGACGAGTCTACTTAAGATGCTAGAAACGAGTCTACTTAAGATGCTAGAAAGTCCAAGTCCTCCAAATATGTAGAGAAACAAGAGAACCAAGGTCGTGGTGCCTACTTGAGGCCATAGAGAGATTGTCGAAGCTTGCAAACATGGTTTGGGAATTGAGGATCAAAAAAGCCTTGAGGTTGTTGCATTTAAACTGCTTCGGACAAATATACCCATGTAGAAAAGCATTATGAACGTCAAACTATCAAATACTCCAGCCAAAAGAAATAGCAATAGCCAGAATCAATCGAATAGAAGTGTTTAATCACAGGGCTATATGTCTCACCATAGTCAACACCTGCTTGCTGCTTGAAACCCTTTGCAACCAACCGGGCTTTGTACCGTTCAACTGAACCATCATATCTCTTCTTGATTCGAAACACCCACTTGTTGGGAAGTATATTCATTGATGATTGATGAGGAACAAGCTCCCATGTACCTGCCTGAATAAGGGTATTGAATTCAGCCCACATTGCTTGACACCATTCCTCATGCTTAGCAGCTTGACTATAGCAGCTGGGTTCAATTTGATAAGTTAAAAGACTCACAATCGTGGCATATTTAGGATTAGGTTTGAGAATCCCACTTTGACTGTGGGTGAGAGGCCGTGTAGGATTAGGATTTGAAGATTGTTGAGGAATTGAAGATGCGATGGTGGTAGGAAGAGAAGTAGTGAGTCGTGTTGGGGCTGGGGCCGACGACGGTTAGCGACGACGATAGGTCGAAACTAGGTCTGGTGGTGGTCGGATTTGTGGTGAGGGAGCGACTTATGCGTTAGAGTTAGATGAAGGCAGTGTTTTGTGGTTGGATGGATAATGGATGAATGTGTGATTGGGCTGTAGGTGGTGGTGCTGAGTAGTGGGTTGGTAACTGGGCTTGATAAGTGATAGTAGAAGTGGTAATTGTAAGTGGGTTGACTGCATCCCGAAGAGTAGCCTTTGGAGTGGAGGTAGTAGTGTCCTTAAATATAAAATTAGACTCATCAAATAATACATGACGAGATAGATAAACTCGACCAGAAGATAAATCTAAACACCTATAACCTTTGTAGGTTAATGAATAGCCAAGAAAAACACACTTTGTAGAACGAAAATCCATTTTATGTTTGGTGTAAGGATGCAAATAAGGGAAGCAAGCACAACCAAAGGTACGAAGAAAATCGTAATTTGGACTACACTGGAATAACTGTTCATATGGAGAAGAGAAATTTAACGCACGAGTGGAGAGACGATTGATTAGGTAAAGAGAGGTGTTGATGGCTTCAACCTAATAAGTTGAAGGAATGGAAGAGTGAGCAAGTAGAGTGAGTGATGTTTCAACAAAATGACGATGTTTGAGTTCGGCTAAACCATTATGTTCGGGATGATGAGGACACGAAATTCGATAATGATTACCATTTTTAAGCAAGAAATTTTTAAGTGCATTACTAGAGTATTCACCACCACCATCAGTTTGAAGACTTTTTATTTTTGTAGAAAACTGATTTTTGATGTAAGAGAAGAATGCGACAAAAATTGAGTAGACTTCATATTTGACTTTCATGGGAATAGCCATGCATATCATGAAAAATCATCAATGAACACCATATAATATTTGAAACCTTGTATTACAATAGTAGATGAAGTCCACACATCACTATGAATTAATTCAAATGGGCAATGAGAAACAGAATTTGACAAACTAAAGGGCAATTTCGTAGACTTTCCCAACAGACAAGAATAACATGTGTTGGGAATCTTATTTCCGACAAAGACACTAGAATTAAGATGACGAAAAACTTGTGTCTATGGGTGGCCTAAACGGCAGTGCCAGACATCGGTTGTGACTCGATCCGCAGAAAAATAAGAAAAAAGACTCAATTTATTTTACGATGATGGACTTTGATGGATTGGATATAGTCCGCTACTACTCTTCCCTTTCAAAAGAGTCATCCCGATGCGCATGTCCTTCAAGTAAAAGGTATTGGGAAAAAATAGAATATAGCAAGAATTACCAGATAACAATTTTTGGGCAGATAAAATATTGGTGGAAGAGTTAGGACAATATAAGACATCATGTAAGGTGAGAGTGGAAGAAAGAGATGTGTTTCCTATTTTTGAGATTTGTAAACCTGGGCCGTTAACGACGCTGCCAACAGTGTCATCACCATTATATGGACGAGTATCATTAAGAGTAACAGCAGTGTTTGTGATATGGGTATTGGAACGGGTATCAAGAAGCTAGGTAGATGGATTGTGAGAGGATGTTGTGCTAGCTGCCATGGCGGCGAATCGATGGCTTGGTGTTTGGCCTTCATAGGCCATGTTCAGGTGATGATAAAAATCAATGGCGTATGCCCAGGACAATTATAGATCTGGCAAGGACCACGAGAGTTATATGTGGGTGCTGCACCAAGGATTGAGCCACCACGAGAGGGAGGTCGAGAACTTGAGCCCCTATTATAGGTGGAGGGTCCAGAGAAAGAACCTCGGGAAAGATTGTTCATGTGTCCTCATGCAGAGTTGTTGTAACCACCACGACCACGAAAACCACCAGTGGAGGAGCGGTTTGTGACTAGAGCGGTGGGGACCGATTCAAGGGTGATATTGTTGTGGTTGCGCAGACGACTATCAGTAGCCAATAGAAGAGCTTCTAAGCCATCATAGGTAATGGGTGTGTCACGGGCTTAGGCAGAACTGACCGTGTGTTCATACAAAGAGTTGACATTGTTCATGATTATATATATGAGGTATTCATCAGCAACATGAATTCCAAAGAGTGAAATAAAATCAACCACCTGATTGATTTTGTCAAAATAATCAAAGATAGACAAGTCACCTCGAGTTGTTCGAAAGAGTGTGGTACGGAGTTGAAGAATCCGTTTTTGATTAGCAGAAGCATAGCGACGGGAGAGAGATGTATATTTTTGATGAGAGGAAATAGATCGGGAGATCGTAGCTAGCACTGAGGGAGTGAGAGACCCATTTATCCAACCTAGGATCATTTGATCGGTGGCAATCCATTCTTCAAAAGCTGGATTCACCATATCAGTGACCCGATTCGGTATGAAGGAGTGCAGGAGGATATGCTTTGGTCCCAAGGACAAAGCTCATAAGATTTCGACTAATGAGAAGAGGTTTGAACTATGCCAACCATAGGTTATAGTTTTTTCGGTCCAAATTAATAGTGAGAAAGTTTGAGACCGTAGTGTTGGTAATGGTGTGATTGGGAGGAGTGGAGGAGTTGGTATTCACGCTTGGGTTGTTGTCGGCCATGGGTGGGATAGGGTGAGCAGAGAATAGAAAAAATTGTTTGGATCGGATGTGTTTTAGACAATGGTTCTAGCGTGAATCCGAAACCGGGTACAACAACGAAAACACGAGAAAATCAATTTAGATCTCTTTGTTGTCATTTATAGCATTGGTAAATAGGGTTCGGTCAATCTGGGGACTTAAGGGCGTTCATGCAATAAGAGTTAGTGATGTTTTACGCAACAAACACAATTACATATTTACACGAATTTAAGGGGGGTTTGAAAGATATTTCTAAAAATCTAAATACCGAATATAAATCCTAAAACTAACATATACACATGTGATCATCATCCACACACATAACCAAGCACGAAAAATTATCAAGAACATGTAACAAAATTGTAAATTACAAGGGGCAGCAATAAAACTCGACATACTCATATATTTATCTCAATTTCAATTCTAATTAGAGACCACTAGCAATTCATCTAATCGTTAGAATCAACTCCAGTGTATAACCCTAAATTATGCTAATCGGTTTAAAGACACACCAGCGTAGAAATTAAACACAAAGAAGCACATAAGCATAGTAAGCCGAATTGAAAACATGAAAACATGTAATGGCGTCACTCATCATATTTGAATCATGCATATTTTCAGAACTATGGTAACTCTAATTAGACAATCTAGACCGAACCAACTTAGTGTATGATGCAATCTAAATTCTCTTGGCAAGAGAAACCGATACACAAGGAGAAGCCATGGCCTTGGGTAGCCCTCATGCATCAATTTTATATGTGCAAGCTCATGAAAATAAATCAAGATAAACATATAAAAACATCAAACCTACTGCCCTAAATCATTCATCAAATTGAAAACATGTACAAGATTATACAACACAAATAAACAACATCATTGAATTCGAAGAATGTTGATTGTATAAAACCAATAATTCATTACAAAATCAAAAACTAAATGAAGAGTACAAAGCCATGATATAATCACACTTTAAAAACCTTGGAAGAGGTTCGGCAAAGGTGGTGAAATCGGATGAAAGATGGAGGAAGATTTTTAGGTTTCGGTGGTGGTGCGGCCATGTATTTCTTGGAAGTATTTTGGTAGGGTTTTGGCAAAGCTTCTATGGTGGTGAGATGATTTTCTTCTGCCCTCTTAGTCATGCTATTTATAGGGAAAACCCTATAGGGGTCGGCCAAAAGAAATCCTAAACCAAAAAGGTTTAGGTTTTTCTTCTTGAACTTAGTATTGCTTGGCCTTCAAGACTTGGTGATCGATTCTAGAGGCTTCTATGGCCGAATCATGGACTTGTAATTCTTCATTAGACTTGGCATTGAACTCCCTTTTATGGACTAGGCTTCATGGATCAGCTGCTTTACTTCCCTAAGTCCATCAAGAACACTTCCCATCAGCGGCAACAGGTTACTCTGTTTCGGCAGTTTGACCCTCTGTCACTAATTCAGGCATAACTCCCTCTAGAAAATATATATGGATATGATTCAAACTTTTCTGGAAACAAGACTCATACAGCTTTCCGTGCATATATGGTACATCTTCTAATTCTGTGTGAGTCATCCTGGAGAAATTCTATAAGTTGGGTGATGTGCCTAGGAAATTTCTGCTTTCTGCTGAAATTACTTGCTTCGGCTCCTCTGATGTTGCCGCCTGTTTTCCTGTCTTCCATAGCTCCAACTCTCTTGATTCTTCCTCCCATGAACTCTTCTACATGTCACCTAAGTATCAGAGAAGTTAAATTAATTTATGACAATGCAAAAGCTTTACAGAATCAACAAAACATGTCAAGACTTCAAACTGAACCGGTTTCTTGTTATTTCATGTAGCACTTGGTAAAATTCTGTATAATTCCTCTATGTTTAGCTCGTTTTCATCCTTACACAACCAAAGACTCTTGACTTAACAATATGACTCTATTCTACGACAATAAGAGATAAACAAAGTACAATAGAGGTAATAACATATTAAGAATGTCGCATCTTATGCTCCTATCAACTACCTCACACTTATCATTTGCTAGTCCCTAGCAAACTAAATACAAGACTCTACTACTACTGCCCCTAAAATACTTTGTCTCAGAAATCTTTATCATGCATAGTTTTCAAGTTTAAGTATTCGAACATGCTTCAAGTTATAAATAAGTAAGAAGTGAGAATAATAAGCATGAAACACATCAAGTAGATTCGATTCTCCTCACTAGGCATGCTCTCTTCTTTTCACTCGATCATGGTATTCACTCAATAGTATACACAAGAGAAAAGATAGTAAGACGACAAATAGCTTGCATATTTCATCAAACAAAAGTACTTTGTGAATTTTCTTTTGAGAAAAACCTCATATAGCAACTATATGCATCAATGGAGCAAAACATATGCTCAACTCTTGAGAAAATCTCCACAAATCAAATTTTGTCATCTTAAGAATCATGAATCGATCTCAAAGGTTATAATAAGGCTCAGTTGCATAAGGTAGAATTTTTAGGATAAGTGGCTCTTTAAGACATCACCAAGACTTAGTAAATCTCGATCCTCCTTATGTCTTCACTCCAAGGGCCGAATTTCATCTTGTTGGACCTAAACGTCATTCTTAACTCCTCCAAGCATCATGAACATGAACAAAGGTCACATAAACATTTTTAGACCTTCAAATAATCACAAACTCTAAATTCACAAACATTTTTCTTTTATTTTCTTTCTTCGATTTTTATTCTCTTTTTTTATGTAGGTTTCGGCACAGAATATTTACATAAGTTCACCCACACTTGTTTCTTAACATCACACAAACATAACTCCACATTGAATGTAAGCTTTGTCAAGTCTTAATAATAATGTAAAGGATATAACTATTCTAAGCAAAGGAATTTTAGGAAGGTGATGAAAAAAAATGCTCAATGTAGACTCAAAAGGGGTTAACTAAGAAGTCTCACGACGGACACAAATATGGCACATGCTTTATTTGGCAATGGTGGAAATTCTAAAGAGATCTTTTCAATCATTTTCAAAATCAAGACATGTTACGATATAAAAGTTTAGAAAATCATATAAAGAGCAAGCTCTAGTAAATTCTCGAGTCTATTAAAAAGGTATGGCACATAGTCATTGAATATGAAAAGAATGATGAGGTTTTAGAGTAAGAAATCGAAATTTTTTTAATGAATCACTCATGAAGAAAGCATTAAGACACAAAAGCTCACATAGGTTGTTATGAACACAAATCAAACAAGACATGCATACTTCACAATCAATCAAATCTCAAATGTTCATACCAATCCACATTATTCATGAAACTCACAATTTCTTCTTTAATTAAATGTCAAACCATCATCTATGCATCAAAGACATAATCATCCTAGACTTTTTAGGGGCATCCTAAGACTCAAAACAAAAGCACATAAAACAAAATTTGAAAATAACAATATTTTTGTGGAACTGATTTTCTGTTTTTTATCTTATTTTTTTAATTTTTTTTCTTTTACGAAATTTAAATATGGCAAATTAAATATAGCTTAAAATATGTTAACGTATAACCCTACCCTCAATGTAAAGCCCGAAAATAATTTTGTAACTCTCTAAACATGCTTCAAAGTCACACCAAAAACACATACACAATTTAACCAATAAAAGTAAATGGATAGGAAATATTCTAACACTCGTTAATAGCTCTTCCACAGCTACGGTTGAAATGAGTTGTCTCTCATGCAGCGCTTAATGTTTAAAGTCTTTCAGCCTAGACTTTGTACCTCCATTTTAGTTCTGTGTGAATGACATATCTTGGAGGGGTACGTCCTCCACCAAATGTTCTGCATATGCCTCATTTTAAAGATTCATTTTGTGGCCATTCACCTTGTATATATTCACTTCCAAATTTTTCTTCGTATCTACATAGCATAATGAGAGAAGAATTAGTGATAATGAACGATCCAACCCATTACCACAGAGTTTACCAGAAAATTTTTTAAACTTGTGACTAAAACAAATAAGTTCCTCAAAGATCATTTTTTTCATTAAAATCTCAAGTGTTATCTTCATAGATCCATGCATATAGGCTTCATTGCTGACGTCATGACACTCGTTAGTAAGATAAATGCATAATGAATGAGATGCATAATGCATAACGATGATGTAATGTGATAAGATGCAATGTAGTAATGCAAGGAAATTGAGAATGTAATGAAAATGATTATTTTTTGTTTTGTTTTGTTTTTAAATAAAATTTGGATCCGAAATACCATTGTTAGTTTTAATAAAAAAAATCAATTCTATGGTTTGATAAATTTTCAAAATCGTATTTTGAACATTAAATCGAATTAGAGTACGGCCTAGGTATTAACGTCTAGACACAAACTTCTGTTCCTATCTGTTGGGCAACCTTACTAACATGGCCAAGTAAGGAGTACATCCACGAGGGGCAGAACTCATTTAGCACGAGCTTGGCTCGTTTAAAGCATCTCTGAAATTCAAATTATGTCGCAATGTTGTCCCTTACTTGACATGTTACATAGGCTATGCTTACTAAGATTAAAAGTTTCATAAGTGTGTTAGACGGCTCTACAAGAGTTAATACGGTCTCCCTCAACCTCAAGTGACCTTAACAAGGTACAAATGAAGGGTTAAGACAATTATTAACTAAAGTGACCTTAACAAGGTACAAATGAAGGGTTAAGACAATTATTAACTAAAGTGACCTCATCTATCCGTCGATTTAATATACAAAATATGGAACTGAAAATAAATAAAACAAAATATCGTTTGTTAAAACATATAAACATTTATAAGTTAAAAACAAACAAAAATTGCAGAAAACTTTTTAAGTCCTCGACAACGGCGCCAAAAATTGGCATGGATCCGAAACCGGGGTACAATAACGAAAACACGAGAAAACCAATTTAGAACCCTTCGTTGTCATTTATACCATTGATAAATAGGGTTCGGTCAATTCGGGGACTTAAGGGCGTTCATGCAATAAGAGTTAGTGACGTTTTACACAACAAATATAATTACATATTTATAAGAATTTAAGGGGGTTTGAAAGATATTTCTAAAAATCTAAACACCGAAAATAAATCTAAAACTAACATATACACATGTGATCATCATCTACACACATAACCAAGCACGAAAAACCATCAAGAACATGTAACAAAATTGTAAATAACAAGGGTAGAGCTGTGCTCGGTACGGTTACCAGCCATTTGGCCCCCTACAGCCTACCGTACCACCACCAATCAGTAACAGAAAATGGCTACCATTTTCAACTGCATGCCGCCGTATACCGACTTTTTCGGTTACCGACATGTCGGTCGGTAGTGGTACGGTTGGGCCTCTAACCGATGTGATTTGGACTGTAGTTTTGAGGTCTTAAAAAAACAGTTCCAGAATTGACCAAACATGAGCAATTCCAGAATTGATCAAGCAGTAATGCAGTATGACTGTTATGCACTTAAGCAATAAAATTGAAAATTCACGTCAAGTAATGAAGTTAAATTACAAACCCAAATGGCAAACAGTTCACAAACTCAAATTACTTAAATCTAAATTGAAATTGTAAAAATTTGAAAGTTCAATCACAATGATCATTGTTCACAAGCCAAGTTGTCACACTTCTTATTTGCTTCATGCCTTGGTCATTATTGTGTTTGTCGAGAGCTTCCAGTGACCTCCATTGGTGTAGCTGGTGTCTCAAGTGACTCAATTCCTTGAAGTGAGAGATTTGCTAGCAAAATCAATAAATGGACAAGGTTAAAAACTTACATGTATGAATATAAATTAAAATTTGTCATAGAAATTTCAGTTTTTTGTTTAAAAAATTAAAAGTACCTCTCTTAAGCTCTTCACACTCATAGAACATGATAAGATCATCTAGAGTGGGATCTTTGTAGAAGTTAAGAGGCTCTGATCTCAACCAATCACTAGTGCAAACCAAGGCCTTCACTATCTTTGGTGTCAAAGAGGCTCTAAATGGATCAACAACTCTTGATCCTAAACTAAAAGCATTCTCAGAGGCAACTGTAGAGCAAGGAATTGCACAAATATCTTTGGCCAACTTTGATAACATTGGATATGTTGACTCATTGCCTTTCCACCACTTAGAAATTTCAAATCCCTTGGACTCAATGCATTAAAAATGAGGTTGATCAGTACTTGTCAAATGAGGCTGACATATCTATCTGACAAGTACTGATCAACCTCATTTTTAATGCATTGAGATTGCTCAGCCATCCTCTCTCATGCATTGAGTTATGCCTATGAATCTGTAATTCCTGTGATTTTGCAGATCCTATGAATCTGCATATCTCCCTATTATGGAATATGAATACATAGCAAAAAATTAGAGCTGATTTATTGCTTTATCAAAACTTAGAACTGAATTGAGTACTCTTTTTGGTTAGTACTTTAATTCTAATAAGGTTGACAGTCGAATGTTAGTAGAATGTTGGTTTTTGTTATAATTGACAGTCTATTTGTTTGAGCAATTAAATGAGTAAATGGGTCTTGTTTGCATTGGTTTTGGTGGACGTGATCTATAATGATTTATACTTTTGAATGGTTAGAATGGCCAAACTGTATGCAAATAAAAGAGAGTTTGGACACAGATCCAAATTGGTTTCGACACAAATATTTTCCGTCATATAATAACATGCTTTTGTTTGACCAGTATTTGGTAAATTTGATCTGATTTCTTCTTAACTAGCCTTCGCGCACGCGCTGCGTGCGTACCGAAGTTCGTTTTTGTTAGACAAATTTATTATTATGCAATTTACAGTAGTTTGATCAATATTGTGTAACAGCTCTCTGAAAACTCAAATAAAAATAAACGCATTTAATTGAGATGGAGTTAGCCTTGATATTGGTTGTCTAACCGAAGTGCGTTTCGCTAGTTAGGTTAATATTGTACAACAACTCTCTGAAAACCATGATTCTTATCTATGATGAAACCCATGATTCTCTGGTTCCTTGTCTTCGATGAAATCCATGATTCTAGTTGACTTCTCTTCTCAATTTTGTAGGTAATTGGCTTCCAACATGATAATGATGATGATGATGATACCGACCACAAATGTGTTCAAGAAGGGTATGTATGTTTGGACCAAAATATTAATATTTGGCGAATTCTTTATCAGAAGGCTCATTGGACTGATTCTTACGGTCTACGTTATTATTAACGTATTTCCTTTTGAGTGGAAGTCATTATTGGCAAGGATTCATGGTTGCTTAAGGAATCCTTAGAGAATCCAAGAAGATCTAATACACCTTGATCCGCAAGCAAGAACAAACCCTAGTGTTCATTATATAAAGGGGTCAAGATACAGAGATAGACACATCTCAACGATTCAACACAACTTTTGCACACTGCAAAAACAAGCCTCTCCGGAGCACCTCTATCAGAAAGATTCCTCGAGTCTTTTTGTCCACCAAAGCCCTATCCGTAGGCATTCCCTGCTGCTACTCACCAAAGCCCGACCCGTCGGCATTATCCGCTTCTACTCACCAAGCCTCATCCGTGAGCATTATCCGCTTCTACTCACCAAGTCTCATTCGTGAGCGAAAAGTCCACCACAGCGTCATAAACCCCTATCCGTAGGCGAATACCCGCTAAAACCATTGTTAGGGTGAATAACCTTACCAAATATCAAGAGTTTGTCAGAGATCTTTTGGCGAACGCACCAGTTCCCGTGATTTTTAGCTCTGCTCAACCACATCGGTCTAAGTAGGAACGTCCGCTTCAGAGGAAGAGGAGAAAAATCCTAGTTTGCTCTTCAGTTAGGTCTATAGAACCTATATGCAGGCTTGACCAGCGCCTGTATACAGTTGTTGGAAGAGAAGTTAGAAGACGAACGCGCATCAATTTCAAGGTTGTACCTGACTCATAGGTACTGGCACGCCCTCAAGCTTGGTTGTTCGAAGAAAATCTATTTTCACACCGAATAATATATGCATCTTTCCAATTTATGTATAAGTAGTTCTAAATCGCATCATTATAGTAATTTTGGTACACTTGATTTTGATGCAGGTTACTGTCAGTCCTTTAGGTGCGTTCACTAATACCGAGAGAGATTGCATAGAACCATTATGACTTTTGGTATTTTAGCAGTCATTAAGAACAAAAATCTTCATTTGTGCAGGATTTGTAAACAGATTTTTCAAAATCAGGTGCGGCTTCTCTAATATTCCCCTGCATTCATTCAGACTGACATGGTTTCAGTTGTAGATTATATTGAACAATGTCATCAAAGGGGTGAAAGCATAAATATGAAACACTCAATCAATTGCATACCAAAATATAAAACACAGTTGCATCCATAAACACACAAGTATACATAATAGAAACAATATATATCAATGTATCTATTGGAATCGATGAAGCCATCTCAGAATACCCATCTTCTGCACGTCTTTTTTGTTAGCTATCTTTCAATGGGTCAAGAACCGAATAGCTCAAAAATACAAAGAGAGTACATGAATATAGTATTTATAGTGAGAGCATCATAATACAAAGTCTTCCTATAAAACGTCTTTATATCTTATTAATATTTGTCATCACTATCATATGTTTCAGTTATCTTGTTTAAAAATTTTCACTACATTCACATAATGAATGCATTTAACATGAAATATGAATTACTCAATATATCTAATTACTTACTCTGTTGTAACAACAACTGTTGTACTAAATATAAACATGTAATTGTTCAATTCAACTTAAAAGGGGTCTTATGTACCTCTTGTTATAGTGATACACAGGAATCCCCATTCTGTGTAAGTGGTGCTGTTAGTCTATAAACGATTCTAGTAGCAGTTCGTGTCATTCATGTTTTAAATGACTACAGCTGAAATATTGTACTCGTTCAAATTCCTTGGAAGAATTCAGCAGCCTGAATATATTGGGTTGGTGGTGAAAGCTTGGAACTCATCCTCTGTCATATGAGTGATATGACTCATAGTTTTGCCATTTCTTCCTCGTTGAAATTGCTCTGTGTCGAATATCATTAACTTTCAAAGGCGTCTCATACGTTATATAAAAGTATAAACGTGCTGAAGTTACATGCGCCCTTTGTTTTAACAGATCTGATAAAATTAAGTAATTTTTGTACTGTATATTTAATCCCTACTATAGCAAGGTGTCCCTCTGCTTTCAACGCACACTAATATAAACAGAAAAAGACATTTTCACCTAAGCATTGTCATCATGACTCGAATCAAACATAAAACAATGAAGTATGACACTTCTAATTCAAATGACACTTCTAATTCAATTTGTAATGAAACCATGTGTTGGTTTGTCAATATAGTATAGTATGAAAAAATGAAATATTCATATGACTGGCAAAATGTATACCAATATGTTATTGCATTGTAAGCTTGACTGACATTTGCCTCACAATTCCCATTACTTATATAATTCTATCAAAAATATCTATCCCAATTTTAATATTTTGTTGATATATAGTACCTCTGGTTTTTGCATACGAAAAATTGATCGGCTTAAAAATTGTCTGGTCGTTTCATTACATTTTTTTACTGGTATCTCTTCTTCTGAATAGATTAAACCCTAAGATGCACTTAAAACCTAATTTTGGTCATTGTAAGTGATAAAGTAGTCTTAGATTAACATCCAAAACCAATTGATAATGAGTAGAGTGACCCAACCCCTTATAAACTCACATAGTAGGTCTCAATTTCTGATACAAGATTTATATCTCAACACCGCCCCACACATGTGACGAATTTTCAAGCCTAGCACGTAAACAATATTTAGGTGACGTAGAGTTTGTGTGATTGTTAACGCTAACACACGTGATGTGGGTAACCCGTTCTGATACATGATAAAGTAGTTTGAGGTTCACATCAAAAACCAATTGTCAATGGATAAAATGATTCAAACCCTTATAAACTCACCAGCTAAGTCTCAATTCTCGATGTAATATTTATATCTCAACAATAAGATAACTTTTTTTTAGCAGGAAGAGAATGGATGAACATTTTCTTATTCTGTGGTTTACTTTATACTACTGCTTTCTGCTATGTAGAACATATATAAGACTAAATCAGATTGGGAACCACACGAAAACTCCTATATATGTGAAAGTCATACTTTAGTGCTTTACATTTACAGGTAAATTAAGAACCAAAAGAGTAGGTAAACACCTTTTTACATTGAAAACTGAGTATAAAATACGTGTATAAATACTGTAAATACGTGGAAGCTGGGAATCTGACATGTACAACCTTCAGGCTTTAGGTGCTGGCAAAGCAGGCAATGTATGTGTATGTGACTCCACTAGTATCGACCACAAAACATGCACATCCTCGTAGGGGCATGATTTTACATCCTCATACAGAATGTATATCCCTCTTCCTGCAAAATTTAACAAACACAGCAAATGATGAGTAGATATAAAAAAAATTATGTAGATGCAGCAGCAACATATGTGATGCATAGAATGGTTCTTCCTAGTTTTCGAATATTGATATTTACGCAGTCCACCTCTTTTTCTCCGACTTGGGGAGTTTACTGACGATGGTGAAAGATTAACAGACTCAATGTTGTAAGCTGGCTTTAGCTCTGATTAGGAAGATGAATGGTGCCTTTCGAAGGGTGAAGAGGGATATTTGTATAGGGGAACAGAGAGTGGAGGATTTTACAACTCTTCATCGTTCATTGAACTACTTTTGGGCATCAACAGATTACAATGTATAATGTATATGTGGGATGTCAAGAATCCTTGTAAGGATAGACTAACATGGGAGATGAAGACTCGCCAAGTTGGGAATTGATATTAGTGTTGTGTGTGGCTGTTTCGGAAAGTTTGAAGCACTTGAAGAGCTTGGTATTACAGACCAAAATGTAGAGAGGAGAACACAGAGTTGTCTTGAATTTGCAAACTCTAACATTGAAAATGCAGGTTCTGGAGAAATTTGATGAGTATGATAAGGAGGACTTACTTTTCTTTTGAGCAGAATGGAGACGAAACCAGAGCTTGTTCAATGGAGAGAAGAGGGAGTGAAGCCACCCACCCATTTGAAGAAGTGGGTGTGGCTCATGAAAGAATTGAGAATTCAGATATTAATAGTGAGAGACACACACTGGTAGCAAAGAGAAGAGAAGAAGAGCTATAAAATGAAAGATAAACTGTAGGTATTGCTTAAACAAGGGTCAAGTTTTTTTTCTATCCAAAAAAAGACTACAAAATTTTACACTTGCAGGACAATCACGCCTCACATTTTGCTCTTGGTGCCATGTCTTTGTCAAACCCCCCTCTCTCCCCATCCCCTAGGAGGCCCCTTTTATCTGATAGCACAAGGAGCCACCCACCAATCACCAGTGCTTTTCACACTTCAACAAAACTAAGATCAAGCTAGCTCTCCCTCTATCATATTCTAGGATCTGGTCCCATTGTTTTTTTTATCTTGATCCACCTTATAGTATATGTTAAAGTATGTGCAAGCAAAAGGGTAGTAATCCCAGCTTTGACAAGTTACAACTTACAAGCAAAGAATCTATTTTGTGCTCGACTTATAGTTATTCAAGTTAAAAGTGTAGCGTGGTTACATTAGCGAAACCAAAGATTATGAATAGTTGGTATCATGCTATGTTATTAACTCAAACATGAACTCATTTGAATCAACTTTTATGTAATTACAAAGAATAAATCATGAAATACATATACACGTCAAATTGTGGAGAGCACCATAGCACCTTTTGGTCTACGAGTAGCTAATCCTTGATCCTTTTAAAGGTAAGGGAGACTTGTCCCTTATGTTCCTTATGCCTCAAGCCACATTTGTTTCTTTCTACAAGTTTTCATGTATGTTTCGGGAATAGTCATGGGACTCGTGGTTCACTAAGTTGGTAGTGTTTGCTTCTTTTTACCATTTGAGACACTTGTGTTCTAAGTAAATCCAAGAGCTTTTAACGGGAGTCTTCTACAAGATCTCTCTATGCTACCACCTGTCCTATACTCCAATTTGGTTGCCTTAGAAGTGTCTCTCTGTTTCAAATCGACTCATTTGGGACTCATCAAATCGACTCATTTCATGTCATTCCTAATTTGTTTTCCATTAGTTCCACTTTTCTGGATTAAACAAGTAATTGAATCACTAATGGGCATTTTTTTCAAAATTCTAGAATGTGCATAAGAAAACACATTGTTTTCAATGAGGTCCTACAAATATTGAACTAATAATGTGATAAATATAGCAAATTTGTCAGTTAATAATAATTGCTAGCCCTCTGGAATAAATATGGAACTTTTTACTGATCTGGGTATTTCTTAGGCTAATTGAACAAATAAACTTTTAGTGATGATGTTTACAAGAGGTCTTTCAGAATTTGGACCCCTTTTTAGCATCAAAATCATATATAACATCAGATAGTCTGTCCCAATATCACAGTGACAGCACCACTATAATGAGCTGACCACTCCCCCAACTCTTTCCTACTACCTTTCCTCTTCCAGTCTCCAAATAAGGCTTAGAAATCAGTAACGGCATGCATTTTAATATCAAAGCTGGCCCATATGGTTGTGGACCTAAAGAAAGCCCAAGATTACAAAAGGTTGCTTATTTGGAATGTTCAAATGCAAGGAGTCAGCTAGTCTCTCTTTTTGCTGCACAACTGCTAACTGCAGTGATATCCCTAGGGAAGTTTAGTTCCAACTTCAAAATTTCTCATCTATCAGAAGCAGCCTCTGCATGTAGATCATCAAAGTGAGCAAGACAGCAAGGGTACGTACCATTTCCTAACCTTAGCCTTATGAAACGTCAATTTAACAAGGGTTAATGAATGTAGCAGTTGTGAATATATAATAAGGGTTAGCTTTGTAGAAGAATGAAAAGTAAAATGACAATCTACTATACATTAGTAGGTTCTTATGCGGGTTATGCGCTTCGATCTTCATCTCTTGAAATTAAGTCCAACTCTTGGACCTTGCCATGCGGTGGTTATGCTTATTTCATTCATTCGTAGACACCTAATTTATTATTTCCTACACTTTGCGTGCTTGAAAGGTTAGTCCAAAGAAGAAACATGGTGTGGAGAGGCAGTTTTTATAGCATTGCAAACATGGTTAAGTGGTCTTCATCGCTCCTAATTGAGTATAAGCAGTGTCATCAAAGCAGGGAGCCAAAGAAGAAATGGAGTTGCCCGCCTCCAGGGAGGCTCAAGGGGAACATAGATGGTAGTTTTGCACAAGATACTGGTTGTGGGGGTGTAGGGGTCGTTATCAGAGATAGTGATGGAGAGTGTGTTGGGGCTTTTGCTAGACCGTTCCAGTTTACAGAGTCTGCTTTCCATATGGAAGCCGAGGCGCTTCGAGCTGCACTTCTGATTTGTATACAACAAGGCTAGCAATATATTGTGGTTGAAAGTGATTTTATAAACTTGATCTCTGCACTACAAACTGACGTGGATTACTTCTCTAGCTCAAGGAGAATTATCGAAGATTGTCATAGGTATGTTGGTGCATTCAATTTGTTTCAACTTCAGTTTGTTGGTCGTGAAGCGAACAGTGTGGCTCATCGTTTAGCCCACTTCGCTAGATGTCATGCATTGGATATATTTTCTCTAGATGAGACACCCGGCATTATTTAGGATGTTCTCTACGAGAATTGTTGTAGTAGTTCTAGTATTAATCGGGGTTCAGGTTGTTCGTCCCCCCGTTACGTAATGCAATTTCAATAAACCAGGACCCAGCATAGCTTGAGCTCTATCTTTTACTAAAAAAAATTAGTCTACGTGAATGCCATAGTCAACAAGATAAGTTGATATTAAGGGTGGCCTCAATGGCGGTTTATTTCAGGTGAAAAAAAAACAAATGCTCCATCTTTCTTGGAGCAGCTTAGGGTTTCAGAGATCTTTTTTTTCCAAGGGCGGTGAACAGCCTTGTGCGTCCCAGACCAACTAATGCTGGGTCCTCGGCGATAGCAAGTCAGGGAGGAGAGATCCTCTCAGGTATCAGCGGCGATGGAAGCCTAACCTTTCTAAGTTAAGGTTCCTACCACGACAGTGCTTCGCGGTTGCAGGGATCCGATTGAATCGACGGCTTTGACTTGCACAGACTAAGGGTTCTCATGAGAATGCATATGAGATGTGCATCTGGTGCAAATTGGATGGGCATCAAAAATTGCTGACAGAGATGATCTCGATCGGTCCTATGATTGGGGGTGTCTAAGTGGATCTGATGGCATCAATTGAATAAGATGTGGGCTAGAAATGGTCGCCGGAGTTTCATTGAAGACGGTTGGACAACAGAGTGGTGCTCTCATGGAAGAGAATCAGTATAGGATCGACTAAGGCATAGCGATACTGGTGGCTGCTCTTCATTGGCCGTTGTCTTGGTGTCTCCAACATTTGAAGCAATTCTGCTAGGGTTTGGGTCTTTGGGCCTGGGTCTAAACCCAAACTACAAAAACGTTAGGGTAGAAATTGGGTCATTGGACCTAATTTTACATTGTCTATGGCTTAAATGGCAGTGTTTGGTTAGCTTAGCAGACTGAACGAGCTGGCTGCAACTAGATTGATACATAGAGCTTGGAGTATCGCAATTGAGCGTCTTGGCTCTAATTTTGTGTTTATCTAGTATCTTGTATGTGACTAGTTTTATCTTCTGCTAAGCTCATAATAAGTGAGCTAAATGTCTAACGTAATGGTTTTATTATGATCTTTGAGGTCAATGTAATCTGTTGTTTTGGCCTGAGTTTTATATGAATAACAGTCTATTTCAAAAAACAAATTAGTCCACCCCCACCTTTGGATCTTAGATCCGCCACTACTATTCTCGGCGGCCGAATTGCATGGATACGTAATATTGGTACCTAGTAGACCAGGTTCCTCAAATGTCTAACAAGATTAACGTTTCTTGAGATTATTCAGTTTAGTTAATGTATGATCTGTATCTCCATATTGACCACTAGGGTACGTTCCTCTTTTGAAATTTTTGTCATATTTTGGCTTTGTACTTATGATCGATCATGTACAGTTCTCTACCTGCAGTTGTTCTCGTGCATGCAGCTTCTCTGACTGGAAACAGAAATACAGTAATGCTCCAAAGAAAAAACAAGGACCAGCATAACTGCACAAGCATCAACGAATAATCCCGAAGAACGTGAAGTATATACAGAAGAATTTGCATCATATCAATTTCACGCGGAGGAAAAAAGATGTTCGATCTCAGTCCAATCTCCCAATATTGTTGACCTCTCCATTAGCTTTATGCAGATTATTCATCATGATACTGGTTCAGTGGGTGCATGCATGTCTCAAGAACATAGCTAGTATATATACAAGTAGTAGTGTCGGCGGTGCCGTAGCCAAAAATCTTAATTAGAAGGGTTAAAATATGAATAAGCAAACACAAATTTCATTGAATAACATCAAATGGCTTTCGGTAAACCATTGTCTGTTTGAAGAAGAAAATAATAAGACGGCCAGAGAAAATCGGAGAGAGATTCAACCTAAAATGTATAATGAGACTATTTGTTTTGTAAAAGAAAATAAGAAGACGACAATATGGGACTATACAATCATTAGTAATTAAGAAAATAAACTATTGTAAAATACATCCAAAATGTGGAGTGAATTAAAGAGGGATAGAGGACTATAAAATGAACCAAATAATTTAAGAATTAGAGCAATCATAATGACATATATTGAAGCTTTCCTAATTAATTTAGTTAATTGGTCTAAGCATTTGAAGATAATTCTTTTTTTGTATCATGTCAGAATGATAACAAATAAAACATAGAAGAGTCAAATATTGTACAAAGCATACACAAATCAACCAATCATGTTTCAATTTGAATAACTTAGAAAGGTCAATTGACCCTCCTCACCATAGTGTGGCTATGTCACTGAGTGTCGGAGTTAGGATTTAATTTGTTTCCACCTATGATAGGTGTAAAATACTCGTATGACAGTTAGATAATGATCATAGTATATTGATAAAGTAGTTTGAGATTCAACTCTAATATTAATTGGTTATGGAGAAAGTAGTTTAAAACTCTTATAAACCCACAGACAAAGTCTCATATTTCCGATGTGGGATGGATATCACAACTGATGAAGCGGAATATAAATGGATAGATGATTGAAGTCCACCAATCGGTTTTGGGTCTCGAATCCACGAGAGGAACTGGAATCCACCAGAAAAGTTGAGATAAACTCAAAGAGTTTCATAAATGATAGGAGCATAAATATGTGATGTTATAATGGTTATTCTCCTCTTTACTTTGTTAATTTATTGTGTTTTCCCTTTGATTTAGTTATTTATATGTTTTTAGGTGTTCCAGAACAAAAAAGGGAATTATGAAGCAACATAGGAGAAATATAGAAGGCAAAGGATTTCATGTATTGCAAAGAAATGATTATGAAGAGCTGTCAAAAATTATCATATAACTTCGACAGAAGATTGTGATCAGCTTACAATGATCCTCAAAAGAAAGCTTGAAGAGTCTACTTTTCAGAAATTTTTATAGATCCCCAATACCTATTTCCTAGAAGAAGTTATGATCATTTGAGTGCTCGAAGGTCAAGTCTGCCAAAAATCTATTAGTGGACCGAAACTTCAATTTCAAGGCCCAACTATCTTGGCAAGCCCATGGACGAAAATTGACAATTATCTAATTCTAATATCATCTGATATGCATAAGAGAGGGCAACATAATAGTTTGAAGAAAAGAAAAAGAACAAGAGAATGCAAACGACAAAAAACAATAGACATCTTCTCAAGATTCGATCTTCTAGTGGTACCTTAAGCAAGGAGGTTTTTAGGGAAACAGTAACATTTAGGGTTTTTGAGCCATTGAAGTCTTTTTCTGACGAGCAAGTATAATTTTGTGATAATGTGTTGAAGGAAGAAGTTCGATTTCTGAGAACATGGGCAGACCCTAAAGTGAAGGCAAGAGATCCCAAAGATTCAACATGGATTCCAATGACAAGCAATAACAATTCTCCATCAATCAAAGAGAAAGAGGAGGTTAAATGCATGAATCAAGACTTGAATGATACCATGATTGCTCAAAGAGAATTGACATGTCGTGAAGGTAAGTCTAGTTGTTATGATGTTCACATACCTTTATCTGATTTAGCTCTTACTCATGACAAGTTTCCACAAGGGTATTCTAAACCGAGCAAGGGATTTCATCTGACTAAATCACCATCTCCATGCGGTTTCACTGAGTTTCCAATGAAGAGAACTTGTAGCGGTGATCCACCATACCCACATGATCTAAGCAAGAAGTCTTTCATGAAGAAAACAACAAAATTTCGAAGTCTTTCATGAAGAAAACAACAAAATTTCGAAGTCTTTCATGAAGAAAACAACAAAATTTCTTATTACGAAGTCTTCGAAACGTGGCTTCTTCACCTTTTCTTAGTCATTCTCCCAACCGTCAAACTGAGAACATTAAACCAAACGCTGCTTGAGAGGCAACCCAATAATAGAGGATTGGAAGTGTCATCGGCAGTCTTCAAATCATATTTGCTTTCGCTAACTCTTCTTCTTTGTTTAATTGTTATTATTTTGTTTTGTGTCTGTGTTTTTGTGAATGTTTTCTTATTTCGATACTTTATTCTCTTCATTGTGTGAGTATAATTTGTGTAACATTGAGGAAAATATTAGAAATAAGTGTGGGGGAGGAAAACACTCTTTTGTTTGTATTTTTGTTTAACATTGAGTCATTCTAGAGTCGTTGGGTAAAAAAAGTAAAAAATTTAAAAAAAAATAAGTTTTATTTTTCGTTGATTAGGTATCTTCCAATTCTATGATGAGCATGAACTTTTCACGTTGATATTATGGTCACAAAAGGATTGCAAGCATGTGTTAGATTCTTGATTTCAAATAACTGTTAATAGATTTTAACAACTATTTTGTTTTAGTTATGTGTATTGATGGTTAGACTAATGTGATGATTGAGAATTGATTGATTGATACTAAGATGAGTTTAACTTGATTTATATGACCCTTATGAGAGGTGTTTGAGCATTTACATGTGATTTCTTTCTGACTGATTTATTGAAAATATTCTAATTTATTTTCTTGGCTATAACTTTTTGAAAACCTCATTATTCCTTCAACTTGATTGATTGCTCATCATAGCTTTTAATGAACTCTAGATGACCAAAACTCACTCTTGTGTATTTTCAATTGAGTTATTTGGTTGAAAATTAGACAAAGTGTGTTGTGTATGATTGTCAGGGGTGGATACATGCATCTTCCCTAGCTAGTTTGATCATCTTGATTCTCAACCAATTTAAACTTAGTTTTCAGTTTTCTCATCTTTTGTTTATCATCTTACCGTATTTTATTTCCCTACTAAGTCAACTCCGAATTATCACAAGTTTTGTGTGCTAGACTCTTTGTGTGTCTAGTATATTTTTGTAAATTTCGTATTTTTCTGAGCATTCTAGGTTAGGTTTTTATCTTAATTTTCGACTGATGTTCGGTAGGAACTGCAGTCACCTTTTGTGACATTTGTTGAAGCTTTTAGTTTAATTTAATCCTCTGCAAGAGACCCTTATTTCTCTATATTGCAATCGACATATTTGCAGAAGAATAAGGAAAATAAATAGCTTTTAATTTAGCTATCAATAAAATTAAGGTTAACTAATACAACTAATATAGCCACCTTATATAGAAGCAAAGAACTCTAGGGCTACTAACAACAAAATCTGAAAACCCATGAATTAAAATAAAATAAAGTCCAAAAAAAATTTATTAAAATAAAATCAAACAAACTAATAAAAAATAAATTTGAAAATAATTGAAAGAGTCTTCTAGAAGCCCAACGAACTTAGATGTCCGTAAATAATTTGTCATGATCAAACGGTTCTCCAATCTTTATTTTTCGTCAGAAAGCGACTACCATTCGTTCTACATCAGTCTCCTCCACTTCAAAAGAACTTGATCTCGAGTATCATCTTGAATAAAGAAAAATAATTTGTAGAAAACAAACTCAATAATAAAATCCAATAATTGAACATATGGTTTAGAAGTCTGAAACTCTGCAAACTCTGAAGGCACAACCATGATTCCAACACCATAGAAGAGTTTGTCAAATGCAACTTCTGCAAACTCTGCAAATTCTTCTTGATTCCCGAAATTGCATTCTTGAATGACCTTTGGTTCTGGTTCTAGAAGAGTTATATGAGGCCAGGTTTCTTCAATACTAACAATCGAGTCAACATGAGCAAATTCTTCTTTAGTCTGCAAAGTGATTTCTTCGACATTCTTTTCACACACTTCAAAATTTGTAGCTTGATTGTAATCTTGTTCGACTTCTTCATGAATAAATACGTCTCATCTTTACAATAACTACCACTGACTTTTTCATGCCATGGTTTTTCACAAAAATACATCACTATCATCCATATCAATCATATGGCAAATAACTTCATCGTATAAAACTCTCCTATAAAGATGAGAACTTTAGAAACCTGTGTCACATGCATTGATCATCAATCCAAAATGGATTGCTCAACTTCACTGTCGGTAATTGAAGGGAATGAACAACCTTACTTGCAACAAAATTCTCATGTAGATCACTATCAATTATTATTTATCATACTTTGTTTTTGATGAAACTCGTTGTTGTGAAGTCGTTGTAATCCGGTAAGGTAAATATCCAACGTTCCATGCTAACTTCTTTTTTTTCTTTTTTCCTCTTCCTCTTCCTCTTCTTCTTCGTCTTCTTATGTTTGTTGTTTTTTTTGTCGGGTAGCTTCGGGTTGATGGATTGGACTGGGTCAGGCACTACCAGAAAAAAGACTATAGCTGACGAAATATCTAAAAACAGGCCGACGAAATTTATTTTCTTCGGCTAAAGTGGACGAATTTTTTTTTCGTCGGCTAAGTTAAAATTTCGTCGGCTAAAGTGGAATTTTAGCCGACGAAAAACAAATTTTGCCGGCTAAACTAATTTTTCCGTTGGCTATAGTTAAATTTTAGCCAAAAAAAAAAAAATTTAGCCGTCGGCTAAAGTGCTTTTTTCGTCGGCTATAGTATGTAAAGTTTAGCCGACGAAATTAGGGTATTTCGTCGGCTAAAGTAACTTTTAGTTATAAAATTGCATTACGGATATTTCGGTGTCCGATTGACTATTTTGATACCAATCTGGAAGCAGAACGGCCCTATGAGTCAAACACATGGCTAATGCCATGACATACAGGCTTTTTTGGCGATCCAAGTTCGTTTAAGGCTTCAAAATGAAGTTTTTCCAAACGCTTAACACACGAAAATGTCCATATCTACACCTATATGAGGTATTTTGGCCGAACCTTCAACATAACAAACACTCACCATAATGAGACGCAACTGTCCATCTAAAAATTTTGAGACATTTACCCCTCCATGATAGGCCTCCCCATATAGATATAATGATAAATAGTAGGCATGTTGTGATTCCGGTCATCAAAATTCACAAACAAAAATACAACCGTCAGATATCATCAATATGTTGAAATATATCTCTGGTAAAAAATTCAACTTTATCCGATAAATTTAAGGACTTCATCTAGACGGTCAATCTCGTAAGTCAAACCTCTATATTGTATTGACTGCAACTATCGGCACCGAGACTTTACCGGAATTATGTGATTTTTCAACCGTAGGCGTATTTCACCATTCCGGTCATATCTTATTTCACGACTTTTTTGAGTTTGAAGTTTCTACGTACAGTTTGTTTTAGAAACGAAACATTTACTTACAACTTAGTAAACAAGTTATACAACATTAGTACGCATGTTGTGATTCTGATGATCAAAGTTGAGAAACAAAATTCTGACTGTATGATATGATCATTATGTTGAAATATGTATATAGGAAAAAATTTAACTTAATCTGACAACGTTAAGGGCTCGATCCTTACGGTCAATCACGTAAGTCAAACCCCTTAACGCACGGAAACGGTCATTTGACCGTCTAAATTACGTATTTTGCCCAGACCTTCAACTGAAAATAGTTTCAAATCGATGAGATGCAACCAGTGGTATAAAAATTTTATGAAAAATAACTACTGGAGATAGGGCTACCTCTAGGGAGAAAGAATGGAAAATTGAGTTAACAGCAATTATCGGTACCGAGACTTTACCGGAATTACGTGATTTTTCAACCATAGACGTATTTCACCATTCCGGTCATATCTTATTTCACGACTTTTTTCGTTTGAAGCTTCTACGTATAGGGTTTAGGGTTTTAGCTGACGAAATTAGGGTAATTCGTCGGCTAAAGTTAAATAAATAAATAAATAAAATAACTATAGCCGACGAAATTAGGGTATTTCGTCGGCTAAGGTTAAATTAATAAATAAAAAAATAAATAACTATAGCCGACGAATTACCCTAATTTCGTCGGCTAAAGTTAATTAAAAATTCAAATTTTTTGGCGGGGATTTTTAAAATTTTGAAATTTTTCGACTAAAATTTTAAACTTTAGCTGAAAAAATTTCGTCGGCTAAAGTTCAATATTTTCTATATCTTTCATTTTTCTCCTCCTCCCCTTCATCTTCCCTCCTCCTCCTCCTCCTTCTCCTCCTCCTCCTTCCTCCTCTAAATCCTAAATTCTCCTCCTTCTCTAAATTCTCCTCCTCCTCTCCCTCTCCTAACCTTCTCCTCCTCCTCTCCTCTTCTCCTCCTCCTCTTGTCCTTCTCCACCACCGGTGTAAAAACGAAAAAGAAGTAAAAATTTTAATAAAAAATACAAGAAATTAAAAAATAAAACAAAATATGAAAAAATTAAAGTAGCTATAGCCGACGAAATTTTAATAAAATTCGTCGGCTAAAATTAAAAAAAAAACTATAGCCGACGAATTACCCTAAAATTCGTCGGCTAAAGTTTTTTTTTTTAATTTTAGCCGGCGAATTTTATTAAAATAAATAATAATAACATAAAAAAATAATAACTTTAGCCGACGAATTACCCTAAAATTCGTCGGCTAAAGTTAAATAAATAAAAATAATAGCTATAGCCGACGAATTTTAATAAAATTTCGTCGGCTAAGGTCCAAAAATTCGTCGGCTAAAGCCCAGAAATTAAGCCACGAAAAATTTCTTCGTCGGCTAAATAAATGACTTTAGCCGACGATGAACAGTAATTTCGTCGGCTATAGTGTTGGCCGACGGATTTTACCCGACGACTTCTTAGCCGACGAAATTTAGGGTTTAGCTGATGATGAACAGTAATTTCATCGGCTAAAGTGGTTATTCTGGTAGTGAGGTCAAGTTACCAGGTCGAGTCGGGTCGGGTTACCAATCTGGCTGGATCTCTTTTCGGGTCTGATCGATTTTCCAGATCGGGTTGTGATACTGGGTTGCTTTTTCTGTAGAAAAACCCAAATTTTCTGGGTTTCACCGGTGACGTTGTTGTTGCTGGGAAACGGTGTCGTGGGAGGGCGTAGGATGGAGAGGAGCAGAGGATTTGATTAGGTGTGACGCAGACGTGGCAACGCCGGGCTGGGACGCAGAGGTTGTGTTCACCGGATCGAAGCGGGCCTGGCTATGGAGGTTGGGTCGACGGGCAATTCGACGACGGTTTGCATTCTGTTTTTCCTTTTTTTTTTCTATGCAAATCGAACTGCACTTTTTTTTGCTTCTGAATCGATCAATAATTCTCACCAGAAATGCACCAGAGGCTCTGATTACCATTGATGCAGCAGAATATAAATGGATAGATGATTGGAATCCACCAATTGGCTTTGGGTCTCGAATCCACGAGAAGAACTGAAATCCACCAGAAAAGTTAAAATAAACTCAAAAAGTTTTATAAAATCAAGGTTAACTAATACAACTGATATAACATCCTTATATAGAAGCAAAGAACCATAGGGCTACTAACAACAAAACCTAAAAGCCGATGGGTTAAAATAAAATAAAGTCCAAAACAAATTAATTAAAATAAAACCAAACAAACTAATAAAAAATAAAACTCAAAAATAATTAAAAGTCTTCTGGAAACCTAACGAACTTAGATGTCAGTAAATAATTTGTCACGAACAAAGCGACCCCTTCGTTCTACATCATCAACACGCCCCTATATGTGTGGTGAATCTTCAAGCCTAACACGTGGACAACATTAGGGATGACGTGGAGTACGTGTGACCGGTAACACTAACACACGTGGACGTTGGTAACTCGCTCTGATACCATGATAAAATAGTCTGAGGTTCAATTTTAAAACCAATTAGCAATGGAAAAAGTAGCTCAAACCCTAATAAACTCACAAATAAGGTCTCATATTCCCGATGTAGGATGAATATCTCAACATATATTAATTTCAGTATCTTTTGTATGAAAATCGAAAGACTGTTTCACATAACTGGTACCAGTAGACAGTAGATAACAGTTTAAACTTCCACTATGCATGCCAGCAAAGATGAAACCACACATCGATCAAAGAAACAAGGTTGGACTTCTGCACCTAATTTTCTCCATGCATGGCTTCTTTTTTCATTCGTCAACCAAGGAGTACTGGTCTCCAGTCCTAATATTCAAAGTCCTTACATTCAAACATACACAAAACATATTTGATTTGAAGAGAGGAGGGTTCTGACCCAGTTCTCTCTTCTCAGAACACTTTGGCTCAAACATTGCTTTTATTTATTCATCTTTTTGTTTTGGTATGATCAATAGTAACCTATATTAATTTATGATGCTAGATTCTTAGAAAGGCATTGTAGAACAAAACTGTGATGTCAAAATGAGTTTGTGTTGTCAATGGTAGTAGGGTACAAAATGATCAAGTCACATATTGAGACAAAGGGGTCCAACCACCATGTGAGCTCTCTCTACTTGATCTTAATTTGCAGAAACTCCATTATCATATTATTCATATAATCAGCTCGATTCTGGTGGTCAATTCAACAATTGCTAAATTGACATATACCCGCAAATTGACTAGTGCCTGCAGAATCATGATAGCTAAAAAAGCAATAATGGATTCTTTTGAAACAGTTCCTTCAAGAATTTGAGATAGAGAAAAGTGGGTTCAGTTGTTGTGCTTGTGCCACTAAAGTCTGATCTAAATTATACATCAAATCCCTTTCATGTTGGCTATAGTAGTCAACTTGAATCCATTTACATTTGTTTCAAACTTCAAAGGAACACGGGGTCATATCTTAGTTGAATTTCTTCTACAAGGTAGGAGAAGAGTATGAGAAAGAAATAATTTACAAATCATGGAGAGTGAGAGCAGATAAGCTTGATTCAATTAGGGTTTTTGAATTTTCTGATTGAAGTGGATTCTTTAGAGACATGACATTCTGGGCAAACAGTGATAGAGATTCACATGCATGCAATTGAAATCTTTAGTTTAGGCATTACTTAATCCATGCATACTTTCACATTCTTCAACAGTCAGGGAATGCTTAATAGATAGTGTTTTAACTTTTAATTAAACTAACAATTGTGTTCTCAAAGTCGTCCCCAGTTTGGTTTTATAATTGTTAGCATTGAGAAGAGAGTATACTCAAGAGTGCTAGCTAGTTTCAACCTATATTGTAATGTAAAAGTTGTAGCTAAACAAGTAAATTTAGAAAGCAATGCTGTATATGTGTTTTGAACTTCTGAAGTTCTGATGGATCGAAACCTGAAACTCTAGTAAGAGCTATCAAGATAATCTGAGTTCGTACTCTACTTCATCCATCAGTTTTAGTAATTTATTTTAGCTTCAAAGATTAGGTAGTTCGTATTTCATATCGATTTTTACAGCAAATTAAATTGCATGTAGTTTTTACCTGCAGCTGCAACTTCTTCTGTTTGTTTTGTTGCTGAGTTCACACAGAGAACTCCCCAGTTCAAAATGAAAATGTCCAACAGTGATGTCAGAGCATCTTGGAATACCATATATATGTGATATCCATGTAATCGATCTCTCCAAAACTCTTAAACTTTTCTTGGACCATGCAGGTTTTATATAAGATAGGTTCATCGGTTTCACACGAAATTTTGTCCAAGTGTCCTCCTCACACATACAATTCACATTAGAATCAAAGAAATCTTCAAACTATTCGACATTGCTATTCATACTGGGTTAGAAATCACTATTTTTGCACTATTTTTTTTAGTGTTCCAAACATCCAACAGTCAGTTTCAGCAATGGCATACAATGAAAAACTATTCGAATCACAATGTATACGTCCTAAATATGACTCATATTATAAGAATTAAGCTCAACAACTTGGACAATATATAGTTGCACAGCAAACTAATAGTCAAAGCTAATTGGTCTGGTTTTATATAGACAGATATACTCCCAACTTCTGCTTTAACTAGTTAGAGAGAAAACAGGAAAACCCCAGATATATAGTTAGGACCTACATATATAATATACCGCCATTATCTTTCAATTTGGAAATTCGTCAAAGTCCTTATCCATCCTCGATATAATTAGATTCAGAAAACAACTGTAACCCATTTTGACCTTATAATCGATTTTATATGAACATCTGGGGATAGAGTTCAGACCAGCCAGAGAGGAAAGCAAAATATATATTTTTGGAATTTAACTATGTAATGATTCTTTATATATGATATGATAATGTTATGGACCTGGTGTTAAAGGGTCATGCATGCCATAATAGTAGTGTGTTCCTGTGGGGTTTTAGGGTTTGTGATGAAATGTGTTTCAAAATTTGAATCACCAAAGCAAGAGATTAAAGTGGAATATACTTGAACATTATGTATACTCTAGTATCCATGGCCACATGGGAGGGTTATGAAGCAACACCATCATGTTCATCTTCCCCAGATTCATAATCTCATGCCCAGCTAGCTAAGAAATGTTCATCATGTTTTTGTTTATCTTTGGGGAATTGATTAAGAAGTAAAAAGGGAAAAAGGAAAAGAAAGAATTAGAGAAAAGAGAAAAGGAGGAACTAGGTAAAAGTGGGATGGAGTGAGAATCTCTCACCCATTTGAAAAAGGACAAGGGAAACAAATCTTTCACTAAGTACCAGTTTTCCTAAGTATTAGTTTAACTATCACGATAAAGCTTACAACTTCGTCTTTGGGAGACAACAAATTAACCAGCTTAAACTACGCTTCGTTTGGCTTTTCCTTAACTTTATATATATGTATTTTCGCAGGTGCTCACTCCTGTACGTTCTTTTGGTTAAGAGACAATCGATGGCTTTTACTAGCTAGCTTATATGGAGCCCAAGGATGAACAATCTTCTCTAGCTAATTATGGTGCGCGAGAAACTCCAAGCTAGCATCATTCTCATTCCTATATTCTCTTGCTAGCTACATATATAATCTAGATAGTTGGAAGTAGCCTCAAATGTGTACAAGCGAGCAACTTAATTAACACGATGCTCGATCACTACCATATATATTTCGAGCTCAACAAACAATTTTTCACTTGTAAGACGTCTTTATAAAACCTTGAATATGTTATTCATCCATTTCTATCACGGTTAAATGAGTTTTGATGATTTGATTGAGTATTTTTCATGACATAAGCTAATATAAACAAATTTTGAACTATGAAATCATTGAGATGACGTAATGTGGATGATGACCCCAATTCCGGAATAATTGGAGATCTATCAAGTGCTACTCAGCAAATGAAAACTTCATTCTCGATTCTACGAGAATTTTCATGAAAGCCTTTCAATTGTTTCTCTTTGATGGAGTTTGATTTTTCCCTTATGTATTTAAATTTAGGCCTCATTCTTCTTCCGATGATCAATTCGGCGACCGATCCAAAAGATATACGTACGTACCTTGCTTACATTTCATCTCTTCAATAAGTTTACTAATACTGGCAGTGTTAGTATAGCATCTGGCTGGATTGATTTAAATCAGTCAAGCTAGTTGAAAGTGATCCTGCATTGCAGTATTGGTACAATATGCACGCGAGAAGGGTTGCACATTTAGTCGATCATGATTACACCTAATCAGTCCTATAATTCTCGCATAATTTCTCTAACAGTGTGTGTGTAATTGAAAAGAAATGAGGAGAAAAGTTTGCTCCCCAAATTCCAATAAGACGTTTGTTTGGTAGAGAGTTAGGTCAGATCATACTAAAATATATAGTACGTAATACGTTGATCATATTATTATAACTACAAATCATAAGGAGGCACAGAGAATCAATCTCCTAACCCCGTTTTCACTTTTGACTTTGTTCATGCACAACTTGATTAAAAAATCGGTAAGCGGCTAAGTAATCTTCAACGTTCACTACTTCTAGAGGAGATCGAAGCTTGCCATTTGCATGAAGACAAACAGACCTTAAACACTTGTTTAAAGGGGACTTACTAATGGAAAATATGATTGATTAAGAAAGTGATTAACGTCATCAGGAAAGGTGGTGGAGGTGGTGTGGTTGTTGTGGACTCTTGCGGTGGTGGTGTTTGTTTATTCTGATGCATGAAGATGAAGGACATTGTGGGTGTGTGCCGAGCATGGTGGAGTTATAAAGGTCTCCGCCGTAGCCACGACGGAGTTGGAAGGCAATAAGTATATCAAGGTAGGGGGTTTTGACTTACCCTAGCTAGCTGCATGCATGCGTGGGACTGTGTGTTTCATTTTCGTGCGTTAATGATGTTTAGGGTTTTGCTCGCATCTATTATAACAATGTTCCTGGAAATCGTGGTGCGCACGCATATATGAGGACGGTGCCATCCTCATTGTCCTAGCTTCTTCAATATGCATCGATATACTAGTCTCATACAATAAGAATAATACGAGTAATATATACCATTGTAATGATCTTAAGAGATGCGTATATAGACCATATATTTATATTTTTGAATTTGATTCTAGAGAAAGACTCAGATTTTCCTGTACTTTTTACTCGATTGGTATGACAGAAGAATTAGTAAACGTACATTATCATCGATTCTGGAAAATGCAACTTTAATTCACTGTTTGATCACGCATACACGACAGGGGAAAGGCACAGTAGTAAAGCTTCTGAGGACATTCTAATTTGAGCGAAAGTGACAAGCTTTGTAATAGAGAGAAACCTGAATCTACTATAGGCTGGGATTGCAAGCATGAACATTCATCATATATAGAAGCTTAAAGAAACAAGAACATGAATTACTCTCTCTCTCTCTCTCCCTCTAGATCTCTCTGTTCAATTATCCCACCACATAGGTGCCCGTTCACGTGTTCGGAGATCGATCAGTGTTATTTTCTTGCTCCTGTGTATCATCATGCAGTGCTGGTACTGCTAGACCCGATATCCAACAGTTGATATGGCTCTAGCCGAAGCAAAAGATTCATCATTACGTTGTCCTTCCTTTCATTTTCCAAAACTAAATTTGTTTCAAACATGACATAATTGTACCTATCTATAGTATACTTCTCAGCTGGTTCTCTGCAGCCTTTTACCCTAGCCAGCAAATATCCATTTGGCAATCATCACATTTTTTCAAATGTGAGGATTGGAACGCCCGGATCATTATTTGTTGATGCGTTAACCGTTAAGTGCTTCTTAATGGTGGTTAAAGCATGTGATGTTCTTCACTTGAATTGAAGTGAACCTCAACGAAGAAATGTTATGAGATTTAGAGGAAAATTCACAGGACTATAAATGATACTTGAGAATGATAAAATTGAGAAATAACAAACCGATAAGATTTCTATTTTAAGAACTCTAGGGCTTGGATTGCTGCCGTTTTTTTTTAAATGTATCTACTGTATTGTGAATATAATAGAGAATGATACCTTGAATTTTATTTTATTTTTTGGTTAAAATATGAGTGGAGAGAACAAGTTCCTCAACTCATTTTATAATTAAAGAAACTAAATATTACAAATAATAGAAGAGAATACAACGCTCATGTATAAAAACAAAAGAAACTGTGAATGTGTCTATTTTCATGTTAACAGAATATGACTGATAAAAATAAAATACAACTCAACTAAACCTGGAGTTAGGAAAACAAAATGAGCCTCGTCGACAAAGATCCAAAAGAAAATGGGGAGCCTCATTCCACCAACTCAAGTCTGACGATGACAAACCAACATTAGCAAGTCCATCTGCTATGTAACTATTTTCCCTCCCTGAAAATATGAGAAGATTTTGAAATGCATTTGAGATATACGGTGCAAGAAATTATCTTAAACAACACGAAAAAGTCTCCATGGAACTAGATGGGGTGCATGTAAAAAATTAAGCACCTAGGCTGAATCGACTTCAAGCCAAATGTGCTTCCACTCTGTAACCCAAACAAGCTCAATTGCTTGAATAACCGTCATGATCTTTGCATCAACTGAACTAGGAATATCGATTTTAGAAGCAAAGACACTCATAAAGGAGCTGTTATATATAATCCCTAAACACTACCCATATACTTTGAAAATGACAACATTGAGAAATAACAAATTGATAAGATTTTTTTTTAAAAAAATGGTGGTTCTAGTTACACCTCCAAATTTGCTAAATATAGCTCTCATAATTTTTATTGTAATTTATTTTCTCTGTTGTGAGAAAAAAAACACATGTTGATGAAGAACACTGTGTTGACTCCATTGTTTCTGAACGTTTTCTTTAGTTTCATCCCTAAGCTACTTATTTCATCCATCTACTCATTTCAACACAAGAGACCAAGCTTATTACCCAAATAGATAGGGTTACAGATTGGTATCTGATACCGACCGGTTTTCTATATGGGGGAGGAGGAGCACGTGCTTTGTATGGGGATGGTGGGCGGAAATTTGTCTCTGCTGCATGTCATCAAGCCCGGACTTGATGCAAGTCCAAGGAGTCTGACGATTCAGGGCCTAGCAATCTAAAGGGTCCATGTAGCAATTAAAAGGAAAAAAATGATCTAATTAAGCTGATTATAATTACATGCTCCTAATTATATATACAAATATAATATAATGTGAGTCAAAGAAGGAAAAAAAATAGTGTTAATAGACCATACTATTTAGTTTAGTTCATTATTAGAGCTTAAGAAAGGTCTTAATTATAATCAAAACATTTTGGATATGTTGTTTATAGTTAAGTTTTGAGTTTAAAGTTTTATTTCCTTATAAATAGAAAATAAAAATCTAAATGAAAATTATGATTTGAGGGCCAATCTTTGAGAATTTGGCTCAGGTCTAAAAATCTCAGATCCGAACTTGTATGTCATACAGCACTGCAAGACAAAATTTTCCAAATAGATAAACCAATTTATTTTTCTACTGATATGAGTCATATCTCTATAATCATAATTTAGCATAACACAAGATGACGACGGTTTGGTCTGAAAGTTGGGTTGATTTTCAACAAGCGTAATTTACAAAGTTGGGTTGATGTTCTTTTGGTTTTTGTCTTTCATTGTCGACAAGTTATCAATCCGAGCACAGCCATCTTTCCTTTTTTTCGTTCCTTATGAAAATCACCCCAGGCAATCGACAAAGCTGTTGTGTTTAGATCTGTGATCAAACCTCAATATTCATCGAACCCATTGTTGAATCTCTATGACTCGTAGTCATATGAAATGAGATTGACTGATATGTCACTACTATATATTTGGGAAAATTGACATGAACGGGAGGGAAGGGGAGGTTTTTTTTTGTCGTGGGAAACAACAAGATAAAAGGTGTAAATTAGTATTTAAATTTTTTCAAAAAAAAACTATTTAAATTTTTTCAAAAACAAAGAGAGAAGTATTCAACAAATTTAGAAATATAACTAGAATTAGGTGAAGAATAATTATAAATTGAATTCCGTGTGTGTGTGTGTATATATATATATATATATATATATATATATATTAAGCTAATTTGACTTATGGAATTGCTAAGCGCGAAAACCCTCTAATTGCCCACTCCCTTAATATCTCTATTAATTAAGCTAATTTGGGTTATGGAACGGATTAAATTTTCAGAAAACCCTCTAATTGCCCCTATGTTAATACAAGTCCACAACATATGAAATAAATAAAAAAGACTAATGTCCATTTACTACTAATTATCAAAATTTATAGCCCATTTCAATGAAAATTATTTCACACTGTCCATTTGCACAATTCTTAATCAAAATATCATATTACCCTTCATTAAATAAAACCTAACTCATCTCTCTTGATAACACTTCTCTCATCCTCGCCTCTCTTTTTTGAATCTCATCCTCGTGTCAATTTGTCCGCTTCTTGCGCTAATCAGCGCCATCTCCGGTGCATCTCCCCCGGCCCCGAAATCCAGCAAACGAAGCAGCAGCGCCACTGGAGGAGGAGGAAGCATCTACGATCACCTCCGACAATACGGGCTTCCCATCGGCATCCTCCCCAAAGGCATCACCGAATACTCTCTCGACAACACCAACGGCGAATTCCATGTGTTTTTGCCGCAGCCTTGTCACGCCAAGTTCAAGAATCAAGTACGCTACAATTTCAATGTCTCCGGGTTTCTCTCATTCGGCCGCATCGTCGATTTATCCAGCGTCTCCGCTCAGGAGCTCTTTCTTTGGTTTCCGGTGAAAGGTATACGCGTCGATGTGCCCAGCTCCGGCCTAATTTACTTTGATGTCGGCGTTGCTGACAAGCAGTTCTCTTTGTCGCTTTTCAAGTCTCTGCCTGATTGTCTGCTCTTGATCCTTCGTCTTCCAATTACGCATCTGCCCTTGCCTCTGACCTCAACCTCAAGGTAGGTTCCAGTTCTGATTACTATTCTCTGGTGTGATGAATGTTATTGTGAATTTGAGGTCTGATTGGTGATGTTGGATTGTTTTGGTGTGCTTTCTGTTATTTGCAGACTTGTGCTGGTGATGGTGAATCGGGTTTAGTGTGGTGAATTAGTGCAGGTGAGATCGGAGGGGGAGGCCACCGGAGTTGGCCAAACCTCCACCTTCAGACGATCTTCTCTCTCTCTCTCTCTCCTTAATTGCATTTTCATTGTGTTTGTCTTATTATACAGAAATATTGTAAAGTAATTATTTGGGTTAGCAACCCGATTAGTAAGGGTTGGTAATCAATTATTATAGGTTAGTATCAATGATTTAGTGATTATTAGAGGTCTGAAAATCAGTTACTGGGGGTCAGTAACTAGAATATCCGAGTTACTGAGTGTCAGCAACCGATTGAAAAACTTACCACTGAAGGTAGAGCAGAGGTTATTGGGTATCAGTAACTGGAACATCCGAAGAATCCAGTCGAAACCTCTGCTCTAACATCAATACTGCATTATTGTATGTTATTATCAGAGGATTTGAGTTGTTGAATATCAATATTGCATTGTTGTATGTTATTACTAAAGGATAGTAACCTGGTTATTAGAGTAAATAATTGTTTATTAGTTGTAGTCATTAATTACTGGGGTTTCAAGAGTTTTGACTGATTTTTGGATGGTTACTGAAGGCATTATTCTAAAACTCGGCCTAGTCGGCCGAGTACTCGGTGAGTACTCGCTAGTCAGAGTCCTTCCGAAACGATTTTAAGAAAATCAGAGTACAAAGTCGGCCGAGCAGTCGGTCCAACTCGAAAAAAAATCGGCTAACTCGGAAAAAATCAGCCAAACTCAGCATTTTATTGATTATTTTAATTATTTTGGACATTATAATACCTTTTAAAAAATTATATTTAATTATATATTTTAAAAATAAAAATAAATCCAAAAATTAAAAACCGACTACTCCCCCGACTACTCCTCTACTCGCTAGTCTTCGACCGACTAGCGACTTTTAGAACCTTGACTGAAGAACAGTAACCGAGTTATTGGTGGTTACTAGTAAACGAGTTATTGGTGATTACTAGAGGTTATTAAACGAGTTATTGATGGATAGTGACCGAGGTATCAAGCTACTGGGGGTCTGTAACTAGAATATCCGAGTTACTGGGTGTCAGTAACCAATTTATTGGTGGTTATTAGAGTTTAGAAACTGAGTTTCTGGGGGCCAGTAATTGGATTATCCGAGTTACTAGGCTTCAGTAACCGATTTATTGGTGGTTATTAGAGGTCTAGAACTGAGTTACTTTGGTTAGTAACTAGAATATTCGAGTTACCGGGTGTCAGTAATCGATTTATCGGTGCATGACCGGAGAAATATGATCACTGGAGTCCGTCACCGGCGACCGGTGACCGGAGTTCTGCGGTGCTCCGACAAAGACTTATCTCTTTAGTAAGAGGTAAGGGTAAAAATGTCTTGAAAAATATTATTTTAATATGGTTTTAATAAAGATTTGTGTGTTTGAACACATAAGTGTTTTTCATTCAATTGGGTTTCAAAGCCTTATTTTCATTGAAAAGAGGTTTGACTTTTATTTATTTTTTGTAAATAGTCATTACCCCAATAAAAAAAGGGTAAAAGAGTAATTACAGAAGTAGAAAACCTAAGAGTAGTTTTTGTTCTCCCACATTTAATCTTCACTCACCTTTAGCATATCAAATTTGATTTGCAATACAGTTTTCACTCTTCTAGACCGATTATGCACGGTTATTGCTAAATATAAGGAAAAATTCTTGTATGCACGACCGTGTATGTACACGATACGATCTCAATCATTCATAACAATTCATATGATTGACAACCCATGTATCAATATTTTATCATCTTATCTCAACGGTTCATATACGTCGTGTAGATACACAGCCGTGTATTGAAGATACTCCTAGATAAATACAAGACAAGTAGAAGTTCATGGAACGGAAAGAAGACTAACTACAAAGGTATATTTTGCTTCCATCGCAAATTTGATTTTGATGTAGGGTTTCAACGTAACGTCTTCGTGCAGTTCTACATGATCGGGTCTCTGGGGAAACCAAAATCATATATATGAACTCTGTTGTTTTTCATTCTTTGCATTCCGCTATTGTATGATACATATATTTCAAAATTAGTTTACATGTCTCTTGGTTTTGTGATTTTTGTAGGCTGATCAAGTCGAAGCCTTTCAGCCTATTTATGAGATTCAAAGTGAAAAAGAAAATGGCAGAGGGGAGGGAAAAGCTACCATGATGATTAGGTCATGTTCTCTATGTTTTGTAAGATTAATATCGATTTAGTTTTCTCATTTGTTTTAATTTTGAGTTTGTGAATTTGTATATTACTGACATACTGGGTTCAATCATCGTTTTAATTGTTTTTCTTTCAGTTTTTCGGGTTCTGTGCAGGACAACTGATCGATAACAATGGCAAAAAATATCAAGCAAAAGATGATGAGTTTTAGTTAAATTTAGAATGTAAGATCATTGACAGAATGACACGTTTTTGTTTCATGCAACCCAAAATTCTGGAGAACAAAGGCTTTGTTTTTTTAATTGAGTTTCTTAACTTAGGGCAGACATATATCAAAGAACAAACATAAGAGTGCCAACGAGGTTTGACTCAGTTGGTAAGAACGGGGTTGTGGTAGAGACCTAATCTGAGTTCGATTTCCGCTACCAACGGTCTCGTTTTGTTCGCGATCTGTAAATTCCTGTGGAAATTCATGCCTGGAGGCTGGTGTGACATGCACGTGTCCACTGTCAGTCCTTCAGGGTTGAGGTTGCAGACATGCCCTGACGATGATGGTGTAGCGTAACCAAGTTCTCACCTAAACTTTTCAAAAAAAAAAGAACAAACACAAGAGTTATGGAGAGGCACTAAATCTCATCACAATTTCATCGAAAGGTATATTATATATTTGTTGTTCTCTAATAATTACCAAACATAATATACAGGCATAGAGATCAAACCTTTCCATTCGAATGTATCTAAATTTTATTACGTTTCTGTATACTATGAGCATGAAAGTTCAATGAGTTTATATTTTTGTTCTTATTGTTTTTTACTGATTTTGTTAATAATGACCATGTGAGGACTAATGAACTCAATTAGCATTAATTTTATAAGAGATAGTGTTGTTATGCAGCTTAATAGATCTTCGGTGCTGTAGAATCATATGTCTGTTAAAGTCCACGATTGTAATATGGAGTATGGGATCTTTGGCATAATGGAAATCTATAGCTTGGTTTAATGAAAAGTCTATATATGATATTACATTTGAAGATTTTGTAAAGTACAGTAATTTCAATGTTCTTCTTTGGTATGCACTTTGATGCAGTCAAAAATGGTTCATGTTCTACTTTAGCCAATTAACCCTAAGCAATGTATCAATAGCATGTAAAGTTGTCACTATATAATTGATGTTCTCAGATCAAATAACAATTAAGAACTTTAGTATATGTACATTATATATGGACATGGCAAAAGCGCCACTACTTGCGTCGTACCGTACTCTTAAACAGAGTCGTTAAGGGTGATTATGTAATTTAAATCCGTCCCAATGACTCCCTATTTTATTGTAAAAGCTTGGAATTGGTTCCCAAAGATTGAAACATAGCTTTTTCATTCTCAATTAAAAGCTCCACCACCTCAATCCAAGTTCAACCAATTCGAACACCATCAATCTTTTATAAGTTTATCTCACAATCACTCGCATCACTGATTAGTCCTCCTTATCAATATTTTATAACCATATGTATCCGATTTCGCACTCACTTGCGACCAAAACAAGAAGCTCGTTGCTTCGTCGGAATGAACAGGTTCGATGGTACTCTGGCACATCTCGATCGAAATCGATATCGACATCGACTTATTCTTCTATTGTGTGTACACCCCGATCATCATATATATCTTTCTCGGTGAGCCAACTCCACCTCTGTTGTCATGATTAAGAAGAACCTCAGTCTCTACTCTTCTATCTCTCATTGCTTGTTGTTACTTTCCTAAACACCGACCAAAACTGAATTAACTCTGATCCAAACCAAATAATTAAACCATCTCTGCCATTATGTAGGTTATTCGATATGTAGCTAATGAGATTTAAGGAGAATTTTGCAGATTTGGGTTTGGCCCTTGACGTGGAGAGAGATAGACTAAGTTAGCTGCTAACGTCAAGTGTGAATTTACATATATACCCTACGAATTTGAATCCTGTGGACAAGATTGCGTCATGTGTCTCGGGTCCATATCTATATACGATACTACCCGTATATTCTAGCGCTTTTCATATGCACATACAAAAAAGATCAAAATATAATGTTGTTATTTCGCATGTGATCCTTTAAAAGACGTGCATTATAGATGTAGGAGTTATATATATATATACATAAATAATTGATTGCGAGTGATGTTTGTGATTTGAATGGCATCATCTAAAAGTATATATAGTTTTAAATTGTTGATAGCGAATTATGTTTGTTATTTGACTGACATCCTTGTCAAATTATATACAGTTGTAAATAGTTGAAATATATAGTACATTTTATTATTTACTTTTTTTCTGAATTCCAAAGTAATTATCTTAAGAATTCCAAACCCGTTTTGCATAGGGGACTAGAAGCTACGAAAGGAACAAAGATGTGCTATATTTGGGCAACGGGCAAGTCCTAACAAATGAGCGGGCAAAGCATATTTTGGGATACAAATAAATGCTTTGTCTCATAAAGGAAACCAGCAGGCCGAGGTAGAAATACTCCGGTAGCCGTCGGTAGGATTTGGCCGTTACAAGTTTCCGACTAGCTTTGAGACCTTTGATTGCAAAAATAAAAATAAAATAGCATTGACCGAACCTAAAGCAGTTGACGTCACTCATTTCACTTTAATTTAAACCCCATTTGTTTATTTATAGCCCTCTGCATGAGCTACTGGTGAGCCTTGTTCCTCATAACGGCGTTAACAGCTGTCGTTTTGCTATATATACCCAGCACTCCAACTCCCCCCTCTCCTCCGCATCACTCCTCCCTCTTTATTATCCCAGTTTTCAATTTTCAACAACCCCTTCAGTTCTCTCTCTCTTAACTGTGAGTAGAGATCTTAATGGTTGCGTGAAGCAAAAGCTTGGTATATTAGTCTTCAACACTCTTTCAGTTGTATCTCACTGTTCTTCCTCGGAGTTAAACCCTTCTCGAAATGGGCAAGAAAGATCAGCAGCAACAACAGCAAATGATAAAGGATCTCATCAGAGACAACCCCAAAGTCGAAGCTGTTCTTTACCTTCTCAGAAAACAAACCCCTCTTACTGTAAAACAGGTTCGTCTTATTCAAAGATCTTGTCTTACAAATCTTTTTTTACTGTTGGGTTGGTTTTATTCAAGTTTTTTACTGTTGGGTTTTGCAGGAGAAGTTTTGTAACAGCGCTTGTGTGGAGAGGTTTCTGAAAGCAAAAGGGGGGAGTGTGAAGAAGGCGACCAAGGCACTCAGAGCATGCCTTTCTTGGAGAAACACTGTTGGGACTGGTACTAGTTACAACTGACTGCTACAAGCCAAAGCCTTTTGTTTTTTTAATATGAATATCGGTGTCTCTTTTTGTTTCTTTGGTTTCGGCGTGGAATCTTGCTTTTTTTCTCACGCTTTGAATTTAGGGGTTAAATTACTTTCACCAAAACTCCCCACTAATCATTAAACCCACTTCCTTTGATCTTGTTGTACGTTGTTTTTAAATTTACTCATAAAAAGTGAAACTTGTTCTTGACTAATTATTCGTTTTGATTTTCGTTTTTGTTTCTGTTTTGAATGAACAAACAGATCACTTGATAGCAGATGAGTTCTCTGCTGAACTCGCAGAAGGCGTTGCATACGTGTCTGGTCATGATGAAGAATCCAGGCCTGTTCTGGTAATTCCTTGTTTCATTTTCTTCTTCTCTTTTTATCCTTTGAGTAATATCAACTTTGCTAATTTTTGGTCTTTCTAGATTTTCCGGTTCAAACAAGACTACCAAAAGTTGCATTCCCAGAAGATGTGAGTACCCAGAAAACTTTGTACCAAATTTTTCACCATTTTCTATTTTTCATGGAAATTACTTAACTTTTATTTTGATTTCTTGTATTTTAGGTTCACTCGGTTATTGGTTTTCACGTTGGAGGTGGCTATTCAGACCATGACCAAAAACGTCGAGCAGTTCGTCATTCTCTTCGACGCAAGTAAGTACCCTCACTGCTTCCATATTCACCATCTTACCCAGCTAGCTTATTAGTACCCACAAGGCCAATCTAGTCATTTCACATCGAGTTGTACTTGTGAACTGCACGACATGGAGATCAGTGTGAAGCCAAACACGCAACAATGTCGGAGCACCGGCACTGTTGTGTCTCCTCTGGCACTCAGATTTTTCCCCTTAGAAATTGTCCAGTGTGCCCCTGATGCGTCAAGGTCCACTCCTCATAAGTGGTCCAGTATAACAGGGTCATTATCGGGGATTGGAGTCATTCCTCTCCCTCTCACCTAGAATTGGTTAAGTCCTATACACATCCTTAATATCCCTGCAGAAGTACCCAGGATCCTGCTTTTTAGAAGCTTTGCAGAATTAGGTCCCCGCTTTTTAGTCTTTTAACCACGGATTAAAGCTGATAATGTTGTTTATTTACATGGGTTTAAATTCTAAAAGTAAAATGAATTATTGAAAGGCGTGGTGGTGACGGTGGTTTGGTGGTGCAGGCTTTTTCAGGTCAGCGTCGGCTTTTATGAACCTGCTTCTGGCAACTCTGAAAATTGTGGCAGAGTACTACCCAGATCGGCTCTTCCAGGCCTTTGTAATTGACCCTCCGTCTCTCTTCTCCTATCTCTGGAAGGTGAAAAGTTCAAACAGAAATTATATTCACCTATGGCTATCTCTGCTTTAGGTTAATTAGTAGCCCACAATGGCCAGCTGCTAGCTAGTTTTCATTCATGTGATTGTTAAAAAGTTCACTGTTATTCTTGGGCATGAAGTTACTGTGTTTTTTTACCCAGTTAGCGTTTTATGAATGAAAACTTTTGTATTTACTAACTTGTAAATGAATTAAGTAATTATTTAAAAAATATAACTGTATATAAAATTAATTTTTATTTAAATAATTAAATAATATTATAAATATAATCTAACCGTCTATTTAAATTATTTTAAATGTATTATCATACCCTAATCCTCTTCTTTTATCAACCCACCCCATCTATGGTCAGCTTTGCTTTTCTGGTTTTGGGTTCAAATAATGTCACAATTATTGCTTGCTTTACTTTAGGAATACTAGGAACTGTTAAATCCAAAGCAATATGATAAATGCTACCCTAAAAAAGAAAAACCACTAGGGTTTTAGACCAAAAAAGAAATCCACTGAGCTCAAAGCCATCATTGTTAAGCATGTGTCTTATAAACTAAAAGTATTCCCCCCTCTATTTTCTTATTGTATTAAAATTAATTTTCACCCCTAGGTAAATTTTCAATACCAGCTAGGTGATGTTACCATTATTTGTTTGCTTTCAGTGGTCAATTTCCTAGTAATTGGATCATGGTGTGACCACAAGGAGCAAAACAGAAGTGTGAGTTATAGTATTTTTTGTTTTTGTTTGATCAGGGCGTTCGACCGTTTGTTGAGCTATCAACGGCCACGATGATGGTCTCCTCCCTGGACTTCGAAGACTCAACAGACTTCAACGACTTGTCCTCCTATCCGCGCGCCTCGTCCCTCCGATTCGACCATTCATCAACGGCCAAGATCGGCGCCTGCTCCTCCTCCCGTTTCTCCTTCACCGTCTCCCACCACCAGATCGACTCCCTCAAGCCCTGGTACCTCAGCCTCACCGACACGTCGTCCTCCAAGGTCGGCCCCACCACCCCCTCCCCTCTGGGACCCGCCATCATCTCCCCTCTCAACGCCAGGTCGTTCTCCTTCGCCTCCCCCGCCGCCAGGACGCCACGTGGCACCCTCCACGCCTACGGCAACTCCGCCGCCACCAGGAAGAGCATCTTCCCCTCCACCCCTCTCCCCCCACGCTGCCGCCCCATGAAGTCAGCCAGCGAAGGCAGCCGGACCCCCCGCCCTCCGAGTACCCCACGGCCGTCGTTCTTCCAGTCCCCGGCGACGTTCTTCCGCAAGGAGTGCCACGTCAGCCGGACTGAGAAGTCGCGGGAGTCGTTCGTGCCGTTCCTCAAGTTCTACCGGCGGCGGTACGACGAGATGATCTACCGGTCGAAAATGCGGCCTCCGCTGGGAGGGCTCATCTCCATCGTCTCTCCCCACCTCAGACGCCGCCACGTGTCCATGTCGCAGCGTTACTGATGTGTTGAAGAAGGAAGAAGAAGAAGATCGAGCACAAGTACATAGATTAAGGGAAAAGAATTAACAACTAATAATTGATTAAAATTTATAAATGTTTTTCCTCAAAGTCCAACTCTGGTCGTGCATGGGTTGAAGAAATAGAGTGAAAGAGACAGCGTGCTAGGCAAGGTGTTCGCCTTGTCTGATTTTGAGCTGTGGTTTTGTGCATGCATGGGAGAAGGGTTCAGATTTTCTTCGCTGAAGAAAAAAAAGTTACGTTTTTTGGGTTTCGAAGGCTTCAAAGAAAGCAAAGGGAAGCTCGGGAACTTGATAGCGTGGTGGAAACGGTGAACAACATATGCGTTGGAACTGATCTGCATCATGCCCTTTTCTGGAAAATAAAAGAAGGAAAATCTATGTTTCAGTTCAAATTCTCATGAATATATATAATCTATTATTTTTTGTTTAATTCTTTTTCCATTTTCTGTGATTATTTGCTTCTTGTTTAGATGATTGAAGTTTGTGATCATGTTAAAAGCGACCGACCCGAGTTTGAAAACTTGAACTTTGTAAGGTTGTTCTTGGATGGGTTAGGGCTTCATTATAGAACTGACTGGGAATATGTGTCGGGTTTTAGAAGTCAATACGGAGCTAAGCTAAAATCCATGCCAGCGTCGTTTTGATTTTTCTGGGAAGCAAGTCGTACGCTTTTCTGATCAGGGATTTTGTAGCTACGTGGCTTTGGGAAGTCAAATTGAGTTTCTATATGCTAGTCTGCTTTGTCTTGTAACAGTTTGTTTTCAGGGTATCAAGGTTCTGCTCTTCAGTGGGTGACGTTTAGAGACTAGGCTTCTTCTGCTTGGAGTTTTGGGATTTTTTTGCACCAGTGTGTGTGCTCTGAGATTCTGCTCACTTCACTTGGGATGAAGTGATGAACTCAATGATAGAGACCAAACATATGAACACATAATTCATGGTTTAGGTTTTGTTATTCCGAGATGTTTGAGTGCACCGCATAACAATGATAATTATCTCCATTTGTTATTTCGCTAAAACAGTGTGGAGAATGGTACAAACTCTATTAGTTTGGCAAAGTATGTAATTAGAAAACTACATTACAAATTTACAATGTATGTTACGTATCCTCAACTAATGATATGAAAATGTGAGATGGCTATTGTTCAAGTTAGTAGTCACTCTAAAATTCCACAAGCTTTCTCATCTTCCACCAACTCTCTCTCTCTCTCATGTTGTGATTCCTCACCTTAAGTGGTGATTATCTTATTTGTTTGCCTCTAATTTTTGTTATGGTGAATCAAATTTGTTTCATAGCTTAGATCTAAACCTTTAAGATATACTCGATATGTTCTTAAGATGATTTATAGGCTTTTGTCTTCCCTTGTTCTTTAAGATCCTCAAACCACGAACAAAACTCCTTTCCTATGTTGCCATGTCATGGATGATTTTGTACTGATCTGCAACCACCTCTACAGATTTCAGTTCTCTTGTCTACGATCTTTTTTGGTTTGGTTGTATGTAGTTACTCTTATACATAAGATCTTCTCGGTCAACTAGAGAATGTATGACGGTTCCGGCCGACTAACCACTTTAATTGGTTCCTTATTTATGCTCATGACTTCCGTCGGAGCTTCTGTGACGAGTCATTGTGTGGATGCTAGATAAATTTAATTTGAAGAAAACGCTTTGTTTAAGGTTCGGGTGTTTTGGCTATTTGGGCTTTTTATGTTGTAGGGTTTATTTTGTGGTTTAATTTTGTCTCTTTGTTATCTTGAATTTTTATGAATTAGACTGTGAATGACATTTATAAGCATGCTCGGCCATGCCTCAGTTTGGTCTTAATTTGCCTTTGGGTATTTAGGTCCGCTAGAAAAATTGTTAATAATAAATTTTCTATTGAAATAAATATTTCACCGGATAAAAAAATATATTTCAAACCTTGCATGATCCATCACGCAGTTTAGGAACATATAATGATGGATTGTTATTTTGCTAAGAATCTTGTTACCATCTTTACTATCACAATCATTTGTTAAACTTGGTCAGTGACTGACTAAAGAATTCATGATCAGTTATCATTGGATCTAAATTTAAGGGTTGAGAGAATTACTTTTAAGCTAGTAAGGATATTTTGTTTTTTACCATTAGATTTAGATCCAACGGTAACTGACCATAAATTCTTTAATTAGACACTAACCAGACTAACACCAATGTGTTTCCATGTTTCCAATGTCTCTTCTGCTTTAGGCCCATTCATTCATTGTGCATTTGTTAGGACTACTTATTCCTTCTTTCATGTCTGGATATTGTGTATGGGTCAAGCCCAACTTTGTATTAGGACAGTACTAAAGTCTATCAAGCTTAAACGTACGTAGTTACCAAAAAGTTATTTTTATTAATTAAGGCAATTTGTCTTATGAAACTGTCATTGGCTTAATTACTTTTATTTTCAATAAGAAAATGATATGTTATATGAACAAAATGGTAAAAATTAAAAACAAAAATTTTAAAAAAATTGTATAATTTGATTAGATAACTGTTCAGATAAAAGTAAATAACTTCTCTAATACGAAAGAAACTAGGGTTAACGATCATTTACTACAAAAACTAAAAAAAGTGCTCATTAGGTCTAAAAAAGTTTGACACTGTCCATTTCAATTTTTAGCAATAAAATTACCATTTCACTCTTCTATTCACTTACTCCCTTCTCCTGATCAAGTTCGTAATCTCCTCTCCGATCTGAGTCTCTCTCTCTCTTTCTCTCTCTCTCTCTGGTGACCTCGTAATCGCCTCTTCCAACTGCACTGGCATCCTCCTCTGCCGCCATTCTACTCAGTTTTAATAGAAGGCTTAGAGGCCACCGTAAAGCTCTGCGCACATCACTGTTCTCTCTCTCATTTTCATTTTCAAACAGTCTGCAAAACTACCCTAAAAGGGGCGGTGCCGCCGCCGGCTCCACCGCCAATGGCGACCGGCCGTCACCAAAATCCGACCAACTCCTTCCCCTACCAAATTCTCACAGAATCTTCTTCTTAACATTCTAAACAACTTTCATGAACGAGTCGAAAATCAATTCCAACTATAGAAACTCCAATTACATTGACACAGTAAAAAACCAAATCTCAAGAACCCTAGAATTTGAATTCCTTACCCACTTTGAATTTGCTAAAAACCTTATAGGGTTAAGCTCCACAAGGGACGATCTTCAAGCTCCAGAGATAGTTTCAAAGATTGGTGACCAGCAGAGAGATACCCATAAAGTGAGAGCTTGCTGGGTTGAAGACTTTGCACCCTAACACGAGCTCAAACTCGGCTGAGATTGATTCGACGATGAAGAGAAGAAAGAGAGGATCTGGTGACGTCGTGTGCGTCGTTGTGAGGCCGCCTGAAAGTGACGTCGAGTGATGCAATGAATATATAACAATCATCAATGAAACATCAAAATGAATCTTCTTAAATGTAACAGGGCTTTTATTCAGCCTTAGTGAATATGAGACACGATGACTTTTGGCCAGTTCACATATGCCGTAACGAAAATTTGAATAATCAACACCCGTTACAGTTTCTTCAGATCATTGAAGTTTAGATGTCCCAACATCAGGTGCCAAAGCCACACATCTTTCTTGGCAGCTCCATTGACCTGATTAACTTGACCCAACAATTGCTTATGCATTTCTCCAGTCTCTGTCAGATCCAAGTAGCACAATTTCCTTTTTCTTACATTATAGCCTAGAATCCGCCGAGTTAGAATATCTTGAAATACATAGAAAAAATAATATAAAGTAATAATACATGATAATGCTTGAATGATTTGTCGACAAAGAGTAGATTGTATGATATTGAAGGGACAACTAAGACAAAATTAAAGGTTAATGTGTTTGATAGGACAACAAAACCTTTCCGATAACCTGAGTTGGAGTACCATCAGCGGTAAAAACATTATTTTGAGAGGAAAAGTTTAATGTGTTCAAGAGGCTAGGATCATTAGTCATGTGGTCAGATGCCCCTGAATCAATAATCCAGTAACTATTTATAGATACCTTATTGTTCATATCTGACTGTGTGATATTGGAGGCATTTGACGATTGTTTTTCTTCTGTAATGGCTTGATTCTTTCAGGGTCTCTTGGTGAAATCTCACTAATCCACGTACCAAATTATTTCATAGCACCGTTACTTTCTATGACCAAAATATCCACAGAGCGGAGATTTTGAGTTCTCATATGAATTTAGTTTGTGGTATGGTGGGATTATGGTGTGGTTGTTACTTTGATATGCCATGTAAAGAATAAATTCAATTTGTTAAGATATGAGATTTAAGATTTGAGATTTGAGATTTGAGATTTGAGATTCAAAGATTTGGTATGGTATTGATCCAATAATAGTGCAGCGGATTTGTGGTTTTTAGATGTATGATTGAACTTGCTCTAATACCAAGTAGAAAAGAATGATTCAATATGGTTTAATATGGTTCAATATATTATTTATCTCTAAATATGAGGTTTATATAGAGATACAATCATAATCATACATCTATACATAATATTTAACCTATACTTACAAGGAAAGTAAATATTTACAATTATTCTAAAGCAATTACACAATCATTATAGCTAATTTGTCGTGAAGAAATATCGTTTATACCTAAAAACCCATGTCATTTAGAATTCACATTTGAAGGAAAGGTAATTCTTTGCATTCATGATTCTTGAACCGGTTGACATTTTCTTATGCAGCCCTTGGATGAGCCTTGATACACACACTTATTATATAAAGAGTTGGAGATTCGGAACATGTGACTTGTTTCAAGAGAAAGTTAAGCTGCGAAGGCATGTGTGGTTAATGATCGTGCCTATCACATTTCACTGTCAAGGGCTCAAAGCCAAGCAAAGCAAAGTCAAATTAAATATATGTCGCTCTCAGCGCAAGGAATGCACTAGTGAAATGCAAGAAGCCTTGAGAATTGAAGTCTAAGACAGTGTGAGTTGGCTTGCCATCAAAGCCAGGCCACCCCCACGCTATATTATGGAGCTGCCAAATGAAGAAGCACCGGAGAATAGATTCCAGGCATCGTTGCCTCTTTTGTGTTGTCAAGAAGCACCTAACCACAAATCTTATATATTTAGGACTGGTATTTCATAATCCATGACTGTTTTGTTTACAGCTCTAGTTTTGATCCTACAATGCTGCTTCATAGGTAGTGCATACCACCCTCTTGACCCTCTCAGCTCAACTGAGATCAACAAAGTAAGGCTCATAGTTCAGAATTCTGACCTTGCAACTCTTCCTAATCTCACCTTTCATTATGTCGATATCGAAGAGCCGGAGAAGGCAGATGTCCTCAAGTGGCTATCTTCAAGCTCAAGTAACCCAAAACGTCACATTTCCGCCCCTCCCCGCCGGGCACACGTGGTGGTCCGAGGCGGTGGTGACACACACGAGCTGGTGGTGGACTTAGGCACCAACATTATCATATCGGACCATGTCTACACTGGTAACGGTTATCCTCCTTTCACATTCAATGAGTTGTTCAAGGCTAGTAAGCTTCCTCTGACATACCCCAAATTCAAGAAATCAATATCAACCAGGGGATTGAATTTGTCTGAAGTTTCTTGCATACCCTTCACCGTTGGTTGGTATGGGGAGCATATCACAAGGAGGGCTCTAAAAGTGGAATGCTGCTATAGAGGAGGGTCAGTCAATGTCTTCACTAGGCCAATTGAGGGAATCACCATTCTTGTGGATGTTGATTTGATGAAGATCACAATGTACACTGATAGGTTCATAGTCCCTTTGCCTAAAGCTGAAGGCACTGATTTCCAAATCCCAAAAGGGAAGTCAAATCCTGATCGGTGCAACAAAACTAGTGGGTTTTCCATTGAAGACCACAAGGTGACGTGGGAAAACTGGGTTTTTCATGTTGGGTTTAATGCTAGAGCAGGATTGGTGATCTCAACAGCTTCAGTATTTGATGCCGTAAAGAAGAAGTACAGGAGCGTGTTGTATAGAGGGCATGTGTCTGAGACCTTTGTGCCTTATATGGATCCTACAAATGAATGGTTCTTCAGGACTTTCATGGATATAGGCGAATTTGGGTTTGGGAGATCAGCTGACACTCTTCAGCCAATGATTGATTGTCCTGGAAATGCTGAATATTTAGATGGGTTTATGGCTGGGGCTGCTGGGGAGGTACAGAAGGTGCCAAGGGCTATTTGCATCTTTGAAAGGTACTCCGGTGATGTTGCAATGAGGCATACTGAAATTAATGTCCCTGGAAAATTGGTAAGAGAATGTTTGGTTAATTGACAGTGTGATTACACAATTGTGTAGTAGAAAGGAAAGGTGTGATGTTGATGTAAGCAATTTGGTGGTTTTGCAGATAAGAAGTGGGCAGCAGGAGAAGACTCTGGTGGTTAGAATGGTGGCTACTGTGGGTAACTACGATTATGTTCTTGATTGGGAATTCAAGCAAACCGGCACCATCAAAGTTAGGGTAAGTTTCTGTTTCTTTTGGTCCTCTCTGATTTCATTTTGCAGTGATGATTATTTCAAAATCAATTCCCTAGCTAATGTATATTTGCGGGAACTATGCACGTTTCTTTCCTTAGCAGTGGTAGATATACAACTTTTGATTATTCTAGAGGTTGTGAAGAGAATCCTTACTTGAATTTAATACTATTGCAAACCGTAACTCCGCATATTGCAAAACTCTGCAACATCATTATAAACACCTTTTTCAATTTTCATTTTACATGAAAAGCTTTAAGTTTCAATGGTGGCCTAGACGCCAAGTGATTTATTACCTATATTTGTTCCATCCATTTCTAAAACCATAAAAGTTTTTTTAATGAGAATTGAATAATTCATTAATCAAAGGACAAACCCAAATTACATAGTCTGCAATTTGGCATGAGTTTCTAACTCAATCAAAGTGAAAGAAAACCAACTACTTACTAAACTATAGGTCAATGACCCTACAAAAAACTACATAAGTGTAACAATACAAATAAATCTACCACACACACCACCCATGCATGCTAGCATTGGCGCCGCTATCGCCGCCAACAACTTTGAGTAAGTGTGGAGTGCTAAATCGAAGTATTGATGCCCAAATACCTGATGCCAAACAAATATCAATGTACAGATCATATGGAAACCCACTACCTAGAGGAAGAGCTCCCTCAAAACAAAACTATACGAACCACCATTGAAATCCACGCCATGAAGAAGCCATCGAAAACCATAAAAGTAAGAACAAATACAATTGAAAAGTCCAAATTTCATTAATTATCAAATTCGAGATATATTACACCGTTCTTTGAATTTCTTTACATGTTTCAGAAAGTCTTGTGTCAGTCGGTCAAACCACTAGATTTGTTTTAAAAAAGAGCCACGTGATAAATTATCTAAAAGACATGCTCAAATATTTCATTTGACCCAATGTTTCAAAATTATTATATTTTTTAAAGGAAAATTAAAAATATTTAATGTTACTGCTATGTGTTCTCTTGTAACGATTCTTCTGAACAATCTAGTGAACAAACTAAGGCCTAATTTGGTATATCTTCGCTTTTTAAAAAATCAACTTTTATCTCAACTTATATATTTTATTGTGTTTGGTAAATAAAAAAAAAGGTTTTTTTTTTAAATTGTAGGTGTGTGGAAGCAGATTTTCAAAGCAGTCTTAAGGTTGCTTTTAGAACAAAATTTACCTTCTTTATATTGACAGCACATTTAAAATAGGTGAATTATAGGTACACCTCTAAATTTACTATACACACCTCTAAATTTTCTATATACACCTCCATAATTTTTTTTTGTAATTCATTTTTCCCAATAGTACCCTTCACACGCCTTCCATCCTCTCACTCACTCTCATTCTTTTTCATTATTTGCTTCTCTCTTCTAGTGGAGAGAGAGACATCAATCAAATATCTGTGAATTTTTGTAAATCCCCATTAACGAACATCGATCACAACTACCCCAGATCAAATTAATAACCTTCATAGTGGAGATTTGATTCCAATTGGTCTACGACATGTACTTGATCTTACCCTTTCACTATTGCAAGATTAGATCAGATTAATCAAATTATATTTGCAAGACTAAAACACGTTAAACCTTCTATCACGACTCATGTTATGGCTTATTGTTGCATCTACAAAATAATCAAGTCATTATTATAAGCACTAGTGTCGATCACCAAACAAATTGAGATGGTTTTAGATGAATAAACTGAGAAACTGAGAAGATAGAAAAACAAAAACGTGCAAACGGTTCAAGCTTTTTATAGGGGTAAATCAGGAAATAATATTTTACAAAAATTAGATAAGGTGTATTTAGTAAATATGAAGGTGTGACCAAGAGTTACTCTTTAAAATAATCATTTATCAAATAATTTATTATTTTAATTCATAATACAACAAAAACAATTTTATAAAAAAACCGCAACAATCCCAAACTAGCCTAAACCCCAAATTTTCTCTAATAATATGTTTTTACTTAATTTTCAGGTAGGCTTGACAGGTGTCTTAGAGGTAAAGGCCACTTCATACACAAAAGCTGACCAGATAACAAAAAACGTGCACGGGACGTTAGTGTCAGAAAACACCGTCGCCGTTAACCACGACCACTTCCTCACTTACTATCTAGACCTCGATGTCGACGGTAACGAAAACTCCTTTGTCAAAGCCAAGATGAAAACGTCAAGAGCTAACGGCGTCGGGTCACCAAGAAAAAGTTATTGGAAGGTAGTTAAAGAAACGGCTAAAACTGAAGCTGATGCTAGGCTCCGGATCGGCTTGGAGCCAGCTGATTTGTTAATTGTGAACCCTAATAGGAAGACTAGGCTTGGAAATCATGTTGGTTACCGGCTGGTGACCGGACAACCGGTTACATCCCTTCTGACGGATGATGATTACCCTCAAATTAGGTCTTCTTATACCAAGTATCAGGTTTGGGTGACCACTTATAATAAGTCAGAGAGGTGGGCCGGAGGGTTCTATGCTGATAGGAGTCATGGGGATGATGGCTTAGCTGTTTGGACCAAAAGGTAATTTTCTTGTTCTTCACTTTTTTCCTTTTTTTAAATGACTTAAAATCTCAATACATCTTTAAAATTCATATTAGTTTCGGTCTTATTTTTCACTTAAGTTGCTTAAACTATCCGTATTTTGCTCTAAATTTTACAGTAATCTCTCCATGATGATATGGAAAAATTATAGGATGTGTAGAATGTTATCCATCAACTTTGTCCTAAAGTTGTAAAATGAGTCATTAAAATAGTAATATTAGTCATCGAAGTTGTAAAATTTAATAGTTACAACAATAATAATCATGTGTTCTTAAAGTGGAAAAATGTGTGCTTAAAATGGTAATTGAGTCCCCAAAATAATTAGAAAAAGATTGATACAACTTTGAGGACTTAATTACCTGTTACAGCATGGCCAATTTCATTGAGATACTATCCGCTTTAGGCTCATCAGCCATCACAGTTTTGTTCCTAAGGTTTCATCCCAAAACGCATCTCAATGTGGTGTTAGCTCTGCATATATAAGCATAGCAACTTGTCTCCCCCGAGCGATGTGGGACGTGATAACTTATTAGTCTGCCAGTGCCCTTCTTAGCACCCACCCAGTTAGGTCATCACAATCCATCGCCTTAGGCTTTAGGTGTCTGACGTCCGCGTCGACACACTTTCGGTCGAGGAAAAACTCTAACACCATCTTTAACAGCAGGACTCATTTCATTGAGTTATTGTCTGTTTTGGGCCCACCGGCCCTTACGGTTTTGTTCTTAAGGTTTCACCTCAAAACGCGTCTCAATATAAAATTCTAACTCTACACATGTAAATACATCAACTTGTCTTTCCCGGACAATGTGAGACGTGATAACCTACTAGCTTGCCAATGCCCATCTTAGCACTTGTCCAGTTAGGTCAACAAATTACAACTTTTTTTAAGACCACATGAGGACTAATGTTGTAATGTCGGTGAGTCGTGGTTTCATTGTTTAAAGAGTTTAATGAACAACTTTGAAGTTACAGATTCAAACTTCACAACATGTGTAGGGTGTGTGTGTTATCTTATAATCTTTAAAAAAACAACAAACTAGTGTTGTAACTAATTTTTTCTTACAACTTTAAGGACTCATATTACAATTTTAAAAACTAATATTACTACTTTGATGACTCAATTTATAACTTTAGGACAAAGTTAATCTATGACATGGATTGACACACCCTAACTAGCTAGCCTTACTCATATGGTATGTACAATTATTTTCCTTGATCATATTAATTTTCAAATGTTTTGACAAAATTGCATTTTCCAAAACTCTTTCATTGAAATAATTGTCTATCCGATAAATCTAAATGTAGGTAACAATACAAAGTGTACCCTTGAAAGGTACAACACAATTGCATCATCGTCTACGTAAAACTACCGTAGGTACAAAGCTTGAAAATTAATAACTTGACATATTTAGAATTGGCACTAAGCAAACTCCTATCAGCCTCTTCATAACATTAAGATTATAACTGTCGAGTTTTTTTAACGTATCTTGAATATTTTTATGCATGTCGTGCAGGAACAGAGCAATTGAAAACAAAGACATAGTGCTGTGGTACACGGTGGGATTCCATCACATCCCATACCAGGAAGATTTCCCAGCCATGCCTACACTCCATGGTGGATTCGAGCTAAGCCCTGCAAACTTTTTCGAGTCCAACCCCTTACTCAAATAAAGTTGCTCCAATCCTTCAGATTAGAATTGCATCAGATCTGTACACAATTCATTCCCGGCCCTTCAAAAGAAAATTATGATGGTTAGGCATTGGTTCTTTAACGTGTTCTAAATACAGTGTAATGCCTCCTGTATGTTTAGTAATTAAGAATATGATTGATTAAGATACAGGGTGTTGTACATGATTTGGATTCACTGGGAGTACGTGTGGGACAAGATGATACATGATACAATATTCAATGGAAGTTTGATTTAATATACACTGTAGTCTTCAATTTTAATCTCTTAATAAATTGCATTGCGAGATTGAGACTCTTTACGTCGGTTAATATAGATCCACTCGTCTAAGGACGGAATCAGGATTTAGAATCAAGGTAGACTAAAGTTTTTGGTGTTCATTCTATTCAGCGAAGGCCAAAATTTTTTAAAGTCTATAAAATTTGCATTAGAGCAATTTTTTGTTTTGTTTTCTCAGGTAGTCGAGATACAGTAACTCGTTGTGTCCTTTTGTTTCTCTCTTTCGAGGAAACATAAAGTTATCCAACACAAAATCAGCATAAGACCGAAGCTGCTTTAACCCAAAATGATATGCTCTTGAGGACCAGATTTCATCAGAAGCACCATAGCTAAAACTCCTACAACATATAGTACTAATAATGAGTTTTTACTTAGACCAGTTCTAGATGAAGAAATCCTTGTTGCTGTTAATTTCATTGGCAGTTTGAAGGCCCTCGGGCTTGATGGCTTTCATGTTATTAGTCAAACAGTGACAAGTGTGGTCCGTGGATCATCCTTGTACCGATATTGTCATAACTTAACCACCTTTAAGGTGTTGGGTTTTAATCACAAAAGGTCTCGGTACAAATAGGAATGATCCACCCACTTATTAGTTATATTTTATTTGTCACTTTTCTGTTATGTGATCTATTACTCTCTAATACTCTCAACCCGCCCTCTCACGTGCAACCTGACTTAAAGCTTGCACGTGATGAAATAGGACGGAACAAACCAAGGGACACTTGGTGATAATCCAATCAGAACTTTTTGATGGCGATATAAGCCCATATCGGACGAAGATAAGGAACCCACATCGGGCCCATAAGAGAATTGGGCGAGACATATAGCTTAGGAGAATCAGAAAAGTAATTAGAGAGGGACCCGCTCTGATACAAAGTGAAACAATGACAAGCGTGGCCTGTGGATCATCCTTGTACCGATACTGTCCCAACTTAACCACCTTTACGGTGTTGGGTTTTAATCATAAAAAGTCAAGGTACAATTAAGAATGATCCACCCATTTATTAGTTATATTTTATTTGATATTTTTCTGATGTTGTATCTATTACTCTCCAATACTCTCAACATTATTTTCTTCTAAAAGTACTAGGATTATATTAAATGCAAAATTACAGTCATGGTTACTGATCTCTTTGAAAATGACTCTTCGTTAACTTTGATTAATCATACTTATATAGCTCTGATTCCAAAGGTTGAGGTCACTAAAGTGTTGGACATTTTCAACGAATATGTATAATGTAAGGTAGCCTATAGGATTATTTCTAAGATTTTGGTTAGCAGACTAAAAAATGTGATTCACGTGCATTTCAAAAAATCAACGGGTTTTTGCCCCTGGCCGATCAATTGTTGACAATATCTTAATCGCTGAGTTTTTTTTTTCAAATTTCAACAGGAAAAAGGCTCACTCGGCCTCTATGGCCATATTATGTTAGACCTTGAGAAAGCATATGATTTGCTAGACTGGAATTATATCAAAAGATGTTTACTGAGATTTGGTTTTAGTGAAAAATGGACTAACCTTATTTTGGAATGTATTACTTCTGTTAGTTATTCAATTTTTGGTAATGGAAAGCAAGAAGGTCATTTTAGACCTTCTAGAGGAATAATACAAAAAGATCATTTATCTCCCTACATTTTTATTCTATGTATATAACCTCTTGTAAGAAATTTAAATTTGATGACTACCAAAACAATCACGCGGGATTTTTATGTTTTCCTAAGAGTGTAAGAATATAAAATATTCTTTTGCTGATAATTGTCTTGTCTTTGCTTGGGCCTCAAAGCGAGTTGCTAAAAACATTTACTTGATCTTGAAGAATTTCGTTGAAATTTCAGGACAGAAGATCGATTTAGATAAGTCTTCTATTTTATACTCAAACAATATTAATAACTTTATTAAGAATGACATAACTCATATTTTAGGCATTCGACACAAGTCAACAATACAAAAGTACTTGGGTATTCATAATATCGGTTTTTAGAAAAACTCTGTCAAAACTAAAGAAGTACTTTTGAAAATTTCCAAAATGCTAGGGGCTGGAAAAAATCCACCCTCTCCAGAGCTGGAAAGTTAACTCTCATTAAGTCTAATATAGCTAGATCATGTGATGAGTACGTTGTTTTAAGTGTCATTCGAAAATTACTAATGCTATAGGAAGCACAATCCAAAAGCCTCTACGGATGGTTATGTCATCTACGGAGGAAGTCACTCCCATCCTCATGTCATTCGGTGGCATCTTTCCCCATAAAACTTCACCAAACTCAACTTTGATGGATCTGTCCTTGGCAACAACTTGGCTGCTGCAGGGTTTATCATCAGAGATCACAATGGAGGGCTGGTTTTTGCTGGTTTTAGAAAGGTTGGTTCAGCTTCAGTTCTTGTGGCTGAATGTAGTTATTTTATCATTATAGCCAATGAATTTTATCACAATAGTCGATGAATTTTATCACTATAGCCGACAAATTTTTTTATTTCGTCGGTTATACCTCAGGGTATTACCTTGCTGGTCCAGAAGCCGCAAAACGCAAAAACTATTTCGTTTCTCCTCTCTCTCTCGCTCTCGATCTCACTCCCCTCCCCTGTGCTCCCCAACCACCTCGCCACCACCACTCGCCTCCTCCGTCACTCGCTACTGCTACACCCTCCTCAGCCCGTCCTCTTTTCCACAACCTTTAATTCGAAGGTAAGACTGAATTTCCCCCAATTATAATTTGATTTAGGGTTTGTGTATTTAATATAATTTGAGTAATTGGGAATATTTTTAGAGAAAAAGTCCATTTACTACATTTTTGGACCTTATTTACCATTCCGACAGTTTTTAAAAACATTGACCATTTTAACTTTTTTTTAAATTGGTGCCAATTCCAATAAATCTCATAACAACTCTAAACAACCTCTAATATTTCAATACACATGCTACCCTCACCCATTAAAACATACTTAGAGAGAAAATGGAAGAGAGAGGAGATATGGCAGACACATCATCGGTTCCAATCACCGCCGACCGATCTCCGGGATGAATAAGTTATTCAGAAAGACGAATGGTTCCAAGGGCCAAAGGTCTGAAGCCGAATCGTCTCAGGGAAACTCTAGCAACCCTCAAACGACGATTCATGGCCCTATGAACCCCTGACGAGTTGCCCTTCTAGGTTAGACGGCACAGAGACCGCCTTAGACCTAGAGACGGCTTTTTAGGACGGGCACGTCCTCTATGCTGTCACCAAACTACCTGGGTCAGCTTATCAAGACGTACCCCATATGCCTGCCATACACCGGGGCCCACCCCTTCAACGTCTCATAAGTCTAATGCTTCAGATACCTCGTCTTCTAGGGTACAGATGTCGCCGCCTCATCTATTCATGCCACGGACGTTACAGGGCATACCGGTAGTAGATGCGCATAGCATGCTGATTCATCCATAGCATAGACATGTCGTCCTGGAAATGGCATACCATTACGTGTCGTTTTATACGACTTTGTTTTCTGCGAGGGTATCTCAATCCGTGTCAGAATCTGCCGCATCAAGTAAAGAAAATCATTTAAAAAATATATAATTAATAATAGATGGTGTTTTTGAATTTAATAATTGATTTAGTTTATTATGTCATACGCAACATCGACGCCTAACTTAGATGGAAGACAAGAGGCCCAGTCACAGACAAAGGTCTTAAGCAGCAAGTCTGTATCTCAGGGAAGATTGTCATGGACGTTGACGGGGATGGTCAGATAGTTGTGGGAAAGAAGACAAGAGAGCCTGCAACGGCCACGTTAGAGCGATCATAAGGGATATAGTTCGTTTTCTGTGGGAAGATTTGAAAGTGGTGTTGCAGGAGGTGAAAGACATGGTGAACTTAACGCTATGTCGGTGAGTTTCCAAAAGTTTTCTATAAGATTATCCATTAAAATTCTTGTTTCTTAAAATACGCAACTAATAAACGCATATACACTGTTAAATGCAGCCAGGTAAACTTGTAAATTGATCGGATCTTATCCAGACCCTCTCCGGATCTGTGGTTTTTAAACGGATTTGTATCGAAAATTTGACTCGTTGATCCGTTAAGGACCCGGATCCGTTAGCCCATTTACTAAATGTGAGATCCCGACTTATTTTATTTATTTTTCGACACATCTAAGGTTTATTTAAGACTTATTTTTGGTATGTCGAGAATGCACTCTAATATTTTAATATTAGAGCAAACATGGCTACTTGCATATGAGTATTTACGGAATATTTTTTTCGGCACTCTACGTATTTGTCCTGTTTTACGGACGTGATTTGACCATTTATTTTCAAATGTGTAATTTACAGAAAATGTTTTCAAGTTTTTCGTTATATTTAAAGTCGGAGGAGATTGTGGCCGTTGGATTTGTTCGACGAATCATGGCCGTTCAAAGGTTTTATAAAAACCTTTCTCCCTCCCTTATCTTCTTTCTTTTCTTCTCCTTCTTTCCTTTTTTTTTTCTCTTCTCTATTTCCTTTCCTCTTTCTCTTCTCCTCTCCATCCCTCTTCAAGCAGTCTCTCTTTCTCCTCGACGGAGAAAACCCAGCTGCACCACTGCTGGCGCGCATCCAACCTCACCGCCACCACCACTAGGTTTGCAGTGCCCCGGCGACTACTCTCAGACCCTCAACCTGGCCAGCGTCACCTTCTCCGTCGCCTTCCAGAGGAGAGAGAAAGTTTCAAAATTGCCCAGTTAGGTGGCGAACCAGACCGGAGGCGAGCCAAAGAAGCTCCTAGGCACTACCAGAAGCTGCTCAGGAGCGAGGAGAAAGAAGGAGGAGGCGAGCGGAGCTTCGCCAGAGGAGAACCACCGGAAAAACAGAGTTCGACTTTAAGGTATAAAAACCTCCACTTTTCTCTCGTTTTTAGCTTTGTTGAACTGTTTGGATGTTGTAGAACATAGAATTGCAGGTGTTGGAGCTTGGTTTGGTCGGAAAATGCCTGAGGCAAGACGCTGATCGGTGAATTGACTTTCATCGTTGACTTTTACTATTCAAGGTTGACCATTGACTTTTACTATTCATAATTGACTTTTAAATTTTACCGTAGAAGACTACATTTTACGTTTTTACCGCTACCACTACCAGAACAACCACTTTAGCCGACGAAATTTTTTCGTCGGCTAAACCCTAAATTTTGTCGGCTAAGAAATCTTCGGGAAAAAGTCGTCGGCCATTACTTTAGCCGACGAAATTACTGTTCATCGTCGGCTAAAGTCAGTTATTTAGCCGATGAAGAAATTTTTCGTCGCTTAATTTCTGGACTTTAGCCGACGAATTTTTGGACCTTAACCGACGAAATTTAATAAAATTTCGTCGTCTATAGCTATTATTATTTTTTTTTCTTTTTTAAACTTTAGCCGACGAATTACCCTAAAATTCGTCAGCTAAAGTTATTATTTTTTTATGTTATTATTAGTTTTTTATTTTTTAAACTTTAGCCGACGAATTTTAGGGTAATTCGTCGGCCATAGTTATTATTTTTTTCTTTTTCTTTTTTTTAACTTTAGCCAAAGAAAAAAATATGATAAAATTCGTCGGCTATAGTTATTTTATTTTTTTTTTTTCATATTTTTTTCTTTTTAAATTTCTTGTATTTTTGATTAAAATTTTTTACTTCTTTTTCGTTTTTACACCGGTGGTGGAGAAGGACAAGAGGTGGAGGAAGGAGAAGAATTTAGAGAATGAGGAGAGGAGAAGAATTTTTAGAGAAGGAGGAGGAAGGAAGAGGAGAGGATTTAGAGAAGGAGGAGGAAGGAGAAGAATTTAGAGGAGGAGAAGGATTTAGAGGAGGTAGGATGAGGAGTGCGTTGTTGCCGCCGGAGTAGGATCGGAGGAGGAGGAAGGAAGATGAAGAGGAGGAGGAGTCCTCCTCCTCTTCATCTTCCGTCCTTTTAGTCGCAAAATTTCAAAATTTTAAAATTTCCTGCTAAAAAATTTGAATTTTTAATTAATTTTAGCCGACGAAATTAGGGTAATTCGTCGGCTATAACTATTTATTTATTTTATTTATTTATTTAACCTTAGCCGACGAATTATCCTTATTTCGTCGGCTATAATTTTTTATTTTATTTATTTATTTAATTTTAGCCGACGAAATTAGAGTAATTCGACGGTCAAACATTTTTTGTTTGGACTATAGCTAACCCAACTTTTTTTCAAGAATTTTGGACTATAGCTAACGCAACTTACCACTTTTTGTTTGCTAAACTTTTCACGGTCAAACATTTTGATCAACGGTTTGAGGTTTAGCCGACGAAAATTTAACGTATTTTCATCATCAAAACTTTCCACGGTCAAAGAGTTTTGTCCAACGGTTTGATGTTTAGTTGACGAAAATAACTATAGTCGGCAATAGTCTAGGACTATAGCCGAAGACAGTTTTTTATTTGGTCGGCTAAAACTATAACCAACGAGCTTTTACCAACGACACTATAGCCGACGAACCTTAGTCGGCCAAAACTATGGCAGACGAAATTTGTTAACAGGTTGACAACAAAATTTCATTGGCTATAGTAGTTGTTCTGGTAGTGCATCATCCATGCTCCAGATATTCAACATCACTAAAACATTCAGCAATAGTAACAAAAGCTTCATGGTAGGAAGAAATTGACATAGTAGTAGAGCAGGGACTTAATGCAGCCTTCTTTGATGGTTATCAGCACAACACTTCATTGCACACAACACCAAGCTCTCAGTGCACCACACTTCACTGCACACTACACAACATACTCACTGCACAGTCACGACACTACACACTGCACCACACTTCACTGCACACTACACAACATACTCACTGCACAGTCACGACACTACACACTTCTATACTGTAATATTTTCTTCAAAGTTTCCTACACAGAGGCCACTACCTCCATTGCACTTCTACAAAAATAAATTAAGGCCACCACCTCCATTATGTTATACACACAAAACTATAAAGGCTACCACCTTCAAAGTTATCAGAATTCTGACATCCAAAAAAGAAAATCCACTAATGCATTGGGCAATCGTGAAGTAACACTAGGCATGGAGGACAAACCAACAAAAGTTGATGCCCTCACAGCAGCGGAAGCAATAGAAGTTGATGCAATTAACTCAGCAACAACAACTCCTGGCTCAACTAAAATTTAGGCAATCTACAATGCAAGGACTTGGACAAAATCCACTGCAGCAGCTGCATGATGGTGTGCAAGCATTTCCTGAAGCTCTGGTATGTACTTAAAGAACACTCCAGTATCATCAAGTAACTTGTCTGGCCAGAGCCCGTTGGATCACAACTTATGGGAAGATCAGCTACATCTCCTGGTGGCAACAGTATGACAAACTTTGATAACACAACTATATCTCCATTACCATATGCCAACTCTCCAGGATCTAGTACAAACATTATGTATACGCCATCTCCTCAACAACAAAGCCAGCAATAGAAGCAACTACAACATAATCAACAACAGATTCTCCTATTGGGCTAGGCAACCTGTCACAAAGTGGACAGTTATAGAGATTACATGGTTTGCATCCTCACGACAATCACTTTGCAAGCACTGCCTGGTTCTCTTGCTGTTGTTGATAGTTCAAAGACCTCCTGAAGAGCATGATGTGTGGCTCAGAGCGATGATTGCATAATGGACCCAACCTCGACTTTGCTGAACCAAAATAGCACGTCATTCATTCTAAGAAAAAAGCCGATTATTTGGAAGCAGCTTGGAGACTTCTGGAGGAAGAACCACATGCCTGTACTCGTATGTATCATCCAAGTATATCTCAGAGTACTGGATCTGACCCATCTAGTTTCTCACCCGCACCACAAAACCATAACCGCTTTTCTTAATTTCTGATCAGACTAAGAGAGTGAAGAAAATCATAGAGCACCCAGAGAATAATTTCCCAAATCTATCTTAGTATAAAAGCTCAAGAATATTAACCATCACAATCCTCATATCTCATTCACCTTCAACAATTATATTGAACTATAGAAACTCTCAACAATAATAATTTCAGTTCAAAGCCATGAGATTAAGAATAAAGTGGTTGGAGATTACCACGTCTCAAAGGAAGGAATCTGCTGCATCACGCTTTGATATAGTCCCCCACTTGGCATCATGAACGACATAAAACATAAAGCAGAGAAGCACCTAGCAGAGAGAGGAAGACATGTGGAGCAGAGGAGTAAGCCTGGACGACGATGATGGACATGACTGCAAGAGAGCTCGGTGACTATTCCAGAAGGAGAAGAAGAAATCGTATCGAGCTTGTCCGATCTGAGGACTGGAGGACGACGAATGGATGAGACGAACTCAGGGAGTGAATCAGTTGGATTATTGACCTAAAAGCACAGAAGCCACAATCTCACAAAATCGCAACCATGTCTATAATACGATGACAACATTCATGGAATATAGACTTAAAGGCATAAATAAAGACATTGAAAGAAATAAAGAAGACATTAAAAGAAAAACGTTGATCCTGCAATGAACTACTTTGTGAATGCTTCTTATCATAGCATTCAGGATACCACTTATAGATGATAACATTATCAATAATGCTATGGATGAAGATTCTCTGCCGGTTATATGGAAGTTGAAAAACTCTATCTTGCTTAGAGTTTGACCAACAAGTTACATCTAAAGGGGTAACTGTACAAGCTGATGATGGATGACGACGATAATCTCATGGATCACATGAACATGTTCAATGGATGCTTGGATCAACTGTGGAAAGTAGATGTGAATATTGAGGAAGAAGATAAAGCTCTTTTATTTCTTACCTCGCTTTCCGATTCGTATGAAAATCTGGTGACTACCATATTGTATGTTAAAGATACAGTGAACTTAGAGCAAGTGTAGGCATCGTTGGTGTCTCATAGTACTCAGAAGAAAGCCAACCTCAAAGATGGGGGATAGTCTGTGTTTGTTGCTTTGGTGGAAATCATGGAAGGACATCTGATGGTAGGTCTGATACAAGTAGCAGGTTCAGATCTAGTTCCGGAGGAAAGAGTGTACAGTTCTACGGGTGTAAAGAGTTTTGTCACATCAAACAGAATTGTCCTAAAAGAAAGGATTGTACCAGTTCGAACAATTATGTTGGGATATCAGAAGATTATATAGATATCCTCACAGGCTCCGAAAGTATAAACACGTCTCCTTGTGATGAGTGGATTTTAGATTCTGGTTACACAATGCATGTTTGCTCCAGGAGGGATTATTTTGAAACAATCTAAGAAAGTAAGGGAAGTAGCCTATTTGCGGCTAATGGTGTCCCTTGTAAAATTGATGGCATTGAAATGATGAAAATAATGATGTATGATAGAGTGGTTAGTTGTTTAGATGATATTGCATATGTATCAGAAATACAGATGAATCTAATATCGCTTGTTCGGATGAACTCCATGGGATGCAAATGTTTAATTGCGGGTGGCCATGGAAATCACGTTTGATAATATGGTTCTGGTGAAAGGAAGGAAGTGTGATGGTTTACATTGTTTGGAAGGAAGTACGGTACTTCCAAACTCGATAGGTTGCTGGAAATAAGGCGCCCAAATAAGTTTTGAAGATGCAGACAATGGTGAGGTGTTTAATCCTACTGGAGCAGATGGTGCATCGCGATCCTCCCCTGAAGTTAACTAGCAAAGATAGCTTACACGTGGTTGGTCGAAGTGTTGAATCAAGGAGGACCAAATTTGATTGATTCAAAGTGTGTAACTGGTCTATGTGAAGGTCAACGAGTTTCAAGTGATAATGCAGGTTTTGCATGGAATTCTCACCAGAGTGGATATTGAGATTTGGTGTTCATTCTCATGCAAAATATGAAGGCATCAAATATTGACTTGGGATGAATAGTTATCTATAGCTTGGAACAAAGCCTTAAATGGTGTTTGTGGAAATTGAAGGTATAAGGAGTCTTATATGGTGTGCTTGCAGCAAATTGAATAAGAGGGAAGTAAAAGCCTTTGGTTTTTTCACATGGTACGATTGTTGCCTATAAATAAGCTGTATGGAAAGCCAATAGAAGCATGTAAGTAAGTTTGCATTAGAAAAACAATAAAGAACTTGTGGGTTGTGCATGAGAGTGAGAGAAAAAAAGTTCTAAGAGGGAAATACTCTTATGTGAGATATTGTGCTCTTGGTATTCTATGAGTGAAGATGTGTAAGGATTTTATGATTTGAGTTATGAGATTTAACTCATGTATTTTGTACTAGTTTTATTTTCATAATGAAAGAACAATATTTTGAGATGCGCGTAGATAAGAAATTTGTCAAACTACGTTAAATCTCGTATCAATAATTTTTCATTTTTGTTTGTTATTCTGTTTTATTACAATGTTGTTGGGTGTGTCTGCTTCTTCTGAGTCTTGCTTTGTTCATGGGGTTAAAATCTCAACAATCAAGCAAAAATCCAAGGGGATCCCGTTGTTGCATAGCTAAGGTCGGAGCAAGGCGCCATCTAGCGGGCGAGGTTCAAGGTATATGGCATGTTTCAATTCATCCTCGTAAAAGCCTCACAACCTTTAAGATTGATTAAGATGTATGGAAGTTTGATTTAATATAGTCTAGAATTTTAATCTTTATATTGCGGGATGAGACTCTTTGTCAGTTAAGATACATCCAATTCTAGTCAAACAAGCATAAAAGGCACGCGGATCCATATCCTCTCCTAACCTATATTTTGCCTCACCTCACTTAAGCTTCTCACCAGATGATGACACGTGTTTATAATGACATCCTACGGTTCACATAGCTTTTGAACCTATTTTCACTCTTTTTTTAAATTCATTAAAAATAAGGAGTTTGGTACGCGTGTGTCCAGGTTAGAGACAAAATGTCTTGTATTTGTGGTCCTTGTTTGATTATCATTCTAACCTCTTCTCTTCCGTCGACGTAGTTCCAATCTGCCTAAGCTCGTCATCGAAATTCTTTTTTTGTCTAAGCATCTTCTTCTCCAACTCCGCCATCTGAATCACATCACACCACCGCCGGCGAACTTCATCCAGCCTCTTCACGCTCACACTTCTTAAACGTATAAACCAGCGTGCCGGATCAGATCAGGGAATGGGGCTCCCATCCTCTTCTTCATTCCTCGCTGACCAAATTCACAATTCTGTCTATCAAAAGCCCCAATTTTTACCTACAAAATACACGATCTTGGTGATGAGATGGGTTTGAAAGCGAGGTTTAGACAGGAAGATGGGTTGCCAGAACATTCCAGTGACCTTATCATTTTGGATCCTAAAATTTAAAGATGAGTTTCTGTTGGAGAGGAAATATCCCACATTAGAAAAGAGACAAATAAAATATAACTTATAAGTGGATGAATTGTATCCAATTGTATCGAGACCTTTTGTGATTAAAACCCAACACCTTAAATGTGGTTAAGTTGGGACAATATCGGTACAATGGTGATCCACGGGCCACATTTGTTCCAGTTCAAGTTGGTATCAGAGCGGGTCTCTCTTCAATTACTTCTCCCAACGTAACGGGGGAAAGTCTCCCATCATAATGAGCTCAAATTTGGGTTCATCGAATCAAATTGCCGTCGGAAAAATTCTGATTCGCCCATACCATACCAAGTGCCTACAGTGGGTCTTGGATCGCATAACCCAATTTCTAAAAATGGAAATTGGACCGCATGAGTGTACCGATTTCCGATGTGGGAATTGGACTGAATGAATTTCACCTGTCAACCTAAAAAGTTAGGTTGCACGTGAGGGGGAATGTTGGAGAGGAAAGATCCCACATCAGAAAAGGGACAAATAAAATATAACTTATAAGTGGATGAATTGTATCCAATTGTACCGAGGCCTTTTGTGATTAAAACCCAACACCTTAAATGTGGTTAAGTTGGGACAATATCGGTACAATGGTGATCCACGGGCCACACTTGTCCCAATTCAAGTGTTTCGTCCTTCGACCATTTCTGTCTCGGCCGGAGAGTGAATGTGCAGATAAGGAAGAAGAAAATTTGGTTGTACTGGCCAAAAGATGAAGTATGAAGAGATATGAGCCATTAGATGTGTTTCAGCACACGTGGCAGCTTGTGGTTAAAAGTTTAGGTAGGTAAGGCTGATCCTTAGGTTAGGAGAGGATCCGGATCCAAAGCACAAGCATCAGCCAAGTAAATGGCTGTACGAAAACCATAAAGAAATATGGGCAACTTAGAAGTTTTCAAAGAGGAGAAATGTCAGAAAATTAAAACATGTGAAAAATTAGGGCGTGTCCTGTATTTAATGTTCTAAAACACAGTTTAGTCGGCGATTAGTTTGTAGTCGGTCGGTCACCGAGATAATTTTGGTGTTGTTGGCTGGGTTAGTCAGTGAAAAATCGACATAGTCGGCCCATTAGACTCAATTCGGATTAGATCAAAAAAAAGAAAAAAAAAGAAACGACGTCATTTAACTCGTTTTGACTCGGTCAAAACTCAAAACCTAATTCGAGTTTAATATTATAATATTTTATTGAATATTTTTATTATTTTAGACATTATATTATATTTTATAAAAATATATTTAATTATATGTTTTAAAAAAGAAATAAATCTAAAAATTAAAAACTGAGCCAGCGTACTCCTCTGTACTGTTTTTTATAAAAGCAAATTTATTAAAAACAAATTTCATAAAACTGTTTTGCAATACTGTGTACTGTTTTGCAATACCTTGATTTCAAGATTTAAGCACCAAATGCTTATTAGCCATTTCCATTTTCAAAATAGGAAAACAGTTTTGTAATCTTATGCCGAACGGGCCCTTAGATTTTAGGTTTTCTAATTGAATCGATGTTAGATTTTTTCATTTTTTTAACGAAAAATAGACAAAATTAATTTAACAACAGCAAGAGCGAAAATGAACACATATCTATTAGAGCTCCTTGGCTTATTACATGGAAATGATCAAAACAAAGTCCAACTATGGCTTATTAGACGACGGCGCATGCTTAGGAGGAGACGTTGTTCTAACTTTAAGAATCAGATTGCTTTTAAAGAAATTGGTCGGCCGGAGCTCAATTCCGCCGCTCATTGTTGGCATCATCGGAAAGTCCTCTTGGCAAGGATTGTGGTGAAACCCAATCGTATACCACAACACGTCCTTGTTCTTAATCTCCCAATTCCTGCACACACAAAACCATGAACACTAGTGTAAGCATTTGATTTTGAAATATGAAATTAGACTTATGTCACTAGTAGAAAAGTGGTCTTAGGCGACGGAAATGTCCTGTCGCTTAAGTCTGACTTTCCGTTGCCTAAACTACGTCGTGTTTTTTCATTACGAAGGAAATCCATCATTTTGTCCCTTAAGCCATGTACATATGCGAAGGAAACAGACCTTAGGCGATACAATGCTTCCGTTGCATAAGACTTAGATTTTTTTTTTAAAATTTCTCCACGGATTTCAGACTGAATTTTTTTTGTTCTACAAAATGTTTCTTCTTCTTGTTCTTCCTCCGCCACCACAACCAGCGTACCACCTCCTCCGCCACCACTATGGTACCATCACCGCCTCCGCCTCCGCCACAACCACCTTCTTTTTCTTCTTCTTCTTCTTCACCTGCTTCCTCTTCTTCTGTTCTTCACTTGAGCGAGATTTTAAAATTTGAATCATTTGCTTAAGCGAAAAAAGTATTTTCCGTCGCTTAAGTAAGTTTCAAAATTTTTTAGCGCCAAATGGTTAAAATTTGAAATTTTTCTGAAGTTCCGTTGCTTAAGTAAGTTTCAAATTTTTTATTCATTTTTGAGAGTCAAATGGTGAAAATTTAAAAACTTAAGCGACGAAACTTTCAGTCGCGTAAGCAAAAAATTTTCGTCACTTAAGTCTTCTTCTTCTTCTTCTTCTTTTGTTGTTGTTCTTCTTCTTCTTCTTCATTTCTTCACCTGCTTCCACCTTCTTCATTTGAGCGAGATTTTAAAATTTGAATCATTACAGAACTACTTTCCGTCGCGTAAGTAAGTTTCAAACTAAGTTCCGTTGCTTAAGTATGTTTCTAATTTTTGATTCATTTTTTAGCGTCAAATAGTGAAAATTTAAAAACTTAAGCGACATAACTTATTTACAGAACTTAAGTGAAAGAGCATAACCGACAGAAATTTTCATGGCCTTCATATTTCCGTCACTTAAAAGCTTCTTAAGCGACGAAAATTTTTTGGGTTGGAAAATTTTCGTGGCCTAAGTATTTTTTCTACTAGTGTGTCTTTTGTTTAGCATGCTGCAGCACACTTTTTCTTTGTGTGATCACCATTACATAGCCTTTGGATTTCAGGTTTACATATACTGATGGGCTTAAGACCCTCTTCTTAACCGTGTTGATTGATAATATGCCAGATCGATAAATGGTTCATATGACAGATCGAAGTAATATGCCATTTCACTATGAACTCGATCGGTTAACCTCTTTATTAATGGGATACGGTATCACATAATAGAATTTTCCTATGCATAATGCAAAGTTTGGGCAGGCATGAACGTGAAGTGCATAATGCAAACCCTAGTTAAGATTATTTAGTACAGTTAGGCAAGTGCACCGGATTAGGAGGGATTGCTTTAAACACCGGATTGCTCTCGAAGAAATTAAAAGGCCGGAGCTCAAATCCACCGCTTAATGTTGGCATCACCGGAAAGTCTTCCTGGCAAGGAACATGATGAAATCCAATAGTGTACCATAACACAATGTCCTTATTCTCAATCTCTCGGTTCCTGAGGGTCCAAGTAGCCAAAGTGTCATCTCCACGGCTCTGATCAATAAACTGACCTCCTGCCCATTTTTCCGACTTGTTATAAGGTGTGACCCATACATTGTAGTTGGTAAAGGCACCTCGGATTTGTGGGTAGTCGTCAAGGGACAAAAGTGGGTTGGATATTGAACCTGTAATTAGCCGATACCCTATGTTGTTTCCGGGTTTCGTTTTCTTGTTAGGGTTTATCAAGACTAGGTCAGCTGGCTTCAAACCCATTTGAATTTTTGCATCTGATTCTGTCTTAGCTGTTTCGCTCACCACTGTCCAGTAACTCTTCCTCGGTGAGCTATCATCTGTTACTCTTTTCGTCACCAGATTGTTCTTGACAAAGGAGTTGGCTTCACCATCCACATCGAGATCAATATAGTAGGTCAGAAAGTGATCATGGTATACCCCGATGGTGTAATCTGCAAGCAATGTACCATAAGCATCCTCCTTTATTTGATCTGTATGTGTGTATGGCGCCCCCTTCACCTCTAGTATTCCTGTTAGTCCAACCTGTTGTGAGAATTCGAAAGAAACTGTCGTGTTAAATGAAATGATCGATGAATCAATCAAGGGGCTGCCTATATGTATGTAACAGTTTGTGATCATATAAATGTTCTTACCCCAAACTTGATTGAACCACTTGGCTTAAATTCCCAGTCAACTACATAATCATAGTTCCCCACAGTCGAAACCATCCTCACTATCAAGTTCACCTCTGGTCTAACCTCAGTTATCTACATTAAAATCATATTAAGCACTTATGAAAAATATCCCAAATAATTTGTTTAGAACTTTAGATCAAAAATATGCAAATGAAGTTTCAATGCCTTACCAGTTCACCTGGAATTGCTATTTCAGTGTGCCGCCATAGAGCACTCCTATCATGTTGCTCAAATATGCAAAAAGCATTTGTGATCTTCACCGGAGCCCCATCTGAGTTAGCATAGTAAGCGTCCATGAATACAGCATTCTCAGGGCAATCAGTCAGCGGCTCTAGGGGAGAGGCAGATTGACCGAACCCAAATTCACCGGCGTCGAAGAAGGTCTTGTAGTACCATTCTTCAGTTGGGTCCATGTATGGCACAAACATCTCCGATATGAACGATCTGTACAATACTTGACGGTATGTGGCCTTTTCGACGTCAAAAATCGATGCAGTAGATATTATCGGACCGGCTCGAACATCAAATCCCAGATGGAAAACCCAGTTCGCCCAACTAATCGAGTCATTCATACGTCCATTAAAATAAAACACGTTACTAAAAACAAAATTAAATTAGGATAAAAGAAAACCATGAATATAGATTGTAATCAGAAAGTGCAAATTTGAATTGCTTATCATACAAAGAGAGAGAAAGATGATAGGTGCATTTTGTGCAATGTTTTTATTATATTTCCGACCTTATTTAGTTTTATAATTTCTTTAAAAATATTCATTGTAACTTAATTTATATTTTAGGTTACAAATAAAGCCGAGGAGCACAATATATGCAAAGGAGAAGAAATCTAGAAGTAAAAAGAATCCATATCGTGTAAGAAAAGAAATCAGAAAATCTGTTAGAAATCATTGTCAACTTCGACAGAGGATTGTGATCAGCTCACAATGATTTAAGAGATCAACCTTATATCAACGGAAAGCTACAATAGTCTACTTTCCAGAACCTTTTACGGATCATCAATACCTATTTTTATGAAGAAGTTATGACCGTTTTAGTAGCCGAATGTCAGTTTACCTGAATTTTTGATTTGGACCGAAACTTTAATTTCAAAGACCAGAACACAAAGACAAGTCTATGGACGAAAATTAGGGTTTTGTAACCCTAATAGCAACTGTTTATATATAAAAAAGGACTTGACATCATTCTAGGGAGTTTGGATACATATATCTTTAGACGCTCAATATCAGTCTATTGTCGCCATCCTTTTCTCATTCTTCTTCTGATGTTTTATTTTATTTTTCTTATGTTTTTCTCGAGGTTCTAAAAGTCGCTAGTCACTAGTCGGTCGGCCGGGGACTAGCGAGTAGAGGAGTAGTCGGGGAGTACTCGGTTTTTAATTTTTGGATTTATTTTTATTTTTTAAAACATATAATTAAATATATTTTTTAAAAGGTATTATAATGTCTAAATAATAAAAATAGTCAATAAAATACAGAGTTTGGCTGATTTTTTCTGAGTTAGCAGATTTTTTTTTTTTCTGAGTTAGGCCGATTTTTTCTAAGTTGGACCGATTTTTTTACCAAGTTGGGCCGATTTTTTACCGACTGGAGCCGATTTTTTCCGAGTTGGGCCGACTACTCGGCCGATTTTCTTCTGACCGACTTTGTACTCCGATTTTCTTAAAATCATCTCGGAAGGATGCCGACTAGCGAGTACTCGGCCGAGTTTTAGAACACTGGTTTTTCTAATACTCTTTGATAGTTAGGGCTGTATAACGCTACATATGTGTAAACCAAGATTTTGGTGTTGATTTTATTGTTTCTTGGATATTGAATGTTTGTTGATTTATTAGTTTCATTGATAAATTTTGGTTTTGTTTATTATGATTGCAAACGTAGTAAGCATGCTAGAATTTTATTGCTATGATTTTATATTTTGATCATGTCAAACATATCATCTAGAGTAGCACATGAGTGACTTGAGCCCCATTTGTATGGATTGACATCAAGGTAATTTAGGACAACATCAGTACCGAAATTGCCTAGCTTTATTCATAATCTTTTTGATCTTAATGGCTTCTATGTGAGAGCTGTGTGAGAACATCACTCTAGATTACATGTTAGAAGCTAAGTTAAGTTGAATACATTATTCTCTTAACATACCAAGTAAGAAATGTTGATAGATTAAATTCAACACATCATTGGCTTAGCTTGGGTAAAGACATTCGATTGAATATGAGCATATAGGTTGACAAATATGTGGTGAAATATGTTCTAGTGGTGTATGATTGTTCCTAGATATTATTTTTCTTATATATTTCAAAACTCAAAAACATTATTCTTTTATTTTCGTAGGTTTTCTTGAAACTTTATTATAGAAATTCAACCCCAAAATTCTTGGAACTTTGTCAGTAGTTAGTTTATCGAGTCTAGTTCGTGTCTGTAAAGTTTCGTCGTGTTTGAAGTATTTTAGAATCGTCTGCCAATCAGTGTTTTCTGACTGGACAGATCAGGTTTTAGTTTTAGATCGAGTCTTAAATTTGTGATTTAGATACAATCATCTGTGAGAGACCCTACTTTCTTATATTACCACCGACAACTTAATTGTGATTATAAGATTTATTTATAAGTCTATTTTAAAACTCTTCAAAAGATGAGATTGTCTTAGATGCCTAAAAAAATGAGCTTCTTGGCCTTTTGTTGGAAGTGCATCTATTGCGTGTTCTTTGTCTCTAATTAATTATGTTTTTGAATGTTTTTGTTGTAGGACATATAACATGTGCGTGTGTGCACTTGGTCTTATGCCATGTATATGGGCTTAGCCCATGGGCCTTATGCGTGTGCCCTAGTTGTAATAGGTTTACATTATGGACTTATTCCCAATCCATAAAGGATTGTGCCATTGTACTTAGAGTGAGTCTCTATATAAAGAGCTCCTCCCTATTCATAATAAGAGAGATTGATTCCATTCATTATCTATTAGCACATATATTCTACAAGACGTTATCAGTCACGTTTTGCTCTAGAAAACCCTAGCTAATATCGGCCAACCCACCACCGAAAACAAAACCCCAAAACCCAAAAATTTGTTTTCGGCAGCCCTTACCTGCGCACTGCCGCGAGCACCGACGTGCACCCCCCTGTGCACCGCCGCGCACCTACCGGACACCAGCGCGCACCACTGCGCACAGACGTGCACTACCGCGCACCGCTGATTTTTTATTTTATTTTTTTATTTGCTGCGCACAGCCGCTGCTCAAGCATCAAAAACAAGAAATCCCAAGCTTATTTGGAGAATTTATCGAAAAAGGTATGTACTTTGAAACCCTAAACTCATTCAAAGTTCACTAAACTCAGGGGGGGATAAAGTCCTTTCCTCCCTTCTCCATCTCCCTTCTATGCTTGGAACGTTTGTCTTTGCAGGTACAATTTGTTAAATAAAACCCTAGAGGAGTGATTGCATATGTCTGCTATGCTGCCGCTGTGCACTGCCGAGCACCGCTGCCGGGGCCTGCCCCTGTGCGCGGGTGCACGCTGCTGCCGGCGCGCATGCGCACCTTCTGTGCACTGACGTGCACTGCTGCCGGGGATTGACCCTGTGCACGTGCACTGCTGTCAGGTACCATATGTGCAGCAGATAGGCTGCTGCCGAGCGCTGTTGCCAGGGATTGGCCCTGTGCACGCGCACGCTACCACCGGGCACCACACGTGCACCTACTGTGCACCTGCCGAGCACTGCTGCCGAGGTTGGGCCTTGGCACGTGCACGCGGCTGTAAACATATACATATGCACTATTCTCTCTAGGTCAGCATGGTGTGGTATCCATGGCTGTTTGATTTAAGAATTAAGCATCGAATCCAATTGGTCTCGAACTAACTGCTTGAATTCTTGTATGCAGAGTCAATGAATAAACACTTGCAGTTTGATCCCCTGGACGCCCAAGGCCGTGAGTATCACCGCTGGGTCCTCGACATGAGGCAGACTTTTATTGGCAAGGACTATATCTCCACCATCGATCCTCCCACGGAAACCCTTGCAGAGGGTGTTGAGCTGCCGGACAACAAAACAAAGTCCAAGGCGCTTATGTTTATCCGTCGGCACCTGGATTCCACATTGAGGTGGCAATACCAGCAAGTAGCCGATCCGCTGGAGCTATGGAACAAGCTCGCAACAAGATTTGGTAATGTTCATGTTGCGCTTCTACCAGAGCTGCAGGCTGAATGGGCTTCCATCAGGCTAATGGATTACAAATCTGTAGAGGAGTACCAGACAGACATGCATGCACTACGTGCTCGTCTGTATTTTTGTGGAGTTGAGAAGTCCGAGGATGATCTCATAGAGAAGACATTGCTCACTTTTCCCAGGTCATCATCTACTTTGATGAAACAGTATAGGCATGACTATAAGAGTGGTCTTACTCCAACGTTTGACTCTCTTATGACGTTGTTGCTAACTGAGGAAAAGGATTGTAAAATCTTGACTAAAAACACTGCTCGGCCTGTTGGGACACTCGTTGTTCCAGAGACTAATTACAACAGTGCCAGAGGCGGGAAAGTCACGAAATATAGAGCACGAGATCATTATGAACCATATCACCGTGAGCAAGGCTCTGGTAAAGGCACCCGGACTAGGAGAGGCACTAGAGGTTTTAAACGTTCTAAGGGCCAACCTAATATCCGGAAGAAGGATGATGCACCGCCTCTAGGGGCCGAGCTCCCAAGCCGGTTTAGAAATTCGCCAAGAAAAATGCTAAGGCAAATATATGCTATCGTTGTGGATCACAGGACCACTGGATAAAGCAATGCCGAGCACCTGCCGACATAATTGCTGCGTACAAGAAATATAAGGAAACTGTGGAGAGTCATGTCACTGTGACAGTGGACAAAGTGCCGAATGACAACCTTACGGTTGAGGATTTTCGGGAACAAACCAACTTAGATGCACCCGACTTTTAGAAGTTGTTGAGCTCTTGTTTGTTTTACCTCCATGTTTGTTGTTTTTCCTTTCAAGCATATGTAATAAGGCATGTTTATGCCATGATTAGTTCGATTGTTTTTGAGACCTTTGGTTGTAAACCATTATGCGTATAATAAATTCGATGTTCTTAACTATTGTGTTCGATATGTTTATACAAACACTTGACAATATCCGATGCACTTGACCATTGTATGCCGCTCTAAGACTCTCCAATGGAGTTTAGAAGCATGGCAACACTGTTTTTAGCCTAAGGCAAGCAGCTATTAAGCGTTGCCTAGGAGCTGCGTGCACTACACATGCTGCCGGCATGGTTGCCGAGCTGCTGTGCACTGCTGCCGAGCACACGTGCACCTGGCTGCCGGCAGTCACGCGCCTGTTGCCGCCCAATGTGCCTGTTGCTACTCTGTACGCTACCTACTGCCCCTAGATCGTTTTTGCGCCAATTGTGTGTCAATTGCCGCCCATGTATGCCAATTGCTTCGTTTTTGTGTGAAGAATGCCATCACTTTTGTGCCAGATGTTGACAAGATTTGTGTGTCTTACACATGAACTGTCGTGCACTGTGTATGAAGTGTTGAGCACTAAGCACTAGATGTTAGCATTGGACACAAGGGCATGTGCACTGATCACCAATTGATGTGCACTTACATCAAGGACAAGCATTAAGTGAGCTACATAGCACAGAACACTCGAGGCCGTGCATAGGACACCGACTGCCGAGCACCGGGCACCAGGGCCGAGCTCTGGGTGGCATTTGCCGAAGCTCTGTGCACCTAATACCGTGCACTAGTGATGAGCTGCCGAGCCCCCTTCTTACTGCCCCATATTGTGCGCCATGGGCGCCAAAGAGTGTGCAGCCAACGATTGTTGCCAAGTGTTCTGTGCACCGGCATATGTGTGGCTCCTCATGCACTACCAAGTTGCCAAATGCTTAGTGCAATGGCATATATGTAGATGAAATGCGCTGCCGAACGTTGCCAAGGGCCTATGGCATTGGCATACGAGCAAGCTGCAATTCAGGGCATTCAAAAATGAAAACAGTGAATCTGCCGCTTTCGGTACAGTAACTTCCGAAGAGCTTTGTGAACAGCTCCGGATGAACTAGAATGCAAACCACATATCAATGGAAAGCTACGTCTGTCTAGTTTCCAACGGTTTTTGCGGTTCGTTTATATCCATCCTAACGAAGGAGTTATGACCGATTTAGTGAGCAAAGGTCAGGCTGCCAGGAATTCTGCAATGCACACCGTTGCCTTCGATTGTTGCCTTCGGTTGTTGCCTTCGATTTTTATATCTTTTTCTCACGTATCTACCTTGTTTGATAGGTATGTCACGTGGAGAAATCGAGTGCCTTGCAGACAGTGGGACGACCCACACGATCATGAGGAATCGGCTGCTCTTTACAGAGCTGACGCCGTGTCAAACTTCCGTGAAGACTTTGATCGGTTCATCTCCTGTCATTCAAGGGCGCGGACCTGGTATGTTCCTGCTGCCGAATGGAACCTTGATCATTGTTTCTGATGCCTTGTATGCGCCTACGGGCCTTCGAACACTACTAAGTTTCAAGGACATCCGCGCCAATGGTTTCCACTTGGAGATGCATTGTGAGGATGGACGTGAGTTCCTCTGTGTAACCTCCAATGAGTGCGGCTCTAAGCGCATCTTGGAGAAGCTAATGAGTCAATCTTGTGGTTTGTACCTCACCACCATAAGGGTTATTGAATCCTATGCGGTCGCCGAACATGATTATTGGGACCATGACTCGTACAAGCTATGGCATGACCGCCTCGGTCACCCCGGAAGAGATATGATGATAAGGATTCTACGAAACTCGTATGGACATCCTTTCTTCCATACAAAGCGAAAAGGTTTGGGACACATGCTCCCCAAAGAGGGTAGAGATGCAGTGCTCCCCAAAGAGGGTAGAGATGCAGTGAGCTCCCGGCTGACACTTGTGTCACCAGAGGACAGCTCCGCCGATCCTCACTCGGTCATGAGGATTCGGACCCTTCCTGATGTGTCACTGACTATGTCTGATGCTCATAAGTCGTTTTGTAAAGCTAGTGCAATGGCTAAGTTGGTGGCCAGACCTTCTTATGCTAAAGCAAACACAGAGAACATCACATTTCTCCAGCGTATTCAAGGTGATATTTGTGGACCCATCCATCCAGAATGTGGACCATTTAGATACTTCATGGTTCTGATGGATGCATCGACACGCTGGTCGCATGTCGCCTTATTATCCACAAGGAATGCTGTTTTCCTCAAACTCCTGGCACAGATTATTAAGCTGAGAGCTAACCACCCTGATCATCCAATCAAGTCGATTCGGATGGATAATGCCGGTGAGTTCACGTCATAGACTTTTGACGACTATTGCATGTCGGTTGGAATAAAGATTGAGTACTCTGTTCCACACGTGCATACGCAAAATGGTTTAGCTGAAGCTATGATAAAGAGACTTCAGTTGATAGCTAGAGCACTGGTCATGGGCTCAAAGCTCCCTATTGCGTCTTGGGGTTATGCTATATTGCATGCAGCCTTGTTAGTTCGTTTCCGACCCGCCTCCAACCAAGCGTTTAGTGCGTACCAGTTGGTTACTGGATATGAGCCTGACATTTCGCACTTACGCATATTCGGTTGTGGAGTGTATGTGCCTATTACGCCACCACTGGGTAAGAAAATGGGTCCGCAACGACGTTTGGGTATCTATGTTGGCTATGATTCCCCAACTATCATAAGATACCTAGAGCCTTTGACAGGTGATCTCTTTAAGGCCCGATTCGCTGATTGTCACTTTGATGAGGCCGTCTTCCCGTCGTTAGGGGGAGATGAGAGCATACATGCTCAGCGTGAACGACAGGAATTGGCCTGGTCAGTTCCAACGCTTGCTCATTATGATCCCCGTACTTCTCATGCCGAGAAGGAAGTGAGGCGAATCCTTGAGCTCCAGCAAGTGGCGGATTCGATGCCCGACTCTTTTGCTGAGATTGCGAAGGTCACGAGATCGGACATACCAGCTGCTAATGTCCCTGCAAGGCTAGAAGTCCTAAAGACGGGCATGGACACCCCGGGTCCGAGCACCGCTGCCCCTAGCATGGGCGCTGCCGACCCTAGTGGACGGGTGAAGGCCGTGGCTCCTCAAAAGAAGAGGGGGAGGCCACTTGGTTCAAAAGATGTGCAGCCCAGGAAGAAAAGGGCTCCTCTGGCACAATCCAATCCCTTACTCATCGATACTGAGAATCCTTCTCACGAAATTGTCTCTGATTACACCTATGTCCTAGAAATGATGTCGGTGTGCTTGGGGGACGCCCCGGGACCCGAATCGGTAATCGAGAACATGGAAATCTCGATGTGTTATGAGAACACAGTATCATTGCAGGACCGATCATCCATGCATATCGATGATGTATTTGCTTATGCCGTGGCTCTTGAGATAATTGAGCACGATGATATCGAACCACGCTCCGTCAATGAATGTGAACGTAGAGCGGATTGGCCTAAATGGAAAGTTGCTATCCAGGAGGAATTGAATTCCCTAACAAAGCGACAGGTGTTTGGACCGGTTATGCTAACGCCGCCAAGTGTAAAGCCTGTGGGACATAAATGGGTCTTTGTTAGAAAGCGTAATGAGAAGAACGAGATACTAAGGTATAAAGCTCACCTTGTGGCGCAAGGTTTCTCACAACGCCCTGAAATAGACTACGAGGACACATATTCTCCCGTAATGGACATAATCACTTTCCGCTACCTTGTCAGTTTGGTAGTATCTGAAAAACTGGACATGCAGCTCATGGACGTGGTTACAGCATATCTCTATGGGGATCTTGATTCAGAGATATATATGAAATTACCTGATGGTTTCCAGGTGCCTAAGTCAAGTGACTCTAAACCACAGAGTGCGTACTGCATTAAGTTGCAACGCTCACTATACGGATTGAAGCAATCCGGACGGATGTGGTATACCCGTCTTAGTGACTACTTGATTAGGAAGGGTTATAAGAACAATGAGTTGTGCCCTTGAGTGTTCATAAGGAAAACGAGTTTCGGATTTGCGATAGTCACCGTTTATGTGGATGATATGAATATCATAGGGACTCTTGATGAAATCAATGAGACCGCGGCACATCTGAAGTCCGAGTTTGAGATGAAGGACATGGGGAAGACTCGGTTTTACCTAGGCATTGAGCTAGAGCACCGAGCCTCTGGAATCTTAATACACCAGAGTGCATATGTTCACAAGATGCTCAGGCGCTTCAATGTGGATAAAATGCATCCAGTTAGCACCCCCATGGTAGTCCGGAGTTTGGATGTTAAGAAAGATCCATTCCGTCCTAAAGAGGATGGCGAGGATGTACTTGGAGCCGAGGTACCATATCTTAGTGCAATCGGTGCGCTACTATATTTGGCTCAGTGCACTCGGCCAGACATTGCTTTCTCTGTAAACTTGTTAGCTAGATATAGCTCTGCGCCAACGCAACGTCATTGGACCGGTGTCAAGAACATATTTCGATACCTTAAAGGGTCAATGGACATGGGCCTGTTCTTTCCATATAAGAATTCAAGATGGACTGCAAAAGAGTGCAGAGTTCCTGAGAATCTAGGCGCTTGTCACTTAAGGAACCAAGCTGCCGGGTACGGTGCACCTTGCTGCCGTGCACTGTGCACAGCTGTCGAGAGCTGTGTGCACGCTGCCGAGCACAGTGCTGCCCCTACCGAGCACCAGACACTGCCGGCTGTGCCCTGGGTGCACACTGCCGAGCACTGCATGCAGAATGTCAAGAGGTGCACGCTGCCGGCTGGGCACTGCCTGCTGCCTGCCGAGCGGTGCACGCTGGCCACCGAGCGCTGCACTGCAGCTGCCGGGCACTATGTGCACGCTACTGTGCACGGTTCACATGCTTCCGAGCATGATGCAGCAGCCGAGAGGGGCTGTGCACATGACTGCCGAGCGCTGTGCATGCATGCATACTTAGATGCTGAGAAGCATTACTCTCCCAATGTACTTGGCACCGCTTGCTGCCCTTATAACGAAACACCTAATAATATCTTGGTTGGTTTCGCGGATGCTGGATACTTATCAGATCCACATAAGGGGCGCTCCCAAACTGGTTATGTCTTCACCATTGGGAATACAGCGATATCTTGAAGATCCACAAAGCAGACCTTAGTGGCGACATCCTCCAACCATGCAGAGATTATAGCGCTACATGAAGCTGTTCGCGAATGTGTTTGGCTCAGATCAGTTATAGAACACATTAGAGGGACTAGTGGATTGAGCTCCACCACAGACAAGCCGACTTGTATTTATGAAGACAATGCCGCATGTATTGAACAAATGAGGCAAGGCTACATCAAGGGTGATCATACGAAGCACATCTCACCAAAGTTCTTCTATAATCAGCAACAGCAAGCCCTCCTCAACATTCAAGTTAATCAAGTGAGTTCAGAGGCGAACGTAGCGGACTTGTTTACTAAATCTCTGCCCAAGTCTACTCTCGAGAAGCATATGAAGAGCATTGGAATGCGACGACTATCGAGCCTCCCTAAGTGAGCTACTTATCAGGGGGAGCCACGCTCTCGATTGAGAAGCATGGTGTGTTGTACTCTTTTTCCTTCGACCAAGGTTGTTTTTTCCCACAGGGTTTTTATTACTTGGCAAGGTTTTAACGAGGCAACATTGTAAGCACCATCCGGCATTTCGACGCGCGGCACAAGGAGGAGTGTTGTAGGACATATAACATGTGCGTGTGTGCACTTGGTCTTATGCCATGTATATGGGCTTAGCCCATGGGCCTTATGCGTGTGCCCTAGTTGTAATAGGTTTACATTATGGACTTATTCCCAATCCATAAAGGATTGTGCCATTGTACTTAGAGTGAGTCTCTATATAAAGAGCTCCTCCCTATTCATAATAAGAGAGATTGATTCCATTCATTATCTATTAGCACATATATTCTACAAGAGTTTTCTCCAATTTGGAAATTTAGATAATAAAACTACCTACTCTATCTGTAAGAAATGGTACCTTATTGTATGCCCGCCAATCTTAAACCCAGGTCCGTCTGGCTGCACAACGGCGAAGCCATTAAACTTGGGACCGAAGGGTGGCTTCTGCTTCGATAGCCGATACTCGGTTCCTTGAGCTTTCGGCACCGGAATCCTTTCCCGGTCATAATACTCAGCTATCTTCAGTTCATCAAGATCAACTACCAGTGATATTCCCTCCAAGGGCCTCATGTACAAATTAGGTGTTCCCTCAATATAGTAACACAAAACTTTGATCACTCTTTTCTTATGTTCTTCGCCAAACCACCCGACTGAAAACGTTGTGCAAACAACCTCGGACAAGTTAAGTCCTCTCTTCTTCACCGAGTTGAGAAATGGTTTGTAGGACAGTGGGAGCTTACTTGCGACTGTTTGTTCATCAAACGTCAGCAAAGGGTAGGCATGTCCACCGTAGACCTTATTGGAGACAACAGAACTAGTTGATAAGTCCACTACGATCTCGTGGGACTGTTTGTGGAGCCTTGTTATGACCAAGGCTCTACGAGGTAGGGTTTTGGGTTTTGGTTTCGACAGCCATGACTTGACTAGGGACTTGTCTGGCTCGTCTAAGGCTATGTACTGGAAAGTGAGGTTGTGGAAGGAGCTGGGGTATGATTTTCTGACGATAGTTCGGACCCGAGTGAACTCCGATGGGGTTAGAGGGTCTAGTGGGTGGTACCGGCCATGGCATGGGATTGGTGAGAAGGTGAAGAAGGAAGAGAGGAAGAAGAAGAGCATCAAAGTTGAAGATGCCATGCCAGCTTCTCCGTGGATGTTGAAGAAGAAGGTGTTATAATTTTGTTCATAAATAACCGAAAAATTCTAAATAACGTAATAGGTGCAGATAAGCAATTAGCATGTCAGTCTTTGTTTAGAAACGAATAATAGTCAACAACTACTCCTAATTACTAAATTATGCAGGCTGCAACTTCTAAATTTTCAATATATGAGGTTGAACTTTGAACCGGAAACTAGCAGCAATTACTCTAGGATCCGTATGATTTGGATTTTCGAATATGGTAACATATGCCTTTTCTAATTTGCTCAAAAGTTCATCTTCATGTTCATTTGAGGGTGTTAATATATCAACTGTTTGTTACAATTTCGAAATGCATACTAGATTACTAGCTAGGTAGAACAAAACCAAATGTTAGTCCACGAACATTTTTTAACTATTAGTTTACGTCGATCTCATACTACCTCATAGTGAAATTGTCAAGGTCGCACGAGATTGTGACATTGAAGCAAATGCTTTTGTATTATCTGCCAAGTTCTAGTTATCATCTTGATTGAAAAGTTGAGAATCTGTAAGTTTAACATAACATTTTACAATGAGCAAACAGATAAGGATTCATAGCCCGTCTTCCCTTGAGGCTCTGTTGATTTAGTCAGAGAAATTAACAGAATAGAATTCTTAGACATTTAACAACCATGTCGTCAGTCTTTTCTTAATCACAATGGGATTAAAGCATTATATTAGCCAATAATCACAAATAGGCAGGTGAGAATAGAATAGAGCAGTCAAGCATGTCCACTTCTTTTGTTGCTCTCAATTTCTGACTTCTTGGACATATGCATGAACTCTACTTGCCTGGGTTTCTTTCTAATTTCATTATCATGCCTCATGGTCTAGATAAAGATTGTCACACACTACCAGAGAAAATAGTATAGCCGACGAAAAACAAACAAACTGACGAAGGAAAATTTCGTCGGCTAAACAAAACTTTAGCCGACGAAAGAGCCTTTGTCGGCCAAAAAAAATTCGTCAACTATATCGGACTTAACCGACGAAAAAGCCACTACCAGAAAAAAGACTTTAGCCAAATTTTTCGTCGGCTAAAGTATCGTCGGGAAAAAGTCGTCGGCTAAAGTCCACACTTTAGCCAACGAAGAAATTTTTCGTCTCCTAAAATTTGGACATTAGCAGACGAATTTTTGGACTTTAGGCGACTAAATTTCATCACTGGAAACTTCCACTATTTGTCAAAATGGTTGGCCGAGTAAACTTTAGCCGACGAAATTTCGTCGCCTAAAGTTTAAATTTCATCGCCTAAAGTTTGATTTCGTAGGCTAAAGTTTAAAAAAATGTTTATATTGAAAATTTTCTTTTTTTCTTCTTTTTCGTTTTTCTCCTAAAGTTTAAATTTTGTCCGCGGTGTTTGGAGGAGGAGTAGCCACGGTGTTTAGTGGTGTTTGGAGGACGAGGTGCCGCGGTGGAGGAGGAGGAGGAGGAGAAGGAGAAGTAGAAGGAGAAGGAGAAGTAGAAGTAGAAGGAGAAGTAGAAGGAGGAGGAGAAGGAGAAGTAGAAGGAGAAGGAGGAGGAGTTGCCGTCGGAGGAGGAGCCGAAGGAGGAGGAGAATGAGGAGAAGGTAGTGAGATGAAGAAGATGATGGAGAAAGAGAAAGATATAGAAAAAATTTAAAATTTTTGGCAAAAATTTTGAAAATTTTGAGTATATTTTAGCCGACGAACATATTGAATTTCGTCAGCTAAAGTTAAAATTTTTGGCGGAAAATTTGAAAATTTTGAGGGTACTTTAGCCGACAAATTTTAATTTTTTAGAAATAAAGATGAAAATTTGAAATAATATACTGTCGTTGGCTAAAGTACCCTCAAATTTTAAAAATTCCCAGCAAAATTTTTGACAATAGCCGACGAAAATATATGATTTCGTCAACTAAAGTCCTTTGAAATTAAAATTTTAATTAACTTTAACTGACGAATTTTAGTAAATTTCGCCGGCTATAGTTATTTATTTATTTATATTATTTATTTATTTAACTTTAGCCGACGAATTACCCAAATTTCGTCAGCTAAAACCCTATACGTAGAAGCTTTAAACGAAAAAAGTTAAGATATGTCCAGAATGGTGAAATACGTCTACGGTTGAAAAATCAAGTAATTCCGGTAAAGTTTCGGTACCGATAGCTTCGGTCAACGCATTTTTCCATTCTCTCCCTAGAAGTACCCCTATCTCTGGTGATTATTTTTTATAAAATTTTTATACCACTGGTTGTGTCTCATTGATTTAAAACTATTTTCAGTTGAAGGTTCTGTCAAAATACGTAATTTAGACGGTTAAATGACCAATTCTGTGCGTTAAGGGGTTTGACTTACGTGATTGACCGTTAGGATAGAGCCCTTAACGTTATCGGATCAAGTTGAATTTTTTTTTCTATAAACATATTTCGAAATAACGATCATATTAGACCGTCAGATTTTTGTTTCTCAATTTTGATCATCGGAATCACAACATGTCTACTAATGTTGTATAACTTGTTTACTAAGTTTTAAGTAAATGTTTAATTTCAAAAACAAACTCTACGTAGAAACTTCAAACGCAAAAAAGTCGTGAAATAAGATATAACCAGAATGGTGAAATACGTCTAAGTTTGAAAAATCACGTAATTCTGATGTGAGTTTGACTCGTACGCCCGTTCCGCTTTCAAATTGGTATCAAAATAATCAATAAGACACCGAAATATCCCTAGTGCAATTTTGTAACTAAAAGGTTCTTTAGTCGACGAAATACCCTAATTTCATCGGCTAAACTTTTCAAATTTTGTTGGCTAAAGTTCACTGACTATGCCAACGAAAAAATTACTTTACCCGACAAATTTTGTTTTCATCGGCTAAAGTACTTTAGCCGAAGAAAAAATTTTTTGTAGGCCTGTTTTTGGTTATTTCGTCGGCTAAAGTCTTTTTTCAGGTAGTTAGCCTAATTCGTCGGCTAAAATCCATAAATTTGTCGGCATAACTTTAGTCGACGAAGTCACTTTAGCTGACGAAAATGAAATTACGTCGTCTAAAGTATTTTTCGTGAGCTTTAGTCTCTATATTTTAGCTGACAAAAAACAAAATTTACGTCATCTATGATATAAAAAATAAAAATATTTATTTAAATACCATAGCCGACGATTATGTAATAAATTCGTCGGCTATGGTATAATAAGGGTTTAGGGTATCGTCGGCTATGATATAACAAATGAGTTAAAAAATAAAAAATATTTATATATCATAGTTGACGATGATGCAATAAATTCATTGGCTATGGTATAATAAATATAATAAAAAAAATTTAAATATCATAACCGATGATAAAAACATTAAATTCATCAGCTATAGTTTCTTTACCTGTCGAGATTCATATTTAGGGTAACCGTCGGCTAAGATTTTGAGATTCATATTTAGGGTTGCGTCTTATTGATTTGAAACTATTTTGTGTTGAAGGTCCGACAAAAATACGTAATTTAGAAGGTTCAATAACCGTTTTCGTGTGTTTAGGGGTTTGACTTACGGGATGGACCGTCCGGATTGAGTCCTTACGTTATCGGATCAAGTTAAATTTTTTCTCATACATGTATTTTATTATAATGGTCATATCAGACGGTAGGATTTTCGTTTGTGAATTTTGATCATCTGAATCACAACATGCCTACTAATGTTGTATAACTTAATTACTAAGTTTTAAATAAATGTTTCATTTCATAAACAAACCCTACGTAGAACCTTCAAACTCAAAATAGTCATGAAATAAGATATGACCGGAATGGTGAAATACGTCTACGGTTGAAAAATCACGTAATTCCGGTAAAGTTTCGGTGTCGATTGTTGCAGTCAACGCAATTTATCATTCTTTCTCCGTATGGGTAGCCATATCTTTGCCGTTATCTTTCAAAAATTTTTTATACCACTGGTTACGTTTCATAGATTTGAAACTATTTTATGTTTAAGGTCCGGCAAAAATACATAATTTAGACGGTCCAATAACCGTTTCCGTGCGGTTATCAGATGGTCGGATTTTCATTTATGAATATTGATCATCGGAATCACAACTTGCTTGCTAATATTTTATAATTTAGAATTACTAAGTTTTAAATAAATATTTCATTTCAAAAACAAACTCCACATAAAACCTTCAAACTAAAAAAAATCGTGAAATAAGATATGACTGGAATGGTGAAATACGTCTACGGTTGAAAAATCATGTAATTCGGGTAATGTCTGAGTGCCGACACTACTAGGACAACTACTATAGCCAACGAAATTTTTTCGTCGGCCTGTTAAAAAATTTCGTCGGCTAAAGTCTTATCCAAAGATACTTCTTCGGTTAAGAAGTCTTTAGGAAAAAACGGTCGGCTAAGACCTTAGCCGACGAAATTATTGTTCATTGTCATCTAAAGTCATTTACTTAGCCGACGAAGAAATTTTTCGCCGCTTATAGTCTGGACTATAGGCAACAAATTTTTGGACCATAGCCGACGAAATTTTATTAAATTTCGTCGGCTATAGTTATTTATTTTATTTATATTTATTTATGTAACTTTAGCTGACAGATTTTATTAAATTTTGTTGGCTATAGTTATTTATTTTATTTATTTAAATTTAGTCGATGAATTTTATTAAAATTCGTCGGCTATTGTTATTTATTTAAATTTAGCCGACGAATTTTAATAAATTTCGTCGGCTAAAACCCTAAACCCTAAACCTTCACCGAGGAATAACCTAAATTTCGTCAAATGACCGTTTCCGTGCGTTTAGGGATTTGACTTACGGGATTGACAGTCCGGATGGAGCCCGTAACGTTGTCGGATCTAGATGAATTTTTTCCATACACATAATTGCAAAATCATGTCTGGAATGGTGAAATACGTCTACATTTGCAAAATCAAGTAATTCTAGTAAAGTCTCGATGCCGATAGTTACGGTCAATACAATTTTCCATTCTTTCTCCCTAGAGGTAGCTTTATTTCCGGTGGTTATTTTTCATAAAATTTGTATAACACTGGTTACGTCTCATCAATTTGAAACTATTTTCAGTTGAAGGTCCGGGAAAAATACGTAATTTAGATGGTCAAATGACCGTTTTCGTGTGTTAAGGGGTTTGACTTATGGGATTGACAGTAAGGATCGAGCCCTTAAACAGTGTCGGATCAAGTTGAATTTTTTTCTATAGACATATTTCGATATAATGATCATTTCAGATGGTCTTATTTTTGTTTCTCAAGTTTGATCATCAGAATCACAGCATGTCTACTAATGTTGTATAACTTGTTTACTAAGTTTTAAGTAAATGTTTCATTTCAAAAACAAACTCTACGAAAAACTTCAAACGCAAAAAGTAGTGAAATAAGATATGACCGGAATGGTGAAATACGTCTACGGTTGAAGTTTTTGTGTCTACAGTTGTGGTCAATACAATTTAGAGATTTTATTTACGGGATTGACCTTCCAGATCAAATCCTTAAATTTATAGGATCAAGTTGAAGTTTTTTACTATAGACATATTTCGACATAATGATCATATCAGATGGTCGGATTTTTGGTTGTGAAGTTTGATCATTAGAATCAGAACATGTGTACTATTTACCATTATTTATCTCTATCGGCAGCCTATCATTGAGGGGTAAATGTGTCAAAAATTTTAGATGGACAGTTGCATCTCCTCATGGTGAGAGTTTGTTGTGTTGAAGGTTCAACCAAAATACCTCATATAGATGTATATATAGGTGTTTTCATGTGTTAAAGTGGTTAGAAAAATTACATTTTGAAGCCGTAAACGAACTCGGATGGCCAAATAATCCCATATTTAATGGCAAAGCAATGAGTTTGACTCATAGGGCTATTATGCTTTCAGATTGGTGTCACAATAATCAATCGGACCCCGAAATATCCGTAGTACCCCGAAATATCTGCTATAATAGTTGTTCTGTTAGTAACAACACTGGCAACTTTTCCTTCTGATGTACAATTTTAACTTTACAATCAACAAATGATACCTTAAATGTGCAAAATTGGTTGGTCCCAAGGTTGAAAAAGGAGCTAGACGGGATTAGGCAGCGCAACTACTGCTTAGCGCCTAACAGCGTGGTCGGAGTTTGATCGGTGATTAGGTTGATTATTATATATATATATATATAATTAATAATATATTTATATAGTATATTATAAGATGAATTATAAATTAATGGCAATACACTACCAGAATAAGTATCATAGCTGACGAAAAAAAAATTAACAGGCCGACGAAATTTTTTTTCGTCGCCTAAGTGAAATTTTCGTCGGCTAAAGTGGACTTTTAGCCGACGAAATGTTGTGTCGTCGGCTAAAATAGTTTTTTTCGTCGGCTATAGTCTGTGAACTATAGCCGACGAAATTTTAAAACTTTAGCCGACGATATATATAATTTCGTCGGCTAAAAGTCTTTATATTTCCAGATCTAGACAGTAGCTGATGTGAAAGAAAAAACAGGAGAAAAAGTTTTGGGGTTGGCGAAATTGTTGGGTGTTGTCGAAATCTGTCCGAAATTAGTTTGTGGCGCTATATATAGGTATGTATATGTGTATATATCTTGTTTTTGAGTTGATTTAAGAGTTTTATTTTCGTTATGCATTGATTTTGAGTTTTAATTAGAGTTGATTATATTGTGTTTTGAGTGTGATTGAGTTGATCGATTTGGGTTTGATAATATATATGAAGTTGTTGTTATATATATATATATATATTAATTTGATTATATTAATTAGTAATTATTATATATATGCATGTATATATATATATTAATTAATTGTACGTTAACTGCAGATATAATATAAATTGAATGATTCGTAAATTGAATTAATTAGCGTTTATACATATATATTATGTTATCTTCTCAGGATATGGATAAGAGTTGAATTTCGCTTCCAAAATGGGACAAAAGATATGCTAAAGGAGTTGTTAGTTTTATTGAATATGTGATGAATAATGCTAAAGGGAATACAATTTTCTATTGTCCGTGCACAAAATGTCAGTGTCGCAGTGATATGTATCGATTTCCAATTGACAAGGTTTGGCAGCACCTTAAAAGTAATGGGTTTTGGGAGAAGTACACATGTTGGATATATCACGGTGAAACATCATCAAGGGGTCCGCATGATCATGGGCAATTTTCTGAGACGGGCAGTACATCCAACGATCCAACAACAGCCTTCATCAACGATATGTTTCCTTATGAGAGGGGTGTATGCTTTGAAGGACCGTATATGTCTGAGCCGGTGCAGCCCTTCCCTAGAGTTGTCAACACTGCTGGTATTAACAGGTACAACAAACTACTTGCTTTCCAACAGACCCCTGTGTACCCCGGTTGTCAGAAAACGGTTCTTGAAAGTGTGATGGACGTTATGAAGATTAAAGTTGAGACAAAATCGACTGTGAAGGCTGTTGTTGAGTATCTACAGTACACTGCTTTGTTGCGGCCCCGGGTCATCGTCTTCCTACCACTCATCATAACGTCCGATGTATACTGAAAGATCTTGGGCTTTCATACATCAAGATCCATGCATGCAGATATGATTGTGTTATGTTCTGGGGTAAAGATCCAGAAGGGAATGACCTTGGTGACCTTGACACATGTCCAGTATGTCAGAGTGACATGTATAAGTTGACTCCTGCAGGCAATAGGAAACCTATGAAGGTACTTCGGTATTTCCCGTTGAGGGATAGGCTGGAACGGTTGTACATGTCATCACACACGGCCAAATCTATGAGATGGCACGCTGATAGGGAATTGCACGGCGAAGATACCCTTATACACCCTGCTGACGGGGAGGCCTGGAAGCATATAGACAGGGAATTTCCTCATTTTGCGTCAGAGGTCCGAAATGTGAGGCTCGGGCTCTCATCCGACGGGTTCAATCCTTTTGGCAACATGAGTCTTCAATACAGTGTATGGCCGGTGATTTTGGTACCATACAATCTTCCTCCATGGATGTGCATGAAGAAGGAATACAATATGTTGAGTTTGTTGATTCCGGGACCCGGTTATCCAGGGAAGTGTCTCGATGTGTATTTGAGACCCTTGATTGAAGAGCTTAAGTTTTTTTGGGACGTTGATCATCCCACTTATGATAAGTTCATGCACGAGATGTTCCAGATGCATGCTATGGTTGTTGGTACCATTAGTGATTTTCCTGCTCGTGGGATATTGTCGGGCAACGTTGTTAGGGGATACAAAGCTTGTCCAGAGTGCCTAAGCGATGAGGGGAGCAGTAGTCATTGCAACAAGATATGTAGATTGGGTCACCGTACTCTCCTTCCGTATGATCACGAATGGCGGTTCGATGACAAGGCATTTGATGGGACTGTAGAACTTGGTGTGCCTCCTAGAAGATGGACAGGGGAAGAAATTTTAGCAGTGCTTAATGAGTATGATTTTGGGCAGCTCAGCAATCATCCCAATATAGTGGCGGCAATACCTGATAGACCCGACAGGTATAAATTTTGGACACATGGTGGCATGGTGGCCGGAATGGAGTTGATTATTACGGTGTTCTTGATTCAGTGGTGGAACTCGTTTATTGGCAAGGCATGACAGTGCACCTGTTCAAGTGTAGATGGTTTGATACTAGAAGCTCGCAGAGCATGAAGATTGATCAGTACGGAATTTTATCGGTGAACACTGGTACAAGCTGTTACGAAGATGACCCGTTTGTTTTTGCGACATCGGTGAAACAAGTGTTTTATCTTGATGACCTTGTTAAGGGTGACGCGTGGAAAGTCGTCAATCTTGTGCACCCTCGAAACATTTACCGGGCGGCTACACTTGGAGAGGCCGAAGACGAGGAAGAAGATGTTGCGTATCAAGAACACAGTGCAATAGGTATTCCTGACTCCTCTACAATTCGCCTTAATAATTTTAAAGCGGGTCGTTCGGTTCGAATTCGTGATTTAGACGCTCGCCTTAATGATGTGGATCCAAATCAAGAAACAGACTACTCTTGTGCTGTAGAAATGCATAGATTGCCAGAAATTAATTCTGACACCGAAGAAGACTCATCGGATGATTCTGATTACGAGCCTTCTAAGTTTTTTGAATTTGTAATACAATTTGATGTGTTTTATATGGTACAAGCTCTACAATTCATAATGTATCTTAATGTTGGTTATATATGCAGGAAATTGTTATGGCTACGGTTAAACCAACTGTTTTTTTATCTATTTGACAGTTTTAGCCGACGAAATACAACATATTTCGTCGGCCAAGAAGGTTTTAGCCTACGAAATATGTTGTATTTCGTCGGCTAAGAATGTTTTAGCCGACGAAATATGTTTTATTTCGTCGGCTAAGAATGTTTTAGCCGACGAAACCAACATATTTCGTCGGCTAAGACCTTCTTAGCCGACGAATACCCTAATTTTCCGTCGGCTAAACTCTAAACCCTAACCCCTAAACCCTATAATATAGCCGACGAATACCCTAATTATTCGTCTGCTAAAGTTAAATGAATAAAATAATAATTTATACCGCTAGTTGCGTCTCCTCAATATGAAACTATTTGTAGTTGAAGGTCCGGACAGAATACGTAATTTAGGTGGCCAAATCACCGTTTGTTTGTGTTTAGGGGTTTGACTAACGGGATTGACCGTGCGGATCGAGTCCTTAAGTTTGTCCGATGATGCTGAAAATTTACCCTCACACATGTTTCAACATAATGATGATATCTGACGGTCGGTTTTTCGTTTCACAAGATGGATTGTCACAATCAAAATATGCCTACTAATGTTGTATAACTAATTTACCAAGTGTTGAGTAAATGTTCCGTTTTAAAAACAAACTATACGTAGATGCTTCAAACGAAAAAAAGTCGTGAGATAAGATATGACCGGAACGATGAAATATGTATATGGTTGAAATTTCACGTAATTCCGATAAGTTTCGGTGCCAATACTTGCGGTCATTGCATTTTTTCTATTCGTTCACCATAGAGGACGCCCTATCTCCGACGGTTATTTTTCTTATAACTTTTATACCACTAGTTGCGTCTCCTCGATATGAAACTAGCTATTTGTAGTTGAAGGTCCGGACAGAATACGTAATTTAGGTGGCCAAATCACCGTTTGCTTGTGTTTAGGGGTTTGACTAAAGGGATTGACCGTGCGGATCGAGCCCTTAAGTTTGTCCGATGATGCTGAAAATTTACCCTCACACATGTTTCAACATAATGATGATATCTGACGGTCGCTTTTTCGTTTCACAAGATAAAACATATAAATTGTACATGAAATTACTAAATAATTATAAAATGTACTTTAGCCGAGGAAATTACTAAACATTCGTAGTAATTTCGTCGGCTATAGTACCACTTTAGCCGACGAATTTAGGGTTTTGTCGTCGGCTAAAGTGGGACTATAGCCGACGAATTTTTTATTTTGTCGGCTATACTTCTTCGTATATATTCGCACCTAGTCGACAGAACCCATATTTCTCCACATTTTTCAGTTTGGCCGCACGGTTTCTCCCTCTCCTCTCGATTTTATTTCACTTTTTTTCGACGAATTCCGGCCTCCACTCCGCCTCCCTCATCTCCCAAATAAATAAGGTATGCAATTTCATGTTTATATTGTATTATAGAACTAATTTCATTTGTTTTTTCAATATATTGAATTATATGATAATTAGGGTTTGTGATAATGTTTTGGTTGTGATAATGTTGAATTATATTGGATGTATTTACTGAATTTGGGTGTATTTAGTGATTTGGGTGATTTTGGGTGTATTTGGGTGTATTTAGTGATTTTGGGTGTATTTAGTGATTTGGGTGTATTTAGTGATTTTGGGTGTATTTGGAAATTTTTAATATATTTGGGTATATTACAATATTAATTGGTATATTAAATTAATTTGTGATAATGTTGTTCATTTTTTATAATTTTGTATATTTAACAAAATTTTAATTATATTATTTAGGATGAAAGGACTATTTAGTAAATCAAAGAGTTCGAAGGGCCAAAGGGGTGAATCGTCTGAGGGAACGTCTATCAAAGAAAATTATGTATAATTAATAATATTTATATTTTTTGGCGTATTACAGGTACAAGGAGTGGAAGAACGAGTTACGGACCCACTGGACTACGCATGGGAACGAACGTTCTGGCACCCCCCTTGAGTTCCAGTTCAGGGAATACGAGTGGCGTTGGCTTCTGATATCGGAATTCAACAACCCACATAAACAGGTAATTAAAAATAATTATTTATTATATTGAATTATATTTAATACGTTTTAAAATATTTTACTAATTTGATTCCTTTGTAGGCCGTTTCCCGGGTGAACGCTCAAAACCGGCAACGCAACATAAGGAACCATCATGCCGGTTCTAGACCGTTCGCATCGTTGATGGAGGAGGCGGCCAGGGAACATCCAGAGGTCAACCGGTACGTCTATACGTACGAGAAGGCATATCCTGACGCCTAGGAGGATATTGTAAGTCGTTTTACGTTTTAAAATTTAGTAAATTATATTTATATATATATTTTAAAATGTTAATTAATTTTTTTTCCTATCAAATTTGGCGAGGGTGAGGCAGGCTAGTGAGGAGGTGATGGCTGCTATAGTCAGGGAGACATGGCCTGACACGCAAGAGGAAGACATGTCCGAAGCCATGTCCTGGATCGACACTTCGGATCTCAGCGTTGGGGCCAGGATCATGGGCACAGCATTCCCACCGCGAGGAAATAACTTCTACTGTCGGGGTCTGGGAAAGAAGGGCGAGGGGTACTGAAGAACACTCCCGGATTTCAGAAAAAAGGAGCCTCGACCAGCAGCAGAACGACTCAGCTTGAGGCGGAAGTTCAGATGTTACGGGAACAGCAAGCCGCCCAGACAACATATACTGCCGCGATACAGGCCGCCCAGACAGCATATACTGCCGCCCAGACAGCATATACTGCCGCTTTACAGGAGTATAATGCATCAGTATATGCCACCCAGCAGGCACAGCAGCAGCAGATGTTCCAGTACATGCAAGATTTTTCAGCTGCACAGCTTCAGGGACTTCCGCTTCTGCCCATGCCCACGCCTATTCCCTTACCTCAACCGCCGCAACCTCCCCAACCTCCCCAGCAACCTCATCCTGGCGCAGATATTGATTTAGACGATATCGACTTCATTTAGTTTTTTAGGCTTATAAACTATTCTTTATTTAGTTTTTTAGGTTTATGAACAATTATTTATTTACTTTTTAGGTTTATTAACAATTTATAAATTTAAAATTTATTGCAAAATGTTTATGTTACTTTTGATGGTGTGTTGTTGTTGGTTATGAAATTGTTTCTGTAATTTGCAGCTTGCTTGGATGGTAATTTATAAATTCTGTTGGGTTTGTAGTATAAAAAGTACTATAGCCGACGAAATTTACCATATTTCGTCGGCTATACTAGTTTTTTTTTTCAACAACCTTTAGCCGACGAAATATGGTATATTTCGTCGGCTATAAGTGTCATAGCCGACGAAATTTACCATATTTCGTCGGCTTTTCTCTATTTAATTTTTAATTTTTAAAATACTTTAGCCGACGAATGAACTATATTTCGTCGGCTTTTCTCTATTTCATTTTTAATTTTTAAAAATACTTTAGCCGACGAAATATGCCGACGAAATATTTATATTTCGTCGGCCTAAGTCATACGTATAAGCCGACAAAATATCAATATTTCGTCGGCTAAAGTCTGACTATAGCCGACGAATTTTTTATATTATGTCGTCGGCTAAGTGTTGGATTATAGCCGACGACGGATTTTATTTCGTCGGCTATAACTTTAACCGACGAATTATGGCCGACAACTTCTTAGCCGACGACACGTCGTCGGCTATAACCTTAGTCGACAAATCTGATGAACAGGCCGACGAAATTTTTTCGTCGGCTAAGATACTTATCCAGGTAGTGATAGCAACTTAATTAGTTTGGTTACAATCCAATTTGTTATACATCAATAACAAGCAATTTCAATCACAATAGCATGATTCATGGATAATTAACCTAGAATACCCGATTCTCCAAGATTCAAGAACTACCCGATTGATTAAGACTATCGGAAGAGAGAAACAGAGAGACACATTTACAGAGAGAGGAGCTGACCAGTTTGGTTACTTCGGTAAGAGCCAGCGACAGGGCGAGCAACAACGTGCGGTGAAGAGTAGCGGCGTGTGGCGTGCGAGAGGCGTCGAGAGTGGTGAGACCAGTGAGGAAAAGACAACAGCGACAACGTTTGGTTTAAGCCGTTTAGCTTTTTAGTTTTTTTGAGTGAATTCACCTTTTATCATTTTTAAATTAAAAAAATTATGAAAATACCTACTCCTAACCCACGTCTAGCCCCGTTTGATTGCAGCCTAATCGCTAGATGTCACACTTAATGACCGGCTAATCAACACCGCCCATTGTTTCCTCCCACCACCAAAATTCAGCTTTTTACTTAGTTTTTCTTTCTAGACGGCCTTGGCACCCGTTTTTTTTCACAGTGGTCGGTCCCAACAGAAATCACAATACAAGAGCTTCTCATAAGGCGGCTTTTGCAGCAGTTTCAAACACGACATTTGCAAAATCATATTAAAGAGCAAATGGTATGTCTGACTTGTCTTCCTTGATGGTTTGAAACTTTGTAATGTAAAATACTTACGACAATGGAGTTTGGATTCGTTTAATACTACTTTAGATCTTGCGTGCAACATATAGTCAACACTACGATAATAACATCAGCAGCAAGGCACCATGTTACTATTAACCTCAATAAAATTAACCAATTTCTCCCAATGTTACTATTACCAGATTTCAAAACAAACTCTCCATCAGGGGGTACAGCAACCGAGTGTGGTCCTCTCCCGAGCTTACTTCCGTCCACTATCTAAAAAGTACCAGCCTAAATGTAGATCACAAAACACAAAATATAAACAAGGGCGAATCCCTAATTAGTTTTTCCAGTACATTGATGGTCGACACATCCCTTTCAGTCAGGCTCTCGGTCCCTACCCTCAAAGTTTTTCCCAGAATGGCTTCTAGCTACAACCACATCATTTAAACGTTTTGGTTTCACAACCCATGTGTTACTTTGTCAATCAAACCCCTTTGTCTGGGTTTGAATCTCTCAACAATGCTGCCATATTTGGTCCCCCACCGTATACATCTTATCAGTCCCAAAGGCATACGAATCCATCTGTGGCCTCACACAAAACCCATGTAGCTACAACCACCACTGCTTACCCTTATCACCCACCACCACAACCTGCTTACCCAACCAATGCCACTCCACTCTACCCTCCAAGCACTGCCAACCAAGGATACCAACCACAAGCCAACCAAGCATACCAACCTCCCTATGGGCACTGGAATAACCCAAACCCCATTGAAGGGAACTTAAGCCTGAACCAGGACCCAACGTTGCCTTCGATGTACCAAATGAGATTGAAATTACCAAATTTTAGAGGTGGTGATCATGTAGAGTGGTTACACAAGGCCGAACAATATTTTGATTTCTATCGAGTGACTAAGGAAAAGAAGTTAATTGTAGCTGAGCTACACCTAGTTGATTAAGCTACAGTCTGATGGACAGTGTTTCAGGATGAGTTTCCACTCTCTTGGGGAGGCCTATCTAAGCTCTTAATGTGGGAATTCAGTGCCTATAACTTCAGTGAGTATCAGGCAGCATTGGCACGCTTGTCTCAAACTAGCACAGTTGATGCCTTCATGGATCAATTCACGTGCGGGGAAGAGTAGCGGCGTGTGGCGTGCGAGAGGCGTCGAGAGTGGAGAGACCAGTGAGGGAAAGACAACAGCAACAACATTTGGTTAAAGCCGTTTAGCTTTAGTTTTTTTTGGGTGGATTCACCTTTTATCATTTTTAAATTAAAAAAATTATGAAAATACCTACTCCTAACCCACGTCCAGCCCCGTTTGATTGCAGCCTAATCGCTAGATGTCACACTTAATGACCGGCTAATCAGCACCGCCCATTGTTTCCTCCCAGCACCAAAATTCAGCTTTTTACTTAGTTTTTCCGCCTAGACGGCCTTGGCACCCGTTTTTTTCAAACAGTGGTCGGTCCCAACAGAAATCACAATACAAGAGCTTCTCATAAGGCGGCTTTTGCAGCAGTTTCAAACACGACATTTGCAACATCATATCAAAGAGCAAATGGTATGTCTGACTTGTCTGCAAAAAAAACATATAGACAGTCCAAGGCTTCAGAGAAGAAAAACTACAAACTCAAGCAGGGAAAGTTCCCAATATAATACAAACTGAAGCTGAGACAAACCTGAGACCGAGGCATTAAGTTTGTCAAAATGCATTCTTTCATCGTTTGGCGAATGACTAGAGATATCTCAGTGGATCTCCTGAGAGCATCAAGGATAAACATATTAATTTATCAGTATTAGTCAAGTAAAGGATAAAAAATTGTCATGCTAAACTTAAATACAAGATCATCCTTATGCACGGAGACTTATGGGATAGAACATATACCTATCACCCTTCGGTTTTCTCATTCGATCTCCGGTACTGAAATTTTCCATGGTGTATTCACATCTCACCTGCACTAATCAGCAATTACAAAGAGCCGGTATACATAGAGAGATAATAAATGCATCTTAAGTTAACATCTTAAGCGACATACATAAGTTTGGTTTAGTTTAGTTTAGATTAATAGACAGAGGACAATTATATAACCAATGCATTGCTATTCAGTTGTTGGCTCCTATTTTGAACCTGAAAAACAAAGTAAAAAATTATAAATAGCTTGAATGGATATTCAACTAAAATGTGATGAGAATTTTGAAGAGATAATGAGTGTGCATGTAAGCTATAACTTTAGCTCGTAACTAAACAGCATTAGAAACCCACAAGAAAAAGTGACTGACTTCTCTAGGGCCATAAACAGCAGCAATAACTTGGGTGTTGCCCATCCCGAACATTGCAGAACTGAAATTTGATATGCAATATGAATTAGTAACAACATAAAAAAAATTTAGAAAAAACAGGAAGATAAGTTTAGTGTTAGCACCCGTCGGCTTTGGATACAACACCAATTTCTGCTCGAATTTGCCTCATCTGGGATCAAATTAAAAAAGAAGATTAACCAACTCATCACAGATAAAATTCAACACAAAAGAAAATCAAAGGATAGACAAATACTTCCATGGGACGGCGACCATCTAAGCGAAAACCTTCAGGGCTTATGAACTCCATCTGTTGCAATATCATAATAACCAAAGCACCAAACTCTAACTAACAAGGGAGGATAATACTAGAAAACACAGTCATGGTCTAACATTTTAACATCAGAAACTAAACCGCAATCTTCAATATTGATTCACAATGGCTTTATTACAGCAAAAACATCCCAGTTTAATCTTAGTTTCTGAAATCTTCTTGCATTACTTCATCTTGCACCAAAGTTTCTGACTTTAGGCGAAGTTCACTCTTAAAGAAAAATAACTCATAATTACCCAATTATTTTCTCAATCGAAAATAAGCCATTACCCCATTCAACTATCTAAGACTCAAAATTAAACACAACAAGATAACAATTGGATTCAGTCAATAAACAAATAGATAAAGAAACAGTTTTTGACTCAATACAATAGCGAAACATTATTCCTGGCGTTGAGTTCGGGCAGTACGGCGGTGACAGAGTGCAGCTGCGTCGGTTGAGGAGAAAAGGGGAGACTTCGAGAAGGTTTAAGGTGAGCGTGGAGTGCAGCTGCGTCCATTTATTTTTCGTATCGAGTGACAGAAGAAAACGTAAATTAAAGGATTTAGCTGGAAAAAAATAGTTAAAATCCGGTAACTGGAAGGTCATGAATCAGACCCAATTTGTTATGGCTACCTCACAAACCACTTCGTATCCATGCTCTTGATAGTCCAGTGCCTCCGAATCAGAAACCCTGTACGGAATGCTGATACGAATCAATGTATCGGGCCGAGTTTCACTCTATTGGGCCTGTCCGATTATTAGTTATCTTAATTAGTGTTAATTATCTTAATGGTTGTCAATTCAGTTGTATTAGGGTTTAGTCTCGGCCGATGGATGTTGGTCAAGTGTCACGATCTGATTGTGTCTGGAAATCCTATGTATGTTGTATTAGGGTTTAGGCTGGAGATCAATGAATGAAAGCAGTAATTTTCCTCAGGTTAGCTTAACTCTCGTTTTCGATCTCACATAACGAACCTTATCATCTGGTATCAGAGCCTTCGATCTGAGTGCATTTGAGAGTTATGGCCAGGAACCAGGTTGTGACCGGTGAAGGCGAAACACAGTCGAACGTTGACATTTCGGAGACTTCTCTGGCGGAGCTGGCGGTACAAGCACTCAGGGTTATGGTCAATCACAGTGAGGATCTGGCGTCCTTTTGAGCTGATGTTTGGAACAGTTTCGAGCCATGAATGAGAGAGCTGAAAACAGAGACAGCTCACTGTTGCGTTTCGGTTCTCTTCCACCAAACTCTAGATCTCTGGTGGTGCCAGCTAGGGGAGTTACACCATCGTCCACCGATGGACTTTCATTGGCTCTAGCCTCTGGAAAATCAGCTGCCAGTGTGACATAGAACTCCCAACCTGTCACTTTGGGACACCGTGATTTTCTCATGGGATTTATCAAAAACGAGACTACCACCACCACCATCCCACCTCAGATTAAGATAGAAGTAACAGGGGCGTATCGAGGCCTTTGGTGAGTCAGTTTGGTCACGAGAGGGGAGAAACGAGTTATCATAGAGGATTTCAAGGTGAGAGATGACTCACTAATTAGTTTTTCCAGTACATTGATGGTCGACACATCCCTTTCAGTCAGGTGGCTTCGAGCTACAACCACATCATTTAAACGTTTTGGTTTCACAACCCATGTGTTACTCTGTCAATCAAACCCCTTTGCCTGGGTTCGAATCTCTCAACAATGCTGCCATATTTGGTCCCCCACCGTATACATCTTATCAGTCCCAAAGGCATACGAATCCATCTGTGCCCTCACACCAAACTCATGTAGCTACAACCACCACTGCTTACCCTTATCACCCACCACCACAACCTGCTTACCCAACCAATGCCACTCCACTCTACCCTCCAAGCACTGCCAACCAAGGATACCAACCACAAGCCAACCAAGCATACCAACCTCCCTATGGGCACTGAAATAACCCAAACCCCATTGAAGGGAACTTAGGCCTGAACCAGGACCCAACGTTGCCTTCGATGTGCCAAATGAGATTGAAATTACCAAATTTTAGAGGTGGTGATCCTGTAGAGTGGTTACACAAGGCCGAACAATATTTTGATTTCTATCGAGTGACTAAGGAAAAGAAGTTAATTGTAGCTGAGCTACACCTAGTTGATTAAGGTGCAGTCTGATGGACAGTGTTTCAGGATGAGTTTCCACGCTCTTGGAGAGGCCTATCTAAGCTCTTAATGTGGGAATTCAGTGCCTATAACTTCGGTGAGTATCAGGCAGCATTGGCATGCTTGTCTCAAACCAGCACAGTTGATGCCTTCATGGATCAATTCACAAGGTTGTTGCGGCGTGCACCAGGTTTCTCCTCACAAGCCTTGTTCTCATTCTTCATTGAGGGTTTAAAGGACAGTATTAGAGTTAATGTGAGAGCTCACATGCCAACTACTTTTTACCACGTATGTGAATTGGCTAGGTTGTTTGAAGCTAATGAGGTCCGGGTTCGGCAGCAAAGGGCAGCAGTGGCACCTAGAGCGGCATTTGCTAGGGCACCGGATAGGGTTTAAGGTGCTACCTTTCCTAGGCCTTCTGCAGCACTAGTCCCACCTCGAGTCCTAGTGCAACCGAACCCGGTAGTGAGGAATAGGGGAGGTAATCGGCGACTTACTCAAGCTGAGTACCAAGAGAGACGTGTGAAGAACCAGTGCTTCTTTTGTGATGAACATTTTAGGCTAGGACACAATTGCAGAATGGGCCAAGCTCTCATGGTTGTTGAGGTGATGCCTGATGAGGTTCCACCACCACTGCCACAAGAAACTCAACTCCAGCATATCGAAGCTCCCAATGAAGTACCAGCTGGGGATGGAGAACCAGAAGTAGAGTTAAGAGCAATAAGTGATTGAAGTTCTGCAACCACTATGCAGCTCAAGGGCAATGTTATGAATAAGGAAGTACATGTGCTTATTGACTCAGGGGCCTCCCATAACTTGTGCACCCAACAGCTCTCAAGACCCCCAAACACAAAGTGATCCCTATCTCTCCTCTGAAGGTGCGCCTAGCTAGCGGAGCAATTGTGTACACCAAGGGGCAGGTAAACCTCGAAATTGAATTGCAGGAGCTAACCATGAATGCTAGTTTTTATGTCTTACCAATTTATTGATGTGAAGTAGTGTTGGGTGCAAGTTGGCTGAGGACACTTGGGGATATAGTCTGGAACTTTGAGAATGAGATTGAGATTTCAACTGCAGGAAGGAACTTACACTCTACAGGGCGATACTTCGCCTCGAGCTACACTAGTGAATTGCAAGGGGATGACTTGTTTGTTAAAGAAGGAAAAGGAGGCAGTACTGGTTAAAATACATCCGTTAAACTCCATTGAAAAGAAATCATCTATTCATCTAGTCATACAGAACCTGATAGCCCAATACCTTGATGTATTTGCTACTCTAAAAGGACTGCCTCCACCCAGAGCTCATGATCACCGTATTGAACTGATGCCTAACACAACTCCTATCACTGTTAGGCTCTATCATTACCCTCACTTCTAGAGCGCTGAAATTGAAAAGATAGTGCAAGAAATGCTAGAAAGTGGAGTCATCAGGCCTAACAATAGTCCTTACTCTTCACCAGTGCTCTTGATAAAAAAGAAAGATAGGACATGGAGGCTTTGTGTTGACTACAGAGCCTTCAATGCTGTCACAGTTAAAGACAAATATCCCATACCTGCTGTAGATGAGCTAATCGATGAGGTGCATGGTGTAGTCATCTTCACAAAGCTAGATTTGAGGGCTGGTTACCACCAAATTCGGATAGCTGAAGCAGACATCCCCAAAACATCCTTCAAGACATATTCTGGGCACTATGTATTCCTAGTGATGGCCTTCGGCCTAACAAATACTCCAGCTACATTCCAAAATCTCATGAATGATGCCCTCAAGGCCCTGTTACGGAAAGGAGTATTGGTTTTTTTGATGACATCCTGATCTACAACCCTTCTTTGGAAGCTCATCTGCTGCACTTGAAGCAGGTTTTAGAAATTCTATAAAGGAATTCCCTAGTAGTCAAAGAGAGAAAATGTAGCTTTTGGGACTATCCATGTGGAGCATCTTGGGCACATAATCAGTAAGGATGGGGTTGCAGTTGATCCATCCAAGATTGAGTGTGTGAGGGGTTGGCCTGTACCTATAACCGTGAAGGAGCTGCATGGGTTCCTCGGCCTTGCAGGATACTATCGCAAGTATGTGAAGGGATTTGGGATGATAGCCAAATCTTTAACTTGCTTGCTCAAAAAAGAGAGTTTTAAGTGGACTGAGGAGGCCACTTCTGCTTTTGACAATCTTAAGGAAGCTTTCACCACTACACCGGTGTTAGCCTTGCCAGATTTTTCAAAGCCATTCACTATGGAATGTGATGCTTCAGATTTAGAAGTGGGAGCAGTCTTGGCCCAAGGTGGTAATCCAATAGCTTACATGAGCAAAGCACTGTCTCAACGTCATCTCTCACTCAGTTTACGATACGGCCGAAGATGCTGACAATAGCAACAGCTGTGCAGCAGTGGTGACCATACCTGTTAGGCCACCATTTCACTATCTACACAGACCATAAAACTATTGAACATTTCCTTAACCAAGGGGTGACCACTCCAACTCAACAGAAACTGCTCTTAAAGCTACTGGGTTATGATTATTCAATCTCTTACAAGAAAGGGAAAAACAATGCAGCACTCGATGCTCTGTCACGAATGGTGACTCTTCAGGATATCACAGGATCTTCTAGTCTCATACATGAGTTTGTGCACAAGATACAACAAGCTTGTAACTCTAATGGCAAATTAGCCCAACTGGTCCAAGACTTCCAAATTTACCCTACTAGTTACAAACACTTCTCCTTAACCAATTCCCAGCTCATGTCAAAGGGAAGGTGTTTGTCTCTAATATAGATAATTGGACGCAGCGTATTATACAAGAATTTCATGGTGGACTCATTAGAGGTCATTCTCGGAGTTCATGAACTTATAAACGAGTACGCAAAAACTTTGCGTGGTCAGGTTTGCAAAAGGAAGTAAAAGAGTTTGTGACTATCTGCTTGGTGTGTCAACAGAACCACTATGAGACCACTAAGTCTCTAGGCCTTTAGTAACCAATAGATGTACCGGCAAGAGCTTGGAGCACAATTTCAATGGACTTCATTGAAGACCTCCCAAAGTCTCAAGGTAAGACAGTCATTTGGGTTGTCATAGATAAGTTCACCAAGGTTGCTCACTTCATCCCACTCTGTCACCCTTATATGGATGCCACTCTCGCAAGTGTATTTGACAATGAGATATTCCGGTTACATGGCCTGGCGGAAGTCATCATCTCTGACAGAGATCCAGTCTTCATGAGCTTATTCTGGGAAGAGTTTTTCAAGCTGCAAGTGGTCAGTTATTTTTAAACCAATTTTATTTTCCTTATTCACAACTAGATCGTCGTATATAGCATAGGCAAATAAGAGTCTTTCTCGCAGAAGACTAAGGAGTTCCAACTACTCAAACAAATGTCACAAAAGTGACTACTAATCCAAGCGATCAAAAGTTGAAAATCTAATTATTTTACTAACCTAAACTAGTCAGAAAAATAAGAGAAACTTTACATAGAAAAACTAGACACACATATGAACCAACACACAAAATTTCAGATGTATGGGAGTTCATTTGCTATATCAAATAAATATGGAAACACAGAGGACATAAGAGTGACGAAAACTGATTTTGGGTTTTGGTTTTGGAAAACAATGAAAGTAAAGATAGTTAGGGAAGATGCAATCCACCCTCAAAAATCACACACAAGACAATTTGTTTAGTATCTAATGCAATCAATCTAGATGAAGATGCTCAGGTTGGCTCGGTACGCTTGTAACACAACCTATTACCCTTTCTTACTTCGTACGCCAGGCAGGAAGTGCTCTACACCTAAACTATTCTTAAACAATGCAACCTAAAGATATGCTTATTAGATTAAACATGCAGATATCATTAAGTTTGAAAAGAGTTTGAGACATCACAATAAACTTAGCGCCTTGCTAAACCTAGGACTTAGTTTACTTGCTAACGAAAGCTAACAATTGCTTCTCTAAATAGTTTGAGGAGTCCGATACTGACACTGGCATCAAACTATCAAAGCTATAGAACCCTAACATGCAAATTAAGTGTGCACTCAAAGCATACAAGAAAAGAGTTCATCAATGAAGAAGTAGTAAACAAAGTCTCATCTTGAATTGAAATAAACTAAAAACCAAATATCAAAACATCTTGATGATTATGTCTTAGGGCTTCAAGCAGCCCCTAACTAAGGAAAACTAAATAAACATAATAGAATGATAACATAGCAAATTGAGGTAGAGGAGAAGAGAAGAAGAAGGAAGAAGAGTCCAGTCAAATATGATAACGTAGAGTTTATATTGCTTCCTTCCACCAATCCTTCTTGATTAGGGGTTCCTTAGATATGTTGATTGACGTGGACCAATAGAAGTAAGCCAACTCATTTAATTCTTCAAAATCAGCTTCATATCGAGTTTATAAGTTGGAATATGAAGTAAAAACTTGTCCATGGGCTTCTCGGTGTGATGTGAGTCTCGAAACACAAATTCTCGTCAAGATTCAAATTCACGTCCAGATTGACCTTCTAGTACTAAATCGGCCATAACTTCCTCTAGGAAAATGATATTCACAAACTGTAAAATGCTTTAGAAATCTAACATCAGTAGCTTTTCAATGATATAAAACTAATCATCTGATTCTTCATGAGTTACCCTCAGTGTTCTGTCGAAGTTGGCTGACTTTCATAGGCAGATTTCAGAAGTTTGCATTCCAATCTCTATTTTCTTTATTTTCTTCTTATTTGCTTCAAAAAACCTAGAAAACAAAGAAACAAAGTAAATAAATATAAAACACACCAAACAAATAAATGAAGTATAAATGAATTTGATATAAATAATGTATAATTGTGCACATATCAGCAAGGTACTACTTTGTACCGGTCCACGGGTTATCACCCCCAAACCGATGGCCAGACTAAGAACCTCAACCACACAATCGAACAATACCGTCGATGTGTCACTAGAAGCAAGCCTGATGAATGGGTGCAAGCTTTGCCCTGGTCAGAATGGTGGTACAACTCTGCTCACCATTCGGCATTGCGAATGACTCCTTTCGAAGCTCTCTTCGGTTACCCTCCCCCTGTAATTTGACCATATATGCCAAGGTTTACTGCAGTGGCTGATGTGGAATCACAATTAAGAAGCAGAGAAGAACTGATAGCCCTAATTAAAAGGAATTTGCAACAAGCACAGGCGCGAATGAAATTACAACATGCTAAACACCACTCTGAACGCACCTTCCAGAATAGGGATTGAGTTTACTTGAAGCTTCAACCCTACCAACAAAACTCAGTGAGTAACTCTGCATTTCATAAGCTATTCTCTAATTTTTTGTGCCATTCTAGGTCTTTAAGAGAATCAGAGAGGTAGCCTATAAATTAAAACTTTCGGCTTCTACAAGGATATACAATGTGTTCCATGTCTCGCTCTTAAAGAAGAAAGATGGTGATTCTATAACAGTAGAAGTCGAATTGCCAAACATCAACGAGTCTTCTCTTAGTAAGTAGAATTTTGTGAATTTGACTCACAAAAGACTCGTTGTGGCATTACCCGATTTGAAAAAATAAAAAACAAGTTGTCCCGGATGTTAGATACATATAAGATGCGTGATTGTTGGCAGCCATACTTTGCCATTAGACCCACAGGAGGTAGTGAGGTACCGCCGATGGCGATAAACAGGTTAGCTCTTCTTAATTTCTATGTCAAAGACAAAAATATGTCAATCACAAAGGATATAGTTCTGGATGTCGTTCATTAATCAAATTTGTCCAATAGCTGTGTCACTCCTCTGCTAAACAGCTTAGAACTTTCGAAAACTTGTCCAAATTAACAACAATTAATCAAATTTGAACTTTGGCAAAAGCATTGGTGAAGTTCTCAAAACACAGCTCGACTTTGAGTCATGCCATTAAAGGCACAAGACATTGTACACTGGTGTATTGTCTAGCTTCTCATCACATGATTCATTATGGAAAATAAGAATGAGGCAAAGATTTAAATTACGGAGATATCGACCTCTGAAAAATGGATTTTTGACCGAAATTTCAAGGAAATATCGATAGCAGTAAAAAATTGAAGGAAATTTGAAGAAAAACAAGGAAATTTTAAATGAAACTTTAAGAGATGTTTGTTTTCTCATTTATCTACTATATTTGATAAGAAAATCTAGAATATATAAACATTGATCCATAGTGAGTTGTAGTAATTGAGGTAAATAAGTAAGTGTAATGCTTCATGGTGGTATGTGAATCCACGGACTAATGAGATAAATCAGGGAGTTCCTATGAAGGTTTTACGTTATTTTCCTATAATTCCTAGGATTCAGAGGATGTTTCTTTCACCAAGTAATAGTAATCTGTTGACCTGACACTCTACTCATCACAGTCAGGATGGCAAGATGCGTCATCCAGTCAGCTCAATTCTATGGCGAACTATTGATCACATGTGGCCAAGCTTTGCTTTGGAGCCAAGAAACTTAAGACTTGGACTAGCCATTAATGGGTTTAATCCTTATAAAAATCTAAGTTCAACACAAAGTATTTGGCTTGTGATTTTAGTCATCTACAATCTGTCACCTAATGTTTGTATCTCACAAGAAAATTTGATTCTATGTCTACTCATTCCTGGCCGTAAGCAACCAAGGAATGACATAGATGTATATTTGGAGCCATTGATAGATGACTTCAAGTTTCTATGGTTTATTGGGGTGGAGATGTATGATGCATGCAAGAGGGCGATGTTCAACCTGAGAGTTTGTTTGTTGTGGACAATAAATGACTTTCCAGCCTATGGTAATCTAGCTGGTTTAACTACAAAAGGGGAGTTTGCATGTCCTGTGTGTGGTCCCGACATATCTTCTAAATGGTTACCGCTTGCAAATAAGATTGTGTATCTGGATTATAGATGATCTCTTGCCCAAAACCACGCTTTCTGCAATAAGCATAAGTGGTTTAATGGAAAGAAAGAACGAAGGAGACGACCAAAGATATTTACTGGATTAGCTGTTGTACATGCCTTACCTGGGTTCAAAAATGATTTTGGCAAGAAAAAATTGAACCCATAAAAGAAATATAAGAGAGGAGACCTGGCTAAATTGCTGAAAATGAAGTCAATATTTTTTGACTTGCCATATTGGGAGGTTAGTATATTTAGTATGTTGTTTACTGGTTATGCATTTTAGCATTTATAACTGTTTGTTTGTTTCATGACTTAATGTCAGTTTGGTGAATTATAGGTGCTGCCTATACGTCACAATTTGGATGTCATACATATTGAAAAGAATGTGTGTGAAAGTGTATTGGCAACCACATTAGATGTCAATAGTAAATCAAAAATTGATAATGAGTCTCGTAGAGATCTTGAGTTACTTGAACTGATGGATGATGTGTCAATTGATCAACAACTTGATAGATTAGAGCTACCATCTGCACCTTACACATTAATAAAGGCTGAGAAACCTAAATTCTGTAGTAAATTGTATTTTCAAAGGTTTCCTGATGGGTATTGCAGTAATATTAGTAACTGTATCAAGCTGGAAAAGTGCAAGATACTTGGTCTTAAGTCCCATGACCATCATGTTTTAATGCAACAATTGTTGTCTGTTGCATTAAGAGGGCTTTTTACCTGAAAGCATAAGAAAAACAATATGGCGTTTGTCTTCATTTTTCAATGAGTTGTGTCAACGGGTATTGGACAAAAAAAGGTTGGAACAAATGGAAGATGAGATTGTTTTGACTCTAAGTTTGTTGGAGAGATACTTCCCTCCATCATTCTTTGATATTATGATTCACCTGACTATAGATATTGGGAGAGAAACTAAGTTATGTGGTCCGGTGCATTTTAGGTCGATGTACCCTTTTGAGAGGTAACCCAATTAGTATTTTCGTTTATTTTGTGCACAATGCAGTTGGTTAATGTTGTTGGAATTGTCTTTTTCTTAATTTCAGTTTGTTATTTTGTTATATGAAGGTACTCATGGACTATGCTAAGAATCGTGCTAGATCTGAAGGTTCAATAGCTGAAAATTATTTAGCTGATGAGTGCTTGAGGTTTTATGGTCAATACATTTAACAAGTAGATGCGATTAGTTCTAGAAGGAAACACAATGAAGGAAAAGAATATGAAACAATTGTAGAAGGGTCTACATTGTTAAAAGGGCGTTCAGTACTCTTATCAGATTCGGTACACAAAGCTGTTCATGTTTGTGTGTTGCTTAATAGTGCAAAAGTTGATGAACCATATATATAGTAAGCTTATAATTACATAGTTATTCAAAGCTGACCTTTATTGCATTACTAAATTATAGATTACAAACCCTTACATTTCTGGTAGGATTCATAAAGAAGAATTAACTCTTTTAGATCCACAATTAATTACTGATAACAGCTTGTTACAGAAAACTTATTTAGAGACATTCGTCTTTTGGTTACAAAACAAGGTTTGATATTCTCAATTGTGTTGATGAGTTCTATGTCACTAACTATATGTGCTAATTGAAAGTGATTAATTATATTTATTTGAATAATGTACAGATTATATCTGAAGCTAGTGTAGAGGGGCTTAGTTACTTGTGAAAGGGCCTAGATTTATGCAATGTCGCATAATGGTTTTATAATACGTGGAAAACGCTTTCACACATTTGGTGCAAAAGTCTCAACTACAGATTATGGTGTTCATGTTGAAGCAAATTCTAGTGTAAATTATTATGGAGTTATACGAGATATTTTGGTGTTAGACTTCTGCACTTTCCGGTTGGCTATATTTCAGTGTGACTGGACGAACATTGTTAGTGGTGTCAAAAAGGATGATGGGTTCACCTTAGTTAACCTTCATGATGGTTTAGATAAAAATGATCCATTCATTTTAGTATCACATACAAAACAACTGTTCTATTCTAGAGAATCTGAAAGTTCTAGTTGGTATGTGGTGCTGAAAGCTCCTCCAAGAGGCTTTCATGATTTAGAGATGTTTGACGAGTCTGTTTTTACATCATATTGTTCTCAAGATGTTTCAGCACTTGAGATGGATAATTGAGATAATGATAAAAGTTGACATTGTTGTGTTATCTTTTATAATCTTTTGGATATGTGCATGGAGTGTATGTTGTGTTTTGCACTAATATATGATGAAAATGGTATGTTTACTGTATGAGTTTCCTCTCATAAATTTAAGCATTAAAGCTGATAAATTATATTTTATTTCTAATGAACTTCATTTTTAGTGGACCACTTTCCAGAAAACCTAAATAGGGTCGTTGACAATCTGGTTATATGGCCGAGGTATGATGTTATTTTACTTGTATACAATATATGTACTTATTTGCTGAATAGAACAAGAAATAGAGTAGACTTGTATACACTAACTTGTGTTTTCATCTTATGGTAGCCTGTGACTAGTGGGAGAAAGAGAGGCAGAAATAACTGAAAAGGACCTGAGATGTAAGAAAATTCTGAGCAATGCACACAATCTACTTGTGAAGGAGAGAACTCTGGTGTTACTCAAAAGGAAAAGAAAAAGAGAGGCAGACAATGTCTGCAAGTACTGGCAATAGGAGAAAAAGACAAAAAGTTAGTAGAATGGAATTCAAGGGGGCATCCTATGGGAGAAGTCTCTATAAATTTTCCGTCTACTATGAAGCTAATAGTACGTGAGCAAGTACCTATTACTTTTAAATCTTGGCATGGAGTTGAAGGTCCAGCCAAGGACAACCTCTGGAAACTTTTGATGGTAATTCATACATGTTTTCCTATTTTATTGTTAACTATGGGATTATTTCTAGAATGCCTCATTTAATATTCATTTTAAATATATTATGTTATGGTAGTAATTTTGGGTCTTATGGGAACTTTGCAGCAAATGTACATTGTAGATGTATGTTTCAGGGGATTCATCTTGCAGCAAATGGGAAAATTATGGAGATCCTGGAAATCTGACCTTTCAGTTGAGATAAGAAAATTCAGGAATCAAGATCAACCAAGACAGAGAGATCGAATCTACTTACCAAACTCAGGTCTCAAAATGTGTCATTAGTTGAGTGTGATCAATTCGTGAAGTCAAGAATGACAGATTAGTGGCTTGTAAGTAATTTGCTAGCTTTATTTGACATTTTTTTGTTTAAACATCATTGGTTTCTCATATTAATGTAGGCAAAAAGTACAAAAATGAGAGAAATAAGAGCAAAACAGACCCTAACTCATACACTGAGTCGAAAAGGCTATATATGCGCGAAAGGAAGAAGAACACATAAGTCAAACTTGGGTTTAGAAAGTCTATATGTTGTGTATAGTTCCTTCCAAGTGTATTTTCGTGTTTTCAAAAATTGGATTAATGACTTTTCTTCTCAGAACAAAAAAAACACCCTAAAAAAGCCTTTGAGCAAGCCAAAACTATGGATTGAAGCACATGTGTCAAAGCAAAAGACAAGCGAGGCTAACACTGCTAAAATTGTATGCAGTCCACACCTTTACGTATCATCTAAAATTTGTACTTAGTTGCTTCTAAATGATTACAATTGTTGTTGGTTTGCGTATTGTTTTGTTGTAGGTTGAGGTGCAAAAAAAATTTGATGAGAATGTACCTACTGATGATGGAGAGTATATTTTGTCTCAAGTCCTTGGTAAGGAGTGCTCTGGTCAGATTAGAGGTCCTGGAGCTGGGGTTACAAAAACAAAGTTATATGCTCAATCACAGTGTGACGCAAAAGTACAAAAAGTAGAGGCTGATCTGAAGGTAATAAAGGAACGCTACCAAAAATTGGAGAAGACATTAGCTGCCAAACTAGGGCTAAACTTGGTAAGTCTTTGGCCAGAAAACATTTTAGAAAGTTTCCTCAGTAAAATGCTGTATTTCAAATCCTAATGAACAAACAACTATATGTTTAGGATTCTATTGACGACGATGATGATGTAAATGGGGAGTGTGCACCTTTAATTTCAAAGGTATGTGGTTATGTTTGAACCATATTTACTATTCATATTTTGTTGAAGTGTCATATCAAGATGCTTATATAGATTCTCTTGATTCTATAGAATAAAGTCCAATGTCATGGAAATGCAACTTGAGATGCTACTGCAACCCTAAATGTATGAGTTTTTGTGATTATTGTGTAATATTGCTTATATGTTTTCATAAATATAATGCAATTAAGTTCAAGTAATGATTATGATCATATAACTATGTTTTCTATTTTCTAGTCGGGACATGGAAGCACCCAACAACCTTTAATTGATGACAAGCAGCCTTTAATTGATGTCAAGTGCAAGTTACTCAATTGGAATGGCAATGGTGAAGTAGTGGCAAGAGGCTCTCTCTTAGCAATAGATCCAAAATCAACAGTGCATGGGTACACACTTGGACCTGATTGTTATAGGGTTTCCATTGAAGTTATATTTGTGGAAAGAACAGAATTTTATCGTTGTGAGCCTAAATTTACAAACCTTGAGGATGCACGTGGCAGCACAGTTGCTTAGCCGATCAAATACATTTTCTTTAACGATTGAATTTGAGGTAAATAACATATCTTCCCATATCCATGTTATTTTAGTGTAACGATTTAGCTAGTTTTCTGAAAATATGAAGTAAATGTGAATGGCGTTGTATTGGTAAAGGATGCTAATTTTACTGAAGCTCAGCATTTGTTTGTAGGGAATTTGTTCAATTTCTCATGAACATTTAGTTTTGGGGTTGATGATTGACTTAGTTTTGGTTTGTTCAATTTCATTGATGAGATTTTGATTATTGACAGTTTGGTGGGTTTGGAGGCAACTTGCAAAAGATTTTTTGGCTGCAGGTTCTGGTTAAGTACTGATGGGAAACATTCATGTCCAACTATTTGCTTTTGTGAACTCCAATTTATTTTGTGGCATGCAAGGATTTTATAGACCATGCATTTGTTGGAGGCTGGATTTGGAGTCAATTTGCAATAGATTTTTTAGCTGCAGGTTCTGGTTAAGTACTGATGGGAAGCATTATACATGTCCAACTCTTTGCTTTTCTGAACTCCAATTTATTTTGTGATAAGCAAGAAACTTATAGACCATGCATTTGTAAGATATATGATTGGTACTATAATTTGTAGGATTCACATTTGGTTATCCAATCTGTTGAATTTGATACTGTTGATGCTGAATATTGTTCAAATTTATATATATGCATCAATTTGAGTTATTTGGTTATGCCCAGAATAAATATGAGAATTTTTATTTTTTTTAAATATACCTAACAATTAGATGACGATTACAAAACGTCGTTGTTGATGTTTTCTACGACGTTTGTAAACATCATGGAAAACGAATTATATTTGCAAAGGAGTTTCATGGCACATAAGAAAACGCCATGAATGAAAAGTATGACACTTTCCAAACGCCATAGTATAGGTTTAACGGCACTTTACAAATGTCATAGAATAGGTTTTACGACGTTTCACAAACACCATAAAACTGCTTCTTAAAGGACGGTGCCGGTTTCTACAGCGTCCAGGGATGGCGTTTAAAAACGTCATGGAAGACAATCAATGGCGCTTTCAAACGTCGTTGATGTGTATCTGTGTAGTAGTGTGTTGAACCACTGAATTTTTTTTTAAAAGTTTACATTAAACTATCTATTTTTTTTCTTCGTATTTGATGACTAGAAACTTAAAGTCAAGCTAGACCACGTCGTATACACACATGATAAATACTAAATAGGAATTAAGAAATGTAACTAAAGTTCTAAATTAAGTTAATTGTAGATTATGTTTACCTAAATATTTACTATTCAGATTTGTAAAACAAAGGATATATAGATTGAAGTTACTAAGTTTACAAGCAGGGTAGCCAGCAGGGGTGGTTATGGAAGTAGCCTTGTATCGGAGCCAACAGTGTTTGAATCTTGGTTGGAGCAAATTTTGATTTTGTTCTTCATTTAGAGATGTCACATGTAGAGCAAAGGTTGCAAAGAAGCAAAGGCGAAATCAAGGGCCACGTGCAGAGCAAAGGCGAAATCAAGGGCCATGTGCATAGCAAAGTTAGAATCAAGGGCCACGTGCAAATTTCAAGGCTGACTCAAGTGGAATCAAGAGCCACGTGCACGTGGCGGATGTAGTCAAACTATCGCGAGATTACGTCGATTTTGTTAATTTCATTGAAATATCAGAAAATTTCCAAAATGTCGGACGATAACTAATGAGAAGATGAACTAATATAGCTATACGCGAAGAACGAAAATTTTGCCGAAATATGGGTGAAATTATAGATTTTTAAGTCAGGAATGAGGCACCATTTTTGGGTGTAGAAAGCAAAGAATTATTTCCATGAATCATACCAAATCATTTGTTGAGTGACAAACCTTGCCTTGGTATAATGATTTGTTACAGGTCATGAAGATATATGGGGAAAGGAAGCAAGTAAAAGATTAGGGGAACACAATTTTGGCCTTGGGGACCTTTGAGTTTGATAGAGGGTTTGAGGCCTTTGAGAGATTATCATGACTTTCTAAAACAAGAGTTTGGCAAAATCCATCATCACCCCCAAACACATACAAGAATGGTTTCTTTGCATAATTTGTATTCATAGTTGGCATGCACGAAATACAACAATCCCCCACTCCAATTCTCCGATGGTGTCTTATGCTCTCAATGGTCGAGAGGGCACAATATTAATGTCATTCTATATACTAAAACAAAATCAACGTTACACTGTTCATTCAGCTAAGAAAAAGACGTTTTTACCCTTACTTACAGATTATTTACCATATTGACATCAGTAGCGTAGAAAGACGATTTTATCCCTATTTAAGAATTATTTACAATACGATATCAACAACACATAAAAAGATGATTTTGTCACTGTTTGAGGATTATTTACAATACTGACATCCCTATAAACAATTTTACCCCTATTTACAGATTATTTACAATACTACCATCGTTTTCCTATCTTTGTCTATTTTATCTCTAAGTTCTTCTGTTTATCTATTTTTTGTCCATTTTTGGAAATAACTTCCATTGTTTTACTTCTTGGATAAAATAGATGTGCTTCTATTACTAAAAAGTCTCAATTTCTGTGCAATTATCGGATTTCTTCAAAATTGATTTTTTCCCACCCGATCTATAAATACTTTGTCCTGTATCTGAGTAATTGTGCTAATATATGTTATAATTTGGATCATAGGAATGAAAAAAATTGAATTTTAGCGAATTATAGGCTGATATCTAAGTGATGGGGTTTTATGAATGTGATGAAACATTAGACAGAAACATGAGATTATATAACTTAAATATGTCGAATATGCCTCTAATGTAAGAGTTTTAAAAGTGTTTTTATAAATGTTGGGTTGTTTTGTTTTTCCCTTGAATATTGTTTCTGGATTGGTTTTGCACCTACGATCCTTGAGCTAGAAGATTGAGTTGATAAACACAATGGGTAATTTCAAGATGAAAATGCATGGCTGGAAGATAAATTAGAGTTATGGAAATACATGGCTGTAAATTATATGGTTAAACTTTGTTACTCTACTGTACAAGCTTAAATTCTAGTTTCATTTAATTCACGAATGTATAGTGGTAGTGTCATGACATGTTTTAACATTTGGATTTCGGTTTTGTTGATGGTGTTTGGTTTATAGGTTTAATAGTGGTATAGTTTTGTTCTGGATGTCTCCAAATACATACGAGGATTATTTGTTATGTTTAGAATTCAAGAAAAAAACCACAACAAAAGCGCGGCCGGACATTGTCATCACCCCGCAGCAGCGTGCGGGGGTTCTTGCTAGTACAGAACAGAACAAAATAGAATATAGGGCACATTAGCTTTCCTTCTAATGTTTTGATCAGATCATTCAATTTGTTATTGTTTTTAGGTTATATTTCTATGAGGAATACAAATTAATATAGGATATAAAATTAGTAATCAGATGTAAAACAATAAATTTAGTAATAAAATAATATCTGTTCCCACATGACACGACAATTTTTAGATAGTTTCTTAAAATATAGTTCACTTATTATTATTCGAATGAATAGAAGGAATCGTATAAAAGCTCGAACAAGACATCTCGAGAGCATAATTTATGAAGTGTGTTGCCGTGTTATACATGAATGAGACATTGGAAGTTTTGTGATCAAATGACCAACATAGCCGTTTCTTGGAAAGAGACGGGCATGAGCTTTATGGTGAGAATCACGGCAGACAAACAACACTTCTTTACCATCCAACAACTCATGTTTTTCTCATCCCTTATTTCCTTTCAATATGTGCAGTGTGTAGCACTATTGGAGTCCTCATTCTACACCCACAAATTGGAGCAGAAAATTGAATCATCCATTGACGTGATATAGAAAAATAACCATGATGAAGAGTGATTTTCAAAGTGAATTTTTCTAATTGAATTTTTCTGGTTGAAACAAATGGACAACTAATAATTCTAGTTTAATTAAGTAAATAAGTAGTATAGTGAAGTGAATTTTCGAGTTTGGGGGGGGGGAGCGAATTGATGTGTTAAATGGTGGGAGTGATGATGAGTTCAACTGCCAAAGCATGACTCCAAATCCTTTGAAGCAAACAGAATGTTATGATGATTTCCAGAGCACGCCCTTAAATTCCTCTCCCTTCTCTTGTTCCAATTCCAACCAAGATCTTCACACTTCACACATTCTTCAAGTAAAGAATAACCATAACTGTGCGACACTCCAACCCTTCTGGAAGAAAGGTATGACTCAGCTACACCCTGTTACTCACTCTTCCCCTAGTGTTGATGTCTGGTTCTAGAACATGGTGGAATTGTTGAATGGTTCGAAGCTGGAGGCATTTTTGATGGTAATATGGGTTATTTGGATTGAAAGAAATAATATGGTATGGAGGAACAAGGAATACAGTGTGGCCAATATGATAAAGAAAAGAAGAGACAATGTCACCAGCACTGTACGGTAAAGAAAAGAAGAGACAAGCCCAATTTGAAATGTCCCCCTCGAGAAAGGCTTAAAGTTAACATTGATGGAAGCTACACACAAGATGATGGTAAAGGGGGTGTTAGGGTGGTGATCTGAAACCATAAGGGTGACTATAAGGCTTCCTTTATGTGCCCGTTCCAACATGTGATTTTAGCTTTTCATATGGAAGTAGAGGCTCTTCCAGCAAGATTGTTGATTTGTATTCAACAAGGATGGCAACATGTTGAGCTTGAGAGTGATTGTCTGAACCTGGTACAAGCGTTGCAAACTAATGGTGAAGACCTTTCCGATGTAGGGAGGGTCATAGAGGATTGCCAAAGGTATGTTAATGCTTTCGAGTTTTTTTAACTTTAACTTGTTTGTCGTAAAGCAAATGGTGTGGCTAATAGACTTGTCCATTTTGCTAGATGCAATAATTTTGACGACCTTAGTTTGGATGAGACACCTACTATTATCTAAGATGTTCTCTATGAGGATTTTTGTAATTGTTCTTCTATTGCTCAGGGCTCAGGTCTCATGTCTCCCCCGTTGCAAAGTGCTAGTCTAATAAATGAAACTAGGTGCGGCATTCTGCCTCACTTAGGCCGGTCCTTAACCCATTTTTTACTCAAAAAAAGAATTACCACATTTTTCGCTTCTTGTCACACTCCCTTAATCATGATATTTATCCTCTTCCCTCCTCTAAAATCAACATCTATGTTTGATCAATGTGACTTGTCATTTATTGTTGTTCTTCCATGCATAGATCCATGACATCACATACATACCGGAAGTTTTATTTTTTATGGGGAGTGAGATAGCAAGTCATAGTCACGTGGTTACGTTAGTATTTGGACCGAGATACATGAGTGCCTCAGCAAACCCAGAGTAAATCCCCCGCCACATGTGCACGAACCTGGAGGTCCTTCAAACCTACGTGTTAATGCCTAGTTTGGCACAATCTAAAAACATTTTGGAAAAACTAAAGGTATTTTCTATTTGACAAATTAAGTACTCAAGTAGTTTTAGGGGTTCGTAGGATGCTGACATTTACTGATTGTTTGGTGTCGGGTTCTGGTTTCGCAGCTCGCTCTTGTTTTAGGGAGGTTTCTGGTGCTAATGTGATCAAGGAGATTGCTTCGATCTGTTATGGTTCTTTCTATGGGGTTAATTCCTCAAAGTAGTTTTGTTCTAGAATCCAAATAAGTTGGAGGATTTTGTCATTTACGGTTTATTGGTTATAGTGCCTATTGCAAGGTTTGAAATATGAAGATAACTTAGTTTCTTGGTATTAGGGGTGGGCACTTTGAGCCCGAAATGCAGTCACCCCCCGCATCACACCGAATTCATAACCGAATTTAACCGAAGTTAGGCAAACCGACGTCGTTTTGCTCATACACCACACCGCACCGTTTTCAAACGGTGCAGTTGCGGTTCCGGGTATAAAACCCACCGAAATAAACCCACTGAACCGATTTTACATATATACATATATACAGCTTTTACCCTAGCCAGTAGCCGCGACCCTTCGTTCTGTGACTTCTGTCTTCTCCCTTCAGTTTTGTCTTCTCCCTTCGTTCTCCCTTCGTTCTCCCTTCGTTCTCCCTTCAATCCACTGCCTTCTCCCTTCGTTCTGTCTTCTCCCTTCGTTCTGCCCCTCACAGTCCTTCGTTCTCCCTTCAATCGATTCAGTCTCCCTTCAATCGATTCACTCTCCCTTCAATCGATTCACTCGATTCACTCTCCCTTCAATCGATTCACTCTCCCTTCAATCTCCCTTCAATCGATTCACTCTCCCTTCAATCGATTCAGTCTCCCTTCGGTCTCCCTGTAGTCGATTCAGTCTCCCTTCAGTCTCCCTTCAATCGATTCAGTCTCCCTTCAGAATCTCCCTTGAATCTTGAAACTCCTCTGTTTACGTCGTCGTGCTCACCCAGTCTCCCTGCTCTCCCAGTCTCCCTGGTAATCTCTCTCTCTCATTTAGCTAAGTGTGATAATCAGAATGATTTGAATTTTGTAGCTTGATTTGAATTTACTTTGTGCGATATGAGTTGATGTTGGTGGCCTGTGAACTTGTTGGATGAGTTGAATTTACTTTGTGCGATATGAGTTGTGCGATAGCCTAAGGTCTAGATGTTATGAACATGCACTTGAGGATTGAAAGGTCCTGGTTTACTGTAAATGAACAATAATCATGAACAGTCTGTAATCATGAACAGTCTGTAATGTTTCAGCTCAAATGTTGAGGTTCTGTTAAGAAAAGGTGAATGTAGGTTTGTAATCATGTTCATGTGTTGAGGTTCTGTTAAGAATAGGTGAATGTAGGTTTGATGTTATGAGTCCACATGGCAGGTTTGCACTTACGCTAGTTTAGTCCATTGATGTTTTAAGGTTGTAGAATGTTGAATCATTTGGATGATCTGGTCTGTAATCTAAGTACTCATTTGGATGATCTGGTCTTTTAGTTAGTTTATTTCATGTTGAATGTTCTGTTTAACTATTTAATGCGGTTTAAAGCAAACCGTACCGAAAATGCGGTTTAACCGAAAATGCAGTTTGCATTTATTTAAATGCAGTTGCAGTTTGCAAAATTAGAAAACCGAAAATGCAGTCTGCACTGCGGTTTTGGCCTTAAACCGAATTGCACCGCACCGCGCCCACCCCTACTTGGTATTGTCTTGCATATTCAATTGACATAATCCTCAAGTGAATGAAAAGAGAAATGAGTAAGCCACCACCAAGGAGGAGACTCTCCTGATGATGGATTATGTTTATGTTGTACTCTTCATTTTCTTTGATCTTTAAAATGACTTTACGTCCTGCTTCAAAAAAAATTTATCTACTTCCATTATCAACACTACATGACCTAGATAAGCAATATGACAAACAGTCTTTAATAATTATTGACATGCATGTCTAAGAACATCTCTAACAGCTCATGTAAAACTAGAATTATCTCAATTTTAGAGGAAAAACATCATATTTTGACTCCAACAAGTCATGTAAAGCTTTCTCTATTTTACAAAAAGTGGGAAGAGAGAGAAACATATTCCCTATATCTATAGAATTATTAGAAATTGTATATTCATCTATAAATCTCTAAAATTTATTGTTTTCCTTATAGAATTTATCGTCTCTTCTAAAAAAGGAAAAACATCATAAAATTAACAAATTTAACATTAAATTTAGGGTTTAATTTGAATAAATATATAACATTTATAGAGATACATAAATTATACAGAAAAAAAACATATAATGTTGTACAATAAAATAGAAGAGCTGTTGGAGTTGAGCTCATTTTCTTTTATAGATTTTATGATTTCCTCCACTGTAATAGATAAATTATAATAGAGTTGTTAGAGATGTTCTAAGACAGATCTTTTCCATACGGTATATAGAGGATTGGATTCACCATCATAATTGTTAAACAACAATGGATACAACTCTGCATACACAACCAAACTATGAAGCCACAATTTTCCATTAACTTTACGGATTCGAACGAAGTTATCTTGGAGTTGGGGCTTTTGTAGTCTCAAGCATACCCACTTCAATAGATCTTCCCTATATTTATTTATTTATATATTTGTTGGTAATGATGGTTCCTAGTTATGTATCCAACCAGAATCCCTTTGCTACCTTTTTCTCTCTTCTTATACTCTTAGAACCCTCCTCACTTTTGAATCACTTCCATCTTTCACTCGCACACACACACAGAGACACTGATATTTTCTTTTGTGAAGCTATAAGAAAATGGGTGATATTTCTTATTCCAATGGCAATGTGAATGTGAATGTGAACGTGAATGGGAATGGGAATGGGGTAGGAGTGAATGGGAATGCAGTGAATGGAAATGGAATGAATGGGAAAAGCCATTAGGTACTGAATGGCTACCGGAAGAGCTGCTGGTACGAGAAAGAAATCGAAGAAAACTTAAGATGGAGCTTTGCTCTTAATAGGTATAGTTATTAGTTACTTCTCTATATATTTTCAGTAGAATCAGACATTAGTCCAGTAATCTTAGCGTCTACATCATTTTTTTCCTTTTCTTTTTGGGGTTCCTATTTCATTATGCACTTGAATCAGTTGAATGTGGAAATATAAACTTCTAGCTGACTTATGGCCCTCCATTAGATCTGAGAGTGAAGATCCTTGCTTTACACATCTTGATGAATTCTTTATAAGTGAAACATTCTTTTTGATAACAAATCTTGGTCTCATGAAAAGTTCAGACAGGACATAATAATGTTGGATTAGCGATTAGTATTATAATCAGTGTTTAGTTTCATCATTCAGATTAAGTTTTTAACAAGCAGTCATCTTTTTCTATTTTTTTGAATTGCAGTATTCTGCATACAGGATCTACTCCATACCAAGACATTGCTTTGTTGGACACAAAGCCCTTTGGAAAGGTTTTGATGAAGTCTACTTCAAATTGTCAAAAACATGCAAAGTGATTCATGCCATCTCTTTTTTCTTCTGTAGTCATAAACCTTCTGTAATTTTCAGGCTTTGGTCATTGATGGAAAGCTTCAAAGTGCTGAGACTGATGAATTTATCTACCATGAATGTCCTTGCCATCCAGCACTTCTTCTCATCCAAAGTACTTCACCTGTCTATTTACATATATACATATATAGATGCACAAACATTATTTTATATATAAGAAACAATATCAATAGATCTTAATAATTCAAATTTCAAGCCCACTTTTAATCAATGTTAGTCCAACCAACATCTTCATCATGGGAGGAGGTGAAGGCTCCACTGCCAGAGAACTTCTGAGGCACAAGACTGTGGAGAAGGTTGTCATGTGTGACATTGATGAGGTAATTAAAACCTTCTAGCTCCCCTCATTATCTTTGTTCTTATTAGAAACAAATTTACCTAAAGCTAAAGAACATATCTTTTACCTGTTTTTCAGCTAATTTTACCAAAATTCCTTTTTCATTCGTCTCCCTCAGAATTATCTAAAGCACCAAAAATAAATATCTCCGGATTTTGAAAAAAAAACTAATTAACATATATGATTACGAATCTTATGTTTACATTATGCAGGAGGCGGTGGAGTTCTGCAAATCATTTTTGGATGTAAACAGAGAAGCTTTCTGTGATGCAAGACTCAAGCTCATCATCAATGATGCCAGGTTTATTTTGTCAACAGTACATTCTATATTAACCTCGATCACATCCCTCTAATGTCAAAATTTATAGTTATTAATTCTTGAGGTGTTTTGCAGGGCTGAGCTAGAACACACAGAAACCACTATGATGTGATCATTGGAGATCTTGCAGACCCAATAGAAGGAGGACCGTGTTATAAACTGTACACCAAATCTTTCTATGAGTTAATTGTCAAACTTAGACTCACCAAGGATGGCATTTTTGTCACACAGGTATCTCTCATTGGATTAACCATCACACATACATGGATGAAGTATATCACATTTATAGACACAGATTGAACAGCTTAATCGTGGACTTTATGTAGGCTAGTCCTGCTGGAATTTTCAGCCACACGAAAGTGTTCTCTTGCATCTACAATACTTTAAGGCAGGTCTTCAAATGTAGGTCAACTTGATCCAGAAAACTATTTCCTTTTAGCCAATGTATCTGTAATTATATATTACACTTCTCTCTTACTACCTTTTTTTTGTTTAAGATGTTGTGACTTATTCAGCTCATATTCCTTCTTATGATGATACTTGGGGATGGATCATGTTAAAGAAGTCGTCATTTGTTAATGTGTAGAGAACTAAAACCCTATTTTTATTGGCATCAAGGAGGCTAAATAGTGTCTGCTTAAATTAACAGGCTTCAGATAACCCATTTGTGCTCAGCGCTGATGAACTTGACCTGAGAACTAAACTGAGGATCAATGGGGAAAACAGATACCTAGATGGGAAAACATTTTCATCAGCCTCTACCTTGAGCAAAGCCGTTCGCAAATCGTAAGTCACAAACTAAATAATGTACCTTTTTTCATCTTCAATTTGATAAAGCAGATAGTGATCCATGTTGGTTTTTTTTTTCAGGATGGAAAATGAGACTCATGTATACACAGAAGGCACTGCAAGGTTCATATATGGTCATGGCCATAATAGTGCCCAAAAACATAATTAAGCCAGCACTGTGAAACACAATAGTGAAAGGGGAAAACAAATCTCTGGCCTTTTTGTTATAACGGACGGAAGAAAGAACACAGATTTACGTGGTTCACTAACAATATGTTAGCTACGTCCACGGCAGAAGGAGAACAGTTTTATTGATTGAGGAAGAACACAGAATACAGAGTGCGGAATACAGAGATATAGAGAGTGCGGCGCTAACAACCCACTACTCAGTATTATCACACTGAATACAATTAGGTTTAGGACGTTTATATACTAAACGTCCGCGACCGAGACTGACCGCGAGCGAAACTGTCCCCGCGAGCGAGATCCCCGAATAGCTGGTTCAAGGCATATATTAACACTTTTCTTTGTAGCTGTATTTGTTTATTTTTACTTTTCTTCTTGCTTGTGTAGTAATCTAAAGATTATGATATTAAACTTTGCTTGTTGCTCTCTGATGAGTCCTATCACATGTCTTTGAAATGTCGCTATTTAATTCATAAGGAACATGAAATGGAATTGACGATCAACATTAACTCTTTCAAGAATCAACTGGCGATCAATATTAACTACTCTTTCTTTATGTAGAAGAGTGGTTCTCAAAGCATTATAACCAGGTGGACGGTAACCGACAATAGGACGACCACATGCCATGTTAAAAGCACAAATATAATGTGGATTCCTAACAAAGTTGAATGACAGTCCACCGGTAAAAAACATTCTTATTATTTAACCATCAAATGCTTCTTTAACACTATTATTGAAGCAAGAGGAAACAAGTATATGATGTGATTAACCTCTTCTATCAATCTTTGAACCTCTCTTTTCTTGTCATCTAGGATTGTTTTGAAAATTCTAATCCCTTTTCCTTTAATATTGAGGAGATGCAACTTCACTCTATAATATGATACAATAAACTCATCGTTGCAAAAATGGCATTTAAATGCACAATTACCTTAGTGACAAACTTTCATAAAGGATATGCACCGGTATCATATCCTTTCCTACTATCACATATGGTACTTGAATTAGTAGTTGCATTACTCATTCTCCAAGGCTCTAACACCTGTCAACAAAGTCAAGCAAACAAGATGTTGTCATCTTGTAGCCTAGTGGAATTGAATTAATGGAAAACATTCAGCTGAATTGAATTGAATTGAATTAGTGGAATTGTTGTCTATACTAGATGCAAGATTCGGCTGGGACATTCATACACACACAATAATATTATCCTATTAAATCATGCTATATAATAATATACCTTGATCAGTTGATCCTTCTCTCTTCTGTTTTTAACGAATAAAATCTTCTCTCTTCTGTGTTTCAAAAAGACAAGCTTATGTGTTTCTATCTTCCCATCTCTTCTGCTATCGAAAAAATCAAAATAGAGATGCTACAAATCGGTCCGGACAGCCTTTTACGTCCCCAACTGTGTAGTCTGCAATTCCTTGATTCCCTTCTATTCACTACAATTCCTGCAAAGCCTTTGAATCTGCAAATCTTGGAACAAGGGGGCTGCCTACAAATCCTTTGAACAAGGTAAGCTAATCAATCCCTTGATTCCCTTCTATTCGTTGCAAAGCTCTGTTCAAGTTTGAGAGATTTTGGTGAGCACGAAATAGGCGACGACCGTATTAGGTTAGTATTCAAGGGTTTTCTTTAATTATATATATATTTTTGATAAAAATACCCTTTCCCTATCCAAACAGTCAAAATATATTAAATAGTCTTTGATACGTATAACAGTCTCATCATCCGTATCTGAGGCATATCCGTATCCGATACAACATTCTTCAATTTCTTATGTATCCATGCATCACAGGTTAGAACCCAGCGCCCAGATATGTCACCGAGCAAACCCCGCACATGCAGTATCCTGATCAGGTTTTGGGTCTATTCACCCTGGTGAGACACAATCCCTAGTTCAAAAATTGACCGGGCCTAACCAAATAAAAACATTTGAAATCCAATCCCTTTCCAAAACAAGCTGATCAATCTAGGATCTCAGAAAGAAACTTGAAATCCCTTTTTCAAAATGAAATAAGAATCTGCCCAGAAAATGGTAATGCAACTAAAATATTTTTTCTTTAAAAAAAATCAGGATTTCAACGGAACGCCGATAGGATCTGACCAAATCCTTTTCTGAAGATCAAATCAATGGAACGCCAATAGGATTGCAAGTTATGGCAGCAGATCAAATTATTATCAACATGAATACATTTTGAAAGAAGTAAACCCATATAAGACGAATCAGAGATGGGACTTTGATCGAGGACCTCATATGAAGTTGTAAGAAAACAGATTCAATAGCAAGAAGCATGAATCAAAGAGACTCACACTTATTTTCTTCTTGAACATGGAAATCAAATTTAAGTTGATAGGATGAAACATGGCTGAGCTAAAACAACTGGTAAGTAGTGGACATAAGAGCATCTAAACGAAGTCTCACTCATTATACCAAAACAAAGTATAAATAAGTCATTTTTTAGTTTGATACAGAAAATGAGATGAACAACTGATTTTAAAGTGCTGTTACTGCAAATCCAAATCTGATAAGAAGGGACAGTAAAGAGGAGATGCGGTTATCTATAGCTGAGAGATTTGACGACAATGCTGATCAGCAATGACACTATACAATAGCTATCTCAAAAGAAAAAAAACCCACTCTATACCACCTGACAAACAAATTTTTAGCTACAAATCGAACCCCGATCCGAAAGTAGTTTAATCAAGGATGATAGTTATGGAAGATCAGAAAACTCACTTGCCACAATAAAACTGGGGAACTGAAATTCCCACCCCCAAAATTAAAATCCCCACCCTTTTCAATTTTTTATTAATATTTTGTCTTGCCTAATTTGAAACTTCTGAAATTGCCCATAAGTCTCTTAATAAAGTCAAATGATCAATTTGTCCACAGTCCCTTCACTTTCGATCAACACTTTACCCATAGACACTTTACTGTAGACTATCAGAACTAAACAGTAACAAACTTTTAAAGAATGCAGTACGATGAAACAAATTGTCATAAATCACTAAATCATGCCGTACAAATTGCTACAAATTACAAAATCATACAATACAAATTGCACAAACCATACAATATAAATTTTTAACAAAATATTATCCTATAAATCATCAAATTTTCATGCAGCAAGAAGAACTCTTTTTGACAATTCCAACTTGATCTCCACTTCATAAACCCCCAATTGTAGCCAAAATACACAAAAAAACAACCATTTTAGACTTCAATGCATCTTCCAATAAGTCTGAAAACATGCAAAAATATTAGATAATAAGAACAAGCAAAAACAAAATGTATCAACCAACATAAAGAGAAACATTGAAAACAGAGTTATTAATAGATTGACGCTTTACCTCATTGTATTCTAAGATCAATAGAAATATTAATAGATTGATATTTGTTTCGATAATGGCCGGTATTACCACATCAGCTACACTTTCGAGCTATCTTCTCCACTATCTCAAACAATGAAGGTTCTCACTTTGTAGAGCTAGTTTCCTTTCTTTTGTTTGCAGCACCTACCAGACGACCTTTGTGAGGTTGAATAGTAGGTTCAAATATCAAATAAGAAGATGCACCGACATTCTGAGAAAGTTGTCTTATGGTACTTTCTTTTTACACAATTGGTTGTTTTTCATACTTCTGTTTAATATCATACAAGAGACTAGTAACTGGATCTTCTTGAACCAAACTTGCATGGTGATCATTACCAAAACATCTTGTGTCTATTCTCTACTGTTTATGAATATGATTTAGAGGTAACACTTCAATATTCTTCTCTCTAATCATGTGCACACATGGAAGACCCATGGTTTTGTAGAATTTCTCCTTGCATAGTGTTGAATAGTCCTTGGTATTTGTCAATACATATTGCTTATATAACTCCAACAAAGCATGAAAAGATACCTTATTGATCACCTCTTTAAAGAAAGAGATGCAAAGCTTTTTAGGAACATGAATCTTCTTATTTTCAAGTTGAGTTTTAAATTCTTGAAACTGGTTTTCAATAGCAAGGTAAATTTTTTCCTTCACTTCACGAAGTCCACCCCTTGAAACTTCAAGATACCTCTTTATGGTTGCATGTGCACCTTCTGTCTTAGAAGTAACACTATTACTGAAATGGGAAATCTGCCCTAAATATAAATTTCTATTTCCATGGAAGCCAAGTATTCTCAATATAAGTAAGAACTTTAGGATAATCTTTGTACTCAATTTGCAAACTAATCCAAGCTTCGGTAAACAATGACACATTTCATAATTTCATTAAGGCAGCCCATGAAGACATAAAAACAACCCAATCTGCATCATCCTTGAAAAATGACCCTTACAATGAGCAACAATATTTTTATTAATATGTCATATGCACAAGAGATTAGAACTTCGTGGAAACACCACTTCGATTGCATTCATTAGTGCTAATTCCCTATCAATAACAATGGTCAACTGATGATCAACAAAACCCAACAATTTTCTAAACATCTCCATAGCCCACTCATAATCCTTTTGTTCTTCTTTTTGCGAGAAAACAAAAGAAGCTCGAAACTCCTATAATCTCAAGTAATGACATCTTATACGTATTTGTCTTATAAATACAATCCATCACAAAGACATTAGGGTAGTTTTTAGTAAGCTTAATGGAAGTGGGATGAGCAAAAAATAGATGAGTTAAATTACCATAGTGATCATACTTGACATTATGAGTAAAACCAGCCTCCCCAAGCTCATCAAATAATGATTGAATCACTGAACGCCCACCTAGGCTCTCATTCTTAAACTGAGCGGTCTTGTTGTATACATTTCTAGAAACAGCTAGAAGATTAGGATTATTTAGCCGAAGTGAGGATAAAATTTGGCATGGTTTTATGCCAGCCCTAACTGTTTGCTTAAGTTGCTTGGCTTCCTCTTCAGAAAATCGACGACAATATGGATGTCCAGACATGTCAGTGGAATGCGCATGATTATGTAACAAGGTAATTATCTCTACCTTCCACACCCCTTTAGCTTACTTCCTTCCCATAATTTCAAAGGGACAATTAATTAGACGTGAAGATGAATTGTTTTTCTTGTTCCCATCAGCAACTCTAGTTTTATAAGAACCCCTTCTATCACAACCCAAAGTAATATTATCTTTATTAGGTTTAGACCTTTTAGTTACCACAACAAACCCTTGTACTAATCCAATCCTACGAACATCAATAATAAGGTCTTCTCGATTTTCATAAACTTTGGTTGATAGTAAGAGAAATTCATCAGAAGCATCAAACATGTCTCCATCTCCTAAGTCATAAATAACCAGATTTATAATTAGAGTTATAGCTAACAAGGCTGCCACTTATAATTTCACTAGACCTCTCCATCTCCTAAGAAATATATATTGATATGATATAAAACATTGCAAAAAGAAAATGCAAGACGAAAAACTTACCAACAATAGTCAGGTCTTCGATGGTTTTAGACGAATGGGTAAACTGCATCTCCTTATCCATATTGTCTGGTGTCACCATATCAGCAATCTTTGGCAACTCAACATCCAAATGGTCTTTCATATTTGAATTTTCTCTTTTACTGATAATCTATAAAGAATAATGAGGGCACACCATTCATCAATAAGAGAGAAGCTACATGTCATGCAATATTTACAGATACTCAATATCTACGTCAACATTACAACAGTAAAATCAACATTTACAATAGTAAATCTTCAACATCACACAACATTAAAATTGCAATGGAGAAATTGAGTTTTAAATGAACCAGTGGAGCTGGACTGGACGACGAGTACTAATTTGGTGTTGCGGCCACGAAGGAGTCCCTTGGTGTGGTGCTTGAGAAGCCAATCGTGCTTGAGAATTCTGGCGGGAGGAGTCCCTTGAGATTGTCGATTTTGGAGCAGAGCTCGAGCCACTGGGCCGGGTCACCGGAGACCCGATATTATGAGATGAGCGCAATGACCACGACGGGGACTTTGGTGCGGTGCTTGAGAAGCCAATCGCGCTTGAGAATTCCGGTGGGAGGAGTCCATTGATATTGTCAATTTCGGAGCAGAGCTCGAGCCACTAGGCCGGGTCGCTGGAGACCCGATCAGATGAGATGAGTGAAAAGACGACGACGGGGACTTTTGATGTGGTGCTTGGGAATTCCGGTAGAAGGAGCGATGGAGTTAGGCTTGGGGTGAGGTAAGATGAGAGGGACCTTGGAGAGGTATGGCAAGGCAAAGTGTTGATCGAAAGTGAAGGGACTGTGGACAGATTGATCAACTGCCTTTATTAAGGGACTTATGGGCAATTTCAGAAGTTTCAAATTAGGGAAGACAAAATATTAATAAAAAATTGAAAGGGGGTGGGGATTTTAATTTTGGGGGTGGGAATTTTAGTTCCCTAAAACTGTATCTATTTCAATGGAGAAATTCAGACTCCATCTTACACAACAAGATTCACGTAAATATCTTGAGAGCTACTGCTAAAACGTAGCCTTTGAGTAAGACTGTAAGAGTGTGTTCATTTTATTTTTTACGGGAAAGAGAAAAAATAGAAAAGAGAAGAGGAACAAAAACTGAAGAGCACCCATCTGGGTTTGGTCCATCCTGTGAGGTAAATATTACAATAATACTTTGATAATAAATAGGTTATTGGTTTGATTATCCGTATATATAATAATTTTATGAGAAGAGCTTCAACCTTAACTCTCCGGTCAAAATTGTAACTCACTAACATTTTATAATACCAAAAACAGATAGGCTGATGAGCATATTCTGAAGAATTCGATACGGGACACGTGAATGGAGAAGATTACACAACATGTTTTGTTTTTGACGGTGACTGAAAAGCTCTAGACCCAATCAGAAAAATATTATTTAATTACGCAACCAAAACCAAAACCAAAATCCAAATCAGAGAAGGAAATACACAAAATCAGCCTACAAAAAATTGAAATCGTTACAGTTTCTTTTGCTTCTTGTTGTGGTCGTTGTTGTCATAACTTGGAGTCTTTAGATCACATATTCCTTCACTGTCCCTTTGCTAATGGAATATGGTACCACATGATTAACCATTTTAAGTTAGGTTCTTTGCCTCACTCAATGTGGCCGTGCTTCATTTGGGCTCCTCTGTTGGTTTTAGTCCTCAATTAACTTTGCTTTACAACTGTGTTATGGTCTATTTGGCATGCTTCCAAATATAATGGTCAGATATTTCAAGTGAATGTGATTTGTAGGATGATCTCATGGCATATTCAATAGGAGAATGCTACGTACAACCGCGGTTGAGGAGAAATTCTTACGTGCGTCGGACGCACACCTGTCCATGTGACCCTCGAATCACATATTGCCACATGTCATTTTGTTTCCAACTCAACTCTGTTAAGAACCGGTGTTTTGTTTCTCCGATCAGACTGGGACCTGGAAAATGTGAACCTCTCTTCCAGAGATGGATGTCTACACCATGGTTTTCCTTAACTGTGACAATCACGTCGGCAAGCAGAACCAAGACCAAAGTCGTCTCGATAAATTATGACACCAACCCCACCTTCAACTTCACCATGAGCAATTAACTCAGCCTCGACGACTCCTTACCTAATTCTGATCCCTCAATTTGCATGAAGGATATATTCCCATTTGCTTGGAGGATGCTTGATCGGAGAGGAGCTTGACGGAGAGATCGATGGTGGACGGAAGGAGGAGAGGACCTTGACGAAGAGATCGATGGCGGGGAGGGGGCAAGGAGAAGACCTTGACATAGAGATCGATAGCGAGGGAGGGGAGTGAGGAGGCTGAAATCCTGGGTTTTATTATGGGTCTCGTCTGAGAAAACTAAGGTTTGATCGGAATTCGATTTGCTTCTTTTTTCTTCTTTGAGGTGGATATGAAAAGTAACACGTGGCAGTCAAATATTGGTCAGTCGTATAAAACTAGGTGGTGCGTCCGTTGCACGTAAGAATCACTCGCGGCTGAGTGTGGATTAGCCACACTCAGACACGTGGCAAATTTTCATTTGTTAAGGGGAAAAAGGAGTCTGAGTGCTCATAATCCTCATATGTATATTTCCTTTACCCATCGTAGTCTTTGAGTTATCAGAATCAAAGTTGTCTGACTGAAACATCACGGACCATATCAGATCTGATTCAATCACCAACTACGGCGGCGCAATGAAAAAGTTGGAATAGATCGGCCAAATTCGAAAGCCACATATCGTAACAATAACCCAATTTAAACCAAAATTGCTCAGAAGTGGAACTGGTTTCAGATAAACATAGATCCTTGAATTTATCAAAAATCCAAATCAAAAGCCAAAATTTCTCGTGATTATGGAGATGGATTGGGATTGGAGTTGAGAATTAGGGGCTTGATTTTGATTGGAGAGGTGGGATTAACGGTCTTGAGGACATAACAAATGGTCAATTAACGATTTTTTCTCTGCTATCACAGGATTAACGATTAACAATTTTTCTCTACTATCACAGGACATGTGGCGCCACAGTTTGAGACCCACATGCAGGTGCGTGTGTAGCTAGCATCTCCTGATAGTAGACTTGCTCATGGCAACATGCATAACATAGTACGAGATCTTCGTATATTGAAACAATTTGGTTTCTAATGCAGTCCGTTGTGTAATTGGCATCCACCTCCTTATGGGTGGATTAAAATTAATAGTGAAGGGGCCTGGAAGCATGGTTTGAATTAGGAGGATGTGGTGGAGTTTTTTGGGATTACAATGGTTCTGTTATTGGTGCTTTCGCTGATAATCTTGAAATTCCAAGCTCAGTTGTCGCTGAGGTGGTGGCAGTCATTATTGTTATAGTGCTCGCTTGGGTTAAAGACTAGAAACACATTTGGTTTGAAGTGGACTCCTCTCTTGTTCTTGATTGTCTCTGCAGTCTTAATTTGGTTCCATGGGTGCTTCACGTTGAATGGAGTAATTACTTGTATCAAATTTCTCAAATGAATTTTTGCTCATCTCACATATTTCAAGAACGGAATCGAGTAGCTGATGAATTGGAAAATTTTGGTGCTACTTCTGCAGGCTATGTTTCGTGACTTTGCTCGTCCTTTCATTCTTGCATAGTGTAACTAAGACCGCTCAGGTCTTCCGAACTTCCATTTTTGTTAGTTTCATTGTTTCTATTTCTTTAGGAGGTTTAGTTTGATCCTCCTCCTATATATGTTCTCTCATTATTTTTTCTTTCACATTTTTATTTAAGATAATTTCATTCAATAAACTGTAATTACAAAATAATCACAGCATCCAACAAGAGACTACAACTACTAGTAAATAACTCTAGCCTCAATCTAATTATTTTTCTTTTCACTTATTATTTTTGATAAATAGACGTTAGTCATAGAATATATTGATAACTGAAAATCGGATTATAACAAGAACATGAAACACCTTCCTGACATACATTCGAAATTGAATCATTCAAAGCTACTTAAGATTCAAAGAAACCAAAATAACTTCTATATTGAACTCACAGACACGGTCAACACTTTACAAAGTAACCAAAAAACCAAAAACAACTAAAAAATCCTATAAAAACCTCATTTATTTAGGACTAACTTATTCTGTATGCAGAACAGAACCCTTGGTCATTGAACTCAGCTTGGCTGGACCAGAAAGACCAACTTAAACCAAGTCCATCCCTAGGTACCATACCATACACCCAAGCCCCAGCGAAACCCCAGCCCAAAGCTAGGGGTATCCATGGAATTGGTGTCCTCACGTCTGACTTGCCGTCGCCACCATGACCGCCTCCAGCGGGCGTTTGAGCCCCACTGTTCCATCAATGCCATGAGCGTCAACCCAGAAAAAGCCCAAACTCTGATCTGAATCTGGTAACTTAAAATCTAAGAGAACGACCCAATCCAAAGCAAATCGAATCGTCCTAAGCACTCGCCGTCACAATGGCCAGATGGAATCTCGCCGAGCGGATACATTATCGATCCATAGGCCGTTAGCATCACCGCTCAACCCCTTAGTGATACCTGAACAGATTCTGTGAGCCCGATCCTATGGTGAATCTGATCCCGAGTCTCCATGCCGAGGCTTAACATCGAAGCTAGCCAAAGCAAATATACCCATATCGACATCCTACCACAACGGCAGTGGCCTTCAGCCCCGCCAGAGCCTGAACCACCACTACTTCGGCATCCAAATCACCACACAAGAGGTTGATCCTCCCTTCCACCAGTCTGAAAAAAAGGAAGAAGGGAGAATTTAAATTTTTTCAATTAATAAAAGAGGATTGGAATGATCTTTTCTTTCTCTATCCATGCCTTCATAAAAAAATTAAAAAAATGTTGAACTTCGACCTTTTCACTATCAACATATTTGCAGTGGAATAAACTGTTTTCTCAATCACCGTACGTATAAAGGCGCGCTATTTCAATAGTTGTTGCGTCATTTTTTAGTTGAAGTATTTTTTTTAAGTTTAGGTGAGAGCTTGGTTACGTTACACTATCATCGTCAGGGTATACCTGTAACCTCAACACTGAAGGACTGACAGTGGACACGTGTCTCTCATACCAGCCTCCAGGTATGGATTTCCACAGAAATTTACAGATCGCGAACCAAACGAGGGCTGTTGATAGTGGGGATCGAACTAGGAATGGGTCTCCACCACAAGCCCGCCTTTGCCAACTGAGCCAAACTTTTACTCCTTAGATTGGTTTGTAATAGGTAAGTCATTCTTCTGTTACTATACAAAGACAATAATAATATCATCTTAATTCAAATAATAATAATAATAATAATAATAATAATAATAATAATAATTAGATTTTATAGAACCTAATCACATTAAGTTTTATTCTTTTTCAAGTATGCACGAGTTAATAGTCAATGTAACAATATCCCAATGAAATAAAGATCTCAAATCTCACACAAATTAAAGGTTGATTATGATATAGAAAGAATTTTCCAATCCGAAATTAAAGGAAGATAATCCTATTCATATAAGGATGTTCTAAAGTAGATATATGAGCAAGATCTTCCTCATTCTTTTGTACATGGATGCCAATCAAACATATATATTACTAATAAAATGCAGTACGTTTAGTAAACTGTAAAATTAAACTGGTCATGGAAAGTGAGCAACTTTGACAGTTTGAGATCCAATATTGAAAGAAAATTGTATTGGCTGGAATAATCTTTCATCGATACACGACAGGTACCTGTGAACTCTTCTGCTATAAACGTTTTATTGTTAGCTTAATTAGTATTCCACTATGTAACGAGCACGGCAGTATATGAGAATGGTTAGAGTCTTAGAGAAATAAACTAAGAATTAGCTTCAAAAGAGAAGCTTAAGGTTTCCTCTCGCAGACAGGTACCTATATCAACACTTCTGTATGTCTTTTACTTGTTAGCTCAATCAGTATTCCAATTGTTGGAATATAACTGTCGAACGGAAAAATTACTAGTCACACACACGAGAGTACTAGAGCTACTACTGATAATTGAGGAGTAAATCACGATCCTGTCTGATAATATTTATTTGATTTTTTGTATAAAATGATATTCACACACATACGAAGCGCAGCTGCAGCATCCCACATGATGTCGACCTTGACATCTTATGGCTTTTGCATAATGCGCACCGATTCATTACAATAAGGACAACACTAGCTTGGCCGATTGTCATCAAAGAAGACGAAACCAGTCCATAAGACCATGAGTCCATGACTATTAACAAAGAGGCTTTTTCTCTTTGGGGAGAAGACAAATGATAAAACTACAAAACCATTCAAACAACATATTTGCCAGCCACGTACATGGAATTATTACATCATGCATGATCAGTTCGTTTTTGTCCTAACTTTATTAGTTTTCTGTTCATATCTTTATATATACATATATATATATATATATATATATATATATATATATATATATATATATGAGACTGACTCGTTATCCTCGTGGATAGTGCCGATGAATTTAAAACCAGAGATGCAATCTGGGACTACAATGAAAACAATGGCGGAGGAGAATGTAGAGAATGATAATATTATGAAGACCAGCAAGCCAAAGAAGCTTGGAGGCATCAAAACCTTGCCATTCATCCTTGGTATGTATACGTAATCTGTAGTTAATTAATCTTCTTTATTATTTGTGTTCAATCCATTTGCTTCTGTACTTGGTATATAAATCTAGATTATATTAGTCTAGATATGTACTTAATTAAATGATAATTAAACTTCTGTATTGCATTATGGAGTTAGTATGGCATTTCAGAATAACTTCGAGGAAGAGATTTCGATCTGTTTTGTTCTTTTAGTTACTATCATCACGTATGCATGGTTTTGTTTCGCAGCAAATGAGATGTGTGATAGATTTGCTACTAGCGGGTTTCATTCCAACATGATAACATATCTCACAAATGAGCTCAACTTGCCACTAGTGAAGGCCTCTAACACCCTCGCCAACTTCTCTGGAACGGCCAGCCTCACGCCGCTCCTCGGCGCTTTGGTTGCCGACTCTTTCGCTGGCCGGTTTTGGACGATCACGATAGCCGCCGTTATCTATGAACTGGTTTCTTTCTCTAACCCAACTTTGTTTTTTTTTCAAGATCTTACAAGGCTGATTAATCAATGTACGTATATTTTGTCAAGTATTTGTTATCACGAGGGAGAGTTTAAATAGGGTTGTTTGTTTGTGGACTTCCTTTCCCGGTTGTCGATCAATCATTGGAATAGTTCTCACTTTAGTTATATATAAGCTTAGCCTACTATCTTTGAAAATGATTTTTGCTTAAATAAAATTAATTTTAAATAATCAGGGCTTTTTTTGTTTTTTGATTTTATAAAGGACGAAAATAGCTTGGTACACTTCTTTACCTCAACTTGCTAACCGGGAATGAATGTGCCTGTACCAATCGGAATCTGCTTAATTTATAATGCTTCATGTTCTTGTCCCAATCGGAAGATTATATATAATGTACCAACCCATATTTTGTCATTCAATTAAAAATCTATGAAGGTGCATTCTAAACATACAATTAGAAAATAGGAACTTAAGTCCAGAATATCCCCATAAATGAATGAAAACTGCATATGTCTGCAAAATCGGCATAAATGAATGAAAATGATCAATTTCTGATTTGGCTAAAAAGGAATTTATGGTCACTATTATTGAAAATATTACATGGGACTAGAAAAAGATAAGGTAGCTAGGGAAAGATCCATTAATTTTTCATGCCCGTGATAGATGGAGTATATATGTTCAAATGATCGACCACTTACATTTTGTTATCTTGTACGTAATAGGGATTGATCATCATCACAATATCAGCAGTCTATCCGGCATTTCGGCCTCCACCATGTCCAACACAAGAAAACTGCACAGAAGCATCGGGTTCACAGCTTTGGATCCTCTACTTCTCTCTTCTCCTCACCTCTCTAGGTTCCGGTGGCCTCCGGCCTTGCGTCGTAACCTTTGCCGCAGACCAACTAAACTACAAAAGCAAGGTCAATACTAAATCAGTAATCAACATTCAGAAGTGGAACTTCTTCAATTGGTACTATTTCTGTATGACATTGGCAACACTGGCTGCCTTAACCGTCGTGGTTTACGTTCAAGATCATGCAGGATGGGGATGGGGTCTTGGCATACCCACTTTGGCCATGGCTGTATCAGTTGTGGCTTTTGTGATTGGTTTTCCTCTTTACAAGAAGCTCAAACCGGGTGGTAGTCCGTTGGTAAGACTCGCTCAAGTAATTGTTGCTGCTTTTCACAAGAGGAAGGCACAGTTCCCCCATGACCCTAACCTCTTGTATGAAAATCCACAGCTCGATCCTGATATTTCCGTACATGGAAAGCTTTTACATACCAATCAACTCAGGTTAATGTTAATTAACTTGCTTGCATAATTCATCTACGTATCATTCAGTTATAAGATGATGAAATATGGTTCTTATATAGTTACTTACATACCTCTATTGATTTGAAGGTGGTTTGATAGAGCTGCAATTGTGCTAGCTACGGACAATATTGAGCCAAAAGAAGACAACGATAAAGATGGTTCAGCACACCTTAACCTGTGGAGGCTTTCAACTGTCCACCGTGTTGAAGAGCTCAAATCCATGGTTAGACTTCTTCCCATTTGGGCTGCAGCCATCCTACTCATGGCCTCATCTTCTCATACACAGAGTTTCACAATCCAACAAGCCCGAAGCATGGACCGGCATATCTCCCGCTCCTTTGAAATTGAACCAGCCAGTTTGCAAATCTTCGCCCTCCTAACTACGCTCCTCGCCCTCCCCCTCTATGAACGCCTATTCGTCCCCCTTACACGCCGCTTTACCGGAAACCCCTCCGGCATCACGTGCCTTCAAAGAATGGGAGTCGGCTTTGCCATGAACATCCTGGCCACCTTCGTTGCATCCTTCGTGGAGATCAAAAGGAAATCGGTAGCTGCCCGTCACAACTTGCTGGATTACCCCAAAGCGGTCATCCCTATATCTGTTTTCTGGTTGATTCCACAGGGCTGCCTCCACGGACTTGGTGAGGTTTTCATGCACGTCGGACACCTTGAGTTTCTTTATGATCAGTCCCCGGAAAGCATGAGGAGCACTGCTGCTGCGCTGTACTGGGTAGCGATAGCAATTGGGAGTTATGTTGGTACAGTGATAGTAACTCTAGTTCATAAGTATTCTGGCAACTCTACCAGGAATTGGCTTCCAGACAGGAACCTCAATCGGGGAAGACTAGAATACTACTACTGGCTTTCTGGTGGAATCCAAGTTGTTAATCTGATATACTATGTAGTCTGTGCTAGGTATTACACTTCCAAGCCATTAGAAGAGGTCAGTGATCCCCGTCAGGAACAAGAATTTGAACTAGCTAAAGAGAAATCACCATCATGTCAAGTGCTGGATGCTTGAATGGCTCCACTATTAATGTCTAAGTTATCGTAGTTTTTTCTGGGAAGTTCAACGGTACCTACCTGTATGTGAGCGTTTGTCTACTATACATACATATATGTATGTGATACCAAAATTAAAAATATGATAACAAATTTGTTCTCATGGTACTAAAATGAGGTACCGGCTATCCCAGTTAATGTTAGGAGTTAGAACTAAGCATTCTAAGAACTTCGGTTCCGGATTTCTAGTTATTTTCATAATATTTTCAATAATGAAATACAGGAGTGTGCCAAGAAGAACTGTCCCTGTTTCCTTTGTCATTGCATACAAGTCCTACATAGCTAAAACGTATAGGCCATTTCAAGATCATCAATTAGGAGATACTGGATTGAATACGAGACACAACTAAGACCATCGATTAGGAGATATCGCAGAGAATATGAGACACACATACAACCAGGATCAGCATAACTCATTAGCTTTTCTACAATTCTTTCTTTTTACCTAGCCCCATTGCTCCACTATGGTTGTCGTCGAGTTCGAGTTCACTCTTCAACAGATCTCGTCCCCCATTGCTCAAGCCATTGAAAAGCCTGCTTTAACGATTCAAACCGCTTATTCACAACTATTGTTCTCATATTCAGCTTATTTAGAACTAGGTGTGCAAGGCAACGAAGCCATTCATGATGGTCATGTATCTGGTAAGGCGTTTGCTAGGCAGTAAATCCAACTCTGATGGCTTCAAAGGCACATTCTCTTGGATCTGGAGAATCAAAGAGAAGGTTGTCTATCACTGATGCTGGTAATTGATATGTTTTTCAATTCAACCAGAATAGTGCTCGTAATTATATCTTGTTTGGAGGTTATTGGCATTATCCGATTACCATGTTGGTGTTAGGGTTGTATAATTGTCTTGGTGATCCGGTTGCCCTCCCCATCAACAATCTGAAAACATGAGTGGATGTAGGGCTATCTTCAGATCAGATTTACACAAAAAAATAAAAGTCAAATATTATTATAATAAAAATAAGACTTTGAAACCTAATTGAATAAAAAATCACTTATTTATGCCTAAACACACAAATCTTTATTAAAACCATATTAAAATAATAATTTTTAAGACATCTTTACTCTTGCCTCTTATTAAAGAGAGAAGACTTTGTCAGAGCACTGTTGGACTCCGGTCACCGGTCGCTGTACTTGGGACTCGGGTCACTGGTAGCCGGCCCCAGACTCCGGTGATCAAATTCTCCGGTCGTCGGATTTCGGTCACTGGTAAATTGGTTTCTGACATCTAGTAACTCGGATATTTCAGTTACTAACCCCCAGTAACTCAGTTCCTGACCTCCAATAACCACCAATAAATCGGTTACTGACACCCAATAACTCGGATATTACAGTTACTAACTCCCAGTAACTGAGTTCCTAACCCCCCCAATAACCATCAATAATTCGGATATTTCAATTAGTGACCCCCGGTAACTGAGTTCCTAACTCTCAATAACCATTGATAACTTGGTTACTGACATCCAATATAATTTAGATATTCCAATTACTGACACAATGTAACTCAGATATACCAATTATTGACACTCAGTAACTCAGATATATCAATTACTGACATCTAGAAACTCAATTTCTGAACCCCAATAATCAATTATGAACCTTCAATAATGATTGCTAGCCGCTGAATACTCAAGCTTATTAAATTACTGACCCTCAATAATTGGAATTACTCACCCTAATAATCAGTTACTGACAACTAGTAATTCATCATTACTAAACCTTTAATAATGGACTTATTTTGATTTCCAATATGGCCAAAGCTTAGTTTATGGGGTCAGATGTCTCCCATCAATGATGACTAGTAAAGCTTTTATTATTCATGCTCCAATAAAAGTTGTCTTCAAGAAAATGAGCTAAACAAGCTAATGATCAATTTACAACTTAACAAAACTAATATTATATAGAAGGTAATAAATGATCCATAGAAGATGATAAACATTTTGTTGTTGATCTCAGTCTCCGAAAGGAATAAATCGCCAGAATTTTGGATCTGCAAGACATGTTTAAAGATATTGAGACATTGGATACAAAAACATATATCAATCCAGTAGCGTTTCAACAGAGAAATTAAAGTTCAACAACTCAATTACAGATTCAAAACTAAAGCCAAACATATACCAATGAAATTGAAAACCAAAACGAAGAAAAATCGAAGATTATAGACCTGAATATCGGAAGAGCTTGACGTCACAGGCGAGGTCAAGTTTAGAAGCTCGTTGGTGAGGCGGCATCAACCATAGCTTCAATCTCCACGGCAGTGATGGGGAAGCTCCGCCTTGGATGAGTTCGGCCTCATGTCTGATCTGAGAGAGAGAGAGAGACAAGAGAAGTTTCTAGATCGGGAATTGAAGCGCGAGAGAGAGATCTAGCCTCATCGGCGTCTTCATGTCACCGTGGACTCACATTGGCTCACCACGGAAGCCTTTGACTTGGTCAACAATGACGACAGCCTCCGCATCTTCAGCTATGATCTGGATCATACATTCTCGTCGACGGTGGAGTCAATGACGTTGGCAGGCTTTAGGTCGAGGTGAGGATGTGAGAGAGAGATCGACGATAATGAAAACTCAGAGGGAGGGAGGGAGGCCTGATCGGGTTAAGAGAGATAAAGAGAAGAGTTTAGGGTCGATATTTAATGAAGGATATTGTAGTCTTTTGATTAAGATTTGTGTAAATGGTCATTGAAAAATGATTTTCATTGGAATGGTCTTTATTCTATTAGAATTAGTATCAAACATGCATTTATCCTTTATTTTTCTAAAATGGGATTCATGATCTGAACCGTTTAATATTTTCGGATCAGATTTGTATTTTTAAATGCTTCATCCAAACGGATTCGAATCCTAAATATACCGGATCTGATCTCAGATTTTATTCGGATCGGGAAATCTTGAAATTTGAGACATATTTGATATTTTCATACAAGGAAAAACATGTTTCTAACTTATAAGATTCCAAGTTCCAAAAATTCAAACCAACCAGGACATAAAATGACATTATTATATTTGATAAGAGCATAAATATGCAACGTTATGATGGTTATTTCCCCTCTTTACTTTGTTATTTTATTACATTTTTCTATTTGATTTAGTTTTTTCATGATCATTAGGTGTTCCGAAGAAAATAAGGAAAATATGAAGAAAAATTAGAGAAATCTTAAAGGAAAAGGATTTCATATCTTCGAATGAAAGGATTATGAAGAGCTTCCAAGAAATATCATCTAACATCGACAGAAGATTGTGATCAGCTCACAATGATTCAGGAGATGAACTTTATATAAATAGAAAGCTTGAAGAGTCTACTTTTCAAAATTTTTTACAGATAATCAATACCTATTTTCTCGAAGAAGATATAATAGTTTTAGTGCTCAAAGGTCAAATCTGCCAAAAATCTGATAGTGGAGTGAAACTTCAATTTCAAAGCCTAAATCATCACGGCAAGCCCATGGATGGAAATTATGGGTTACCTAAACCTAATATAATCTGATACTAAATTGCAAGAAAAAGAAGAACATGGAAGAACGATTTGGAAGAAAAAATAAAAGTTTGAGATGAAGAGAAGAAAAAGAAGGATTAAGCGCAACAGAGAAATTGAGAAGACTAGCAAGCAACATCAATTGCAATCTGTAATCTTACAAGAGTTCTTTCTTCTCCTTCTTTAATTCATCTTTCATGTATTCTTTGATGCTTTTATTCAAAACTATGTGTAACTAAACTTCTTAGTAGTTAGGGGCTGATCGAAGCCCTAGATATGTTTTCGATTTCAAGCCTCAATTGATTTAAATAATTTTTAGATGAGAATTTCTTCACTATTTGTTCATTGATAATCCTATTGCGTTTTTCCTTGGATCAACACTTTGATGCATGTTTTAGTATTTATTATGTTGAATGTGTACATGACCGACATATCTTTACATATTCTGTGAAAGATAACGAGTTCCTTACAGGTACTTGTGTGAAGTGCATGATTCCATAATAAAATAAGGCTACTGACATTATCTTTAGATTCTTTGTTGTTATTCAAACGTTCTTAGATCTTCATGATTTCAGTTATTTAGGACTAGATACTGACATTTCATAGATCAATTAATTGAGAATATAGTTAAACGATAACGACATTTCGCTTAACATGGCCAGTAAGAGAACGTAATATGGTTAATGACCTAACGACATTGACTTAACTGTGAATGCATTCATCTATAATCATTTAGATTGTTTTGAGGTTATTAAATCATATCTAGTGGTGGAGAGAAGTTCCTAGCTATTGTTTCTCTTATATTTACATCAATATTCACTTTTTGATATTTTGTTTTAAACAGTACTTTTGATTTGTTTGTTTTGTTCACTTACCAAATCAACTCTGAATATACTCAAATTTTGTGTGGTAGTCCGCCACTGTGTCTAGTATATGTGTATTTAATGTCGCAATTTTTGGATAAGTCTAGTTTAGCGAATTAATTAGGTTTTTGTATCTAGGTCGAGTCTGCCAGAATTCTGGTTTACAAGTCTATTTTTGTTTTAAGTACTTAGTTTCATCAATTTTTCTACGGGTAATGACCCCTATTTTCCACTCTACTACATTGACATATTTGCATAAAAAATAGGGTATCTTTGATAGGTGGTTTTTCTGCTTATCAATGTTATTCAATTCACAATTTTGAACTTAACAAAGTCTTGACAAAAAATGTGTTTTACCCTAGAAATTGAACGCTCTAAAATGGAAGTGCCCCTCCGTGATCCAGTGCCGATGGCTCAAACAATGATTGTGTGTACCGTCTAGCTGAAGACGTTAAACTTAGCGCTGCTTGGGAGGTAACCCAATAATAGAGGATTGGAAGCGGTGTTGATGGTCTTCAAATCGGATTTGCTTCCTCTAACAATTCCTCTTTGCTTCATTATTATTGTTTTGTTATGTTTTTGTGTGTTTTTTTGGAAAATGTTTTCTTATCTCCATGCTTTAATCTTTTTATTGCGTGCTTAGAATTTGTTTAACATTGAGTCACTACCAGAACAACTACTTTAGCCGATGAAATTTTTTCGTTAGCTAAACCTTAAATTTCGTCAGTTAAAGTCTTAGCCGACTAAACGTCGTCGGCGAAGAAGTCGTCAGGAAAAATCCGTTGGCTAAGACTAGCCAACGAAATTACTGTTCATAGTCGGCTAAAGTCATTTATTTAACCGACGAAGAAATTTTTCGTCACTTAAAATCTGGACTTTAGCCGACGAATTTTTGGACCTTAGCAGACTAAATTTTATTAAAATTTGTCGGCTATAGTTATTATTTTTATTTATTTATTTCACTTTAGCCGACGAATTTTAATAAAATTTCTCGGGTATAGTTATTTATTTTATTTTTTTAACTTTAGCCGAAGAATTTTATGAAAATTTGTTGGCTATAGTTATTTATTTTATTTTTTTAATATTTTTTTTTACTTTAGCTGAAAAATTTTATAAATTTCATGAGTTATAGTTAGTTATTTTATTTTTTTATTTCTTGTATTTTTGATAAATTTTTTTCTTCTTCTTTTTCTTTTTTACACCGGTGATGGAGAAGGAGGAGGAGGAGAAGAAGAAGAAGAAGAGGAGGAAGAGGATGAGAGGGAGGAGGAGAGAGGAGGAGAAGGAGGAGGAGAGCAGGAGGCTAGGAGGAGAGAGGAGGAGGAGGAGGCTAGGAGAGGAGGAGTTAGAGGAGTTAGAGGAGAGGAGGAGAAGAAGGAGAGGAGGATGAGGAGTTATTGTCGCCGGAGAAGGAAGAGGAGGAAGAAAGATGAAGAGGAGGAGGAGAAGGAGGATAAAAATGAAAGATAAAGAAAAAATTCAAAATTTTCGGCTGGGATTTTGAAAACTTTTAAATTTAGCTGATGAAATACCTTAATTTCGTATGCTAAAATTCAAAATTTTAGTCGAAAAAATTCAAACTTTTGAATTTTGAATTTACTTTAGCCAACGAATTTTAATAAATTTCGTCGCTATAGTTATTATTTTTATTTTATTTATTTATTTAACTTTAGCCGACGAATTACCCTAATTTCGTCGGTTATAGTTATTTATTTATTTAATCTTAGCCAACAAATTATCCTAATTTCTTTAGCTATAGTTATTTATTTATTTATTTATTTATTTAACTTTAACCGACGAATTACCCTAATTTCGTCGGCTAAAACCCTTAACCATAAAACTTATAAGTATAAGCTTCAAACTCAAGAAAGTAGTGAAATAAGATATGACCGGAATGGTGAAATACTTCTACGGTTGAAATATCACGAAATTTCGGTAAAGTCTCGGTGCCGATAGTTGCGGTCAACACAATTTTCCATTCTTTCTCCCTAGAGGTAGCCCTGTCTCCGGTGGTTATTTTTCATAAAATTTTTATATGACTGGTTACATCTCATCAATTTGAAACTATTTTGAGTGGAAGGTCCGAGCAAAATACGTAATTTAGACAGTCAAATAACCGTTTCCATGCATTAAGGGGTTTGACTTATGAGATTAACAGTAAGGATCGAGCCCTTAACGTTGTCGGATCAAGTTGAATTTTTTCCTATAAACATATTTCTACATAATGATCATATCTGACAGTCAGATTTTTGTTTCTCAACTGTGACCATCGGAATCACAGCATGCCTACTAATGTTGTATAACTTGTTTACTAAACTTTAAGTAAATTTTCCGTTTCAAAAACAAACTCTACATAGAAACTTTAAACTAAAAAAAGTCGTGAAATAAGATATGACCGGAATGGTGAAATACGTCTATGGTTGAAAAATCACGTAATTTCGGTAAAATCTCGGTGCCGATAGTTGCGGTCAATACAATTTAGGGGTTTGACTTAGGGGATTGACCGTCTAGATGAAGCCTTAAATTTATCAGATCAAGTTGATTTTTTTAACATAGACATATTTCAACATATTGATGATATCTGACGGTCGTATTTTTGTTTGTGAATTTTGATGACTGGAATCACAACGTGGCTACTATTTACCATTATTTATCCATATGGGGAGCTCTATCATCGAGGGGTACATGTCTCAAAAATTTTAGATGGGCAGTTGCGTCTTGGTAAGAGTTTGTTGTGTTGAAGGTTCTACCAAAATTCCTCATATAGATGTAGATATAAGCGTTTTCGTGTGTTAAGTGTTTAGAAAAACTACATTTTGAAGCCTTAAACGAACTCGGATGGCCAAAAAACCCATATGTCATAACATTAGCAATGAGTTTTACTCGTACGCCCGTTCCGCTTTTTTTGAAGCCTTAAACGAACTCGGATGGCCAAAAAAACCCATATGTCATAACATTAGCAATGAGTTTTACTCGTACGCCTGTTCCGCTTCCAGATTGGTATCACAATAATCAATCGGACATCGAAATATCTGTAGTGCTTCTGTAACTAAAAGGTACTTTAACCAACGAAATACCCTAATTTCTTCGGCTAAACTTTTCAAATTTCGTCGGCTAAAGTTCACAGACTATAGCCGACGAAAAAATTAGTTTAGCCGACGAAAATTTAACTTAGCCAACGAAAAAAAATTTCATCGGCTAAAGTCCACTTTTGCCGACGGAAGTTTTTTGTCGGCCTATTTTTTTTTTCATTGGCTATGTTGTCTATGCTAGTAGTGAGTTATTCTAGAGTCGTTGGGTATATAAAGAAAAATTAAAAAAAAAATTAGAAAATTAAAAAAAAGAAAATCTAGTTTTAGGTTTTATTTTTCGTTGTCTTTAGGTGTCTTCCAACTCTATGATGAGCATGAACTTTTCACAGATTAATATTATGGTCACAAAAAGATTGCAAACATGTGTCAGATTCTTGATTTCAAATAATTGTTAACAGATTTTAACGACTATTTTGCTTGAGTTGTGTGCATTGATGGTTAGATCAATGTGATGATTGAGAATTGACTGATTTATACTAAGACGAGATCAACTTGATTCATACACTACCAGGATAAGCATCTTAGCCGAGGAAAATTTTTCGTCGGCTAAGAAGTCGTCGGCTATACTTCGTCGGTTAAAATTATAGCCGACGAAATAAAATCCGTCGTCGGCTATAATCCAACACTTAGCCGACGAAATATCAATATTTCGTCGGCTAAAGTTTTTTTAAAATTAAAAATGAAATAGAGAAAAGCCGACGAAATATAGTTCATTCGTCGGCTAAAGTATTTTAAAAATTAAAAATTAAATAGAGAACAGCCGACGAAATTTACAATAGAGAACAGCCGACGAAATGTTCCCTGGCCGCCTCCTCCATCAACGATGCGAACGGTCTAGAACCGGCATGATGGTTCCTCATGTTGCGTTGCCGATTTTGAGCGTTCACCCGGGAAACGGCCTATAAAGGAATCATATTAGTAAAATATTTTAAAACGTATTAAATATAATTCAATATAATAAATAATTATTTTTAATTACCTGTTTATGTGGGTTGTTGAATTCCGATATCAGAAGCCAACGCCACTCGTACTTCCTGAACTGGAACTCAAGGGGGGTGCCAGAACATTCGTTCTCATGCGTAGTCCAGTGGGTCCGTAACTCGTTCTTCCACTCCTTGTACCTGTAATACGCCAAAAAAATATAAATATTAATAATTATACATAATTTTCTTTTGTCCTTAACTTTGCAACGTACTTTCCCCCATGCACAACGTCCGCCCAAGTGTTCCTCAGGTACTGGGGAACGTCAAACCACACCTGCATTTAAACATTTATTAGTTTAGACGTTCATAAATCTACAATGTAATAAATAATGTTAAATATGAATTTTGTTATACTTACCGACATGGCGTTGTGGACCATGTCCTTAACCTCCTGTGGGACCTCGCCCCAGTCTGACCACAACATAGGGACTCTATCCCTAATAAGCGCTCCCACGCGGCCAGAGTACATCCTCGTCGTGCCGCCCGATACTACGTTCTCATCCCCGTCAGTATCAATGACGATCCTTCCCGAGGTACTCACTGTCTTCTCGAGAGCTTTCCCCGTGACCGGACCTCTCTTCTTCCTTGTCGGCTTGGCTCCGACGGTGCCTATCATAAATTGATGATTAGTAAATTAATTTTATTATAACATTATAACATAACAAATTACTTATATAATCATTACCTGAGGGCGTTGGGGCGGATGCGACGGACTCCGACTCTGTCGCCGACGATGATACCCTCGCAGAAATTAACTCTGTAGCAAACGGCACGAACAGATACGCCGCTGATGGGGTCACCTGTGGGGGTAGTGGATAAATCGGCGCCCTTGAGTCATCGACTGCAGGTATTGCCGGTATGAAGCGCGGAAGGAAGAGAAGAGGCGGCGGCATCTGTACCCCGGAAGACCCACCATCCGATGCAGTAGGGTCCGGTGCCGGTGCCCTATGTATCTCAAGCATACGTGGTGCAGACACCTCCGCCTGAGTCGGAGGCCACAGCTGCCTCGAGGAGTGAGGGACGCTGGGCTGCCTGGAAGAGCGAGGTACGCTAGGCTGCCTGGTGGAGCGAGGGGCGTCCGGCTGGCCGGAGGAATGTGTCGGCTCCGTCATTGGGCCCTGAAACGAACCCCGAGGGTTGCTAGACGTTCCCTCAGACGATTCACCCCTTTGGCCCTTCGAACTCTTTGATTTACTAAATAATCCTTTCATCCTAAATAATATAATTAATATTTTGTTAAATGTATAAAATTATAAAAAATGAACAACATTAACAAAAATTTATTTTTATATACCAATTAATATTGTAATATACCCAAATATATTAAATATACCATTCAATATTTTAATATACCCAACCATATTAAAAATTTTCAATTTACTTAATACACCCAATTTCCAAATATATTAAAAATCACCAAATACACCCAAATACACCTAAATTCACCCAAATACACCCAAATACACCTACATTCACCCAAATACACCCAAATTCACCCAAATTCACCCAAATTCACCCAAATACACCCAAATTCACCAAATTCACCCAAATACACCCAAATACACCCAAATTCACCCAAATACACCCAAATTCACCAAATACACCCAAATATACACACAAATTCAGTAAATACACCCAATATAATTCAACATTATCACAACATAATACAATTCAACATTATCATAATACAATTCAACATTATCACAATATAATTCAACACAATTCAATATAATGCAATATATTGAAAAAACAAATGAAATTAGTTCTATAATACAATATAAACATGAAATTGCATACCTTATTTGTTTGGGAGAAGAGGGAGGCGGAGTGGAGGCCGGAAATCGTCGAAAATAGTGAAAGAAAATCGAGAGGAGAGGGAGAAACCGTCCGGCCGAGAAGGAGAAAGTGGAGAAAATGGGGTTCTGTCTCGCTGGGTTCGAATTTATAGGAAGAACTATAGCCGACGAAATAAAAAATTCGTCGGCTATAGTCCCACTTTAGCCGACGAAATAAAAAATTCGTCGGCTATTGTCCCACTTTAGCCGACGACAAAACCCTAATTTCGTCGGCTATAGTCCCACTTTTACCCGACGAAATTACTACTAATGTTTAGTAATTTCGTCGGCTAAAGTACATTTTATAATTATTTAGTAAGTTCATGCACAATTTATATGTTTTATCTTGTGAAATGAAAAACCGACCGTCAGATATCATCATTATGTTGAAACATGTGTGAGGGTAAAATTTGAGCATCATCGGACACACGTAAGGGCTCGATCCGCACGGTCAATCCCGTTAGTCAAACCCCTAAACACAAACAAACGGTGATTTGGCCACCTAAATTACGTATTCTGTCCGGACCTTCAACTACAAATAGTTTCATATCGAGGAGACGCAACTAGCGGTATAAAATTTATAAGAAAAATAACCGTCGGAGATAGGGCGTCCTCTATGGTGAACGAATAGAAAAATGCAATGACCGCAAATATTGGCACCGAAACTTATCGGAATTACGTGAAATTTCAACCGTAGACATATTTTATCGTTCCGGTCATATCTTATCTCACGACTTTTTTTTGTTTGAAGCATCTACGTATAGTTTGTTTTTAAAACGGAATATTTACTTAACACTTAGTAAATTAGTTATACAACATTAGTAGGCATATTTTGATTGTGACAATCCATCTTGTGAAACACAAAACCGACCGTCAGATATTATCATTTTGTTGAAACATGTGTGAGGGTAAAATTTCAGCATCATCGGACACACGTAAGGGCTCGATCCGCACGGTCAATCCCGTTAGTCAAACCCCTAAACACAAACAAACAGTGATTTGGCTACCTAAAACTCGTATTCTGTCCGGACCTTCAACTACAAATAGTTTCATATCGAGGAGACGCAACTAGCGGTTACAATTATTATTTTATTCATTTAACTTTAACCGACGAATAATTAGGGTATTCGTCGGCTATACTTTAGGGTTTAGGGGTTAGGGTTTAGGGGTTAGCCGACGGAAAATTAGGGTATTCGTCGGCTAAGAAAGTTTTAGCCGACGAAATACAACATGTTTCGTCGGCTAATAATTTTTTAGCCGACGAAACCAACCTATTTCGTCGGCTAAAACTGTCAAATAGATAAAAAAAAATAGTTGGTTTAACCGTACCCATAACAATTTCCTGCATATATAACCAACATTAAGATACATTATGAATTGTAGAGCTTGTACCATATAAAACACATCAAATTGTATTACAAATTCAAATAACTAAGAAGGCTCGTAATCAGAATCATCTGATGAGTCTTCTTCGGTGTCAGAATTAATTTCCGGTAATCTATGCATTTCTACATCACAAGAGTCGTCGTCTGTTTCTTGATTTGGATCCACATCAATAAGGCGAGCGTCTAAATCACGAATTCGAACCGAACGACCCGGTTTAAAATTATTAAGGCGAATTGTAGAGGAGTCAGGAATACCTATTGCACTGTGTTCTTGATACGCAACATTTTCTTCCTCGTCTTCGGCCTCTCCAAGTGTAGCCGCCCGGTAAATGTTTCGAGGGTGCACAAGATTGACTACTTTCCACGCGTCACCCTTAACAAGGTCATCAAGATAAAACACTTGTTTCACCGATGTCGCAAAAACAAACGGGTCATCTTCGTAACAGCATGTACCAGTGTTCACCGATAAAATCCCGTACTGATCAATCTTCATGCTCTGCGAGCTTCTAGTATCAAACCATCTACACTTGAACAGATGCACGGTCATGCCTTGCCCATAAACGAGTTCCACCACTGAATCAAGAACACCATAATAATCAACTCCATTCCGGCCACCATGCGCCATAACCCCAGAATTCTGTGTTCTTCGTCTGTTGTCTCTCATTTCACATATAAATTGCACGCCATTGACCTTGCACATCGGGTAAACTCTTGACATTATCGGCTTCATAGCTAGAAGTCTTAGTTCGTGAGACCAATTTGGGTGACCATCAAATTGAATATGGTTCATCTGCAACCAAAGATTCAATGTATTGTAAATATGAATAATTATGCAATCAATGAGCCATGAACAGAGTTAAAGAATTACATACCCAATCGCTAAAATAGTTCGCGAACTCCTTGTTGTGGTAGTCGAGATCACCTTGAATGTCTGGACAGTGTAGATGGATGTCTTTCCAGTATTCAACTTCTTGACAGTTAATCAATACCCACCAATGGGCTATGACGAGCTCATGGGGTTGCAACTTGTAGGACTCTGGTAAAATTCCATAAACTTCAACATCATTTGAGACTATGGAAAGGTTAAACTTCGGTTCATCAACCGGTATGGTTTGTGGAGTTTCCTTCAATGCTCCTTGATACAACTTCATGTAGGTGACGCACTCGTGCGCAATATATGCTTCTGCTATACATCCTTCAGGCGCGGATTTGTTAGCCACATAAGCTTTGTAGTCTCCAAGTTGTCTGTAAATAAATAAATTTGTTGTCATATGTTACGATTATACAATGAACATGTATAATAAAAACATTAGGTGTAAAAAACATACCTTTCTATAGGATACATCCAAGTATAGTGTACTGGACCGGTAAGCAACAATTGCTCGGGAAGATAGATCATCAGGTGCGGCATGATGTCAAAAAAATTTGGAGGAAATATTCTCTCAAATTTACACATGATATAAATAATGTCCTGTTGCATTTCCCGGAGATCAGATTTTGTCAATTCCCTTGTGCATAACTTCTGGAAGAATCTTGACAACGCTACTAACGGCTCCACCACCTGACGGGGAAGGAAGGGTCGAATGAAAATAGGGAAGAGACGTTGTAGCAGAATATGACAGTCATGACTCTTTAACCCGTACATTTTATTGTCCCGAATGTTTACACACCGGGCTATATTTCCTGCCTATCCTGAAGGATACTTCACAGAACTCAACCACCTGAAAATTACGTTCTTCTGTTCAGGCTTCACGGTGTACGGAGCTTGAGGCATTTTTTTCTTCCCTTCTTTCAACCACAAATGTCTTCGTATCTCCATTTTTTTAAGATCAATGCGTGCCTTCGGACCGTCTTTCCCTCCAAGTTCAGCACGGTTCCCACCACACTGTCACACACATTCTTTTCTATGTGCATCACATCTAGGTAGTGCCTGATCAACAACTTATTCCAGTATGGGAGTTTTCAGAATATGCTCTTATGTGTCCAAAATTTATACATGTCGGGTCTGTCAGGTATTGCCGCCACTATATTGGGATGATTGCTGAGCTGCCCAAAATCATACTCATTAAGCACTGCTAAAATTTCTTCCCCTGTCCATCTTCTAGGAGGCACACCAAGTTCTAAAATCGAACCGCCATTCGTGATCATACGGAAGGAGAGTACGGTGACCCAATCTACATATCTTGTTGCAATGACTACTGCTCCCCTCATCGCTTAGGCACTCTGGACAAGCCTTGTATCCCCTAACAACGTTGCCCGACAATATCCCACGAGCAGAAAAATCACTAATGGTACCAACAACCATAGCATGCATCTGGAACATCTCGTGCATGAACTTATCATAAGTGGGATGACCAACGTCCCAAAAAAACTTAAGCTCTTCAATCAAGGGTCTCAAATACACATCGAGACACTTCCCTAGATAACCGGGTCCCGGAATCAACAAACTCAACATATTGTATTCCTTCTTCATGCACATCCATGGAGGAAGATTGTATGGTACCAAAATCACAGGTCATACACTGTATTGAAGACTCATGTTGCCAAAAGGATTGAACCCGTCTGATGAGAGCCCGAGCCTCACATTTCGGACCTCAGACGCAAAATGAGGAAACTCCCTGTCTATATGCTTCCAGGCCTCCCCGTCAGCAGGGTGTATAAGGGTATCTTCGCCTTGCAATTCCCTATCAGCGTGCCATCTCATAGATTTGGCCGTGTGTGATGACATGTACAACCGTTCCAGCCTATCCCTCAACGGGAAATACTGCATAGGTTTCCTATTGCCTGCAGGAGTCAACTTATACCTGTCACTCTGACATACTGGACATGTGTCAAGGTCACCTAGGTCATTCCCTTCTGGATCTTTACCCCAGAAGAGAACACAATCATATCTGCAAGCATGGATCTTGATGTAGGAAAGCCCAAGATCTTTCAGTATACATCGGACCTTATGATGAGTAGTAGGAAGACGATGACCGTGGGGCAGCATCGAAGCAGTGTACTGTAGATACTCATCAACAGCCTTCACAGTCGATTTTGTCTCAACTTTAATCTACATAACGTCCATCACACTTTCAAGAACCGTTTTCTGACAACCGGGGTACACAGGGGTCTGTTGGAAAGCAAGTAGTTTGTTGTACCTGTCAATACCAGCAGTGTTGACAACTCTAGGGAAGGGCTGCACCGGCTCAGACATATACGGTCCTTCAGAGCATACCCCCCTCTCATAAGGAAACATATCGTTGATGAAGGCCGTTGTTGGATCGTTGGATGTACTGCCCGTCTCAGAAAATTGCCCATGATCATGCGGACCCCTTGATGATGTTTCACCGTAATATATCCAACATGTGTACTTCTCCCAAAACCCATTACTTTTAAGGTGCTGCCAAACCTTGTCAATTGGAAATCGATACAAATCGCTGCGACACTGACATTTAGTGCACGGACAATAGAAAATTGTATTCCCTTTAGCATTATTCATCACATATTCAATAAAACTAACAACTCCTTTAGCATATCTTTTATCCCATTTTGGAAGCGAAATCCAACTCTTATCCATATCCTGAGAAGATAACATAATATATATGTATAAACGCTAATTAATTAAATTTACGAATCATTCAATTTATATTATATCTGCAGTTAACGTACAATTAATATATATATATACATGCATATATATAATAATTACTAATTAATATAATCAAATTAATATATATATATATAACAACAACTTCATATATATTATCAAACCCAAATCGATCAACTCAATCACACTCAAAACACAATATAATCAACTCTAATTAAAACTCAAAATCAATGCATAACGAAAATAAAACTCTTAAATCAACTCAAAAACAAGATATATACATATACGTACCTATATATATCGCCACAAACTAATTTCGGACAGATTTCGACAACACCCAACAATTTCACCAACCCCAAAACTTTTTCTCCCGTTTTTTCTTTCAAATCAGTTACTGTGTAGATCTGGAAATATAAAGAATTTTAGCCGACGAAATTATATATATCGTCGGCTAAAGTTTTAAAATTTCGTCGGCTATAGTTCACAGACTATAGCCGACGAAAAAAACTATTTTAGCCGACGACACAACATTTCGTCGGCCAAAATTCCACTTTAGCCGACGAAAATTTCACTTAGGCGACGAAAGTTTTTTTCGTCGGCTAAAATAGATTTTAGCTGACGAAAAAAATTTCGTCGGCCTGTTAATTTTTTTTTCGTCGGCTATGATACTTATTCTGGTAGTGATATGACCCATATGTGAGACTTTGAGCTTTATATATATGCTTTCTTTCTTAGTGGTTATTGAAATATTCAAATTCGTTTTCTTGGCTATAATTTTTTGAAAACCTCATTATTCTTTTATCTTGATTGATTGCTCACCATAGCTTTTAATGAACTCTAGATGACTAGAACTCACTCTTATGTACTTTCAAAACTTTTTATCATAAAATGCTATGATTTTGGAAAGGATAAATAGAACTTTTTAGGAAGAATATCATTATCAAATTGTCATATGTCCCTACTTGTGTACGTGACACACCCCTTAGTTAAACCCATTTGAGCCTACGTTAAGGCTTTTCTTTCATCACCCATGAAACATATACCTTGAGCTTAATACAGTGATATCCCTACCTTTGTCCTTAAGGCCTAGTACAGCATGATGTTGTGAGATATTCTATGGAATGATGATGAGAAACAAGTGTGGGGGAAGGTGATACCTCACCGGCGTGCTCTTCGCTCCGACTTCAACAACGACGATGAGTGCACTAGGCAGAGCACGAAACGCTCGTGTAACCTCATCTATCTCGCGGCGAGGTGGCATCGTGTCTGATTCTGAAAAAGAAACAAAGATTAGTCACCGAATCACTGTCCAGTAAATAAAGATAATAAGAATGTCAACTATCGGAACATGAATGAACTTTTGATTTCCGTATGGAAGAATACATCATGAGATCATGCAATGACGTCTGCATTGCACACTAACAACTCGAAGTATACGACTCGAAGAAACAAATTAGTCGTACATCAATGACACGGAAGGTACCAAAATGATGCTCTGATACCAAGTAATTACTGTCGCATCCCGGGGCTATTTCCGGCCCCGGAACACGACGGTAGCGGCCGTAATCCCGATCTAGAGAGAAATCAATACGTCATTTGACGTACTAATAACCCTCCGGACCGAAACCACAAGGCTATGAATAAAATAATCAACACACAAATGATATGAAATAACAAATGTGCAGAATAGCATACAAATACTTTACATGCGGAAGGTAACAAATAAAAATACCCGAGACAAATATAATACTAGGAAAGCGGTCTCGGAATTACAAGCCCGAATAATGTCTCAAACTACGCAACAGATGATAAAGAATACATCAAATACGGAAATCGTAAGATATGGAGCCCACACTAGAACGGGTGTCCCCAGAAGTAGAAGTGCACGATGACCGACGTCGCACCATGAGCTTCTAGTCCAGCTCCTCCAAAGATGGGTTCTGAAGACCTGAAAAGATGTAGGGGTGAGCAACTTGTCCTCTCTAACCCAAATGGGGCCCAAAGCCAACCAAGTCAGGGTTTAAAACCATGAGAAAACATATAGCTTATATATGTACATATACGTATAGAAATACGTTCAGGGCAGTTAAAAACATAAGCAATAGCCACGCACACAAAGCTCGAGTAAAGCATGCTGACCACATAAGAAAGAACTCTCAGGATCCACGTGGCCGAAATCTCGGGTTTGTCTTCACAGAAAACCGGGGCCAACTACCTATGCGTCTGTAAACGAATAGTAGCGAGAGCGTCCATTTACAGCTAATCCCCAACACAGCTCTCGTAACTGCACACCGCACTTACTTATCGCTTAACTCTGTACGAGACGAGCGTAAGCGGGATAAATAAAATAAACAGGGCATTGCCCCTCCGGAGGTTCACGGTCATCAACACCATGGGAAGCATAGTCTAAATACTAGGTCCCGTCGCTCTCAGGCTAAGCATCGGAAATCAGGACAACGGTACTACTCTTTGATCCAAACACACACACACACACACACCAAATGCTGTGGTCATATCTTAAAATAATGCAGCTATACTTTTATATGTAAGTAACGAAAAAGCCACCAACCCGGGAAGGTTTCGGCTCACCCATTGGACGCGCCCCCTACTACCTGATATGCTGATACAGCTGGGTGCGCTCCAACTCCCGGTCCTCCTGAAACCAACGTTGATGTACTCCTGAGTTTGTGGGTGAGATAACAATGACATAGTCAGGTATATATAATTTGAGGATTTACTGTCTACAGTTACGACTTGATAAACATTCTCTGTTTATCTTTCCGACATTAGAGTCTAATTTATTTAACACTCCGATTCTCGAACCGGCGTGAATTCAGGATTATTTCATATTCGGTACTTACGTTATTTCGTCACGTTTTTAAATCAAAAACTTTTAAAACATCAAACCGTAGTGATCAAAAACGTAAAAGTAAGTGTTTTACGGTAAAAGTCAAAAGTAAACTTTAGAACAGTAAAATTAAACGGTCAACAGTAAGTCAACGGTCAAAAGTCACTGATGAATAGTGAAAAGTCAACTATCAAAAGTCAACCAGTGAATAGTAAAAATCAACGGTCAAAGTCAACTGGTGAATATAAAAGCCAACAGTAAATGTAACTAGTAAAACAGTAAATGTAATTAGTAAATCTGCCAAGGGTAATTTGGTAACTTTACCCTCTCGGTAAAACTGTAAAAGTAAAACTGACGCGGTAAAAACAAGAGTTTTTACCGTGTCGGTTCCCGACCGATTGTGTCGTCAGAAAATCATCGTTTTCAGGCCAAATCGAGTCCCTATGCTTCTCTTTTCTCCTTCTACACATCCTAAACTATCCAACAACACCAAAATCACAAGAAATTGTCAAGTTTGGTACCTCGAAGTTCCTCCCTGAGTTTTCCGACAGACCTCCTCCGACGGAGCTCCGCTGGCCCTCCTTCCTCCTTATTCTTGGGCAGCTCCTGGTGGTGCCTTAGAGCTTCCTTGCTCACCAAATGGCTTGGTGTGACTCGATCTCGAATGTACAGTCCTTCCTCCTCTTCTCCTTGCTGCTGGGCGGCGCTGGCGTCGCTGGTGGTCTGTGCTGGGTCACCGAGGCAGGGCGAGGCCGATGGCAGTGGCGGTGTGGGTCGACGCGCGCCTGGAGTGGAGCAGCTAAGCTGCTGTGTCGAGGAGGAGAGAGAGAGTTTTCTCTCGAAGAGGAAAGGAACAGAAGAGGAAAGAGGGAGAAAAAAGAAAGAAGAAAAGAAAAGGGGAGAGAATAAGGGGTTTTAAAGAAAAATCAACGGTCACGATTCGACGATCGAATCAACGGCCACGATTCAATCACACTTTCAAAATAATTTTTAAACCAAATTCATTTTCAAAAATTCCTTTAAGTCTCGGAGCCGATAGTTGCGGTCAATACAATTTAGGGGTTTGACTTACGAGATTGACCGTCTAGATGAAGTCCTTAAATTTATCAGATAAAGTTGAATTTTTACCATAGATATATTTCAGCATATTGATGATATCTGACGGTCATATTTTTGTTTGTGAATTTTGATGACCGGAATCACAACATGCGTACTATTTACCATTATTTATCTATATGGGGAGCCCTATCTTCGAGGGCTAAATGTCTCAAAATTTTTAGATGGACAGTTGCGTCTCATTATGGTGAATGTTTGTTGTGTTGAAATTTTGACTAAAATACCTCATATATGTGTAGATATGGGGATTTTCGTGTGTTAAGTGGCCAAAAAAACCCATATGTCATAGCATTAGCAATGAGTTTGACTCATAGGGCCGTTCTGCTTCCAGATTGGTATTACAATAGTCAATCGGACACCGAAATATCCGTAGTGCAATTTTGTAACTAAAAGTTACTTTAGCCGACGAAAACCCTAATTTCATCGGCTAAACTTTTCAAATTTCGTCGGTTAAAGTTCACATACTATAGCCGACGAAAAATCACTTTAGCCGACGAAAAAATTAGTTTAGCCGACGAAATTTTGTTTTGTCGGCTAAAATTCCACTTTAGACGACGAAAAAAAATTTCGTCGGCCTGTGTTTGGATATTTCGTCGGCTAAAGTCTTTTTTCTGGTAGTGGTTTAGAGTTTAGAGGTTAGGGTTTATAGAGGAATTGAGTTTTAGGGTTTAGGGTTTATGAAGGAATTGGGTTTTGGGTATAGGGTTTTAAGGTTTAAGGTTTAGTAGCAAATCTTGTAATATCATTCTTGAAGAGGTTATATTTTTAAGATTAAATATAAATAAATATCAAACTAATTAATATGTGAGTGTATTTTAAAAAAGTGTAAAGACGTGAGTTTAATCTATACGCCTAATAAATTAGATGTATTATCAAATACCTCAAAAAAAAATCTTGGCCATCACCCATCTCGTCTCTTTCTTCCCTCTCCTCCTCTCCTCTTCCTCCCACCACTCCATCCTTCTTTCACAAATTCATTCCCCAAAACCCATCTCCCTCTTCCTCTCCACTCCACGAGCAGCCATCCTAATCCTCAACGCCCACTAAACCACTTTCTTCTCCTCCTCCGATCCCGAAAACCACCACGCCGTCTTCGACCCCTCAGAGCTCCCGGAGGGCATCCCCCACCGCCTCCTTCGGTGAACACCCAAACAACTCTCAATTGCTTCTTCACATGTCTGGGCTTTCGGTGACCCTCACTAGTAGGTAGTAGCCTCTACTTTCCTTCTAGCTATTAACTGAATCTCTGACTCAGATCAAAATTGATCTAGAAAATAGAGAGCCAAGAGAGACTGGTTTTTTTTGTGCAAGAGTGAGTGAAATGAGTCAAAGGACGAATGTGCCCTTAATAAATTAACTTGGTTAACACCGTTAGTTGTCTTAGATAATAAAAACGAGAAGATATTGAAACCTCATCTACAGTTTTAATAGGTCACAAAGTTTAGATATAAAAATTAATAGATAAACAAACTTAAGCCACTGTCTAACCAAGTAAGGGAAAGATTTCAAATCAGTTTAGTGTTTTGTCTTTATTTCATTCTGAGTCAGCAACAGTGACCATCTCCTCATCTTTCCTAATCTATCCACGTCCATTACCAACAAAAAATTAAAAAAATATATATAAAAAAATTATTCATTTTCTTTTAGAAATTCATATGCCTCCCTGGCGCACTCTCCCATTCCCTCTATAAATAGCTCTCCTCTCTTCCTCTTCCAAACGTTGTCAGCTTGACACCTTCATCATCCCAGCATCTTCTCATTTCTCAACCAAGCCCTCCCTCGCCTCAGCTCTGCTCTCTCTACCTCCATGGATTCCTGCAACTCCTCTCTTCGCGCTTCCTCCTCTCCTTTTGATTGCCTCATCTTCGGTACATACACAACTCTCCCCAAATTTCTAGCCTAGTTCTACACTTATTAATTTCATATATTGATCACATAAATAAACTGGTCTTAATTACACTCTGGATTGATCTTACAGATTTGGATGACACTTTGTACTCTTCAACCATTGGACTCGGCGAAGCTCTCAAGAAGAACATCGATGGTGCCAAACTAGACCACATATACATATTACAATTTACAAATAATATCCGACAAACAAAATGAAATAAAACTAAAATTAGGTTTTCGATCGTTGCAGACTTTCTTGTTGAAAAATCCGGGTTCCCGGAGAGCAAAGCTTCAAGCCTCCGAGTTGAGCTTTTCAAAAAGTACGGCAGCTCCCTCGCCGGATTACGAGTAAATAAATTATCTTCTGTCTAATTAAGTGTTTAATTATTTCACATCCTAGAAATTTTTCTTTTTTCTTTTTCTCTTAATTAGTCTCTGAGAAATTATGTTCTTCGCTGTAGGCGTTAGGCTACGACATCGATGCTGACGAATACCACAGGTTCGCTCCAAACTCATTACACGTATTTGACTTCTTTCTTTCTTGTTTTAATCATGATTCTTCTAATATAATTTTCTTTTGCTTTTTTCTGCCTTGAATTATGATCAGTTTCGTTCACGGAAGGTTGCCTTATGATCGAATCAAACCCGATCATCAGCTACGGAACCTCATTCGCAGCATCCCACAAAGAAAAATTGTAAGCAAACGCCAACCATTAATTAATAAAAATAATTCTCTAATGAAGAAAAAGTGAAATTCAATTTGTAATGGTGGTACGAAACATGGTTGCAGATTTTTACGAATTCAGACAGGAACCACGCCTTGACGTGTTTGGATCGTCTGGGGTTGAACGGCTGCTTCGAGCAGATCATATGTTTCGAGACGTTGAACCCGAAGCTAGCCGAGTCGACTCGGCCGGACGAGTTCCCTGTGGTTCTAAAGCCGTCCATGGAGGCCATGAGGATTGCGATCGAAGCTGCCGAGGTTGATCCTCGTCGAACGGTTAGTACATAATCTCCAATAATGTAATGAGTTTTTTTCTGGCGTTACGGCCGTTACCAAAGTGGTTACACGAGGATTTTGACAAAACCCGTTTTGTATTTTCTGTTACAGCTTTTTCTCGATGACAATGTCCGGAACATCGTAGCCGGGAGAGCCGTGGGTCTACGCACCGTTCTGGTAGTACTTCCTCTCAAATATAGCTAGGAAGTTTTGTATTTCCAAATGATACGATATTTAACGAGTAGGTGAAATGAATCGATGTCTGTTTTCGTGCATACGTTACAAATTTTTCAGTAGGTATATGATGATACTTCAAAACGAAACATGATTGAAATGACGATTACCCAACTCTATGACATGTAGAGTCAGCTCCTAGCTGGGGAACTTTGAATTCGACTGATTAGGCACGAAATTATATCTAGTACTCTTGTAGATAGGCTGGTTTCTCTAAAATGTTTAGTTTGGTATGCTAATTTAACTCTTCTTGTTTTGGTAAGGTTGGAAAAACCGTGAAGAGCAAGGAAGCAGATTATGTGTTAGAGAATGTCAAGAACTTGCCACAATCGATCTCGGAAGTGTGGGTAGGCAGATCAGACGGTAGCAATCAACGAGTGAATGGAACCAGAAGCGACATCGAGGTGGATTCCATTCGGACAACCACGGCCGTTGTAGCTTAACCTTTCAGCATCCGGGTGTTTTAGTTGCTTGCTTGGGGCTCTAGGGTTGCTGTGGGCATGGGCTTTGGTCTCCTTTATGTACATTCTCTCAATCATGTTGATCTTATAGTGTGTGAATAAGTATATGGGTTGTGCATATGAGCGTAATGTACCAAAATAAAAGTTCTTTCTATGCAAAGCGTTTTAAGATTTTTATCAACCAATTTTAGTAGAACTTAAAGAATCGAATGTGCTTCTAACAGAGTAATCACATACGAACCCTAATTAAAAATGCTGGGTTTATTCTCATATTTTATGTTACATCAAGGATTAGTGTATTCTCCTTCTCAATATTGGTCATATGGCATGGCCAGAGGATGAAGTAATTATAATTTATGTAAAGCTGGTATGTATTAAACATTTGTGCTTTGCTGCCTCAGGGCATCTAATAGGCTTGCAATTTCGACTTGTCAATTGTCATCTTTGAATTAAAAATTGGTTAAACCGACCTATTATAGAGAAGGATAGTGATGCACGATTAGTATAATTTAAGGTTTGGACTTAGTGAGGCATCAATGTTTCCTGCCTCTGTATCATTTACTCTTGTTGTTGTCAACTAATTGGTATCTTTTGCTAGTGACATAGTGCATATGAATTCCATTGCCAAAGCATATTCTAATGTTATCATTTGGCTAAATCATTGAATTATTGCAGCCACAAAAGTTTGAGATATATTATTAGGATTCCTCTTGCATGTTCGGATATCTATACCAAATCTAGGTGGCACTAACTCGGTTAGGTGATATACCAACTTTGTTAGTTGACTCACTAACACTGTTAGCTCTAACTCCGTTAAGTTAATTTTTTTTATCACTCGGATAACCTTTACAAAAAAAATCTCTCTTCCTATATATCTCTCTGTCTCTCACCCCTGCACGCACGGCGAAATTTGGCTGAACCCTATACTGCAACTACGAAGTCGACCCTAAAACCATCACCCGACTCCTCTAAAGTTGACACACATGATCGGATGAAAGAGAGGGCACTGGGAAGCCTCGTCGGCATCCACCATAGCACCTCGTCGGAAACCCAAAACTCTGGCTGAAAAGGAGTTATCGAGATTTACTACAAGATTCGAGGGATTGAAGGCAATGGGATGTAAAGAATGAGGGGAGAAATTCGAATATGCCAATTTCAGGCCTAATCTTTATTGGGGACGGCCAAAACCTGACGAACACGGTCGCCGTCGATTTGTCCTTGAATCCGCTTGCCTTTGCAATCCCCAGACTGGGTTATGTAGAGGATGAACGCAGTTGAAGAGAGGCTATAATTACTGTCGATAAGCAATGGAAGCAATGCTCTAGCTTAATTAATTAGCTGTCGAATATCAAGTCGGTTATGTGTGCGAGAGAATGGAGTTGCTTTCACCAGTGGATTATGCTTCATAATCGACGGAATATTTTCATCGGTTAAGATAATTATTCCGTTTACAAAGATCATGCAGACGGAATTTCTGTCGGCTAAGACGCGTCGGTGAAGATTCTAGCTGACAGAATAAAATATTCTGTCTGTTAAAGTACATCGTAGCCGACGAATTAGATTCCACCTGGCCAATGCACATATTAGTCGGCAAAGAGTATTGCCGACAGAATATTTTCGTCGGCTAGGAAATAGTCGACTATTGTTACATCTTAGACGAAAAAAAACATTTTTCTTTACAGACGAAATATTACATCGGCTAGGATAGTTGCTTCTTAGCCGACAAAATATTTTTGTCGTCTAAGACATAGCAGAAGACAAAATTCAACTCTTAGCCGACGGAAATTCTATTTTTCTGTCAGTAAAAGTGAGATCATTGACGACTAGGAATATAAAAATATTTTTTTATTTTTTATTTTTTCATTTATTTCTATTGATTTTTAGTTTAATTTTTTTTTTTCAGAAATTGTTATTTATTTGTTTTGATTTTTAATTTATTTGCCAATAAAATTCATATTGGTTTTTGTTGTTATAGAAATAATTCTAATATTTAAAATTAATACTAAATTATTAATAATATAAAAAATAGACATTAATAAGTAAAATTGTTCATACATAAGAAAAATGTTTATACATTTAAATAATTATCGGCGTCAAATGCCGGAGAAAACTGTGGAGGAGCCAAAGATGACTATGGAGGAGCCAAAGACGACTGTGGAGGAGGAGCCATAAACAAGTCGGGAGGAGCTTCTATGCCTAAACGAGAGAAGATGAAATTCATCCGTCCGTTTACTTCGGCCATCTTATCATCGTACCACGTATTCCTTGCCTCAACATGCTCAGTCCACTGCTTTCAATGTTGGACCTCTCATTCAAGTCGGTCTATGACCTCTCGAAGCCTCTCTGTCTCTTCATGTGGAGGCACACGACTACACATGGTCGGGATGGATGAGGACTGGCTCAAGTCTCGCTCACCTCCTCGTCTCATCTCTTTAATCGTATTGCCTTTACACTTGATCAACACAGCATCCAACACATCAATTTGTTGTGATGCTATGTTTTCCATGATTTACTCCTCCATAGCTTCAGGATTTGACTCCTTGAAGCTTGTTTTTCGTGCTTCTACCTCATAAAGCATCTTGTCCTGCATAAACAAAATAATGCAAGTGTTATTACTTAAACAATCATATATATACCAACCACATAATTCAACAAAAATAAAGTGAACATTCTTAATTAATACTAACTATCCAAATTAAAAATGAGAAATAATTAAATTTTTAATTAAAAGAAATAAACTTATATATTTTTGGGTGGCCTCTTCGTCCTTAGGTCTCACATAGCTCTGCTCGAATCCCTTGATGATTGGTAATAGCTCACATCTGTTCCTCAAATTCTCCATGATGTAGACGATAGGAGAAGACCCGATGTGGTAGTGCATCGTCTTTAAACCACGGTTCTTCTTATTAGTCTCCTAGAGTTTCTGATACACAATTTAACTAAAATATCATTAATTTATTTTTTTATTGTAAACATATATTCACTAATATCTTATTCTAAATAAATAATGTAAAGGTAAACTTAATTTACAAAATTGTATTATAATATTTGAAACATATACCTTGAACCCGTGGCTCTCAAAATGAGTGCAAAGAAATGTCCACTCATCCTCTGTCCTATAGAACTCCCCCGACATCCCTTCTGCTCCATGCTCTTTGTAGACATTGTGGCACTGTCATTTTCACTCCTTGTACCTTGATTGGGCAGAGTCCATAATCTTCTTGAACATCATCTCGTCATTTTTATCCCAAGAGTATCATGGCTAGGAAAAAAATTTAAATATTAATACTTCAAAAAATGTATATTAAATTGTCCAAATTAATCAAACTCAGTAAATTACGTGACAATTTACTTATCGACAATTCGTTCCACACATTCCACTTCTCCGGTTGCTCAATGTCATGGAAAGTCTTAGCCCAGATCCTAACTATGGACCGTACGGCTGACCCTATGTCATTGACCAAAGGACTGTTCACCCCTTCAGCTTTGGTCCTTTCATCCGAGGTCAATACTCTACCAGTATATTCCCCCCTAGTCTCTTGCACAAAGCCTCTGTCGCCTTTTCACACACAAAATCCCGTTTATTTTTTGTTGGGGGACCTGCAAGAAATAAAACAAAATACTCGTTATTAAACTTATATTTACAAATTAAAAATAAGGCAAGTTAATACCTGCAAGAAATAAAACAAAATACTCGTTATTGAACTTATATTTGCAAATTAAAAATAAGGCAAGTTAATATAAGTAAATGAAGAAATAAGTAAATAAAATATTAAAAATAAAATAATAAGACTTGAAAATAAAATATTTAAAAAAATAAAAAGAAATTAATTATATTTTTTATTTTATTATTACATTTTATATTGTATTTAAAAATTCATGTAATTAATTTTATTGTTTTTATTTTATTTAAAAAAATAAAATAATTAATTTTTATTATTTTATTTATCAAAATAAAATAATAAATTTTTATAATCGATTAATACTTATAAAAGTAAATTGTTACATGTACTTGTGGCCTTTACTTTGCAGCAGGCACTAAGAACAGGTCTGCTAGTGCTAGAAGACTCTGTGGATGGTATCGAGGTTCTGGTCGTCGGCTCAGCATTGAAGCCGTACCAGATGGGGTGATCGGTGGCCTGATGATCAAAGGAGGAGCCCCCGGTGGTACTGTTCCCCCCGACAAAGGTGTGGGCTGCCCGGTAGTAACCTGCCTACGTATGATCTCCATCAACTGTGAGACCTTATCAAACCGTTCATTTCTCTTTCCAATAATCGGCATCCTGAAACAATTCATAACACAATTCACCAACCAAAAGGACATGCATCAGATATAATTCATTTTTATATAATTCACATATATAAACTTCATTTTTGAGATGCATTAAGCACTCAAGTATCACCATTGTAGCCTAGCAACAGCTTGCACAAAGTTATGTATGACATACACTAAATCATTTGTGCAACTCTCACCCAATAAACATATACCAAATCACATGCATATAAAACAATGTTAAAGGCTGAGAAAAGAATAGACAGAAACTGAACTTTTTATTAACTCCTACACCATTGTACATACATACAACCATATGGCTTTTGAGTTCCCAAACCCCAATAACAGAAAATAAAACATGCTTCAGATGTTACAACCCGAAAGAGACATTCCAATATTCATAAATCCAAAAGCCAAACAGAGCAACCCCATCATGCACATTTCTCAGCCTAATCAACCCAAATCACATGATCACTCAAGATTTCAAAGCAGCCAAACATTCATCACTCAAATTCCTGTACTCAAATTCATCACTCAAATTTCTGATGCAATACAGACTTGAAAACAAACAATCACTTCACTGAAACAAACAAAAAACAGAATTCAAATCAAAAGCGTGACTCGATTCAAGCAAAACAGCACAAACAGTCCTCGAATTGAAATCATAATCACAATTGCAAAACTAAGGTTTCAATTTTTGGAATCCACTGGGAATCAGAATGAGCTCTGAGTACAACATTCTCATTCTGAACAATTACCAAAAAAGAATAACATCCAATTTTCACCACCAAATACCAGATTCATATCTAATTTTGATAACACAAAATTAATCACAGCAGACTAAATTGAATCAAAACAGTATTTTTTACCCTTAATAATCCATACTTTCCATACTAATTAAATCAAAGCTAATCAATGAATCCCAAATTGTCATTAAACACTAAAAATCAAAAGTATTCAAATTTAGGAAGAACAATGAGAAATAGAGAAGAAAGAACTGAACCCAAGAAAATTCAATATAGCCAGAAAAGAAAGAACAATGAGAAATTTGATATAAACAAACCGAGAAGACAAACCTGAGAGCGAGTTTTTTGAGACAGAGAGAGGCACCGAGACTCGGTGGAGGAGGCGGTGATGGGTGGGGATGGTGGAGGCTAGGAGGCGGTGATGGGTGGAGGAGGCGGTGGAGGAGGGTCTGATTGGGCGGTGAGAGTGAAGAGAGTAACAAAGTTTGATGTCGATGAGATAAGGATTTTATAGTTACTCAATAATAGCTTAGGCGACCGAAAGGAGTTGTCACTAGGTTTAATTCAATTTTCAAAAAAAAAACAGCAAAAAAATAAACCTCAAAAATTTCTGGTTTCTTAGTCCACGGAATATAACACGTTCGTCGGCTAGGAATGTCCTAGTCGACGGAAATATACATTTCCATAGTCTATGGAAATAAAATTCGTGAAATTTAAAAAACAGCGAAAAAACCGCCAAAATATTTCAACATCTTAGACGAAGGAAAGATTTAATTCCGTCTGTTAAGACAATCCTAGTCGACGGAATATTTTAAATTCGTCGGCTAAGAGTATCCTAATCGACGGAAAATACTCTTTCCGTCGTCTAGGAAAATAAAATTTCTTCTAAATTCTTTGTTAATTCATGGCTATGGTAAAATACTAAACTGCGTTAACCGCAACTATCGGCACTGAGACTTTACTACAGATCTAGAAACTCTAAAAGTTTTAAAAATTTCAAAAATTCAGCCGTCGTGCTAAACGAATGACTTATATCATGTGCCATGTTGCCCGCCAGTTGGATTTAGTTTTCATGAATGCAAACAGAAGTGAAAATTGATCAAACTAGGAACATTAATCATGCCCCCTAAGTGTTAACTAAAGCAACAACATTACCGCCCCCAATCACCACAACTGAAGGTGGATCTTCATATTCCAAAACACTTGAAAAATATTTCTTCAAGTAGCGATCATTAATTGGATTAGCATGAATCGTTCCATCCAAATCTCGAAGATAATAGGCGTATTTGCCAATAATCTAGTCAATAACAAACAAACCTTCCTAATTGGGAGACCATTTCCCCAATCATGAACGCGTTCACCAAAAAGCAGAATAACTTTCCACACTAGGTCCCCAATACCAAAACTTCGTCCTCTTGTGTGCTTGTTATAAGCCCTAGCTATTCTCTTTTTCTCAATAATGATATTGTCCAGAGCTTCCATTCGTTGTAAGTCCAAGTCTACGTGCTCTTGGTACATTGCTTATACATAATCTTCACCTATCAGCTGATGTTGTTCTCAGACGCGGAATGAATGGACATTGATTTCCATAGGAAGCACTGCATCATGACCGAACATTAGAGCATAAGGGTAGTACCAATTGGGGTTCACTTTACAGTCATGTATCCCCACAATGTTTTATCAAGTTCATTGTGTCAATCCCTAGGGTTATCCGCAAGCATTTTCTTGAGTATGCTCAAAATAATCTTATTGCCTGCCTCTGCTTGACCATAGTACGGACTAGAATGTAGGAATTTGATACCATAATCTTCGAGAAACTCTTGAGTGTCTTTCGCCATAAAAGCTGCTCTTTATCCACCACTAAGCATTCTAGTATACCATACCTGCAAATGATGTTCTAAAACACAAATTAACACACTATAGTAGCGGAAGTGTCTTTGATTGGAATGGCCTTAACCCACATGGTAAAAAAATTTGTCCCCACCAAGATGAATTTATGCTACTTGGAAGAATTTAGATAAATAACTCCCACAAAATCTAGTGTCCAGCCTCTATCAGGCCAAGGCTTGATAATAGGTTGTAGTGGGAAATCAGGAACATGTTGGACTGGTCCATGAGCTTCACAGTTAAAACATCTCTTGGTAAAGCTGATACTATATTTTAGTATAGATGGCCAAAAAAAACCATACCGGTAAATGCGCCACCTCATCTTAGGTCCAGCTTGATGTGAATCACAAACTCCTAGATGCACGACTTGCATTATCCACTTGCATTAACCACAAACTTCAAATCAACGTTTTCCTCTACCCCGCATAGTAATTCTTCCTCTCTTAAGACATAATTAGTAGCAAAGTACTTAACTTTCTTGTCCACTGGTGCAGAAGGATTAAGAAAATTATGTACAATGGGCTGATGTCAATCCTCATCAATAGGGTCCAAAGAAGCCACCAGCCTTCATCAATTATCTCTTTTCAAGCCATAAAGGAAGGAAGTGTTTGCATTTCAACCTGTAAAATTTGTTCGTGAACACTTTCTGCCGAACTAATGCTAGTAACGAGTTGTGCTAATTCATTGGCCGCAAAGTTCTTCTCTCGAGGTATATAATCCAACATGACATCTGCAAATTGCTCCACCAGCTCCATAGCTCTTTCCTAAAAAGGAATTAAAGTAAATGAAATACACTTGTAAATACCTCAAAGCTGGTTAATAACACGAGAGAATCGCCCAATATCTCTACTTCTTAGACCCTCAATTCTAGCAACATCTCCTAGCCAATTAATACTGCCTCATATTGAGCCTAGTTATTGGTGCACTTCCATTCTAATAAAAGGAATAAGAGAATCGAGTTCCTAATGGATTGATAAGTGAAATACCTGCCCTAGACAAAGAATCAGTGCTGATCCCATCAAAATACATGGTCCAATGCTGTAAATAGACCACATGAAGGTCCAAATCATTTCACTCCACCGACTCTGTGATAGGTTGGTGCAATAGAACATGCAAGACCGCTTGACCTGTCTGAGCTTGAAGTGGTGTATACAGTAAAGAGAATTTTGAGAATGCCAAGATCCACTTGCCAATGCGACCTCTCAAAATAAGCCTTGTCAACATATATTTTACAAAGCCCATATGTTTTATCACCACTGTTGTGAATGAAAGCATGTAGTGTCATAGTTTGCAGCTAATGAAGAAAAAGGCCAAAAAAACTTTTCAATTGGTGAATATCTTGTTTCAACATCTAGTAGCATCCTGCTAAGGTAGTATACCGCATGTTCGTTGACCCTATCATCTTCCTTTACGTCACCTTGTTCCAACAAACCTGTTATATAGTATGCTAGAGCGGATATATATAAATTCAAAGGGACCCTTAGCCATGGAGGACTTGCCAAATATTCTTTCATTCTATCAAAAACTTCTTGATGCACTGGCTCCCAGACAAACTTATTTGTCGCTTGCAGCTTGAGTAACAAGAGAAATGAGCAATCTTGCTTGTAGAATTAGAAATGAATCTCCATAAAAAATTAATCTTGTCAATCATGCTTTGAAGCTCCTTCGGGTTCCTTGGTGTTAGAGTGTTAATGACTGCTTTGGCTTTATCCTCTAGAACCTCTATGCATTGCTGATGTACAACAAAGCCTAACAAATCTCCTGCTAGAACTCCAAAAACACACTTAGAAGGGTTCATTCTTAATCGATTCTTCCTCATCCTCATGAACATCATTCGCAAGTCCTTCATGTGATCCTCTCTTTTCTTTGACTTCACCACCATGTCGTCTATTTAAACCTCGATCTGGCTTCCCAAAATATCATGAAAAATCAAGTTCATTGCTCACTGATAGGTGGCTCCAGCATTCTTGAGTCCAAAAGGCATACCAATGTAATCAAATGCCCCTGTAAATCCTGTTCAGCAAAAATATGTCTCATGCCCATCAACTTCATCAACTGGTATTTGATGATAACCAGTTATGTTATCCATGAAGGATAACATTTCATGGCCTACTACGACATCAACTAGTATATTTGTCATTGGCATAGGATATACATCTTTCGGAGAGGTTGTATTAAGGTCCTGGTAATTAACACAAACGAGAATCTTGTCATTCTTCTTTCTAACTGGAACAACATTAGATAGCCACTGAGTATACTTAGCAGGCCTGATAATACCTACATTCAACATGTTCTGCACCTCTTTCTTGACGGCTTCAGCTGTTTCAGCGTTTATTCACAACTGATCTTGTTGAACTGGTCTATAACCTTCTACGATAGACAACTTATGGCAAACCAACTCAGATGCTAAACCTGGCATATCCTTATATTTTTTAAAGAAACAATCTATGAACCCTTGCAACAACTCAATAATAAACGCGGTCGTTAACTTATTAAGTTACCGAGCACGGTTAAGACCTCAGTAACTCGTTGGAAACCATGGTAAAAAAATGGGGTCTCACACTTTACCACCTTTAAAGAAATTTCATGCCTGAAATTTACAAACCAAACTGGTCATTGGTCAAAGGTCAACTTCTCTGTCATTCTTTGTTCCTCTAAGGAAACCCACATTTAATGATTAATAGTTCGTTAAAGTAATCGTCGATTTCGTTTAATCAAAGTGTTATGTTTTTCATTAAATCCAATATATTGATATATGCTAATTCGGAATCATTGAAAACTAACATAAATACTAAGGGCACCCAAAAAGGTCTCCTTGTTTGGAAAATTTCCAAAATGGAAAGTTTCCCAAAATAGAAACTTTCCTAAATTAGTAGGTTTCCCCAAAATTAGAAAGCTTCCTAAATGGAAAGAGTCTAATTATAGTTAGTTTTCATTTTAGAAAGTTTCCTTAAATAGTAATTTTTGATTACAACCCTTAAACTCAATTAAACATAAATGACACATTTTAAAAGCGTCAAAGACTAACTCCTCGACATTTTATAGGATTCACTACCACGCCGAAACAGTTACCGGATTTCGACGACTGGTCAGAATCTCCTTCAGTATTCTGGCTACTTGCCGAATTTTCTCCATAGTTTCCCCGTAATTCCAGATTCCAAGTCATCGACATGCAGAAGCAGAACAACGCGATTTCAGCCACAAAACAACACTATTCAATAACACAATGGCTTAGGACTAGGTTTCTCACCTCCAAATCTGAAGCAGCGGTTTCCCAGCCTTCTCCTTGCCCAAAACTCGATATCCAGATATCCAAAACTACGAATTAGCCTCCAATCACCAACACAGCAACAACACAAAAGTTAGGAACATGAGCTTACCTTCAATCTGCCAAAACTCAAACCTAGAAGCTTCGCCTTGAACTGCCAGATCGCTATTGCGCCCAAGTTAATCACGGGTAACGCCTGGACCTCCCTGGACTCTTCTGTCGTCGTTAGAAGCCACTAGGAGTGGCCGAGAAGCTCCAAAAAGTCGACCACCAGAAAGAGCAGAAAACCCAGAAAAGCGGAAAATAAGGGATTAGATCTCGAACTGAAGAGCAAAGGTTAAGGGGGATTTGAAGTTGAGAGAAAAGAAAAGGAATTACCTTGAAGAAGGAAGAGTTGATCGGAGATTGAGGTATTTGGTGAAGAAACAGATTTGGGGGTTTAGGGCTCTTGATTTCGATCTCTCAAAGAAGTGGCTGCATGTCGAAATTGCTGGTAGGGATAGAGAGTGAGACGAGTCTGTTGGTGGCCTTTGATCGGACAGTGGCGGTCAGAGAACAACAGTGCGGCGGCTTGAAGGGGAGCGGCAACGCTGCCCTCTCTCTCTCGACGGAATGAGAGTTGAGTTTAGGGTTTTTACCCTTTTATACTATTGATCAAGGGTTCAAGATAAGAAATGGATTAAATGAGGAGATCAACAGCTAGGAATAAAAGTAGTTAATAAAAATAGGAATTGGTATAAATAAGAATATATAATTGTAATTAAAAATTACCTTGGGCTTTGGAAATTTGTAGAAAATAGATGGAAGCACCGAAAAATATTCCAAAAATATCAGGAGACTCATGTCGATACATACTACAACATCGAGTCCTTAAATGAGGAATTTGAAAAGTTTAGAAAAACTCAATAATGAACGTGGTCGTTAACTTGTTAACCTACCGAACACGGTTAAGACTTCAGTAACTCGTTGGAATCCACGGTAAAAAGTACGGGGTCTCACAGATTACCTTTTTTGTCATTTTCAATAACCCCAAGAGGGAGCATATCTCCATAAAATAGTTAGCATCCAACATACACGCAGCCACAGAATATGGTCTCTCATCTACCTTAACCATCTCAACTTGATCTATTGCTGGATTCCACATCAACAACTCTTGATGCATGGAGGAAGGTATGCAATATACACAATGAATCTAATCCTCTCCTAGAATCAAACTGTATGGGACCGTGCAATCAGTAACGAAGAAAGACTGAAATAACTCTTATAGTCCCAACTTCATCTTAAGGATTAAAACCCTAGAGGTTTAAGTAATATTCCCAGCAAAGCTCTTCACCTTCATGCTACTGCTAATGATTTTCTCATTAGGGACCTTAAGAGCTTCAATGTTCGCACCGTGATAATGCTAACAGCTGCACCATTGTCAACCAAAATTCTGTTTACTTTCATCCCTTCCATCTCTGTTGTGACATATAATGGCTTAAGATGTTGAGACATTGATACAGAAGGCCTACTAAATATCATGAACAATCTTTTGAAGTTAGCATCATTGTCTGTCGTCTTTGGCGCAGTCACTTGAAGTTCCCCTAACTCAGTGCTGGCTTTTTGTATTAACTCTATAGTATGGACGATCTCCTCATTCTGACCATCTGTATTTAGGAAAATATGATATGGCATAGGCCTTGGTAGTACATATTTAGATGACAGGACGCAGGTCATGTTGCAGTCTATTTCAAGTTCCCCTTCATACTCTTCTACAGTCATCTTATGATCATCAAGTTCTAACTCCAAATTTAGCCCACTATTATTAAATGTTGTTCTTTCTCTGATAAGTCCAATGTTAATTTTCTTCCACCACTATTATTAAATGCAACACTGATTGTTGTAACCTCTAGCTGATCCTCAATGACAACCTTCCCTTCATTAATCCATTGCTGGATCTAATCCTTGAGCTGCACGCAGGTAATGGTGTGATGAGCCCATACATTATAGAATTTACAGTAAAGTTTACCTACCACTTCTGTCTGTGAAGGCACTACTCCCCATGGAATCTCCACTGCTCCTCATCCTATAAAAGTATCCAGAATGATATGTGTCATCCCTACATTATAAGTATATTTCGTGAACTTAGACTTGGCACGCTTCTTAACCACTGAGCTTGAAGGACTGATATCCATCATTGCCACAGCTGGAAAATGATCAATGTCAACCCATGTTGTCTTCTTAGCCTCCACATCCAACATGCCTTTGTATATCCATGTTTGGATCTGATTCTTAAATTTTATGCAATCTGTAGTAGTATGATTCCAAAGATTATGGAACTTGCAACATTTTTTCCCTTTAATCTGCTCAGGCTTAGGACAAGTTCCAAAGTCATGCCTAACTCTTTCTTGGGAAAACAATTCTTCTAAGATCTCCGGAGCCTTATAGGTATTGTAGGTATAAAAGTCATACTCTAGCTTAGTGAGTGTTGTTGACGATATCTTTACTGGTTCTTTGGACATCCTTAAAGCCCGATATTTCACTACTTGTCTCCCAGCTAACTCTACTGCAACTACATCCTCTTCTTCATCATTCCAGTAACACTCCTATTGACCAGCAGAATAGGGAGCATAATATAGATCCACATGAGAATAAATAGTTGACACCATTCTATTCATGTTTGGTCCATAACGTGGCTTTAAAGTTCCAGGAATATAAGAAGCAGGTGGACCCTTTAGTGCGTTCACATCCTCATCTAGTTCATTCAAGCAGTTTAGATAACTCTGCACTTTTGTTTCCGGGGATGCTCGTGGCCCCTTTAGCGGGTTGCACGGTTCCAGAAATAGCGAACTTCCTTGTACTCCCGAGTTTTCCTGTGTAAAGAGCAAACACGTCAAAGGGCGTCCCCGGGTTTACCGAGGGAAGCCACTCCGATGCTTAAGTCAGACACTGTCAGATAAGCAGAAAACTCAAGAGTAGTTAAGGAATTTGTCCGTCCTCTTACCGGGAGGTCCTCACCGGTATTTATAGTAGCATTAAAGGCTGCACTTTGTCTTTTTCCAATGTGGGAATGAACTCCCTTGCTTTGCCTCAAACTTACAATGAACTGGGCCCTGACAAAGGACCCAGTGTGGCTTCTCAAGTCTGACTGGCCTTTGGCCCTGTAAACAGTACTTCAAGCATAATAAAGGATACATATTTAATAATTGACCACACTTGGTGTTATTTCTTGAATTGTAACCCGGTAAAGGAGAAATATTAGGTTCCACATATAAACAAGTCCCCCAAGTCCTCAGTCAAGGGGTACGCTTGGGTGGGGACTTGAAACCATTTCTTTACCGGGTTACAAGGGTATCATCCAGACCCGGTGTACCCAGTCCCCCAAGTCCGTACGCAAGGGTGCCCCGCAGACACGTTGACTATGGGAACTAAAAATGACGTCTCCGTATTGTAGTGGGGGAATATGAAAAGTTTTCGGTTTGAAGTAGGGGAAAACGAAAAGTTTTCAGTTTTAAAGTGGGGGAAACAGAAAAGTTTTTCGGTTTTGGGACGCGGCATGCGCGACACGTGTCGATTTTCTCAAAAAACCGAAACGTCCTTTCTGTGTACGTCTCTCAAACGTCCCTTCAGTGTACGTCTCTTAACTGTATAAATAGGGGTTGAGGGTGACAGTTTTGTCGTACCTTCGAAATCGAAAACTTTTTTGTGCTTTTGCTCTCGTCCTCTGTTGTCGCTGTGCTTGTTGGATTTCCAAACGCAAATCGACACCCACATCCTTTGAAACCCTTAGAAGTAAGGTACTGTTCTCTGTTCCGATCTTTTTGAATGTTTTGGGTCGATATTGTGTACTGTTTTCTGGGATCCAAACTGGGTTGCTGCGTTAGTGTGTGCGTTTATCTTTGTGGTCGCCGGGTTTATCTGGGTTTTTGACGATGTCCCCGTGTTTCTTGTTTTGCAGATGACAAACCCCGCAATGGATGCTCATGTCCCCGAGTTTGCCTCAGTTACCTTCACTGATGGTACCGCTCTTGACCCTCCCGGGTACTCGCTGACCGCGGAGGAGATTGTGGAGCTAAGGAGCAATTGGAAGATTCCCGAGTCTGTTGAAATTCGGACTTTAGAACCCGAGGATCAGTTCTTCGCTCCCGGGGATGGGTGGACGCTGTGCCACGAGTACCAGCTACGTTGCGGTCTGTCACTCCCGCTAAAGGTGGAGGTGCAGTATCTCCTGGCTGCGAGCAACTTCTCCATCGGGCAAGTTGGCCCGAATATGTGGAGGCAGCTGCTGGGATTGTGCGTGATGTACAAGGTGTTGAAGCAGCAGATGCCGAGTTACCACGAGTTACACGCCATGTACCGGGCCGAGTACTCGCGGAAGGCGGGTTTTAGTGGGACCATCCAACTGAAGTCCAAAGGGGTCTTTAAGAAGATCGTGGAGGACCTGCCTACCTCCGTGAGCCGGACCTGGAGGGAAAAAAGTTTCTTGATAAGAAACTTTCAAGACCCGGGACATGCGTTCCAAGTACCGGGTGACTTCCAGCCACTGATGAGTAAGTCCTTTCTCCCCGTATTTTTCTTTCTTCTATCTTTCCCGGGTTATAATTATATTGTATGTTTTGCAGATGTTCCCGACATTCCTCTGGAGCCGGTGATGGAGAAGAGGATCCGGAGGATGCTATGGGCCTTCAGAGGTCAAGATGACCGGAGCTCGTACCGGCTTTGCAGGCTGTATGTGTACAGCCGTTGCCGATTGATGGAGCTTCCAGGTTTGTCTCGTTTCCTTTACAATTTTTGTTTACATGTCCCGGTCTAACAGGTTATCTTTTGTTGCAGCTCTTCTCCCGATGGAGTTCACGAAGCGAAAGAACCCGGGAATATACGACGGGTTCGAGGACAAGGCTGTATGGGCCGGGATCCGGGCGCAAGGCACGGAGGGGCTGGCGTACGATATCGACCTGACATCGAAGGCGGCTTTTCTGCGCCCAGACGCCGAGCAAGGGGAAACTCGGCAGTTCCACGTTGACGTCTCTTACTACAACGAGGTTCCCGCGTACTTGGCTGAGATTCTTGGGCCAGAAATCTATCCAGAAGGAGAGGAGGTTGAAGGGAGTCCCTTGGAGGCGGACGACAACCCGGTATTTGCAGAACCGTTTGCCGATGAGACTGAAGAACCGGTGATGAGCGCGGTTCCCTCGTCCGTGTTCCCGGGCGAGGAGGAATTTACTGAGGAGGATGACGAAGGGGGTGAAGAGGTTGGAGGGTTGGAAAGGGAAATAGGTAGTGAGAACCCGGAGGGGAGTGAGGGGAGTGACGAGGTTCTTGAAGTGGAGCCCGTGCCTTCTCGCAAGCGTACCCGGGAGGCATCCAGCTCGGGGAGATCCGAGAGGAGGAAGAGAAGGAAGGAGAGGAAGGAGAGGAGGGAGAGAAAGCAGCAGCGGGACACCACTGAAATAATGGAGGAGTTGGCGAGTGCAGGAATGGCGGACGCGGCCATCCAAAGGATGGTGGCGGATTTGAAGAATTGCGCCGCTGACTCCTATGTCCTGGAGCACGAGGACCCGTTGACTGTAGCCCGGAGGGCGCAGGAGAAGCTGATGCGGGTAAGTTAGCCTTCTGCTGTAACTCGTTATCTTTTTGTTTTTGGTTCCTTGTACTAACCCGTTGTTTTATTTGTGTAGGCTGTCAGGTTGTCGTACTTGGCGACTGACCGGCTCATAACCGAAGGCATCCCCGAGCGAGAGAGAGTCCTCAGGGATGATCTCCGGGCCGCCCGGGACCAGGTGACGGCAAGCGAAGAAAACCTGGCTCGGGTCCGGGAATTCGCAAGCGCATCAGCGATCGCGTCGAGTGCGAAATTGGCCGAGGCGGAAGAACACATAGCAGACCTGGTGGCCAAGAACTCTGAACTGGAGAATGTTATCGAAGGTCACCGGGAGGACCGGTGTGCTCAAGACGCCGCGATAGCCCAGCTGACCGAGCAAAACCAGGGGCTGCAGCAACAGGTCACCTCCCTGGAGCAACAAAAAGGAGACTTGCTCCAGGCAGTTTCCCGGGCCAAGGACTTAGCGGTCTCCGAGTTTCTGGCGAGCGCGGAGTTTGACCTGAAGCTGCGGTCGGCCAGGGCCGAGGCTCGTGCCGAAATAGTTAGCGCTGGTACTCGCCAAGGGTGGCTGGACAAGGCGGGTTATGACTGTCATCAAGGTCATGTTAGACCCGACGAGGCTGCAGGCACCTCCCGGTCGACTCCTGCAGTGGCTGCGAACCCTAGGGCTCCTGCGAACCCGGCTCGGAGTCCCCCAGTTCGTTCTTCAGCAGCCGGGAGAGGTGCTTCCCGTGGTGGGATTGTGGGTGGTCCTAGGAACCGGCCACCTCTGCGTAGGGGTCAGTTCATCATACAGCCCCGGGGAGGTCGTGGCGGTTCTAGCACTGGCCGGGGTAGGGGGTCGTCAACGGAGCCTTAGGATGTTTTTCATTTCTGTAAGATTAGTCTACCTGTAGCGGTTTGCTACTTTTTTGTAATCGATATTTTCTGAAGTAATAAAATTTTTCCTTCTCGCAATCCTTCCTGTGCCAAAACACGGTAACCTGATAAGTACAAAAAATGTACATATAACGCCGGTTTTCTATGTGAATAAAGATAGTGTCGCTAAGGCTTTAAAGGTCTCTAGGGTTTTATGGATCCGTTAGGAATTCCAACCCGATGCTTAACGTGCAAGTGTTGAGAAAATTCACACATATAATGCCGGTTTATGGGAAATAAAAATAGTCCCGCTAGGGCTTTACGGGTTCATAAGGACTTTCAACCCGATGCATAACCTGCAAGTGTTGACAACTCACACATAGTGCCGGGTTGGCACATTAGCATCTATAAAGTGAAAATAGTGCCAGTAAGGCTTTACGGGTCCGTTAGGACTTCCAAGGGCGTCTTTGCCACACAACACGATAAGCTGATGCAAAATATGCAAGTGATAATTTACATATATAATGCCGGTTTAGCATGTAAGTAAAAATAATGCCGCTAGGGCTGTATGGGTTCGTTAAGACTTTTAAAGACTGAAACAAGGCCGTGATAGGCTTGCAATATTTCAAGTCATGGAGATTATCGGAGATTATCGGAGCTTGGCGAGTTTTGACCATGAAATAAGGCCGTGAAAGGCTTGCAATATTTCATGTCATGGAGATTATCGGAGATTATCGGAGCTTGGCGAGTTTTGACCATGAAATAAGGCCGTGAAAGGCTTGCAATATTTCATGTCATGGAGATTATCGGAGATTATCGGAGCTTGGCGAGTTTTGACCATGAAATAAGGCCGTGAAAGGCTTGCAATATTTCATGTCATGGAGATTATCGGAGATTATCGGAGCTTGGCGATGAAGGCATACAAGTAGGGCCGCTAAAGGCTGCATTCACTTCAACAAACTCTTTAATAAAACATAACCCGGTAGGGGAATTCATGCATTGTGGGCCTGAAAGGCTTTATATACATCATAAACAATAAAATTGGACATTCATAGATAACTCGGTACCTATTTGGGGAAGAGATGCAGATGTTGGGCGTTCCATGGTCGTGGAAGCGTAACTCCATCTGTGCCCCGGATGTAAAACGTTGCCGGGCCCACGACTTCAACGATTTCATATGGACCCTCCCATGGAGCTTTAAACCCCGTTGGCTTAGGGATAACCTCCTTCATTACCCAATCCCCGAGTTTGAGTGGGCGGTTGATAACCCGGGAATTGTAGTGTTTAGCCACCTTTTGCTTCTTGTTGATATTTCGGAGATGTGCACGCTCCCGGCGTTCCTCCAGGAGGTCCATGTTAAGGCGGATGCCTTCATCGTTGGTTTCTCTGTCAAACAGTTGTACCCGGTCACTCGGGACTTCCATCTCTACTGGGATCACTGCTTCAGATCCAAAAGTCATAAGAAATGGGCTCTCCCCATTGGCTTCTGTTGGAGTCGTCCTTAGTGCCCACAAAACCTCTGGAAGTTTCTCAGCCCATAAACCCTTTGCGTCCTCCAGCTTCTTTTTCAGAACTTGCTTGATGAGCTTGTTAACGGCTTCAGTTTGTCCATTAGTCTGCGGGTGTGCAGGGGAGGCATATAGGACCTTTGTCCCATTAGAGTGTAAGAATTCCCGGAACTCATCGTTGTCAAACTGCGTTCCGTTATCTGTGATAAACGTCTCCGGGATTCCAAACCGGCAAAAGACATTGTTCCAAAGGAATTTCTTAACATTTGCGGTCGTGATCCGTGCCAGGGGTTGAGCTTCTATCCACTTGGAATTATAGTCCACTGAGACAATGGCATGTTTGAGCTGTCCCGGAGCTGTGGGTAGCGGCCCGATGAAATCGATCCCCCACATGCAAAATGGATATGGAGAAATTATTACTGATAGTGGGACTGATGGTGCACGTGGAAAGCTTGCAAATCGGTGACATTGAAGACAGGAATCTACGACAATTCTGGCATCGTGTTCCAAAGAAGGCCAGTAATATCCCATTCTTAGGGTTTTGAAAGCCAGGTTACGGGCTCCAAAGTGATTTCCACATACCCCGCTATGAAGCGACTGCAAAACCCGGTCTCCTTCCTCGGGTGTAATACACTTCAAATCAGGAAAAGTTTGTCCTCGTCTGTACAGTTTCCCATCACGGATACTATACCGAGCCGCTCGAACCCGTAGTCGTTTGGCCGCTACCGGGTCCTTAGGTAGGGTTCCATGTTGGATGAAGTTGATGAACTCATCCATCCAAGACGGTGGCGGGTTTGCCTCTACCGCGAAAATCTCAGAAAAGGAGAGTGAGATGCTTGGTTTCTCCAATGTCTCGACCAGTAAGCTTTTAAACTCGGTATTGGAATCGTCCCCTGTTGCAATCCTAGCCAGGGTATCTGCTCTCACATTCTGCTGCCTCGGTATCTGAGTAACCTCAAAGCTATCAAATTTCTCCAGCAAGAAAGCCGCTAGCTTTTGATAGGACGAAAGATGTGCTTCCTTTGCCTGAAATCCGCCGTTAACCTGCTGCACTACCAGCTGTGAATCACTTAGTATGCGGAGATGCCGGGCGCCCATATCTTTAGCGAGTTGGAGCCCTTTGATTAGAGCTTCGTACTCAGCCGTGTTGTTTGATGCTTTGAAGTTAAAGCGTAAGGCATAGTCAAACATATTACCCTCCGGGTCTACCAACGTAATGCCTGCTCCACATTGCCTCTGATTGACTGATCCATCTACAAATATTTGCCAACTCTCCGGTTCAGCTTGTGTAGGAAGAGTTTCAGCAACTGTTGAATCTGCTGGGATTAACTCGGCAATGAAGTCTGCTGCTGCTTGCCCTTTGATTGCCGTTCGCGGTTTAAAGTGCAAATCATGCTCCCCCAACTCAATTGCCCATTTGACCAGTCTGCCCGAAGTCGCCGGGTTTTGCAGAACCTGTCGTAGCGGTTGGTTGGTGAGTACATGGATGGAATGTGCTTGAAAATAGGGTCTTAACTTCCTTGCTGCTACAACCAAGGCCAGGGCCAGTTTTTCAATATCTGGATAACGAGTTTCAGGATCATTGAATCCTTTCCCAGTATAGTAGACCGGCAGTTCTTCAGAGTCTGGCTTTCTTATCAAGGCACAACTGACAGCTGTTTGAGACACCGCCAGGTACAGATAGAGTATTTCCCCAGGGTTTGGTCTGGATAAAGAAGGGACTGACGCCAAGTATTCCTTCAACCTTTCAAAAGTTTGATTGTGCTCTTCCTGCCATGTAATCCGCTCGCGGTGTTGACTCTTGAGAATTTTGAAGAAGGGGGCACATTTATCTGTTAACCTGGATATAAACCGGGATAAGGCTACCAGCCTGCCAGTAAGTTGCTGAACTTCATTCCTGGTTTTCGGCGGTTGCATGGCCAAGACGGCTTGAATTTTGTCGGGGTTTGCCTCAATTCCCCGAGCGCTGACCATGAACCCGAGAAACTTTCCTCCTGAAACACCGAACACACACTTCTCCGGGTTTAACCTCATACCCTTGCTCAAGGCAATGTCGATGACGGTTTCCAAGTCATCCGGGTGTTTGCTTGTTTCCCGGCTTTTGACCAACATATCGTCTATATAAACCTCCATAGTATCCCCGAGTTGGTTTGCAAACATGCCCACTACGAGGCGCTGGAACGTGGCTCCTGCATTCCGGAGTCCAAAAGGCATCACTCTGTAATAATACATCCCCTTGTCTGTTGTAAAAGATGTGTGCTGTTGATCCGCGGGATTCATCGGAACTTGGTTAAACCCCGAGTATGCATCTATAAAGCTCAACTGGGGGTGGCCCGCGGTTGAATCCACCAGTTGATCAATCTTTGGAAGGGGAAAACTATCCTTCGGGCAAGCCTTATTCAGATCTGTGTAATCGACGCACATCCTCCACTTTCCGTTTGCCTTCTTGACCATCACCACATTGGCCAACCAATCCGGGTATGTTGCATCTCCAATGAACCCGATGTCTTTAAGACGTTTAACTTCTGCTTGAATGGCCTTGTACTTCTCTGCGCAAAATGCACGACGCTTCTGTCTTACCGATTTAACACCCGGGATAATATTGAGGGAATGTGTCATAACGTCTGGAGAAATCCCGGGCATGTCTGCATATGACCATGCGAACACCTTCTGTTTCCGGGTTAGCAGCTCAACCATTCGGTTGCTGACCTCGGGGTCAAGGCCTGTGCCAATGCAAATCTTCCTCTCCGGGTATTCTTCCGAAATATGAATCCATTCTGTTGCTTCGATTGGGGCTGGCCGGGGGAACTTGGCAGGATACTTCTGGCTCTTCTTTTGTGCCGTCTTGCTGATGGGCAAAGAATCCGGGTCATCCCTGGGGTCATCGGGTTTGTCAAATGGAGACAAGGAAAAACCGGCCGAAAACATCTCGTGCTGGGACTGAGTTGCTATCGCGTTGCATCTGACAGCGGCTTCTTGGTCTCCGCGAATTGTAACCCAACCCCCGGGTGTAGGCACCTTCATAAGCAGCATGTGACCCGCTATAAAACTTTGTAGGCCCCAGAGTGCATCTCTCCCGAGTATGGCATTGTAGGAGGATGGGCAGTCCACAATTATGAAGGGAACTACAATTCTTGTGGACTGGTGGCCAGTTCCAACTGTAACCGTTAGTTGATCAGACCCCAACGGTTGAGTCGTCTCTCCTGAAAAACTGATCAATGGCTCGTGGTTCCTATAGAGCTTATCTCGTCCTCGTTTAAACCCCTTATAGCAACTGCTGAACATGACGCTGACAGCGGCTCCAGTGTCTATTAGAACCCTCCGAGTTCTCCAGTGGTCAATCTGAAGAGTGATAATGAAAGGATCATTGTGATGCACTTTCAGCGTGTCTTCAGACTGAGAAAATGACACGGTATCCCAAGGAACCAGCTCCTTGCGGCATTCCTGACGAAGCTGCATTATCTCAAACTCCGGGCCTCTTGGGCAGAGTCTTTTGGCCCGGTGACCGGACACCCCTTGGGTGCCACCCCCGTGAATCGTCATTATCTCCCCATATACTTCAATGAGGTTGACACCTGTGGCGGGTGACTTATACTGCTGTAACTTGCCGTTCTGGATCATGTACTCAATGGTGTTCCGAAGAGAAAAGCACCGGTCGGTTGTGTGGCCAGACTCGTTGTGATAGGCACAATGTTGCCCGTTGTCCGGCCCTGTCCTTTTGGGAAACTTTCTTTTTGGAGCCGGGGGAACTTCATTCCTATGGCGGTTCCAAATTTCTTCATAGGAGGCAGTCAAGTTGGTTAACACTTCATATCGAGGGATGTAAGTGTTCTTTTCCTCCCGGGTTGGATGACGAAGGTATGGAGCCTCTCTTGGTTTCTCCCTTGGTCTGTTTGAACTTTTGCCGTAGTATCCCTGGCCACTCTTATGCTGCCCTTCCTTTTTCCATCCATCAGCTCGCTGGCTTGTGAACCCGGTGTTCGACCGTCGTTCCCCGAAGGTGTCGTACTCGGCTTGAGCTTGCCGAGTTACTTCATTAATTAGATCGTCGTAGCACCTGAACCGCTGCTTCCTGAGCTCCACCACAAAGCGGGTTGGTTTGAGCGCCTGTAAGAACGCCTCTGATGCTACTGACTCGTCCAAGTGCCCACACTTGGAAGTCGTGGATAGCCAACGGGTTACAAAAATTTTCAGGCTTTCATCATCCCTTTGCTGGACTTTGAATAACGAAGTGGTGCTTCGGTTGGCACTTGACAGTAGGATAAACCGGGACAGGAACCTCTGTGTCAACTGACCATAGGTCTCTATTGACAAAGCCGGTAGCTTGAGGAACCAACTCAATGCCTCCTCACTGAGTGTTTCCTGGAAAGCATGGCATGCTTGGGCGTCCGTGAACCGGGTTGAATCCAACTGAGACTGGAACAACTCAAGGTGTGCATACGGGCACCCCATTCCGGCATATCTCTTAATCTTAAATGGCTTTGCTTCTGGTGGCTTTTTGTCTGCTTGAACCCGTGCGGAGAATGGGCTTGCACGGGTAATAAAGGGTTGATATTGTTGTGGTCCCGTACCCGAGTTTAGCCGCTGCTCAAGTTGGGTCACAGTTTGTGTCAACTGTAACAGCAGCTGGGTCTGGGCGTCTGCTGGGGGAAGTGGTTGATTTAACAACGGCTCTGGGGGTGGAGGAGGTCCTGCAAGATTGTGATTAAATAAAGGATTTGAGAGATGGATCATTTGTGGATTTGGGTTAGGGTGGGCAGTGTTTGGGAGAATAGCGGGTGGTATGTATGCACCGTCAAAAGTTCGCGGGTTTCCACAACCCGGAGGATTCCCTTCTGGGGTGATGATATCAGCAAGTCTGGCTGACGCCCCCATGGCATTCGCTCTTTGAGTTAAGGTTGCTTGAAGAAGCCCATGCTCGGCCTGGATAGTCGCTAACTGCTCCCTTACCGTTATTAACTCGGCATGTTCTCGAGTAGATTGCTCCTTTTGAGCGAGAAAGTCTTTTTTCAAGAGCTCGAATGCTGCTGCTAAATCTGTTTGGCCAAACTGGGTCCCGGAGGTCCCTGGGTTATCATCCCCTGAGAAATTAAGCCTTCTAGTTGGATCTTGTTCTCCTGCCATTTCCATCGTTCTTCGAAATACGTATTTGGGAGGTCTTGAGTTCGACTCTCAACGAGAGCACCAATTGTTTCCGGGGATGCTCGTGGCCCCTTTAGCGGGTTGCACGGTTCCAGAAATAGCGAACTTCCTTGTACTCCCGAGTTTTCCTGTGTAAAGAGCAAACACGTCAAAGGGCGTCCCCGGGTTTACCGAGGGAAGCCACTCCGATGCTTAAGTCAGACACTGTCAGATAAGCAGAAAACTCAAGAGTAGTTAAGGAATTTGTCCGTCCTCTTACCGGGAGGTCCTCACCGGTATTTATAGTAGCATTAAAGGCTGCACTTTGTCTTTTTCCAATGTGGGAATGAACTCCCTTGCTTTGCCTCAAACTTACAATGAACTGGGCCCTGACAAAGGACCCAGTGTGGCTTCTCAAGTCTGACTGGCCTTTGGCCCTGTAAACAGTACTTCAAGCATAATAAAGGATACATATTTAATAATTGACCACACTTGGTGTTATTTCTTGAATTGTAACCCGGTAAAGGAGAAATATTAGGTTCCACATATAAACAACTTTGTTCATCAATCTGCCATACTAGAGAAGTGTACATCATGATGTTTGGCCCGCTGTCTACGTTCCAAATCCTTAATGGCAATGCAAATGACATCTTGATCAGTGATTGGAGTTTTGAACTTAGCTTGTTAGATTTTAAACCTCTTCAAATATTCCATAGTTGACTCCATAGGCTGTTGGTACATAGAAATCAGAGAAGACAAGTCTGACTCTGGCTCCACAGTCTCAAAAGTTGTTCTAAACATAGTTTCCATAGCCTGCCAATTAGGAACTGACCTTCGGGCCAAATTTGTATAACAAGTTAGGGTTGACCTTGCTAGTGAAGACCTGAAAACTCTTAGCTTGAACACCTCATTGGTCCTATATGGACCACATACGCTCTAAAAGCATGAAATATGAGTAATCACATCCTCATATCCTTCACCGAAGAAAGTAGTAAAGCGAATCTGCCTATAAATAGTAGGCCACTCTCTATTTGTTACCCAATCAAGGTATGGATTGGTATAAGTAAGATTAACTGTTGACCGCTCTTGCATCATTCGCACATTCCCTTGAATTAGCTGCATTACCTGGGAGTACACGTATGGGCATCTGTTGCTTTGTTTACAAGTTCTGTTCATGGATCTGGTCCTCAGTTCAGGACATGATTCCCATTTTGGAGAATATTCACCCCTTGCTACATAGGTACTCTATTTAATGGCTTTGTATCATCCTTGACTAGCCCGTAGGGTCCAGCGTCTTTAAGCAAAATGGTCTTGCTGGAAGAGAGACATGTAATGTCCTCGAACGCCTGATGCCCTCCTCTAGTTTCCCTTTTGCTTTCGCAACTTTCTTGGCTTCTTGTTTGTTGTTGATCCTCAAGCTCTTCTCTATTTTCCTTAGCCGTGAAAACTGACCATCCATTCTTGGATCCACTATATCCTCCACATAATTCATCTCCTTGTGGAGTTTATCAACTTTTTTTTGTAGTGCCTTGGAAGGAATCAAACCTGTCCCTTAACTCTTCAAAATTCTGCCTTAGGTCCTTTATATTCTTCTTCATGCTATGCCTTATCTCCAGCATACCTCTTTGTATACCTTCAATCACAACCTGCATCTTTTTTTCCAAATCCTCATGTTGAAGCTGCAGCTTCTCATTCATAGACTAGACCAAGTCAGTGGCCATGGGTGCTTCGTTTTCACCATATGATGCACTTCCTAGCATTATTCCAAAACAAAAGATCATTTCTTCAAGATTTAAACTTTTGCGCCTTTCTGAATTATGTGGAACAATTCACGAATGCTCTGGTTTAAGGCACGATGAATATGATCTCGAGTACTTGTTTCGACCCTTAATCCTAACATGTGATATCTAGCTATGGGTGTGCCAAATGTTTGGAGTGAAAATAGATTTTCTTCTAACAATCAGCTCTAAGAGTGCCAACACCTTTAAGTTAGGTGCAACTTGTTTTCTGTGCTTGTTCACCTTATGACTTCTTCATCAAACGACTAACGTAGGGGCGCTGATCAAGCCGGCACTTAGGTTATTTCTTAGACCTAACTGAGAAGCAACCAAGATTTTTCTCCACTCTACGTGCACTGGACGCTTCTTACTCAGACCGGTGTGGTTGAGCAGAGTCAAACAATATCAGGACCGGGTATTTGCCAAAGATTACTCTCTAACCGGGGATATTTTCTAAAGGTTTTACCCTCTTACAATGATTTTTGGGTGAACTAGTGCTCATGATGAGGCTCTATGAATTTGAGGTGGACTTTTGCTCACGATGAGGCTTGGGTGAGCTAGCTGCAGGGATTGCTCGTGATAAGGTTTTGATGGAGTAAAGACCTTATGAGTCTTTTTGGTAGAAGTAATCCGAGAGATGCTTGTTTTGTAAGGTTGCAAGTTTGTTTGTAAGTTGATATGTGTCATCTCTGTTTACCATCGACCCCTTTATATAGTGAGTACTTGGGTTTTGTTCAATACTTGTGGATCAATGTAAATCAAATTCTTTCAATCAATTAGGGAAGAAATATCCCAAAAAAAGATTATGAAACAGATCTCTGCAATCCTGTAAATCACGCCACGTATGACCCCAAAAGGGAAAAGAAATATGTACAGATATTCGACCTTGTGTATCAGTCCAATGGGCTCAAAGTACCGGTATTCATCGAGAAATAATATTTTGACCCAAACAGGAAGGGTCTTGGCTCTCCCTCTCAAGTCTCCCTTCTCTCTTTTTGTGGTGGTGAAAGGGACGATCAACCTCCTATATTGCAACTTGGATGCAAGAGTAGATATCAGAACTCACCCTTGATTAACCCCCTTTAATCCGAAGTAAATCCTACGGGGACCACCTCAAGGGAACTTCTTACCGAAACTCCCTTGAAATGGACAACCCTTCCTGTAAACCAACTAAACACTTCTAAAAACAGTATAGTTCAACCAAGACACCTGGAACCAACATGCTCCCCAAACCACATTTACGCTCACCCAACAAATTCAAGCTTAACTAAAACGGGGTAATCAGAGCAATCTAACAGATAAAACTTAACAACTACCAGCGTCAGCAGACAAATTGACTATGATCTGTCTCCTGTACGCACGATCTCCTCTCAGTTACCCTGCAAAACTGGGCATTTGAAAACGAAGGGCCTAGGGAAAATCATTTTAAAATAAACGTTAGAGTGAGTGGATAAAATTAAACTCGATAAATTGATGGCTCGAAGCCAAAATTATTTTCATGCTCTCCCACAATTAAACCAAAAATAAAACATTTCTATGCACGCTCAAAATATTTCAAATATAAAATTCTGGACTTAAGCCAAACGTAAATATTTCAGGTCTCATGCCTAATAAAATCAAATGCTGGCCTTACGCCAATCAAAAATATTTCAGGCCTGCAGCCAAATAATAAAAGAAATCAAATCTTGGCCTGCAGCCTAATCATCAAATAATAGGGGAAGAATATCACGAATACAATATCTCTCAAGTCAGGGTCGGAGTTAAGAGCTCTAGCGTACCACCCACCCTTAGTGAGAACGCAATCCCGCGTGAAACTACCATCTCCTCCAATTGGGAGAGAAGCGTAACAAGTGGCGCGCTTCCACTCAACCGAATGAATTTGACAACCCTCATATAATCAATAAATATAAAATCTCGTGATAACAAATCCACACTTTTCCCCTTTTCCCAACCAAGGCCAAATATAAAACATTAATCCAGGTCCTTGGTCAAACTTAATAAAATTTAGGCTCTTGGCCAAATATGTCATAATCCCGACAAATGCCAAAATATCAAATATAACCGGTAAATGCCAGATCTTAAATCTCAGTAAAATATCTGGTTTGATTCTCATCTGTACGACGGGTCTCTCCCGTCAAAAATCATTTAACCCAAAATAAATCATGTGTGAGCCGAAATCCATAAAGCATGATAAATAAATAATTAAAAACCCTCCACTGAGGTGCTCGCATTTACCAAAGGAATCGAAATAAATAGAAAACCATAAACCATAATTTACTGAGTAAATCCGTAAAACCATTTAAGTCACAAAACATGGCATGCATTTATTTACGTAAAATAAAAGTCTACTCACAGTACTTAATGCGACCTCCTCATTGCTCGGAATGCCCTACGTGCGTTACCTCGAAATATCCACATGATCGAGTCCAATCGCACGTTCGACCATTGACTGTAAAATTAACCACTAAATCAGTCTTTCTATCATTGACTTGATCTTTTCTTAGTTTGACTAGGAAATCCTATTTGACAAAGGATTGACTAAAATCCTTTGTTTTTATCAACCCTTCAACCAATATGTTTACTTCTGATTAACGACTTGACATTTAGTTTCCGATTACAAAACCTTTACACATCGACTTTCCTTACTATTTTATTTGGTGTTAGGTTATCTTATATTCTAACTTGAATTGGCATAACTATAAAACTCTTCGATAATTTACAAATTACCGAACTCAATTATTACTTTCCCAATAGTGTCAATTAATATTTCTCGAGTCAGTCTTTTTCTGGATTTGACCAGGATTCTCGAGTAGACCAGGAGTTGTCACTTTGACCAATTTCATTTAAATATATGATTAACATAATTTAACCGGTTAACCCAGATTTACTTTCTTTTTTACTGGTCAACTTTCCATAAATGAAAACCTTCCAAAAAGGGAAAGTTTCCCAAAATGGAAACTTCCTATTTACGTCAAATTTTCCGTTAATAACCCAAATTCTTAATTTACGGAAACTTTACGACCACTGTTATTGAGAGAATCGATTTCTACCTCTTCGGTTTCTACCTCAGCTATAACCAAAACAGTGAGCAACCAGAAGAACAGAAGTTCTCCCTTTACCCGAAACCCTTGCCTCGGCTCGACATCACATCTGCTACCCCCAATTCCTCCCTACGACATGTCTGGGCTTCAAGCTAGCACCTCTAGGCGCGTCGAAGCTTGAGTGACCCGCTTGAGGTGTCAGAAACTCCTCGCCAAACGCTCTCCACCCAAAACCCAGAAATGCACAGGGTAAGAGCTCATCAGATTAGAACCGATTTAGAGAACCCATAGCATATAAAGGAAGAGAAATTCAAGGAGAAGAAGACCCATACCATTGACAACCCAGATGACGAACAAAGTCGCCCAAAATCGGAGAAGACAACGACGTTCATCCTTCATCGATCTCTCTCCATGATAGCCAAATGAGTGATTTGTGGATTGGCTTACATAGAGAAGAGGAAGATGGACATTTTGATGGGAGACTCGAGCCTTGCGGCGGCTGGAGTTAGCGACGCCACGCCAGAGATGGCAGTGGCAACAGAGAGGAGAAAGAGAGAGGTCTGGGCTCAGGTCAACGCCCGAGTTGGCTTTTGACTCGGGTCAATTCCTCTCTCCCCTTTTTATACTTGAATCAACGGCCCAGATCAAACCCCCAATTGATCTGAAGGCCCAGATTTAAAGAAGATAAAAAGTAATTAGTTAAAGGATAAAAATTATTTATCGGAATAGTAATTAAAAATTACCATAAACTTCAGAAATTCACAGAAAATATACGGAAACTCTAAAAAATATTCTGAAAATACCAGGAGACTCGTGTCGACATGTACTACAACATCAAGTCATTAAATGAGGAATTTGAAGAGTTTAGAAAAACTCAAAAATAAACTCGAGCAATAACCTATTAAATTACCGGTCGTTGTAAAAAACTCTCGGCAACTCACAAAATCCCTTGTAAAAAGGTAACTTTTAGGTACGGGGTGTTACAATAGAGGGTAGTGGCTTATGCTTTATTTGAGGAACAGAACGGGGCTGAAGGACGGCTGTTGATTTGGAAGGTCGGTCTAGGTAAATCTGATTTGGCCTGTTTGATGTTAAGCCTAGGCATAACGACTGGGCTGGATTATTGTTTATAACGTGGATGGCCCTGGACATGCTGTGAGGATTAGCTATACTGGACAGGTGGTGTTCAGGTTGCCTTTGTAGAATGATAAGGTAGTGAAGGTGATGCAAAGTTGCTTGGCAATGGTGGATATCTGCTTCATAACCTTTGACCGTGTCTGGGTCTATTTAGGCACTGGCTTTGTCCTACAAGGGTTTTGCTGAAACTTTAGACTGGCTTAGAGTATTCGTTGGATCCTTCTGCTGCTAGCTCGTCTAGGGTGACTTCCCCGATGTAGGTTGGTCAAGTCTTCTCAAGAATAAGTTAGTTAATTCTTCAATAAAGAATGTTTTTCTAGGATTCTTTGGTTACTCTGGTTACTTGGCTACTTTGCTTAGAGCTGCTAGGCTTATGGTTTACAATATAGAAACTAGCTAGGGTAGTTTCGGTTCATAGGTAGTTTTACACAATTTACTATCTCATGTTTTTCCGGTCAGGGTCTTTGTTCATATTGTAATCTAATTATCAATATATATGGTGCAAACATCCATTTATCAAAAAAACTGTTTTGGAAACTAATAAAGAGATAAGAGGATATTTTTGCATGAATTTGAAAATGACAATTAGTTTTGTGAAAATTTAAGTACGAAATTTAAACAACGAACTCCTTTTATTTTTTTTAGATTTCATCTTTATCGCCCTTTTATAAATTTTTTATTAGGGTGTAATAAAATAATATATCTCAACATTTACCAAATTAAACGTTTATTAGCTTCTATAACTTTTGAGATGTTCCGATGAAATTTCATTTGTTTTATTGACCTCCTGTAACATTATTGCCCCATGAATAAAACACTGTTCAATGTTAATGCCCTTTGACAAAAGGTCCACTGCCCTTACCCATGTGGGTTTGGTCTAGTGATCGGGGCTAGGTCCATCATGTTGGGCGAATGTCACAGTGATACTCCTGGTAGTAAGGAGGTCACTGGTTCGATTATCCGCATGGTAAAGAATCCCATGAGAAGAGCTCTAACCTTAACCCCTCCAACGGCTCGGAGTGGTAGCTCACTCGTCTACCATTTAAAAAAAAGGTCCACTGCCCTTCAATAAAACTTTTGGCGATTCCCTCAAGGTCCGGTGAAAATTTGGTTATATTTAAAAAAGTCTAAGGAGATTTCAATTAGATTAGATTTGAGAAAATTCTGGGGATTGGGTTCTGGTAACTGGACTTCAATGACCGATGACAATCTCTTGAGATATCGACCAAGTCTTCTCTCTTTTCTATTTTCTCTTTATATGCATCTTTAAGCGATGAGATTAGTTCACACGCCACAAGCATTTCCTCCCGGATGAGACTTGATCCTAACGTAGGCCTAAATCCAGTGTTTTTTGAGGAAGTGAAACTTTCAGAAAAAAAAAAAACAAACAAATTTCCAAATCCTTGCATATCTAGGGAAACCATTTTTTAAGGCAAATTAGTTAATTTTATGGTAAATGAATTTTCAAAGCCATTGAAACTCGATTCAGTGCTTGTTGTATAACTACGGCAATTGGCATGACTGAACATTTACATGCTTGACAGTCGCTACTTAAATTATGTAAATTCTATCGAGTGTATATATGGCAACTGACAATACCCAAATCGCGGTTTTGAATTTTTGGTGTTGCATTTTAAATAAATCCCATGATTAGAAGATTACAAGAAACACAAATTGATTATACTCACAAGTAGTCACAAGTACATAACAAATTTCACCAAATTGAACCAACTGATGATCACAATCATATGTCATACACTTGCTTCCCGGTGAACTTGACCTCAATCGGGCTCACATTCTTCCCAATGGACCTGAAGTTCTGCCCTACTCCTTGGCGCCCAGGGTTCACCTTCTCGGGGTACACTCCATCTTTCGGATGCAAATACTGAACCTCACCATTAGGGAACACCCTGTAAAACTGGTACTTGATCTTGTACTTTGATCTCAGCCTTGTCCCAAGAGCCAAACACTGCTCTTTCCTGGCCAGCTTCAACAAGTTAGGTCCTTCCCTCATGATGGCTGCCCCACCAGTTGGCATCTCAAAGATTTGCTCCTTGGGAGATTCCCAGGTGATCACGTAGAACTCTTCTTCCTGAGCCTTACGGAGAAGCCCACCGGTGCTGCCGCCGAAGATTGGGGATGGGGTTGTTGGGTCCAGTTCCGGTGGGGTGAAGCCAACTGGAGCTTCGGCCTCCTTTGTGGGAGCCACGGTTTTCTCTTCAGCGGCTGAGATCCTCATGGGTCTTGGTGCTGCGGTGGAGAGGGTCAGTGACTTGGGGGCCATGAAGGTGGAGGTGACTGACTGTTTCCATGGGGCTGAAGCAGTTGGGGTGAAGAGTGTGGCTTGAGTTGCCATGGCCATGACTTAGGGCAGGGGGAGAGAGAAGAGACCGAGAGGGTTGTGATGTGGTACGAACTTTTTTCTTTTCTTTTCGGATTGTGGATATGGGGAAGGCTATTCGGATTGGATAAGGAGATATGGCTAGACCAATGAGGACAGGGGTTTCTGATACGTTGTGCTACTTCTACCTCATGTTGGTGTATAGTTTCTTGTTTGCAAATCTATGTTTGTACTCACATTTGCGCCACAACTATTAAATTCAATCCCGCCACCAAATCATCAATTTACACGATCTTTTCTTTTATATATTCTTGTTGGGGAATTTTGTCATAGGAATTTACTTTTATCATAGCATTCATATTTGTAGTCAGGTTGTGTAGCAATAACAAAAATTTATGTGGCATGGCATACAGATACTCGGCAGTAAATAAGAAGCCGCTATATATGTGGATGCTTGTTCTAAGAGATGCTCCATGGATGATCATAAACTCTTCAACTAATTAGGTCTTAATGCCAGTTCCTTCCATTATGGTTTTACTGTTTACCCCTTTATGTTCAATACGTTCAACACAGACAGAGCAACTGGGAGAGGGAATTCCAATTGTGCCCATTATAATTTGTCTAGTAATTTGTGTTTTATTTTTAAATCATCGACAAATAACTCTTCAACTAATTATATAATTGGGTACTAGAGGTGGCAAATGGGCCGGTCAGCCCGCTCTGACCCATTTAATCAGGTTTCAGGTCATATTTAGACCGGCTCACGTCTTAACGGGTTCGGACTTGGGTTGGCTTATTTACTCAAATTTAAAGCTCAGCCCGATCTATGGCCCAAGCCTATAACATATTGGTCCTTGCTCGGACGGGCTCATTAAGACTTTGTAGTTGTAGAATCAGAAATAAGGAAAATGAAAATGGACTTTGATAATGATTCTAGAGAAAAATTCAGTACGGGTCTCAAAATTATTGTGTCAAGGTCTCAAATGTATCAAGTATATACCCAAAGAAGTATAGAAAATACCACAGAAGTCCTATTTTCAACATTTTCTCTTTCATAAGTCCACCCTAACATATTTGTCCATGTTAGTCCACTTTATGACCCAAATCCACCAGGTTTCCTTTAGACTATTCCTAAAATACCCTTTCACAACATCTAAACCAAATCCATCACATCTCCATGTCTTCATGGATCACCAAAATCTCTCTCTCTTATAGAAATCAACATCGATCATCCCACCTACCGGACTCTACAGTCGACGACGACCCTGACCTCTTCGGCCTCGTCCTTTGATTTCATCTCTGATCTCCACCTTGCATTTGATATCAGCAAAGTCATTTCTGACGTCAGCTCTGTTCCTCTCTCCGACTTCCACAAAAACCAACCAGACCTACCTCAGCGGCGTCAACCACGACTACTCCTACATGATCCTAGCATCATCTACGTTTGTATTTGATCTGAGGTACTTTTACACCTTAGTCTTTGAATTCGTATCGGATTTGGTCTGATCCGACTGTTTTTATTTATTTGGGGGGGGTTTGTTGTATGATACTCGCCTAATGATGACGAAGAAGCTCCGGTCTCTCTCTGTTGAACTCATCTCTGATGAGCTTTCAATCTTGACCTGATCCACTTAAATCCATGGTCAGGGGGCTTTGTCGGTGACTTGTACTAGTCTTCTTGGATATCCTGCTTTTGTAGCTATGTACAACTTTCGTAGCTAGGGGTAGTAGCTTTTGTAGCTAGAGGTAGTAGCTTTTGGTATCGGCAGTAGTAGCTTTTGGTATAGGCAGTAGTAGCTTTTGGTGTCAGCAGTAGTAGTTTTTTGTGCCGACAGTAGTAGCTTTTGATCCTTGTAGTGGTATGTGGCAACTTTTAGTGCCACTGGCAGTAGCTTTTGGTCTTTGTAGTAGTAGTTTTTGTTGTTGCGCGGTAGTAGCTTTTGTTGTTGGTGGTAATATCTTTTATTTATATTGGTAGTAACTTTTGACTCTAGAGGTAGTAGCTTTTATTGCCTGATGTAGTAGCTTTTATTGTCAGCTGTAGTAGCTTTTGTTGCCGGCGGTGGTATCTATTTATTGTCGCTAGAATCCTCAATGGAGGTCAGTCGGAACATTCATCTGAGGTCGACCGGAAAATTCACCGGAGGTCGGCTGGAGACTTTTCATTGAAGGAATGATATTTTTGTAAATATAAAGAGAAATTTTAGTTGGATGACAGTCTGTAATTTTGTTAAACTTTAATACCTAATATAAAACTTTATTGAAGCTCAGGTGAGTTTATGTGAACAAAAATGTTTGGGTGGAGCTCTATGGGAGAAAATGTCTCAAATGAGACTTCTGTGTAATTGCCACAAAGAAGTTTATCGATATCAACGTAATACCTCTGTCTAATTTTCGTAACAACTCTATTTATTTGCTGATGTGACAAGCATGTGAAGGCAAGAAAAAAAACAAGTTAGATTTACCCTTTTTCATTAATTCATCATTTTCCTTAATATCTCCTCGTGATCTCATGCTCGTCCACCGAAAGGCGCAACACATTTCGATAGACTCTGGCAAGTATGCCCTGGAAACTCCATCTCAATGCTTGTCATCGGGGACTCTTAGAGCATATGCAGCCTCTCTTCTCCATCAATCCATCAATCCATCAATTTAATTGCTTCCATCAATTACTATTCACTACAAATTGCTTTTTTGATCCAGTTTTTATGCACCGGTGCAACTCCGTCATAGAGGCAATCACTATTCATCAATTAAGTTTTTAACTTTTAAAATTTTGTATATGATAATCAACCAATAGTGAAGTGACATGTGACATTTTCCATATTTCCTTATCACCGAAATAATGGTATAGATTTTCGATGGGATTTTGGACCAACCAAAATTTGACACGTATATGTTTGTCAACTAAATAATGTCGTTGGATTTCGATAGGATTTTTGATAAGATTTTCGACGAACCAAAAATCGACATGTGTCTGTTTGTCGGTCAAATAATGTCATTGGATTTTCGAAAAGATTTTCGACGAATGACGGTTGGACACGTGTAACATGATCTTCAAACTCTATGATCCGAAATTGACCATAAATAAGCTTCATCACACTCTATACTCACTCAACCTTCACAACTCACTTCCAAATTTTTGAAAACACAATCCCTCAATTACTTCTCCACATTCCCTGATCACTACGATGAGCTTCTTTCGTAAATTGTTGAAGCAAGGGCAACAACACAATCAAGAGGATGCTGAGATGATGATACCATGATGACTAATGCGGCCATGTTGATGACACATCTTAATACATCAGATCAACCACAAGGACGAGGTTTACGCCCTGGTCGCTCTCCTAATCACCCCATAAATAGGGCAACTGGGGGAGCAAGTCTCATGGCTGATTACTTCATCGAGCGTCCTATCTTTAGGAAGGAAGAATTTCGTCGGAGGTACCGAATGCAGAAGCATGTGTTCGACCGTATCATGATGAAGCTCTGCAACCACGACACTTACTGGCATCAAAAAGGTGATGCCGTTGGAGAACTAGGGTTGCTGCCCGAACAAAAGATGACAGGTGCCCTTCGAATGTTAGCGTATGGTGCAGCTGCTGACCAGTGTGCTGAGATATGCAGGATGGGTGAATCTACTACACTAGAGTGCATGAAGAAGTTTTGCCAACAGGTGGAATATCATTTTGGTCCAGAATATCTCCGTGCCCCAACAAAGAGAGACCTCTAAAGGCTTCTTGCTAGGGCTGATCAGCGAGGTTTTCCAGGAATGATCGGAAGCATTGACTGCATGCATTGGGAGTGGAAGAACTGTCCAGCCGGATGGCATGGAGCTTATGCTGGTCGGAAGGGTCGTCCCACCATCATACTAGAGGCGGTGGCCTCGCATGACACGTGGGTGTGGCACTCTTTCTTTGGTGTGCCAGGAGCTCAAAATGATATCAACGTCCTCGATCAATCATATGTCTTTGAAGGGCTCATAGCTGGAAACACCCCGGCTGTGACGTTTCACGTCAACGGAAGGAGATACAGCAATGCTTATTATTTGGCTGACGGAATATATCCAAGATACTCAACATTTGTGAAAACTACTCCAAACCCTGAATCTCAAGCACAAAAACTATTTGCAAAGAAACAAGAAGGATACCGCAAAGATGTAGAGAGGTGTTTCGGCATCCTGCAATCTCGTTGGGCTATCATTCGCCATGAAGCTCGATTACACAAGAGGTCGACACTAAAAAGCATAATGATGGCTTGTATTATATTGCATAACATGATTGTAGAGGATGAATTTGAGGAAAGCGGATTTATCGAGCCGGAAGAAGAAGATCTTCTAAACCCACAAGCTGCAAGAGTTTATGATGGGCCCGTGGATCATCAAGGCGTTCGAATTCCTTTTTTACCTGTGGGAAGAGATGGACGAAACCAACATGCATTTTGGGATCGTATTGACCACCTCGAGTCAGCTTATATCCACAACATTCTTCAAAATGATTTAGTGGAGCACAACTGGGCTTTAGAAGCCAACCAACAATAATCAATTGGGCATTGTATTTTAATTCGTTAATGTAATTTATTTTGCATTGTATTTTAATTTGGTATTCTAATTTTATTTTGCATTGTATTTTAATTTGAAAATTAGAATGAATTAGAAAATAAAATTCTTTCATATATAATAACTTGAAATTGAGGAACATAAAATAACATAAAAATATTACAACAACATAATATCACTCTTCATCAAAGTGAACATAATAACCATCACTTGTGCTACTACTCTCATTCATTTTTCTCATGATATCCGCTTTCCTCTTTATGTGCCACATCAACTTTCCCGGAGTCATAACACTCCTATCCATTGTCATAATTCTTGTTTCTTCTTCCAACTCCGCAACAGTATCACGTCGGGCCAACCTTGCTTCCTTTTGCTTTTCAAGTTCTAAGCCCTCCCTAGCCAACCGAAAGTTCTCCTCATCTCTTCTCATGCTAGCCTCCATAAATGCTTTTTGATTACATTGCATATTATGAAAGACCGCCAAAGACATCTCTTCTTTCTCCGTCATACCTTTTTTTCCTTTCTTCTTTGCTTCCTTTGCCGCCTTTACTCCCATAGGTCTAACCAGACTCAATGGACGAGGTATCTCTTGGTTTGGTGGCGGAGTTGTGTATCCTTCTTCATCATCCAAGTTAATATGCTCATCCGCGTCGGTATGCTCATCCGTTTCATGGAGCACGGGGGACGGAAAATTTCGCTCAAACGGAGAAGAAGTGCTACTCCCAACAATCACGAAATGAGGATGATTTTTTACCGCTTCATAACATTCCTTGTAAGTAAATTCCTTTTTAAAATCTTTGTAAAATAATGATTGAGCTTGAGTTTCCTAAAACACACAAAAAACAAAAATGAGACATATATGAAAATTTAATTAAACAAACAAAATTAAATTGAAATATTTAGTATATGACAAAAAACATAAATGAAAAACCGATTAGGCATACCTCATCAACCAAATTCGTCCCGCTAGCCGCACGATCTCTTGCTTTTGCTACCGCTATAGACCACTTCTTAAGCATTCTCTTCAAGCGCGGAAAACGTGACTCGAGCGCAACTTTGGAACGAGCTTTTTGTGAAGGATCGTCAGGATTGCCACACCAATTTTCTCATAATCTTCATATATTTTCTGCCACAAATTTCCTTTCGCTTGGTAACGGCCGGTAATGTTACAAGTGGATTGCCGTACCCAAGAAACACATAGCTGCAAATCTTCAGAGGGAAGCCAAGTAGTCATTTTCTAAGAACACTGAAAAAAAATATTGAGGGGAGAGGGGAAGATATGAGGGAAGAAATTAGAAGTGGTGTAAATTATGAAGAATAGAGTTTGGGTATTTATAGGGGAAGAATTGACCGTTGTACAAACATTACCGTTCGGAAGCAAACGGTCGCCTGCTTTGAAATTGACACGTGTCGGCTGCTGATTGGCCAACGGCAAAAAGCTGTCGGCCACCTTTTTTTTTAATTTTTTTATCCGCGCGTGCAATGCACGCGCCAGCATTAAAAAAAGGCGGACGCCACATGCGTGGGTCCCACCTCAACTGACTCCATCACAGAGGCAGGCGCCTCTAGCTTGCCGGCCTGCCTCTCTGCTGCTCTACGCATGGGTCCCACCTGTTTTTCTCCCTCCATTTGCAGCCGCTACATCCCTCTTCTCCATCAGTCTAGCAATCAATCAGCCGAATTGAGGTGATGGAGAGCTCCAGTGCATATGCTCTTATGAGGAATTCTAGAGGTGGGGGGCGGAGGTACATGTAAGCAAAGTGGGACATGTTCTTTACACAAGGTTTCACACAAAAAATCCTTGTAAATGTATTTTATTAATATAACGGGTGCCCTACTAATTATTCTAGAAATAAAAATTCATATATATATATATGTTATTTGGTTTAGACATGAATTTAAATTTAAAAGAATAAAGGAGAGCACGTGATTTGACTTCAAATAATACGTTGGGATTTATTCTTTTGTTTTGTTTTTTTTTCTTTTTTCGAACGAAAGTCTTTTATTTTATTATCTATTATGTCTTATTATAGTGGGATTAGACGATGTTTACCGATATTATACATATTTTTAGTGATACATTAATCCTTCTAGTAATAGCTTTAGAAAAATACTTGCGTCCGAACTAGTATGTATATGTGAGTCTGAACTCAAGGATAGAGCCATGATTTGAAATTAACCTGGGCTAAGAAAAATACTATGAACAAAATTACATATATTTTTTTCACAAAAAAAATAGAAAAGAGCCAATCTTGTTTCAAATTTGTTACAAATTGGTAATAAATTCGCTACAATTAAATATAGAACAAGTAGATTTTATTCCTCTGGAAGAATGATGATCATGAATGATTGTACAAACACAGTTGGCTTGATCAATTAGGTTCGGGTGCACCATGATCTCCAGAAATTGATGCTACAGTTATGATTGGTTGTTTGACTTCTTATTTTCTAACTGGGCTAACCTTAGTTTCTTTCCTTAATCCATGATAATTATGTCTATCTAATTTGAATTAAGAAAAAAAACCATATGGACTACAGTCCAGATAGCAATGCACTAAAATTCGTCCCTGTCCGGACTCTCTGTTATTTACATATTCTCGTCAAGGTCAATCAAATGTTAACTACTCAAAAGTTTGATCAACCAATAAAGATCATCTCTGTCAAAAATCAGTGTAAACAAAGTTCGTTTGGTCAACCGAATGCAACAAACAAATGGACAAATGATCAATTGTCGATTTGTTTGATACATTCGGCTGACCAAATGAACTTTGTTTACAATGACTGTTCACAGATATGATCTTTATTTGTTGATTCAATATTTGAAAGGTTAATATTTTGATTGACATTGACGAAAACATGTAAATAACAGAGAGTCCAGACGCACACGTACATCTAGTCCGGACACAAGTATTTTCTATAGCTTTATTATCTAATACATCAATACAATTTATTTTAATACAATATTTTTTGTTATGAACATTGTGCAAACTTTAATGGGAGACGAATTTATGAATAATTATTGTTTCATACATCGAGAAAGATATTTTGACTAGTATAGAGGATACGACTATCATGCAACGATTTTAAAATATGAAATATCGTCGAAAACAATTACTAATTTCCAATATAATAGACATAAATTATATTTAATTATTTTTATTTATTTTATGTTTTCAATCTATTTAAATTACTGACTACACTGGTGGATGGGGAGATGTATCTAGAGGGTGCATATTGGTGGTAAGTTGTTTTTTTATGGAAAGAAAATTTTATTAAATAGAGGTGCATCTAACACACCTAATGTTTACAATGTCAAAGGTAATAGCTAGAGTTGCCTCTCAAAAGCACCAATTTCTCAAGTTATAGCCGAGGGATGCCATGGCATTTGCTACAAAGTTTGTTTCTCTAAACTTGTGATGGAAACTGATAGATTCTAAGGACTCCTTCAAGCTGTTTATATCATAGAGGAGCATCCACGGGCAGGGCTGATACTCCATTAACTACATCACGAGTTTAGAGTCACCTTCAACTTGTACTCTAGAAGATGGAAACGGACGAATCGGTGCTACTGCGGGTGACGCATTCAAATCTCAAGACCTTCTCGGCGGACATCCGCTTCTTTCTTCAGAGCACCGTGGAGGCCGTCAAAGACAAGCTATGGCGCAAATGCGGCACCTCTGTCAATTCCATGTCTCTCCATCTCTACGACGACGCCAACAACAAACTCGCCGATCTCGCCCACGATTACCGCCCCCTCGGCTTCTATTCCCCTCTCGACGGGTCCCTCACTCCACTCTGTTATGTGTTTCTGATTTATCAAAATGATTGAAATTCTGATTTGTTTGAAGGTTCCGGCTGCATATTATAGACCTGGACCCGTCGTCGGTGACCTCCGGCGGGTGGCTGGAGGACACGTCCTTGGTGGAGAAGTACACTATTTCACAGGAAGCTTATGACAAACGCGATGGTAACTGCATTTATCTTTGTTACTTTTTTCTGTGAGTTCAATTTCACTGTAACTTGCTTTAGGAGTCCGGATTATAGATTTGTGTTATTGTAGGATGTAGTTAGCTCACTCCGGAATCCAGATGATGCAAACTTTTGTTTCCAGACACTGTTATTATGAGTCTTTTTATTTGTTTTGTTTTGTGATTCCGTCTTCATGATGTGTTTCAGGCACTTTCAGAAAATATAAGGACAAATTGGCATCTCAGAATACATCAGCTCCTGATACCAAAGTAAGTATCTCCGGTCTTATCCCTTTAACATGCATGTTGGCTTTGTCAACTATGAATCAAATTGATAGAACTTCTTTGTTAGTCATCTTTGATGTGTAGTTTATTGAATTGTTTCTAACGTCGATGTAGATTCCAGACAACTACATGGAAGACCTCTGTGTGAATATTAAGGTCAGTTAACTTCTCTTTCGCTTTTTTTATTATTCTTTTACATTTGCAGTTCCCGGTAGTTTTCTAAATATCATGTCAGAATTTAGGGTCTTTGAAAGATACATCTGACAATTTAAAATATGAATAGAGATGATTAAGAAAGACTAAATGAAACGGGATGTAAAGAATCAGGAATTCTGCGATTATTTAATTTCTGCCCCTCCATATCATGCTCTTGACAGAAGCTAGAACCGACCTTTTGGAACAAGATAATACTGTTCCTTTCACTCAGTAAGAGCAACGGTTAATGTAATGATTTTAATAGACTTATTAAGATATTCTAATCGCATTCTCTTTGCGGTATCATGACATCACTTCCTTAAGCTGTATTGTTCCCTGGTGGTGAAGGGAAAACATTATTTACTTTTCATTGTTCTTATTTTCAGGCATTGTTCTTAGTTTCCATTTTCTTCAGTGTATGAATACGTCAAATGATGTTATCTTTTCTCATTGAAAAAGGTGTTTACCTTGCCTGTTCTGATTAACACAGTTTTTTAATTTTATTTTAATACATTATAGGTAGGAGATAGATGTCAAGTTCAACCAGGGGATAAAAGAGGTGTTGTTAAATTTGTCGGCCAAGCAGAATCTTTGGCTCCTGGTTTCTGGGTTGGAGTTCAATATGATGAACCATTGGGAAAGCACGATGGCATGTAAGTGAGCACTGTTTCATGAGATGATTTTAGTTTCTCATTTGCCTATATTGTAGATGTTTAATTCTTCACCCCACCAGTTCCCACCATTTTTATTTCCTTACCACTAAAGAAGTCATTACAGTTCTAAAAAAATCATTACAAAGGTGGTATTATTGTTTACTACTTAAGTGCATCAAATGATAGTAGGTAGAAATGTAGAATGAGTGTGTAAATTACTTTCTGTTAGTTTTTTAGCCTCTGCGTTTATGAGTGGGAGAACCCTATATGGGGTGATGTGCATGACATTTGTAAACTGACATTGATTAGATTTAATGAGAAAGATGTAGTTCATGATTTGTACCGGATCTGAAACAGATTGTGTTAATTCCTATCCTGAAAGACTTGACTTCTAGGTGTGGAGTTGATTAGTTGCAACTGATGTTTTCAAATGGAGGAGTGGCCACCATTAGGTATGAGTGAAAGATGAGCTGCTTTAATTTGTTATGTTGTGTGTTCTTAAGTGAAGAAATTAAAACAATAGATGCCAATTACAAGTGCATATCTTGTGATTGGCATTAGTGTAAAAATTTATAGCTACAATTTAGAATATGAAATTAATATACAAGTACCTGCTATCTCTTTATTGTGAGTGCCAGTGTTTCTATTCTCATGAATTTATCTAGAGAGGATAAATTATCATCTTCAATGGTAAAATTTAACCTGTGATCTCTGAAGCACGGATACTCAATTCTGGTAGAGTAGTGGAGTGTCCGACACGGCACGTGGCATGTTGGAACATGTTGACTTTTCCGACACGTTGGCTGACACGCTATGTCGTACTTCCGATACGCCGATGCGGGAGATGCAGACACAGATGTCAAAGGTGGAGCTGGTGAAGCGGGAAGGGATGAACTGGAGGAGGGTGGCGAGGGTGCAGAGGATGAGAGGAGCTTCAGTTTGGTGGTGTAGTGCCAAACGATCCCCAAGTAGAGCTTCTTCTCTCTGTTTTTTTTGCTGCTTTTCTTTGGACATTGAAAAATGTGTGTATTACCGGGAGGGAGGATTGCAGAAGAAGAAGAATAGGTGAAGCAGAGAGAAATGGGATTCTAGCTAGTGAGGGATGTTGTTTGACATTTCTGTTTTTTGGAGTTTTATATATGTTTGAGGGAAGTTTTGATTTTTTTTGGGTTTTGGGAAATTTTAATGGGGAAGAATTATTACATGATTAGTTGGACAGGCACTGGAGCTGGAACGCGGAGGAGGGGAGTGAAGGGTTTTGGTGCTTTGGGTTTATACTGGGTTTAAAGATAGTAAGACACAATTAGGATGTTTCTGACCAATTCAGTCAAAGATAGCAAGACATGAATAGGATGTTTTTAGTATCTCTTTTATGTGTTAGAAATACATAAATATATTAATTATTTGCCATGGTAGATCTTAGGTTTTTGGGATTTGCCGTATCGTGTTGGTGCAACATAGCTGGTGATTGTATAGGACAAGTTTAGATAATGGTGATAGTCTACCACTACTAGAATGAGTTAAATGGTCATTTTTGTTCTTAGATATTGGAACAATTTCTCGTATTAAACATCTTTAAATGTGTTGGGAGTACAGAACGCTACGTTAGTCTATTACTATTAGAAGGCATTAAACTTTCATGTTCTGTTTAGATAATGGTACATTTTTTTTCATATTAAATCTTCTCCAAATGTGTTGGAGTGTTTTGGGTTCTCTGTGACTTGCCAGAAGAAAAGATATAGAGGTCAGTAGCCATTCATGTCACTGAATGTGTTCCTGGCTTTAATCAATTTGGAGTATTCTTCACTCTAGATCCTTCACCTCACCATCTCGTTTTCTTCAAATCACTCTAACTAGTAGGAGATCTTTTGTGTGCTATCAAATAAATAACAGTGACTTGTTTGCATTTTGCTATAGCATGAGTAGAGATCTTGGATTTGCATCTTCTAAATTGGCATTGCATAATCTGATTTGGAAAAGCAAATTGGTTGAGAATCTTGTGACTTTTCCATTTTGTATCCCAGGGTGAAAGGAACTCGTTACTTCAGTTGCCCCCCTCTTCATGGTGCAGTAGTTCGGCCTAACAAAGTCAAGGTATGTATGCATTTTTAATCTAGAAGAGACATGCGGTTATTGTGTGTAAATGTTTTATCTTTTATCATTAAAGGAAAGATTTTTCTTAAACTATGAGAAGCATATTTGATTGGTTATACACTTATTTGACAAGAACATGAATGTGTCAGTTTTCTCTTTCATATGACGTGTTAGTCTTCCTCTAAAAGTATCAACAGCTATGGCATCCAAGTATTCGTAAAAGAATAGTTTGGGGATAACCCTGGGCAGGCTATCAATTACCGATTTCCTTCTACATCCTGTTGTTCATGTTGAATTCCATGACTGACAACAGGATTTGTAGAAGCAGAATAAGAATCAGTTAAAAGGAGTGTAGTCAGCGTATGAGTATTCAGATCAATGATAATTGATCAAGTTGAAAAATATTTTATTGTGTTTATGAGAATTTATGAAGGCGGTACAATAATATTACTAATGTGTGGGTGTTAGCAGCAAGATACATCAATGAAATCTTGTAGGTCGTATGTGATGCCTTTTATTCGCTTGAACAATAAGTACCATAGCATGTTTTTATTGTTAGCAGACTCTGTAGTCTGTACTCTGCATGATTTCAATATGGATTTGAACAATGCTGCAATGTTATCAAATTTCAGGTTGGTGACTACCCAGAACGTGATCCCTTCGAGGATGAAATTTAAGCAGATCTTGGGGTAGAATACTTCTTAGACCAAAAAAGTGGAGGGTACTTGCCTCCTGTTTGGCTGTTTCTACTTGTGGACCATTTTTAGGCACCGCCTCGAATTCTCTTTATTTCTTTTGTTCAGGTTGTAAATCTCAAACAAATGAAACCTTCCAAAGTGTTTGAGGTAGTGAAAATTGTTAAGGTGGCTCAGGGGTCGAACTGGAATTTTAGGTTTGAGCTTTGCTACCCTTATTGTTACGTTACATGCTTTGTAGTTTGTCAAGGGAAAATTGAAGCAATTTTCAAGCTTTTATTTGTGCAATTATAAGATGGTATTATTGAACCACAATTACGCGTAGCAGTGATGAATCTAAACCAAAATGAAGTACAAGAGCGAATGGAGAAAGACGACTCTCAATATTTGTGCATTATCGTTTGCAGTATAATGATTGGGATGTGGCTTGAGACTGCAAGCTGTGAAGCCTAAACCCTAAGACTTGCGTACAGGAATACCATTTTAAAGTAGGAAATACTCAAATACCACATGAATCGTACCACTTGAATCGCTTGCATGATTGCAATCAACGTTGCCTTTTTATAGGCTTGACAACAAGGTTCAACAACTATGGTAATTTCTAAGATCATTAACATTTGATAACCATAGCTTACATAACCTATGAAAGAAAAAACACAAGACCAATAAAACTGTGATTGACACCAGTTGTCACATTATTACATCATATTATTCATCCGTTAAGACCTGGGCTTCTAATCAATCAATAAGGATTCTCTAGCTACTCCAACATACCTCCCTTAATTTAGCCATGAGAGTAACAACCGTCACCTTAAGACTTAGCACTAGCCAATCTAGTCCAGTAATCCAAATCCAAATCCAATGTTTAGATCGATTTATACTGCAAGCCAACATACATATATATATATATATATATATAGGAGGCTGCATCATTTTTTAAGCAGCTTTCTTGGAATGCTCTCAGAGATTGGGATCAAGGGCATCAAGCTTCTTGCAAGTATTTTGAAACACCTTTAGTAGTGGAATTGCAATTGAGCTAGGTTGCCATAATCAACTTCAAAAGAAAACCAAATATTTAAAAGGCTGAAAATCATAAATGGTTATTCACTTTTGACATTTTAATCATCGACTTTTTGAAAAACCAACTTTACTCACTTTATGCACTGTGATTCACTTAAATCATTCTGTTTATTTAAACTGTTAAAAATTATCACATCATCTATCACGTGCGGTTATCAAAAGGGTGTAACTGTCCAACTTCACCCTTGAACCTATTTGAGAACTCAGTGCAACAAAGCACCCGCAACAAATGCAAAATCTCGCCACATGCCAAATTGGAAGCCGTGAACCTAATTTATTATATTTTTTGCTGTTGTAATTTAATGTTGGGTTTTTGTTATCAAAATTAATATTATGTTTCATACATGATTGGTGACTGATATAAGCGTATAACATATATGTATTTCATCTATTATCTCTGTTAACTTTTAAGCTTCAACAAAACAATTGGGTTTACATGCCATTTTATTATCATGTAGTTTAATTTGTGATCTCTTGTTTGTCTACTTGTTCCAGCATCTTTTATTGTCATATAAATCATAACTTCATGACGATAAGAACATATATGGAGGGAAAACTTGATCAGTCAGAGGGAAAATTGCACTCATTTTGGAGGTAAATTTTAACTTATTTTGGAGGGAATTCTGTCGAATATTGAGCAAGAACGAAGTTAGATAGTTATACCCCTCTAATAACCGCATGTGATAGATCACGTGATAATTTTTAACAGCTTAAATAAATGGAGTGAGTTAAGTGACTCACGGTGTCTAAAATGAGTGAGTAAAGTTGGTTTTCGAAAAGTCGGTGAGTAAAGTTGGTTTTTAAAAAAGTCACTGAGTAAAATGTCAAAAATGAGTGATCATTTATAATTTTTTGCCTATAAATAGAGTATGAGCCATTTACATTGTTGTACTTGTAACTGAGCCATCGATGACTAATGAATTTTCTCAACTCTTTTGAACTGTCAACTATGCAGATTTTCCTTTTTCTTTTTGTAGTGACATGAAGTCACATGATACAATATTGAAGAGCTAGCTGCGGGTGCTCACCAATATATAATCAAATTTGCATTCTGTTAAGCTGCACGTAAACTTTGTGTTCGGAGGTCTGTGAGTCTGTGACCCTCCATACATCAAATCTGAGAAAACTAATTAAGGGTTTCGATTGATATCACAATAAAGTGATGGCCGGGAAGAATGTATGATTTCTTGACTTCATTACGATTACTAACAGAAGGTTTAGGTTTTGGTAATTCATGCATCCAACATCGGTGAAGATTAAGGCAACAAATTAATAGTCTCTTTGGAAGAAAATTTGGTCTTTGAATGTCTCTCCTAAACTCAAGATATTCCTTTGGTCCTTTGTTCCAGCAAACTTTTAACTAATGACCAGCGATTCAGAAGACTTTCTTCTAGTGCTTCTTGCCATTTCTGTGTCAATTCTCAAGAAAGTATGCTGCACTTGTTCCGTGATTGTCCTAATGCTAAGAAGGTTTGAAATTGTTTTGATATCCCTATCAATATATCAAGAACCTTCAATATGTGCTGGAAAGATTGGATTCTTGCTAATCTTTCTCAAAAGAGTGTGTACATGAGAGGTCTGAATTGGAATATTTTCTTCATATTTTGTTGTTGGTTCTTGTGGAAATGGAGATGTAAAGGGATTTTTAGGCTAATTTTCAGTTACCTTATAATCCTCCTGAACTTATTTTTACTTATGCTGAAGAAAGGATTAGAGCTTCTACTTTTGTGTGAATAACAGTCATATTGAATTGGTCTCTTAGATAAAGCCTGCTGCTGGTTTCTTTAAACTTAATGTTGACGGTTCCAGAACTAGTATTGGTGATATTGGTGCAGGGGGTGTCATTAGAGATCATTCTGGAGCTTGGATTAGAGGTTTCATGGTGGACATTGGTTCAGGTGATGTGCCTCAAGGTGAGGCTTGGGGCCTCGTCATGGTCTCCAATTAGCCTTGAGTCTGAAAGTTGTAAGTTGGTTGTGGAATCTGACTCCGTTGTCTTGGTGAATCTGATTCATAATGAAAGTATTTAAATGCACACATTAGGGACTTTGATTATGAATTGCAACAAAATGATGAGCGAGTATGAAGAGCTCCAATTACATCATGTCCTTCCTGAGAGAAACACAGTAGCTGATCTCCTGGCTAAGAGTAGTACTTCTCATGCTAAGGGAATATGCACATTCTTTGATCCTCCTGCTTTAGTTACTGAGGCTGTGCTTGATGATATTGTGGGAACTCCTAGAGCTAGATGATATTGTTGGTGTTTAATTTTTCTTTTCTGGGCTTTTCTGCCCCTTCTGGAACAAAAACAAAATTAATAGTCTCAATTCTCAAATAAAATGGAAGCGTGTGTACTAAATTAATATGAAGGTGCAAAGTGTATTCATCAATATGCTAATAAGAATGTGATAAGTTTCAGTATATATTTCATTTTTTTCCCAATGAAAAGGATAACATCTCATTCATTCCTGAATTCAACAACAAATATGTGATTAAACACAATGACACAATATACCTGATAAAATTAATTCAAACACTTGATATAAAACTAAAGAACGTAACCTTCATCATCCAATACGAATCACCCTTGGAACCTTCTATGTTGATGCGGTTATGTAGCGGTCTGATAGATCCTGTATTTATGCACTAGGTGACGGGATCCGTAAATTCATGTCAAGCTGCCAATGAAGACACAAGACGACACTTAGATATCATAGACCACTGAAGAGTGATCTTCGATTCTCCAACATGCCAATTAATATCGATATTGACATAATAACAGTATGTGAGTAATAAATGCGTAGTTAATGAGGTAAGAGGTAGTTACTATTTGTAGGTTGCTGGAGGGAATGCTTCCTCTTGTCTTTCGATGTGGGACTAACATGGCTCTGGTCACCACAGTGTAGATAATAACAGTATGTGGGTAATAAATGTGTAGTTAATGAGGTAAGAGGTAGTTAATATTTGTAGGTTTCTGAAGGGAATGCTTCCTCTTGTCTTTCAATATTGCTCTTTGTTCTCCTTGGTTGAAACCTTGAATCATGAGACGACTTTTAGACAACTCATTGACATTGATACCTAGCTTGGACATTGTCGGTTTTGGCAAAATGTTTACCGCAGACCCTCCATCTATAAGCATGCGGTTCAACTTTTGTTCTCGCATATACACGTACTGTTACAAAAAGAGGTCTATTATGCGGCCTAGAGCCCAACTGTAAAACTTCATCTGTGAAATGAATGGCATCGCAACACGCAACACGCAACACATGTTGGGCATTCTTTGATGTCTGTGGTATGTTTGCCCACATAAAGTAACAACTGTGACAATACACATCTCGCCAACTTGGGGAGCTGCAACAACTCAGAGAGGCTATGTTTTAGAGGTAAGTCTTCTAACTGCTTTAACACCTCGTTTTCTTCTAACCCTTGATTCATTTTGACCGCACTTGTTTCAACCTTCTCAGAATCATGGGCACCTTTTTCATAACTTGTCGCCATTGAACTCACTCTCATACTCGTTTGCGCCTTAGACATGAACTTGGTCGATAGGTTTTGATTGAGAGGCTTGTGCGCACAAAGAGTGATCCATTTCACACCCTTCGCCTCATTCCTCACAAGCCATTGACGAATCTCATTTGGCTCTTCGCGGTTTGGCCGAATTACTGGTGGACTTGACAACATATTCTTGCGCGACTCATAACTTGTCGTCATCGAACTCACTCTCATACTCGTTCGCGCCTTAGCCATGAACTTGGTCGATAGGTTTTGATTGAGAGGCTTGTGCGCACAAGGAGTGATCCATTTCACACCCTTCGCCTCATTCCTCATAAGCCATTGACGAATCTCATGTGGCTCTTCGCGGTTTAGCCGAATTACTGGTGGACTTGACAACATATTCTTGCGCGACTTTCTCCTGGTCACCAGTATCCATCCTTCATCATCGCCGCATGAGTCTACTTCATGTGTAGCCTTGAGAATTGGGTTTGCATCTTGGACTAGCTTGACCTCCTTCAACTCGTTTCCCTTGAAAGGCTCCTTTGTGAAATGGAATGGCGCTTTTTTTGGTGTAGACGGTGCCTCAAATGGGTCAAACAACCCAAATGATATGGTGGTGCAATTGACCTGAGCAACTTCATCAACATCTAGCTCAATTCTCCCTTGCTTAGCGAGGTTCATTATCAAGTCTTTTAGAACAAAGCATTTCTCAATCAGGTGGCTGATAATGCGATGATACTTGCAATACTTCGGGTCGTTGACTCAATTCATCTCTTCTAGACGTTTGCACTCTAGAAGTTCTATCACTTTGTTTTCGAGCAAATCTTCCAACATACCTGCTACATCAGAATCTGGGAACGGGTAAGTCTTTCGTTCCAACTCTTTCAATGAGCGCTTCCTCCTATCGTAGCCTTGAGTTGGCTCTGCTTTCCTGACTTCTTTCTTATCTCGTGTAGTGATTCAAACTGGAGCAACATTCACGGTCATCACCTCTTTCATTGGTCGCTTCACCGCCTTATCAATTTTGCCTCTAAAGACCTTATCTTTTCGTTGATCTATAACAGACTTCTTTCCTTTATGGCTAGCTAGGCTCAGCTCCATGTCATGTGCTCACGTAGCTAACTCTTCAAATGTTCGAGGCTTGATTCCCTGCAGGATGTATAGCAAATCAAAGTGCATGCCTTGAATACACATCTCGACCTCAGACACTTCAGACAAGCGATCCTTATAATCAAGACTAAGTGAGCGCCACCTATTGATGAAGTCAACTGCAGGCTCATCTCTCCATTGCTTCGTGTTTATAAGTTCCATCATACTCACAGTACGCCTTGTACTATAGAAACAATTAAGAAAATCGCGTTCCATCTGGTCCCAATTGTCGATAGACTCGGGTTCTAAATCAGTGTACCACTCAAAGACGTTGCCTTTCAGAGAGCGAACGAACTGCTTGGCAAGGTGGTCACCTTCTGTCCCGGCATTGTTGCAAGTCTCAACAAAATGAGCCACATGCTGCTTCAGATTGCTCTTCTTGTCGAATTGTTGGAACGTTGGTGGTTGGTATACGAACGACATCCTTAGGTTGTTGATTTTTTTGGATAGGGTTTGGAGTAGGTGAGAGAATCACGAGAAGAACCTCCATATTGGGATCTGATGGAGTTGGTGATGAAGTCCTGCAATTGTTGGAGGGACATGGATCCATGTGAGCCACCCTCGTCTATGTCATTATTTTTGGAACTTTCACCACCTTGATCCTTCTTCTCTTTTTGCACTCTTTTGGAGGAATTTTCTTCGTCTTGCTCTTGAAGTCTACTCAAAAGGTCATCAATCTGCATGTCTTTCTCCTCCACTGTTTTAGCGAGCTTCTCGACTGCTCCCATCAGGTGGCTTATTTGTTCTTCAACGGTGGATGCTCCAGCCATCATAACCTACATGAGGACAGGGTGAGAAGAATCACTTGATGGCATGCCATAAGTGTTGTTCTCATCCTCATTGGGACTTCCATGGTATGAGGCCGTGTTTGACTCGTCATCAGAGACAGGTGACGATGATCGTTCTCTTGGCTTTCTTGGAGTTTCTCTCTCCTCACTTCGGGAAACATGTTTGCTTGGGCTCCCCATGGTGAGTATTGGTTGGCGAGGCTTTGAAGGCAAAGCCACGAACGTTGTCGGATGAGTCCTTGCCATGCTACGAGTAACATGACTTGAGGATTCACTACTTGTCTTTGAGGTCATTGATTTGGACTTCTTCGTTGAGATGACTTCGGTGTTCTTGGAGGCCATTGCTCAAACAGATTTGGATCTTTTTCTTCGGAGAAGGAGATGAGAGGCAAAGAGGTCCTACCGGGTGTGCCAATTTTGTAAACATGAATTTATCTGCGCAAATGTCAAAACAACACGTGTACAAAATAATATAATTTTATTGATGAATTTGCGGGTTACAAATCTTTGTGTACTTCTCTGATTCTATCTTCGAATTTGGATTTGACTCAAAGGTGACAACGCACTTGTTCTTGAGGTGGAAAAGTAGTCACTAGAATTGATCACGTGACGAGTGTTTGGATTTGGTGAAGAACAGGCTATTTAGGAGCTTGGTTGTTCTTCGTTAGGGTTTTGAGACTTCTAAGCTTTCGGGAGCAATTTTCTCTCTCTCTCTGGTCGGAAGTCCTCCTCTTGATATGAGAGGATGTATTTATAGTGTGAATGTTCCTCCGTGTAAGGAATGTTTTGCATACACCATTTAATCGTATTTCCTTAACGGTGTAATTAAATCAATCATTTTCGATTGATTGGTCTAATTACAATTATTTACATAATTAAATCAATCAGTATTTATTGATTGACTCTATTACGACCGAGAAGGTATTACGTCAACTTGATTAAATGTCTGACTTCCTTTTCAATAATCAATTTAATTCGATTGATGTATGATTATCGATTGACATTTAATATTTGTTTTCGGTCGGGATTTGACAAATCTGTTGTTGACCGACCAATCACATGTCGCCATGTGTCGTTTACGGAGTCTATTTGACTTTGCTGACTCACGTGCCACGTATACAATTTATCGGGTCCACATGTGGTTTGACAATTCAACGATTTCATTTTTGTTGAATTTTTATGTGTCTACAAAGTCTTCAACTAGTGCTCAACTTAATGGTCTTTAAAACCCTAATTGTCCTACAATGGATTTTTTTTACTTGGTCGTGTGGGAGATATTATAGCATGCTAATTGCAGAAGCTACTTTTTTTAAGGTTTACATATATAATTGCTTCATTAACATCAACCTATTACACTAGAGGGAGAATCCAAGCAATTGTTGGATTGTTTTCAAGTTGAGCTTATATCTCATGGAAGCTGAAAACTTTAGTATATATAATATCACACAACTGCAATCTTAGTTCCAATGGATTATATTTCGACGCACTTGTCAAAGGCTTGTTAGTGAGAAATTAGCTAATCTAGTTCATGATTCCTCCTCTAATTTCACTGTAAAGTGTGTTGTGGCCTCATCATTTCATTTGGACTAGTATTTGGACCTGCATTATGTGCATGTTAACTTGTTTTTATGAATTTATTTATTCATATTTCATCTTTATTTTTTTTAAATGAAAGAGAATCACATTATCAAGAACATGAATTGTCTATTTTATTCATATTTTCTTAAATTATTATATTTAAAGTTTAATAAATAAAAGACATAATCAAAAGTTTTAAAATTTAACTATTTCTACGGTATTTAAATTTCTTCTGATTTTATTAATAGTAAATTAGCTAGATGGAAAAGTTATACGATATTTATTTTGTAAGTGGCGTGTTTGTGTACCCTAATATTAGTCCCATATTCTGACGTTCATATCGTAGAATATTAGTTTTTGGGCCAAATAACAGACTAAACTGTTGGAAGAACGTAGCATTGGTCTCAGTTTGGGGACTGTTTTGTAGTGCAGGCACTTGACGCAAACTCGTGTCGTGGGCTTGTTGTTTCTTTTTCTCTGTCCCTGGGTCCTCGGTAGATCTGAAATTCTGATTCTTTTCAAAACACCTGATTCACTCCCAATCTCTGAATCTGTTGCTCCCCATTCTTTGTAAGCTAGAAAATATTACATGAAAAGAGAGAGCTTTTGATTATTGCGGAACGTGAGCCTAAATGGGGTCACGTAAACGAGCAAACTCTGGTTCTTCATCATCATCCCAACGCAGTAACGGCACTGCGATCTCACGTAAGTCCAATACCCATAAGTTTGTTTCAATCTGAATTTCATGTTGTTTATGATATTGATGCCAAAATCATATTAAAGAAACAACAAAAAATTAGGTCTGAATGATTTGGTTTTTCTGTTAATTTAGTTGGGAATTATGTGTGAGCTGGATTTGTTGAGCAAAAATAATTATATTAGGTGAAAGAAGGGTAACCCAGCAGGAAGATTAGTGTCTTAGGCCTATCCAAGTATTGGGGATTTGAAATAATTAGAATCTGCTCCTTACCAATTCGATTGGTTCTTAGTCATGCCTTACAAAGTTCAATCATATTGCTTAAGCATCATATGATGGATTATTTGAGTTGCTTTGGTTTGGTTGGATCACGAATGGAACATCATTGACAAGGTTTCCTTGTGTGTGTATGTTCTTTCTTTTCCCTCAGAACATTAGGTTTTGCTGTGTTTATGTAAGTGTTTTGTTCAGGGTTTCCTGTGATATTTAGTTTGAAAGTTTTCATCTTGGGGTTGTATATGCAACCGAAGTACTTTAGGTCTGATTTCACTGCTAATGTACAGCGTCTTTGTGAAGTCGAGAGATTTGTGCGAATATAGCACCTCATATGTAATGTTATTTTGCCATTTTTTTTGTTTTTTCTCCACCACGTTTTTATTCAGCAATCATTGAGATTACTAGTAAATAACGGAAAAAGAAAATTATCAATTTCTGATCATTCTATAAGGGCAGTATAGGGTCCTGAACAGTTTTTGCTTAATAGATTTGCCAATTTTGCAGAAATCAGCAAGATGTATCAGGAGGAGCTAGATAACTTGACACTAACTACACAACCCCTCAGAACATTGAAGTTCTTCATTTTGTACGTATTTCAACATGTTAAGGGTTCAATGTCGTATTTGCTGGCTAGACGTGGCTGGCTCATGCTGTTGAGTGCTGTGGCATCATCTCTTGGAATTCTTCTAGCGACCATTGACGGCCCCCATGAGAAAGTATGTTTCGCTGTAGATCGTCATTGATATATTACTTTTTTACTTAGAGTTGTGTATGTAAGTGTATACATATTGTTCCTTGTATGACGCTGATGTAAGCTTCCATCTTGCCGATATTTTTTGTCCCTTTATTAACAAACAACGCTAAGAATATGGTTAATTAAATCCTGCTCCACATGCTGGATTAGTTATAGCAAGTCACATTTTCTAGAGGGTTCCTCATTGTGATGCTGCTTTGTGGAAGATATTTTATCTTATGACACAAATAAAATGTGTACCTCTAATTGTTAATGTATGTATTTTTTTAGTTGGACAATTGACAGCACTGATCTTGATTTAGTTCTTTATATATAAATGCAACATAGGATATTAAAGCTCTTCCCTTCTGTTGTGAGGATGGCATTACTCCGATGCCCAGAAAAATCATTCATAGCCTCCTTATCGTTAACTCTGAGTTTTGATACTGGGTTGCTATTCATATTATCTGTTTTTTTAAACAAGTTGATGCTATGTTTCTGCAGCATTTCGAGGAGCTTTTCAAATATTTCCAATTTGGGTTATGGTGGGTGGCACTTGGAGTTGCATCTTCGATTGGTCTTGGTAAGTCGTATGATTATTCCTGCACATCTGACTTTCTGAATGTGCTAGCATTAGAACATGAAAATTATTTCTTTGTTGTCATGGCATTTGTGTTTGGAATTAGAAACATCATGTCTCCTGAACATACTTACCAAGATCTGGCCTTGTATTCATTGACTTAATATGCTTGATATAAGGAGCATAGTTTGTAATATCATCTTCTGCTGTTTGAATTTCATGCAGGATCGGGTTTGCACACCTTTGTCCTATATCTGGGTCCTCATATTGCATTCTTTACTATAAAAGCTATGCAGTGTGGCCGAGTTGATTTAAAAAGTTCTCCTTATGATACAATACAACTATATACTGGTCCTTCGTGGCTTGACAAAAACTGCTCTGAGTTTGGTGCCCCATTGTTTTCTTCATCGCATGGTTTGCGGGTTCCACTAAGAAGCATATTACCCCAAATCCAGTTAGAGGCTGTTTTGTGGGGTATTGGGACTGCAATTGGAGAACTTCCTCCATATTTCATCTCAAGAGCAGGTAAGCAATTTTCTGTATTGTCAACATACATACAGCAACTGTCTCTGGAACCTTGCTTAGCTTGAGTGATCAAACAATTAACTCAAGGTACAGTTAATGTTGTGTGACTTGATTAATCAAAATTCACGTAGTTTTTCCTCGAAACCGCTTAGCTTATCCTTTTGGTGCTGAATCTCAAAAAATGTATTTGGGAGTAAATTCTCTGTGGAACTGGTGTTGCATCAATTTCTGACAAGTATTCAGGCATATTTACTGTGATGAAGTAGCATGAAGTTAAGATATATTTCTGATCCTCTTTTTGTTTACTGGTTTATGTAGCAAGCTTAGCTGGTAACCGGATTGATGCAGTGAAAGAATTGGATACCTCCTCAGATGAAGTAAAAGGGTACATAGCTACTCGCTTATACCAAATCAAACGCTGGCTTTTATCACACTCGCAGCAGTTGAACTTCTTTACAATCCTAGTGCTTGCTTCGGTTAGTTCGGAAATCTGTCATCTTCGCTAACCGAGTGTCATTTGAAGAAAGTCTTATTATTAGTTTCATCCTAGTGATTTCCTATGCTTTGCCCATATGATTGTTTCTTATTCAGAAAACATTTTTGTGTATGCAATGATGTATGCCAACACAGATTTTTGGATTTCCATTACCATTCCATAAATGCATCAATTACCTTGTCTCTGGAGATGAGATACAAGTATTAAATCTGACTTTTTATTATATTATGAAGTTCATCAAATTCAGTGTTTGTGTCCATTTTTAAAGTTAGACTTGTTTCTTTGGTTGTATATAATGTCAGTATGCAACCATCTGATGCCCATCTCAAAATTATGTTTATTACTTTTGATATTTTTCAGGTGCCAAATCCTCTTTTTGACCTAGCAGGCATTATGTGTGGACAATTTGGGATTCCATTTTGGAAATTCTTTCTGGCAACCGTGATTGGAAAGGCTATTATTAAAACCCACCTGCAGGTTTGTTATATTTGTTTTTTACTTTTCCATGTGACATTTCTAAGAAGCATTATTTAGAAGTTCTCCCAAATATTTTATTTTAGTTTCTCCAAATGTTCTGTATTGTTTTATAATCTAGTTATTGTTGTTTGTTATGCAGACAGTTTTCATTATCTCAGTTTGCAACAATCAACTTCTAAATTGGATAGAGAATGAATTGATTTGGGTATTCAGTTTCATACCTGGTTTTGCTGCTGTCCTGCCCAACCTCATTGCTAAAATTGATGGAGCAAAAGAAAAGTATTTGACAGCTTCTTCCTCCCGATCTCCAAATATCAAGGTATATTAAATCCATGATGTACAACGGCTTTAACCTTCCGGTGTTTGGTTTATTCATTCATTTGATATATACTCTTTCTCTAGGTGAAAACGTGGGATTTCTCATTTGCATCGATCTGGAACACAGTGGTATGGCTTATGCTATTGAACTTCTTTGTCAAGATTGTCACTTCAATGGCCCAGAGTTATCGGAAGAAAGAGCAGGAGACGGAGCTTTCTTTGTTGACAAGTTAGTCATAGAATATTACATTCGCTCCGGTTTCATTGCGTATTTTTCCCTACTGCCGTTTTTACAAGCAGTAACTCTAGAGACAACTTAAGAGGCATGATTGGTATCTCCCCCAGAATACTCTAGGCATTAAAGTCCTTGTTAGAAGCTTGTATAGGATCATAATCACATGAACTGTAGAAGTTGCTGGTTTATCATGTCTAGTTTTGGGGGGAGCATTGTCTTAGGGTGGTTTTTTCTTTACTAATGTTAACTAATGTTGAAACCTAGAAATTTGAACCTACTTTTCTTTGCAATGGAGTGCAAAACAAAGCAAGTCAATGTTTACATCTTGGAGATTCATCAATACAGACTGTTGGAGTCTTGATGCTTTCTCTTCGCTCCTTGATTTTATGTGTTTTGCCTTCTGTGATTCATCAATACAGTTCTGAGATTTGATGTATGTCTCTTATCAGATTTTGACTCCACCCATTAACCCCTAATACTACGTAACACTGATGATTAATATAAAGTTAAAAGGTCATATTCCATCCATCATATTGTAGTGATTCCAACTCTTTTACCGGCACAATTGAAGTATTTTTTTTCCCTTTACTTTGAAAGGAACCCTTTTCTTTTTTATCTTTTTTTTTTCAGTGAAAACAAAGATATATTAATGTGAGTGAGGTCATACATATTCTCTGGTACGAAGTTTTTTTTTTTAAAGTTCTCTGGTACCACGAAGTTTTTTTTTGAAAGTTCTCTGGTACGAAGTTGAACTCAGAGTTTGATACTTCTTATCTCACTTCTCCTATTCCAGTCTCTACTCTCTAGTACAATTGTACAAAGATGAACTCAGAGTCTGATACTTATCACCTCATGTTCCACTAAAGCTGAGCTAGACGAGTCCACCATCTCCCGACCAGAGTTTAGAATGAACTTCTTGTACTGACTGGGTGTCCCGTGCAGCTCCAGTAATATTAAGGTGAGGCATTGTATTTAGGATTCCCAACAATCCTTTAGGCATTGTAATGAGCATTCATAAGATGTGGATCAGTTAAGTTCCTGCTTGAAGTTGTAAGGGGTACTTCTGATCGGGGCTACGGTAGAGAAATCGGCATGGCCAAACTCAAAATCTCTTCTCCTTTGTTTGAGTACATTGAAGGACTGAAATTCGTAGTAGGCTTCATGTTCCCCGTCAACTAATTCATTTTCACGGCAAACTGGTTTTATGTAAGAGCTTAACAAGATGCTTGTGGTGTGGCTCAGTGGCTGTTAGATGAATCAGAGCATCAGAAGAAGAGATCTCAGCAACGGCTCAGATATATGGAACAAAGGGTTTTGTGTACACAAGGTGAGTTGAGCAAAATGAAAAATAAAGAACTGATTTGGAAGAGAGGAACCAGCAAACTCTTTTGACACTATTTATAGTTATTTGTTATGCCCCTAAACGTCAACCTTAGCTATAAACTTCATTCATATCAGTTAGTTAATTCATGTATAATATGTGTATTATATGCGTACATACTTATCTTTTAAAAACTTTAAAAAAATACTCGTTTTTAACACCAAACTTAAAATATGTGTATTATTTACGTATGCGTATTTTATAATTAAAAAAAAATTTTAAAAAAAAATTTTAGAATAAAATATTTTTTAAAAAAAATTTTAGAATAAAATATTTTTTTCTTTTACACTATTACATAAACATTTTGTGCTTCCATTAGACTCTAGCTCTACTATAGACTCAATTAATTAAGAATTTTTATTTTTTTAATTAATTAAGAGTTCAAATGTGTTAGTCTCTCTAATAGTGATGTATTAAAATATATTGATATAAAAATGTATTTGAATTTTTACTTACATATTCTTTTTTGCACCCCTTTTTAAACACGTACGTATCGTATTTTTAGAAATTGACTTATTTGCTTGGATGGTTTAAAACCATTGGATTAAGTACAATGTGGTTCCATGATGTCATCCTCATGTCATCTTTATTCAATATAATGATTTTAAATCATCTAACCAAATTCAAATAATAAAAATTCAAATAAAGAATCTAGATATGTATTTTTAAATGAGCCGATTATGTATTTTATGGCCAAATTTTTAAAAATATTTTTCACTAAAATGTAATGAATTATACATGTACTAATTTTTCACGTTTAATTATCGTTATGTATTTAAATAACTTGGATTTGAACCTTACCCTATTACAAAATTATGCTTAAAAATATTTACAAATATCTCACCCATCCAATGATCTAATAAAGAAAAAAATATTTAAAAAAAAAATCCCACTCCAAAGTTTGCTGTAATCTTTAAACAATTGAACATGGGTTGGACCAGATTTTTGGGCATGAATGAAGAGTGCAACTAAATATATTAATCAATTAGGTTTCCCCACCAATATATATACTTTTTTTTGACATACGAGGGATCAAGGATTACACCAACTTTTTAATCATCAAATCACATCTCCACCTTCCAATATAGAGATTTATATATATAGATCATCTCTACAAAATTTCATCCAATTTGATGATCGATAAGGTGCTCAAAACTGTGAATTAAAACTATAAGCAAGACAGTTCATGTTTAGCAGATTTGATCTGTCAATTGATTTCAGTTAGTTCAAAGCCTTAACGATCACCAAATTGGATGAAATTTTACAGAAATGATCTACATATATGAATCTAAGTATTGAACGATAGAAATGTTGATATGTGATCGAAATATTTGTCTAATGTTTATCCCTCATATATGTTAAAAAATAAAATCCCTCGATAGAAGAGTTATATATATATATATATATATATATATATATATATGTCTTCTTTGTCAAAACCAACACCAATATTTTAACCTAACCTCTCCACCAATATTTTCTTGTCATTGTTGAAATAAATTTCCTAAACAAATAGCTCAAATATTTTAGGCGAATGTATCCAAGCCATTCATGTCGTCGACCATTTCGAAGTTGACTATTTTGCCGTAAAAAGTTGACCATGACGGTAAAATACCTAAATTACCAGCTGTGAAATTCAAAAGATGGCGCCAAAAATAAACGATCACGTGGGGAATATAAAACCCGACCCCACCACATCCAATCAAACCATCTAATTTATCTTAATCCAAAATGCTTAATCATTCATTAAAATGGGTCGCCAAATTCCAAAGGACCTTTGACCCGTAATTACTCTAACATGGATTAAATTATTAATATTATCCGGCAATAATAAAAAAACGACCCAAGGACCGGAATTTCCATTATTTTCCTCAAGTCAACTATTTTCCTCGTATTATCCAAGCATTCCATGTAGGCCCCGCTTCTTACCATCACCCCTTGGTGGCTGCGGGTTACAGTGACATCGGTGGTGATTTTAACATTCAGTCACTGCCAGCTTAACTGAAACCCGGACAAAAATAATGGTAATTCCGGTTCGATGAACTTGTGATTTATGAGCTATTTTCAGACATGGAAAATAGTGTCTTGCTGTCTTTATTATTTTTCAATCTTCAATTATGATTGGTGTTTGCGTTAAAATATTATTTTTCAGTGAATATTTTACATGAAAGCCCATTAGACGAATTCTTATGGTTTACGTTATGATTAATGTGTTTCCTTTTGACCGGGAGTCATGCATAACAAGGATTTGTGGTTGCTTAAGGAATCCTCTAGAGATCCAAAGAAGATTTGATATGCCTTGATCTGCAAGAAAGAATAAACCCTAGTGTTCATTATATAAAGGGGTCATCTCAATACAACTTTTGCACATTGCAAAACAAGCCTCCCCGGAGCACTTCTACCAGAAAGATTCCTCAAGTCTTTTTGTTTACCAAAGCCCTATCCGTAGACATTCCCCGCTGCTACTCATCAAAGCCCGACCAGTCGGCATTTCCTGCTTCTACCTCACCAAAGCCTCATCTGTGAGCAAACAGTCCACCACCGCTTCATAAAGACCAACCTATTAGCGAATTCCCGCAAACCATTGTTAGGGTGAAAAACCTTAGTAAATATCCACAGTTTGTTAGAGGATCCTTTAGGCGAACGCACTACACTCCTGATTTTTACTCTGCTCATCTGCGCAAGCATAGAAATGTCCAACTCATCATTTGTATGATAGGTGTGTCAGGTAATATGCTGGGTTGGTGCTATGGAAAACATCTGCATCCTCAAAGAGGTGTTCTTGGTATGCTTCCTCAGTAACTGAGAACCCAATAATTGCGTAAATATCTAGTAAGGTGATGCCCATTTGACCAAACCTGAAATCAAAGGTATTGCTGTAGGAATTCCAGAAACAGGTAGCAGCTATCATTGGGGGTCAATTCGCGCCGCGACTGTTCAAATTGAAACTTAGATCAATAACATCCGCGATTCCTGCCAGTCATCGATCCAGAACAAGGGCTCTGCGATTCTGGTACCACTATATCATTTGATCACTTGGGAATGGCCAGGCTCCAATTCTGGCTGGACAGTCACTCTGCTTCTGCTAGGAGGTAACATCTGCATAAACATTTTGGAAGAGAAAGATGGGTATCCTGAATTCATAGTATTAGTGTTGATCTTTTGGGAGCTTTTTCAAGTATGGCCCAAGCCCGGCGGTGGCTCTATGGTTAATTCCAGATGAGAATGAGTTGAGTGGGCAATAGCTCTAAGGTTTTCAGAGATTCTCTTGCCATCAATGACAATTTCTTGGTTTGGAATGTCAGCCATGGTGCAGAGGAAATGATGGGAATGAGATTTGGCTTGATATTTAGAGTCGAACAGGTGCTTCTGAAACGAAGTGTTGTTTGCTGAAGGTGGACGACGATAAAGGGGGAAATGATACAGCGTTTCTATTATTTTAAAGAAACTGGGCTAGGTTTCTAGTCCTTATCAATTTTACAAGTGGGCTTGGTGTTCAATCTCAAGGTCTGGGGGCAATGTTTGGGTGAAAATATTATTTTTCGGCAAATGCTTTGCATGAGAGCCCATTAGACTAATTCTTGTGGTTTACGTTATGATTAATGTGTTTCCTTTCAACTGGGAGTCATGCATGACAAGGATTTGTGGTTGCTTAAGGAATACTCCAGAGATCCAAAGAAGATTTGATATGCCTTGATCTGTAAGAAAGAACAAGCTCTAGTGTTCACTATATAAAGGGGTCAAGTTACATCAACAGGACACATCGACATCTCAATACAACTTTTGCACATTGCAAAACAAGCGTCCCCGGAGCACTTCTACCAGAAAGATTTCTTGAGTCTTTTTGTTCACCAAAGCCCTATCCGTAGGCATTCTCCGCTTCATAAAGACCAACTTGTTGGCGAATTCCCGCAAACCATTGTTAGGGTGAATAACCTTAGCAAATATCTATAGTTTGTCAGAGGATCATTTGGCGAACGCACTACACTCCTGATTTTTAGCTTTGCTCAACCACACTGGTCTGAGTAGGAACGTCCATTTCGCAAGAGGAGGAGAAAAATCATAGTTGTTCTTCAGCTAGGTCTAAGAAGAACCTAAGTGTCGGCCTGACCAGCGCCCGTATGACAATCATTTGAGAAGAAGACAGAAGGTGAACACGCATCAAGATCAAGGTTGTACCTGACCCATAGATACTGGCACGCCTCAAGACTGGTTGTTCGAAGAAAATCTATTTTCACACCGAACAACTGACATATTATTCATTGATTTGTCCTTTGTTGCTTCATTGAAACTTGTAAGTTTCAGGTGCAAATCTTGAATGTGCAGGTGCAGCTGTAACTCCTGCAAATTGTAACTTTGTTGCTTCACTTGCTTGTGATTCACTAATTTGTCATTTGTGAGTTGTGATTTGTGAAACTGTATCTAAAAGTTTGAAATTGAAACACAGGTAAAATGTTTGGTTTCTGGCTTTTTGCAGTGTCTAAAACACAGATTTATCTTGGACCCACCCTGTTTTTTCATTGGTCCAAAAAATGTCGGTACTAGGCCCAACCGTACCAAGTCCAGTATACCGACTTCTACAGGCGGTAGTGGTATTAAAATTTCACTATTGGCAAGAGTTGGTATAGTAGGCGGTTTTGACAAAAAAACTTGGTTACCGTACCGAGTCCAGCCCTACTAAAAATAATATTGTACTTTGATTTTCAAATTTATCTAGTATATCATTAAACTGTCATTTCTCTGATTAAAGTGACTTTAAATAATTAGAAAAATGTTTCAAAAAGTGTTTTGACTTTTTTAATAAGCAAACTTTTGTATCTCTTATCGATCTACAATATGCATAAAGTCTGTGTACTCTTATTGAAAGCTGGTCCATTGGTTTATTGACACTTATAGGGTGTGTGAGTTATTAATAAAAAATTATAAGCTGGTCTGATTAAGTAGACTTCTGTTTCAAAACTCTAGTGAGAATATTTGTTTTTATGCATTTTTTTCATATAAAATTGAAAATTACGCATTAAGTGAAGTAGAAAAAATTTTAAAAACAGTACATGAAGTATTAACCACTGAGAATTAAGGTACTATACTTTCAAAACTATCACAATGGTACATGATGTTTGAAATTCGATAGAATTTTAACACATTCCGTCATAAAAATTTCGTTAATTATATGACCTCTGTCATGTTTTGAAGGGTATATTCATCAAAGATGATAAAAATAAAAGAAAATGATATATTATTTCAGCAGACAAACCCAAAAATTCTCTCTACACGCGGAATGCAACACCCCATCATCGATCTCATCCAACACTGCCGCCACCATTTCTACCAGGATCACATAAGTTAACTTACCAACCACAATCAAAACGCATAAAGAAACCCCATTGCTACCATTTTTTTCTTTTTAAGGTGGGGGAGCGTTTTTGGAGAAGAGCCCCCAGTTTTTGGACCTTGTCTTAGACACAAGGTGTGGTGTTGTCTTTTTCATCTCTCTTCCAACCAACAGTCATGCATCCTCTCAAACCCCTCCTCATCCATATAAGTTACATAATAGTCTTCTGGGTTTTTGAAATCACCAACACAAAACCGAACGATCTAATGGTTGTGTGCTTCGAATTCGGCATGGGTCTCTCTCGCTCTTGTACCTTCGATCTGGTTGGTTCTAGGTTTCTAGCATCTTTGTAGTGGCTTCCGTCCTTGTTGGTGGTGGAATTCTGTAAGTGGTTGTTGTTTGCTTGTCTTTTTTTCAAGATTAAGATTACGAAATATTTTGAAGATGTTCAAGATGCTCGGAAGTTAAACTCAATCGAAGGAGGAAGGGAGGGGTTGGAGACAAAGACAAAAACTAAAAAAATACTAAACTAACCTCTAAAAGATGAACGATTACTTGAAGCTAACAACTTTATTAACCGAATGTATCAAAATGATCCATTGTGATAGTTTTGAAAGTATATTAACGTGGTCAATACTTTGTGTACCGTTCTTTAACACATTTTCTCAGTGAAGTATGATACAAGGGAGGAGCTCCGCATATTGTGGTGTCGCTGGTGCGCCTTGACGAGTGCCGTTACCGGTTCATTGATAAAGCACCTGCAATTTAAACCTTATCATTGTAGTAACTGTAAGTAGGGATCGTTGAAGCCGGAAACACTAGGGAAGGATTATATCTACATTAAAACAAGTTAGTAATTTTCACAAAAATACAAAATAGATATAGATAGTATAAACAATTATCTGTCACATAATACACAAGTAAATACTATCACATAAATATACACATATACATACATTTTCGGCACAAGTATAAAATAAATACAAAATATAACTAAAAACTATTTACAAATTATTTACATTTTTACAAAGTTTTATTATGGGGATTTAGATTTGTTTTCTAAATTATTTCTACTCCTAAACCTTAAATTAATATTTACATTGGTCAATCAATTGTTAAGCACAAAACATAGTTAACACCAAATAGAACACACATAAGTTTTACACACGAACAAGATGCAATGAAATATGCTTTCTTGAATTCTAATTAATTCCAACTATTTAGACATCTCATGTAAACTTAGGACCTACAATCGCCTGATCCTAAATTTATATATATGTCATCTTGTTTAGTGCCTACAATCGCCTGACACTAATACAAAATACACTAACGAGCAAGAGTCATTGGAGATATGATCCTAGGTATGGCGTCACTTATCCTATTAGCATGTAAATCACTTTACCCTATCAACCCTTAGAAATGCCTAAAAATCAAGAACCCAATGGGCGAACTTAACCTTAGAACACTACGGCATATTAAACTCCCCCCTTAGGAACATCCGTGCACAAGACTATCCTTAGGTTCGATTACATGTTCAGGTATGTGATTAATCAATTAGAAAAACAATAATAACATAAACATACACAACCTATTCTAAATCCAAAACCTAGCATGCATACTAAATGTTATGCTAACAAACACATTCATAAGTAGATCACAAAGAAAAACAAACAAACGTGTTTATAACATAAACCAGAAAACCAAAATACCAATATATATATAACATTGAATTAAACACAGTAGAATTACACAAAGACATGGAGAAATCCATACCAAATCCTACCTAAAAGGTTCGGCTAAGACAAGGAGCGGTTGGCGGCAAGGAAAGGTTGATGCGGCTGCAAGGGGTGATCGGCGGCAAGGCTTTGTGTTTCGGCTGTGTTGAGGGATTTTGGTAGAGTTGGCTAGCTAAGGCTTTCACAAAATTGAGAACACTTTTTCAGTTGTATTACATGTGTATTTATAGAGGAAAACTTCTAAAGAAACCCTAAGAGGTTCGGCAGCCTAAGTCCTATCCGAGTTGGACTTCCTTCTCCTTGATGGATTCGGCTTCTCCCTTTGAGTTGCTGACTTGGATTGTGATATTTCTGAATCATGGACTCTTCTTCATGTGTATGGATCGTCATTGGACTCTCCTTCATGCTCAAGGACTCCTAGGACAGCCGAAAGTCTTCCATAGTCTCGGTAGAACAAGTTATCCTGTTTTGACCGGGATAACTTTCCTAGATGTTGTTTTCGGCTTCTCCTTGATGATTTCTTCGATTCTTCTTCTTCTAAACAACTTCCCATATCATCATTAAGTTCTTCATCAATCATTTGGCATGTTTGGGAAGGATTTTGGTGAAGAAACACACTCACACATTCGGACAGAAGTTTCAGCATGATCTGCCCTGTTTCGGCAGACTGACCTTCATCACTTGTTTCCGGCATAACTCCCTCCTCAGATGTCTGATTTCTGCTATTCCAACGGATTCTGAAACTAGACATCCACAGCTTTCCATCCATATATGGCACGTTTCGTGGTTCCTCCTGGATCGTCCTAGGAAATTTTTTGAAGTTGAGTTATTGTTTCTGGAAAACCCTGTTTCTGCTCCAAATGCATGCTCTCGGCCTCTTTGCCGATGCTGCTCCTTTTGCAACATTTCCTAAGTCCGATCCTCATGATTCTTGTTTCGTTATGTCCATATACATGTCACCTAAACATTCAAAAGATATAATCAAGTAGTGAAAATGTATTGGTTTACAGAAACTTAAGAAAAACATCACAAATACTTCTAATTTCAGCTTTTAACAATATTGCACATAATTTATCTATTTTACACATGTTTTAGCCAATGTTCTACAAATAATCCCTTATGCTAAATAACTATTAAAATTATACTAATAATAGATAAACAAAGCATAACTGAGGATAAATTGTGAAGGAAATTCTGGGTTGTGCTTTAAGTGGAGACGGTAGGGGCTGCGCCTTGGGTTGCTTGAAGGTTATGGCGACGGTGGGGTGGGATCATTGCCGCCCACCAGAGGCAACGCCGGCGATGGCAGCAGGCTTGAAGCTGGGGTGCCTGTCTCAAAGGGTGGCCTTAGCAGTTGGGCTGGGCAACTCTGGAGGTCTATCTGCTTCAATTAACAATTAAGTCAGATGATTATGGTTTACAATATTAAGATAACTTATGTCATATCTTATATTTATGTGGTAGTCCTACTTTCCATGATCAATAAAATAACTTAGCATTTGTTGACCATTAAACATAACTAATAAAACGCACCTCACGCTCCTTAAATTCTAGAGAGGAACGCCATTAGGTTTTTTCCCTCTTGTCCGCCTGTGTCTCGACGCCGGCGACGGCTTCTGGCCTCATCGGCGCATGAGGAAGGTGGCCGTGTGGTGGATCAATCTGAGGCCAGAAGGTCGAGGCTGGGTTGTCTAATGTTAGGTCATTGTTCTCGAGTGGCAAGGGCTAGGTGGTGTTTCTAGGGGGAGGGACGACGTCTTTGATGACGGCATGGGAAGCATGCACAAGCTTTCACTTTGGGCTGAGAATGTTGGACCTTGAGGACACTAGGCTTCGGCCTTATGGGCTTGGTTTATGTGTGTGGGCCCGTTTTGGGCTGGTTGGTGGTTGTAGGCTCCGGCCTTTTGGTTTGTAGTTTTATTTTTTTTGTAGTGTTTTTTCTTTCAATAATTTCTGACCTTTATTTGGTTTCGAGGTGTGGGCGTTGTCCCATCTTATGCACTCTGTGTGCCATGTTTGTCTTAGGTAGGAGGCAAATTTCTTGTTTTGTCAAATGGTCGCAGCCTCCTAGTGATAGGATGAGACTCAGTGTCACTGGTACTATCTTCTAGTGACAACATGCTAGGAAAGCTGTTAGACATAGTAACTTATGGCTCTGCATGAACATTGTATTTTAGGTATGTCACCAAATTTGTTAAATAAATGGAGTAGCCAATGATGCATTTTTTGTTAAAAATAGTGCTTGTTAGAATGCATGAGATTGAGAACTTTTGGTATTATTTCAGGATGTTTGGATAATATGAGATTTAGGCTTTATGTCTTTCTCTTATATTCTACGGTTTTAATAATAATTAAGACATGATAACAGTCGATTTAGCCTCTATTTAAAAAATAATAATAACTTAACGTTCTTAAAAATATAAAATAGAAAGTGAAGTATGATGATACTTATCATTTAAAAATAAAGCAAGAACAACTGCGTTTTAAATTATGAATAAATCTTTTAATTAGCTTCTCCTAAATGTCTTCAATTAAATAACATCATACATGCCTACATGGTTTAGTTAAATCGTCTCAGCACTAATTTAATGTTAGAGGAGTGTGGTCAGTGGGGTGTGTTGCTGACCTAATTTTGGGTGCTGATAACGTAATCCATCTTTCAATCACAATTTTTCAGTTTCATGCTCTTTGATAAATTTATATAATGATTTTCCATATGGGTAGGTCCTTAGCAATCAAGTGCAAAAGATTTGTCTTGGAAATATTGGGACAATGTCACACTTTAGCATGGGAGAGAAATAGATGTGAATTGTAATAATTCCTTTTCTTTAATCTTTTTGGATGATGTAGTACATCTCCATAAAAAGAACCCACCCAAATATTTTATTTCCTTTAAATAAATAAATAAATAAATAAATAAATGAATCCCTTTTTGTTTTAGGGTAGTTTCATTTCCAAAAGCAAAGATAGTATCACACCAAGTCTCATTATTCTTTACTGCCTTTTCCCTTTTGTGATAAGGTATATGAGTGGGTTGGTTTTATTACCCTTTTTTCTTTGAAAATAAAGGAAACCAAAATGAGGAGGGTACTCTAAAGGTCAGTGATCTCTAAAGGTCATCCTTACAAATAGAGGCAACCTGTCCGACCAACATGTCCGACCACTCAGACTGGTGTAAAAGGCCCCCCCAAACTGCCCACTGCCCCCTCCTTCAAGGCTAAATTAGTTAATATTTCTTTGATCTCAATTGCATTGAATATTAGAACAGTATGGTGTTATCCCCACTTCCCATCTTCAGTATTGTTATTGCTTTAAATTTAATTTGATTTACAGAAGCCCCTTTTATTACGGTCCAAGTTGTTATGGGCTTGATGAGTACTTTTAATTTTAACTATTAGATTTAATCAACGGTTGTCAATTTAAAAATAATAAAATCCAATCACCCTACCTCTTCTCGAGTCTTTTTTCTTACGTCCAAATTCTTCTTCGGTTGAAAATTTTCTGTTTCCCGCCCAAATTCATGGGTTTATGTTGACTTTATAAAAAATAAATATAAAATTTCTTTAAGAATTTAGGATCAATTTATTTCTACTATGCTTTTTTTTTCAATCACTGCAGGATCCCGATCCCGTCATGGTACCAAACGAGATTGTTCCGTACGGGATACATTTCTAAAATATAATCTCGTCTCATACCTAGCCCTATCATTGCATCTTATTAGAATTTGACTCTTTAATTTGAACAATATATATATATATATATATATACACTTGAAAATCAGACATCATAATGAATTATATGTTTGTACAACTTTATCTACGGATAAGTTGATAAGAGAACAGATGAGGATGGAAGAGTCCTACTCTTAAGGACATGTCTGTACAGATGCAATCACGTAATAACTTCAAACCCGAAAACTAACTTGACCAATTTAGCAATTATATAGGAATTTTATTTCCACTAGACCACAGAGTAGGCGTTAATGCAGTTCATGAAGGATCATCCATACGTAAGTATATATCCCCTGCAATTCATGAAGGTAAGACACTCTTATTGTTCTTCGTAAGTGCATTCAAACTCCACAATTCACTATTTATGTTAAATAACAATAAAAACAATGATCAGAAAGATTATAAACCCAGAACGAGAAAGACAAAAAGATTGTCCGAAGAACAATATGATACGAACCCAGGGTGCTTCACAAACCCAGAATAAGGATTTTTTTTTCTGAGAATGCCATAATGAGAAAGATTGAAGACGGATTCAATTTGGGAGTGAAAAAGAAGATGAATAAATAATCCATAGAAGGAGGAGAGTCGATTAACAAGAGACTGGAGCCGAAAAAAAAATTTCAGCGGGAGAAAAATTTGGACGTAAGAAAAAAGCAGGAGGTAGGGTGATTGGGTGTTGTTTAAATTGATAACCGTTGATTTAATCTAATGGTGAAAATTAAAAGTACTCACCACATCCTTAACAACTTGATTCTTAATAGAACATGCTCCTTAATTTACAAGCTACCTTCTAAAATTTTCTCACTATCAATATTATGTTGGAGTGTGTGAATAGCACCGCTCTATCCAAATTTGTTCATCCTTAAACGAATTCGGCTAAGATTGAGGCCCGTTATATAAAAAACTTGAGTGAAGCGATTCTGAATACATAAGATATATATATATATATATATATATAGGTTTAAGTTTTGGATCAATTCTCAATATTATTATTATTATTGAATTAATTTTAGAGAAAAAACTTCCGTCCGATCTAGATCAGATGGAATTCCCCGTTCGATCTCCAAGTTAGGCTATGTGTACAATATCAATCGTAATCTTAACTGTTCAATAGTTGAATTAACCAATGAAGATCATCTATACAAAAAATCAATATAAAAAAAGATTGTTTACTTACCCGAATGCATCAAACCAAATGGACAGTTCCTGAACTTTTATGATAATTCATTCATTTTGTTTTATGCATTCGGGCGAGCAAACAATCTTTTTTTACATTGATTTTTTTGTATAGATGATCTTCATTGGTTAATTTAACTTTTGAACGGTTAAGATTACGATTGATGTTGTTAAAAGTACATTTTGAGGAGATCGAACGAACTACTTGGTCCTATCTAGATCAGACCCAAGTATTTTCCTTATTTTAGTTTACCTGTCTGAGGTATAAGACTAACATCATTTCACATCTTGTACTTTTAATTTTGAAAGTTTACCTCTTATTTTTTTATATTTTTTATCAATCATGCCCATTTGCTGAAATTTTAGACATTAAATTTTAATATGTAGTCTAATTAAAAAGGTTCTAAAAGACTATTTTTGTTGTTAGATGATTATATTTGTCTTTAAAGTGAGTTATAAAGTTATAATTAACGTCTTGTTGTAGAATAATATTGAGAGAATGAATTATCCTTTTCTTATTGATAGAATGATACCCTTTATATAGACAAATACATGGGCCTCTTGGGCTATTACATGGGTCAATGGGCCTATTACATGGATATGTGTAAAACCCTATTACAACATGGTTTACTACATAAAGCCCGTATACAAGGCATGAACCAATACACGCATATATATCAAATATCCTAGAATACTTCTCCTTGTGTCGCGTGTCTTCATGCTGGTATGGTGCTTACGGTGTTGCCTCATCAAAACCTTGCCAAGTAACAAAAACTCTGAGGGAAAACTAAACATTGGTCGAAGGAAAAAGAATATAACGCACCAACTACTCCATTGAGAACTCGCCATGTGATGCTCCCCTTGATGTGTACTTCAATCGGATTTTCCTGATGAATGGTGCATTCCAACATGCTTCTCAAGAGTAGATGTGAGCCAAGACTTAAACAAGTCTGTCATGATCAACCACAAATGGGGATCAATGGTCTTAACGGTGCATGCAATGTTACCTTGTTAAAATCCTTGTCAAACAAAAACCCAGTGGGACAAAAAGTATAGACCAAGGGAAAAAGAGTGCAACATGGTTGACACAAACAACCACACCCTTCACATTTGATCATGACATGTATATGCTAGACTTTCTTTCAAAACTGCATCTCCCCCTGATCTCAAGATCATTCATAGGGCGCTTCCAGATCCTTAATGACCACGGAGCTGCTTTGACAACCTGGTATCTGTATGCTCTTTTAACATGTCTCAAATGTGGCATCACTCAGTGCTAACAGCTATGTGCACGGTGCCTAGCAATTATATGTGCACAGTGCTCGGCAGCTGGTGCACAGGTGCATGTATAGTGTTTGGCAGCAGTGCACGTGTGCACAGGCAGTGCACAGGTAGCGCTCAGGCAGTAAACAGGTAGCGTGCACAGGCAGCGCGCCATATGTCCGGCAACTCGGCCACTAAACCAACCGGTGCCTAGATCATAATTCCGCTTCCGATGCATCTTGATTCATGCATGGCTAGCGATGGCATAGACAACAACCTTTCTCTCATGCTATAGGGATTGAATATGCCAGATACTCTTAGAGTATTCAAGTGATGTCTTTTGCCATATCATTGGCATTGCGTGGGCGCAAAGCTACTTAGCTTTATAACGAATGGAGGTGAGGTCAAGTCTTTCTTTTGATTAAACAGATCACTCTCTCTTGGAGTAAAGACCTTGATGGGAGCATATGAAGGTTCCACTCTTCTTCACAGGACCTAAGCCGATTGATTGAAATACATCATCAATAAACAATCGATCGACTTCAATACGAGATTGTGTTTTTCCCAAGACTTTTCATTCAATCATCGGATATCCAGCATATACTGTGATCATTCGGAATCAATACGCAATGCCATTGTTCATCACATCCCATCCGAAATCAATGAGTCATGTACTATGCGTCCAAAACACTTGATTTGGCTTATGAAGTCTATTTAAGATCTTCATGCATATCTCTGATCCTATAGAGACGTCACTATGATCATATTCATAGAGCCGCATGTACGGTTATTGGGAAATTACCAAACTGACAAGGTAGTGGAGTGCAATAACATCCATTACGAGATTACTTCTTATCGTAGTCGATCCCAGTGCGTGTTTATGAGAAACCTTGCGCCATAAGGGAGTCTGAGACTCCTGTTCTCACTACGCTAACTCACAAAGGTTTACTTGATAGGGTTTACGCTTGCGGTGTCGGCAACACCTGCCCAAGGACCTATCCCTTTGTCTGTGTCGCACGTTCCCATTTTAGGTCAATACACTTTGTCGACATATCAACAAACATGTGGTTCGATAAACTCATCATCCCACGTCCTCGTGTACACTAGTGTAGTCATTGTAGAGATCTCTTTCTATGAATTGGAATTTGATGTTGAGGCGTCCCCTAACGATAGTCACAATTCAGACTAACATGAGACAAAGTGAGTATCACTGATCAATGAACCAGTAGTGCCAAACTCGCTTTCTCTCTCAGTGCGAGTGTATATCGAACCCAAGAGCCTCAACCTAACCTTCAAGGAGCCATAAGGCCTAGGACACCATGTTGCCACATTATGGCGCCCTCACATCACCACACAAGGTGACGGCGTCAAGACCATCTCAATATGGCCGAGCCATGGCATCAAGACCATCTCAATCTGGTCGAGCCATGTCCTCTTGGTAGGACATCATTCCTTACAGACATATGCAGCATTGATCTCATCACTATAGTTCTATGAGGATCATGTTGAGACTTAGTGGTAACCAACCACGACATTCACGTCGTTCCCACTTGAACCCTGGTGTTCGTATCTCCTCCTAACGATGGGAATACAGTCTCAAAGTGACAATCCGCAATGTAGCGGTTAAGGAGATCATCTGTCAAGGAGCTTAAGGTGGAGAGCAATAAAATGACTCATATCCAACCTTAGAACATATTAATCTCATGCGACACATCATCATTGGGCACTGTGGCAGTCCAATTTGGCACATTGTCGAACTCAAGGCTTGAAGATCTGTTACTATCCCGCCGAGTTCAAGGATTACAACTTCATGTCAATCCTAGCACACAGTTAAGAGCTGTCGTGCATCAATGCAATTATGGTAAGTCGTGGACGAATCAATGCATGCATGCATGTCCCTCTTCAGGGATAGGTAGTGAGCCCATAGATACATAAGCAACATGTGGTAGATGATGGTGCAACACATGACCAGTGTGTTAGCCCTTCAACCAACACCATAAAAGCATATACGGTATTCATACGTTGGTTGCATCGGTCTACAAAATCCCTCTTTAGATTTTCAATAAGAATGACATCTTTTGTGGCATAGCATAAGAGGATTTTTCACCTTACTTAGCTAAAGATCAAGCTTTACACAACGAAAACATGAGTACCGTGCGGCTGCCGAGGACATCATATCGGCACACAAACACAACATACAATCATGGCGTATTTCATTGTTATCGGGGGAATGGATGCCCAAGAATATCAAACAATTCAGGCTCGCATATCTCATCCGGTATGACCAAAATGTCATAGCTTGTCTGAGTCAATTGTCCCAAATATACTTATTAGCGACACCTTAGGACTCATGCTCTTCTTCATGATGCTCTCAATCGGCATTCATGAGAATTATACACAAAAGTCTCAATCATTCTCATCACGGTAATCGTTGGTGTGTATGTTCATAACACGCTTCAATGTCCGATTGCCTCTCTCACAATAAGGAGGGTATTTGTGACTTGGATCATCGAGCCAAAGGCATCAAAAATTGATTCAACCATGTCATAAATGATGGTGAATATCCAATCAAACTTAGTCACAAAAAGGATTCACAATCTGCGAAGAGTGCAGTTTTCGTGCAGTATGACCTATACTCACTAAAACGACCATAACTCTCTCGTCTGGACGTATATGAATGAACCGCTTGAACCATTAGAAACTAGATTCACATAGCTTTCCAATAATATAAAGTGTATGTTCCAGTTCATCTGGAGTTGATCTGGGGGCTTTGACGAAGTTAAGGGAAAGTAGGATACAGTCTGCTATGACATGTACTCCTTAAACTGCCATAACTCTTTCGTCGGGATAGTTATGAATGAGCCGCTTAAACCACTGGAAACTAGACTCATGTAGCTTTCCAATGTTATAAAATTCGGTTTCTAGTTCATCTGGAGCCATTCAGAAAACTCTAACGAAGTTACGATACAGTAGCTTCAACTTACTGTGGTCGCAGATTTTGACATGATGAAGCTTTCAACTTTAAAGTGGCATCGCAGGATTTCTCTTCGACCCAAAAGCAAAGCGTACATATGGCATTACAAGTCTTCAACATCCATGAAAGATGACATTTGGTAACAGCAACATGGAGGGGGATCCAACATCAAGGAAGTAGATAACCTTTGCGAGGTTAACCATGTCATCCGATGATGAAAAATCTGCTGTTAGGTGAAGACTAAACCACGAACATCGTCACACCTTCATAAGGCTATGCATAATCATGTCATAGTGTGAATACACTTATCGAACCAACGATTTCATCGAGGTCTTAATTAGCTTGGAGAAAATCAAAGAGCCCTTCATGACGTCAAATGTCAGAGGTATCCATTTGATGTTCCGTACTCTCTTCGTACGTTTATTGTATGCATTCATTCCTTTGCTCAGGATTATGTGGGTAGTCCCACCGTCTGCAAGGCACTCAATTTCTCCACGTAACCTACCCATCGAACAAGGTAGATACGTGAGAAAAAACATAAATACCGAAGGCAACAATCGAAGGCAACCGTGTGCATTGCAGAATTCCTGACAGCCTGACCTTTGCTCACGAAATAGTCATAAATCCTTCGTTAGAATGGATATGAACGAACCACGAAAACCATTGGACAATAAACAGACGTAGCTTTCCAATGATATATGTTTTGTATTCTAGTTCATCCGGAGCTGTTCACAAAGCTCTTCGGAAGTTGCTGTTCATAAAGCAAGGTTCTAAAAGTCGTTAGTCGCTAGTCGGTCGGCCGGGCGGGGACTAGCGAGTAGAGGAGTAGTCGGGGAGTACTCGATTTTTAATTTTTAGATTTATTTTTATTTTTAAAACATATAATTAAATATAATTTTTTTAAAAGGTATTATAATGTCCAAAATAATAAAAATAGTCAATAAAATGCCGAGTTTGGCCAATTTTTTCCGAGTTAGCCGATTTTTTTTCCAGTTAGACCGATTTTTTTATCGAGTTGAGCCGATTTTTTCCGAGTTGGGCCGACTACTCGGCCGATTTTCTTCCGGCCGACTTTGTACTTCGATTTTCTTAAAATCGCCTCGGAACGACGCCGACTAGCGAGTACTCGGCCGACTAGGCCGAGTTTTAGAACACTGTCATAAAGTGACAGATTCACTATTTTTGTCTTTGGTTGCCCGCATTTACAGCTTGCATGTATGCCAATGCACTAGGCACTTGACAACATTCGGCAGCGCATTGCATCTACATATATACCATTGAACTAAGCACTTGGCAATATTTGGTAGTGCATGAGGAGCCACACATATGCCGGTGCACCGAGCACTCGACAACATTCGGTGGCTGCACAACCGCTGGCACCCATGGCGCACGGTATGGGGCAGTGGAGGCTCGGCAGCTTGTCTCAAGTGCACAGCATGAGGTGTACAGAGCTTCGGCAGCTGCTGCACAGAGCTCGGCCCTGGTGCCCAGTGCTCGACAGTCAGTGTCCTGTGCACGTCCTCGAGTGTTCTGTGCTATGTAACTCACTTAGTGCTTGTCCGTGACTATCGGCAACTGGAAGCCAGGTGCACATGGGCTCGGCAGAGTACACGGTAGCTCGGCAACCATGCCGGCAGCTTGTGTAGCGCTCAGTAGCTCCTAGGCAGCGCTCAATAGTTGCATGCCTTTAGCATAAAACAGTGTTGCTCAGCTTATAATCTCCATTTGAGACTTAGAGCGGCATTCAAGGGTCACTATGTAAGTGACTGGAAAATTTCCTAGCTCATGCATACAATACCAAACTATGGAGACTCGAGAGTGGTCATCTCGCTTTATTTGTTGGAGGTTCAGCGTAGGAAGCAGTGACTAAATCTTCGAGCAAAATAGTTCATGCTCGGCAGCTGGGTGCTCAGTGGTTGGAAACTAGCACACGACAGCTATGCAGCACTGGTTCTCTGTAGCTAGGCACTAGGCGCTCAACAGCTGACAGCTGGGCAGCCGGTGCTCTGTAGCTAGACGCTGGCCATCCTACACCGGTAGCTGATTCTCCTACCATGTTCTCAACGGGACTTTTACCCGAAGAAATGTGCTAACGTTGATCAAACACAACGCGGGTTCAAGGAATGAGATGATTCTCTAATTCTGAACTCTCTTTAATAGCATAACACAAACCAATGTTGGATAGCTCACAACGTGGACCTAAAAACATCTTCGGTGCATGGTGCACGGAACCTAGTGCTTGTCACTCGACAGCTGCTCTAGGCAGCGCTCGGTAGCAATCGGCAGTCAGCGCTCGACAGTGCATAGCAATTAGTGAGCAAGGCTTCGGTAGTTGGTAGCCATGTGCACATATAGTTTCTGGAAGCAGCGCACGGGTGCACATGCGGTGCCCGACAGCGCCTAGGCAGGTGCACATATAGTGCCTGGCAGCAACGCACACGTGCACAGGGGCAGGTGAACATACAGTGCCCGGAAACAGCGCACGCGTGCACAGATGCAAGCCCTGACAGCAGCATGCACGCGCACAGGGGCAGGCCCTTGCAACAGTGCTCAGTAGGTGCACGCGATAGCACAACAGTCAGTAGGTGCATGCGGCAGCACATCGGTCAGTAGGTGCGCGCGCCAAAGCACATCACTCGGCAACAGCGCATGTGTGTCCGGTCACAGCGCTCGGTAGCTGTGCACGCGCCAGAGCACAACGCTTGGCAACAGCGCACATCGAGCAGCATGTGGGGTAGTAGTGCTGGTAGCCAAATGCACATGTTTTGGGATTTTCATAATAACCTGCAAAAACAAACGTCCCAAGCATAGAATAGAGATGGAGAAGGGAGGAACGGATTTTATCCTCCCTGAGGTTATTGAACTTTGAAATTACTCAAAAAGTAAAGCTTACTTGCTAGTCTACCATATTTACTGCATTTATATAAGCTGCTCCATGCTTCCATGCTCAAGTCCGTACGTGTTCGGCGATCGTTCGCGCAATTCCATCGTGAATTGTCGCATGTGAAGGCCATGAAACACATGATGTCAGGACCTACCCCGAGTTAAACCCCTTTAACCCGAAGTAAATCCTGCGGGAACCCCGTCAAGGGAACTTCTTACCGAAACCCTCTTGAAATGGACAACCCTTCCTATATACCAACTCAGCACTTCCATGAGTATTTAACAACAATCCCTAACTCATGAAGGAATCCTGCTCCCTAACCTACTTAACTAGCTAAACTGGGTTAGTCAGAGCAGTCTACATAGAAAATTACCCTAATGAATTTGCAAGCAGCAACGGATTGATCGACTATGCCTCGACTCTTGTACGTGCGCGACCCCTGCTCAAGAACCCTGCACTACTGGGCATTTGAAAACGAAGGGCCCAGGGGAGAAACATTGAAAACTGTTAGCGTGAGTGGACAAAAATCAAATATAAAAAAACTCTATTTCCTTTAATGTTATCCCTTAGAGTTTTCCAAGAAAACCTTATGCACGCACATCATATACAATGAATAATTAAATCAATAAAACTCCCTTGGCTCATACATAAATAAATGTGTGGGGTATTAACCTCATCCACGAGAAAACCGACCTGCTCTACCAAGAGAGGGTCTATTGACCAACTACCACCGAAGAGGGTCTCGACCTGCTACTATCCGGGAGGGTCTATTGACCAGCTACCACCGAAGAGGGTCCCGACCTGCTACTATCCAGGAGGGTCATACTGACCAGCTACCACCGGAGAGGGTCCCGACCAGCTACTATCCAGAGAGGGTACCAACTCCATATGGAGAGGGTCCATACTAGCATGCAATACTTATATCCTTATCCTTTTAAAAATCCTTTAAAAACCTCGTGGGAAAAATAATCCGAAAACCAAGTCAAATCTCCCTGACTTTACCCCAAATACATTGTATTTAAAAACCTTTCTAGGAACCCAAAACCGGTTCTCTGCCTTTACTTTAAAACCCTTTAAATCCAAGAGCCAAGTTTCCCCTTTTTAAAACATCCATCTCCATAATCCCAACACGGTGATAACAATAACACAAATCCCGGGAAAATCCTTTAAAACCACGGGAAAGGTAGGAACCTCTTTCCCGGCTCATTTATCTTTAAAATCATTAAATCTCATTTTCCTAAAATCACCGTAAAACATATAATGGAGGAAATCACATATACAGGAGAAACCAAATAAAGTCTATGGGCATGCAATTTAATTTAAAAGCAAGGTCCACTCACAGTACTTATTGCGACCTTCTTCCTGCTCGGAAAGCTCCTCGAGCGAAACCCTCGAACTAACCATGTAGTCGAGCCCGTCTCACGTTCGACCAGAGACTGTACAATTAAACCAATATATTAGTCTCTACATAGCTGACTTGATCTTTTCCTAGTTTGACTAGGAAATCCTATTTGACCACGTGTTGACCAAGTTCCTTTCTTTTTAACAGCTTTTCAATCAATACGCTTAATTCTGATTATCGACTCGAAGTTTGGTTTCCGACTTCGTAATCTCAGCGTAACGACTTTCCTTACTATTTTATTAACAATAGGTTATCACGTAGTAATTTTGTGGAATTAATATGGACACCCAAATCAACCACTTTTCCAATTACGGGTTATGAGTCGATATATCCAGTAAGAAGTTAACCGAATTATTTATAGCACCCAACTCGGTTTCTGACTAAGATTCCTGAGTTGTCTAGGATCTCACTTAAAGATCCGGTTACTAAGATTAACCTTTCCCTTTTTACTTTTATCGGTCAATCTTCCTACAATGGTAACCTTCCAAAAAGGGAAAGTTTTCCAAAATGGAAAGTTTCCTAACATGGCAAGTGTTCTTTAGAATGGGAAGTTTCCCAAAATGGAAACTTCCTAATTACGTCCAATTTTTCAGTAATTACTGAAATTAGGGATTAACAGAACTTTTCGACTAAAAGCTTAACAGAGATTCGGTTTCTACCTCTTCGGCATTCTGCCGGAACTATTACGTTTCACCGAATTCCGGTAACTTGCCGGAATTTCGCCATAACTTTCCCGTTTCCTCCGATTCACCAAGTTATCGACAACATGCACAAAAACAACATAATTCAACACCAGAACAACAATTCAACAACAAATTCACATAACAACAATTCTTAGAGGGACGAGTCTTACCCTCTGCCTGTGCTTCCAAACACGAACCTAAAACCAACCCAGCAGCTTTCCTGCTGCCTACCACCTCCTGGACCCACTCCAACAACTCCCCGGACTCCAACCATCACCACTACAACAACTCCCTGGACTCCAACCATCACCACTATATCAACTCCCTGGACTCCAACCATCACCACTACCTTGCCGCTTCCGCTGCCAAGCACAGCAGCCGTCACACAGTGGTCCTCTACCAAAACCCAACTTCTCCAAACACTTATCAAATTCCAATTCCAATTATACAGATACGTAGAGCTTCATGAGTAGATGATCTTTCATACCTCAATTGCCTTCGCCTGTGACCGGAGAACACCGATCCATGGCCGAGAAATTCTGAATGTTTCTCCTCTTCGAATATCTCTCCCTAACGCCTCTCTTCAAAAACCAAGGCTATAAAAATGATCAGGATGCTGAGGCGAAGCTTCCAGACCCATCAAGACTCATCGTCGCTGCCCTACACGGCTGAAAACGACAAACACAGTCAAGTCTCTTTCCCCTCCGATCTGCCCCGAACTCGACTGCAAGTGGGTTTTGTATACTGGGCTTTGTAAGGTGGAAAGAGAGGGAGGGAATGGTGGAGGTGCGCCTCCGCGAGGTGGTGGAACGGCTGAGGACTCGCCTGAGGTAGGCCGAGGCGACCGAGAGGTCTAGGCTTGAGTCAACACCCGAGTTGGGTTTTGACTCAGGTCAACACCTCTGCCCCCTTTTTATACTCGAATCAACGGCTTAGATCAATCCCCTAATTGATCTGACGGTCCGAATCAAAATTAGGTAAAAATTAATTAGTTAAATGGTAAAAACTATTTACCGAAATAGTAATCCAACATTACCATAAACTTTAGAAATTCACCGAAAATAGCTGGAAGCTTCGAAAAATATTCTGAAAATACCGAGAAACTCGTGTCGACACGTACTACAACATCGAGTCATTAAACCAGGTATTCAGAGAACTTTTAAAAACTAAAAAAAATAACTCGAGCAACGACTTATCAAATTACCGATCGCAATTAAAAGTCCTCGATAACTCGTAAACCTCTGTGAAAAGGTAACTTTTAGGTACGGGATGTTACACATGAAAATCATATGGTTAGTTAATCTTGCCATAAAACAGTAGCAAATCATTGAAAAACATCAACCATATGAAAGGATTCAAAGAGAAATTAGGAATACAACCCGTTTTTCTCAAGGAAAAATGATTCCTATGCGCGTTGAAGCCATTGGGAGGACCGGTTCACCCACTTTTACTCAGGTTCTCATGGTGTCCTTTTTACTGAAGGATCCTGACATCCTTGTGCATAACCTCTCCAAATTTCAAGGAAATCGGAGTTCAGAAAGTGCCCGATCCGGTTGCTTGAACATTTCGACCGGTCTGGAGATTCCGGCGTCCGGTTTTATACCTTTCCGACCGGTTCTTGGGGTCAGGTCGGCGGCGTTGGAAGCGTATGAGCAATATCTTCAACTTCTCTGTTGGTGACGAAAGCCAATTCGGAAATTATTCTGTCGATATTGGTGTTTGAAACCTGAGGCAGATTATAGGGTTTATTGGTGCGCAGGTGCCGGGGGGTGCACGGCGGTGCCCAGGGGGTGCGCAGCTGTGCCGAGGAGGTGCGCAGTGGTGCCCTGAGGGGTGCGCAGTGGTGCCCTGAGGGGTGCGCAGCGGTGCACAAGAGGAGCGCAGCAGTGCCCTGTGGTGCCCAGGAGGTGCGCGGTGGTGCCCAGCGGTGCACGCGGCATTGCACAGGCGTGCGCGCGACAGAATTTTCCTTTTTTTTCGGTGGCCTACTTGCTTTTTTTGAGGTTTAGAGCTAAGTGCATGAGAACGTGTTATAGAATAATATTGAGGGAATGAATTCTCCTTTTCTTATTGATAGAATGATGCCCTTTATATAGGCAAATACATGGGCCTCTTGGGCTATTACATGGGCCAATGGGTCTATTTCATGTATATGTGTAAAACCCTATTACAACATGGTTTACTACATAAAACCCGTATATAAGGCATGGACTAAGACACACACACACACACACACACACACACACACACACACATATATATATATATATATATATATATCAAATATCCTAGAATACGTCTAAATTATACAAAATTTTAGCAATTGAGCATGATTGATGAAAATTGAAAACTTTAGGGGGCAAACTTTCAAAATTAAAAGTATGGATGGGTGAAATAATGTTAGTCTCAAATCTCATGTAGGTAAACTGAAATTAACCCTTATGTTTTATTATTCTCATTCTATTAGAATATCAAATTTTACCATTACTAGTATTTTGACATGCACTATGTGTATGTTAACTTACTTTTATATTTTTATGAATTTACTTATTATAAAATAAAAAAAATTATTCCTATATTCAATATGCACTTTTTCTCTAGGAAAGAGAATCTCATTATCAAAAACATGAATTGTCTATTTTACCATTTCTTAAATTATTAGATTTGAACTTTAATAAATCAAAAGTATAATCAGAAGTTTAAAAATTTAATCATTCTCACTTCTCAAATCAAGATACATGTGGATGAATTTGTCAAATCTAGACTGTGATTAGTAGGGGTGGGCATGGGACGGGATGGGATTGAGGTCAACCCACGTCCCGTCCCGGTTGTCACACGCGGGACGAGATCAGGACGGGCCTTACAGTTTTTAGATTTGATCCTGTCGAGCCTAATCCGGGATGGGACGGGATCGGGACGGGCCTAATCCGGGCCATCATGCATCAATTTCTTTTCTTCTGCAAATCATACAGTTTCATTTGAAATTTTATCTAGATGTCTTTATAAGATTTTAGTAGACATCTTAAGATTCATTCTAGAATTTGAATTACTTGAAAACGATTTTTATAGATTAAGTTATGATTTTTTAAAGTTTTGGGTCTGCATCAGTAAATTCTGAGATTCTGAACCAGTTGGCTTCTTTTTAAATACTGTATAAATTGGTTGGTTATTTAAGATTAGTGTCTCCATGAAAGTTACAGAGGACATCCTAAAGATTAATTAAGAGTTAGAATCCCTCAAAAATAAGGTTTCTACAATTAGTTATGAATTTTAAAAGTTAGACGAGAGGAACCTAATCCCAGCCATCTTGCATTAGTTTCGTTTCCTCTTAAAATCGTACAGTTTAATTTGAAGTTTCATCTAGTATCTTCATATGATTTATAGTAGACATTTTAAGGTTCATTTCAGAATTTGAATCACTTGAAAATGAATTTTCTAGATTAAGTTATGATTTTTAAACGTTAGGGTCTGCATTAGTAAATTATGCATATCAATTATGATATTTTGGACTAGTTGACTTATTTTCAAAAATTATGCAAATTGGTTTGTTATATGAGTTTAGTGTCTTCATGAAAGTTATAGAGGACATCTTAAAATTCAGTTGAGAGTTGAAATCTCTCGAAAATAAGATTTATATAATTAGTTATGAATTTTTAAAGTTAGACGGGACGGGTCTAACGGGACTCAAAATTTCAGTCCCGCGTCTTGTCCCGTTGTTTTGGTAACGGGACGGGATGAGTGTTTTTAGTTTCAAATCCCACCGAGATCTAGACAGGATCGGGACGGGACCGGGACCTGGACGGGATCAGGATTTACGGGATTTATGTCCGCCCGTAGTGATTAGTAATATATATAGGCTTCGTTTCTCTCAAAGTTATGTAGTCCGAAAAACTAAGGTTTTATGCATAGAACAACTGCGATCAGTGGGGTTCTGTCTACAGCGAGTGACGACTTCGTCTCATGTTAGGACGGCTGATTGCTTTTAAGAGGGTGTGGTCTGAAGGTGAACATACCTCCTTAGCGGCAGGGCTGATTTGACTAAGGAGAGAGAGGTGTCGCGTAAGAATGGTGGAGGTCGATGACGACAGTGGCTTTGGAGTTCTGATCCAACATTGTTGGCGGGCAGTTGTCAACCAGTTTTTGATATGTTCAGCAGGGGCGGAGGTAGGCTAGGGAAAGTGATATGCTCTTTTCTGTGTTGGTTTTGAATCAGCTCAGTTTAGGGGAGGTGTGATTTGTTGTGTAGGAGCGGCTCATTGAGGTTGCTGGAGATGTTTGATTGGTAGGGAAGACCGCCAAATTGACCCTATGGTGGTGACGGCTTCGGTGATCTAGGGTAGGGTTTGGTGCATTGGCGAATGGGTTCAAGGAGAAGGAAAAGGCTGAGCTTATGGCATCGGCCCATTTTCCTTCTTTTCTCTGTGGTAGGCATTTGTTTATGGACTGGACTCTTAGCTGGGTTGTCGTGGGCTTTTTCAATGTGATCCTATGATGTGTGGAGGGGTACACCATATGGGTCTCTAGGCCCATCAGTGGCGTAGCCAAAGTATACGAAGAGGGGTCAATTTAGACAAGCTAATTATGTAAGGAGAAAATTTTACTTTGTCAAGGGGCAAAATAAACCAAATAGTTTACATTACTCTTATATACAACTAAAAATCTGAAGCACAACACACATTGAAAGATGGTGAGAAGGGTCATTTGACCCCTCTAGTCACCTTGTAGCTATGCCCTTGAGGCCCATGCTTGTCAAGCGTCACGACAGATGCATTCTGCCTTTTTGGACGTAGTCTTTTGGTTTAATTAGATTATCTGCTTGTTTGGACTTGATTTTTCCTCTATAGGATTTTAGTCTTTTTGTATTTGTTAGCATCCGTTTGGATGGTAGCCTGGTTGTTAACTTAGTCAGTTAACAGTGGATATAATAAGTGATATTCGGATCCCTTAGCTTGAGAGAGAGTATTGTTCGTCGTATGATCTTTTCAATCCATGGATGGGTTTTAAGCCCACGAGAGTTGTATCTCTTTCCCTCTAAAAAATATGATTGAAAATGTCTTCTCTCATATCAGTGGAAAATACGATATTTTTTTGAGGTAAAAAGGAGAAATTCCTATTGATCAAAAATATAATACGACACAAAGATCAAGCATAGATGGTTCGCACTACATCCGAACTACAACTAAGAATTGAAAAAACAAGCGTGGACATTACAAACTAGAAAGCAAATGAACTTTCCCGCCCCTAACCAACTCTACAATTCCTCATGAATCAGACCTATGACCCAGCAGTGTACTTTTCATCGTTAGAAAAACATAGTAGAATCAATTAAGATTTGGAAGGGTCTTTCCTAGCTACGTTAGGGATTCTACTCCCACATAGGCCCAAAGTTGAGTCCAAATGGAAGAGGCCCACTAAGGACTCCACCCACACTCTCATCCCCTGGGTTCTCTTTCAGCCCAGCTAGCCACCCAACAGATGGTTCAGTTGGCCCCAGGTCCGGCCACCATCAGTCCACCCTAGAATCCTAGGGTTACTGGCCGCCACGCCAAGAGCTCAGCCACCAGATCCCGCTCTAACTTCGATCACCATTACCGTTGTCAGCTCCACTTCCCAGCCTAGAATATTTGGTGGCCTTTGTTTCCTGCCACAAACAAACCCAACAGCCTCCAAGTCTACCTCGTCCTTGATGGAATCCTGTAAGTATACAGGGTGGATGTAGTTTAGAAAACGGAAGAAGAATGGGTTGTCGATCCCACGAGGATATTAGTTCAACCTAAATTATGAAATACCTAATCTAACTACTCTGAAACAAACAAGAACAAGAAGCAAAATGCAACGAACACGGAAACAGTGACTCAAGGCTAAATGAACTTGTGATTTTTGAGGTTTGAGAAAGGGTTTTATGAAACTGAAGAGTAACTCGTAAATAGAAAATAAGAGGAAAACAATTAAATTTGAAAAGAGTATGAATATGATGATGATGATGAACCTAGGGTGTCAGAATCTACCACAAACAATCCTATCTACAGTTTGACACAACTAATGGATTATTACGTTCCTCCAGATAACAGTTCTCGTATCTAAGTTCAGTTACGACACTTAGACCTTAGTTCTCCTTAATCGTATGATTCTCTTCAGGTACGGCAGAGCTCGTATATCCTAATATGCAGTCTATCCAGTTATGGCATAAATTTAACACTTAGGACTCATGATGCTTTAGAAAACAGAGAACCATGCAAACTACCATTCCAGTTACTGCAACAATATAATTCACAATTCCTAATCTCAAGAAGCTAAATCGAATTCTATTGCAGTTACGCCTCAAATTCTACTTCTGATAGCTAGATGCAAAGCCTAATGGTCACGAATCAATAGAACTTTATCACAAGCAACAAATCAAGCAGAGATTAAGAATTTATCTAAAAAGAAACTAACAATCCATCAATTGAATATCAAAACATGTAGACAGTCATGTTAGGGCTTCATCCTAGCCCTAGAAAAGAGTTTAGCTACTCATGCTTAAAGAAAACATAAAGAATCTAATTGAATGAAGATGGAACATGGAACCGGTGGAGGACAGCAGCTTCTGGAATGGAATTATGGTTGTGAATGATCCGGCTCTCCTCTACTTCTTGTATGCTTGACAAAGTCTCTACTTATATAGTGCCCTTTTCCTTCTTGCTTCAGGCTTGGGTTTTCTCTTGAATTGCATAGCCCAAAAGGAGACTTCTAGATGTCCAAGAAAAACATGTATTGGACCCTCAAAAGGTCCATAATGCTGAATTAACTCGCCTGGAATTTTTGCCAAGTCATTCAAGTCTTGTAAACTCGAGCTCTTCAAATACATTGTAGATTCGTCCTTTCTGAACAGTTTCTACTTAAAACGGCCATATCTCCCTCTAGGAATATCGAAATCACGAACCGTAAAATTCTATAGAAAGTAGACATCCAGGCCTTTTCGTGCATATAAGGCTCACTCTCTGATTCTTCCTGGAACAGCACAGTTAAATCCTCGAAGTTGGCTGTTCTGTCACGACTGCTTCAGCTGTCAGGATTGCAAAACTCCTTTTAATCCTTCTTTATCCCGTTTTTGCTTCTTTTCCTCATCTTTGCTCTTCAAACCTACAAACACACTATTTTAAGTAAATAGGCTAAAAACAAGGAGAACTTTATACAAATATCAAGATTAAAGGGCATAGAAATATAGAAAAATACAAGCACATCAGTCCTCAAGATAATACATAACCGTATCTCAGCATCCATCATCATCACTTGACCAATCCACTAGCAAATCTGAATCAGCTCCATAAGAGACCAGACTCGACTGCCTGCTACCCTTGGGAGCCATCCAAACTGCCACCACTAATCAATCCACCCGAGTTGGAAGGCCTGACCGGAATCCAACCAGGGCCAATTCCTACCTCCGTTGTCGAAGCTCTGCAAGGCGCATCCCCATTCGATCATGCTGACGTCATAGTCAACCCGAGCTCGGTCGCTCCTCCACTCTCAAAACCAAACGCGACAAAAGAGATGACATCACCCTTCGTCGCCTCAGTATGGACACCGCCAAGTTTCCCCAACGTTGTCACTAATCTCACAACCGGATCACTACCCTCGAAAGGGCGCCACCGCTATATTTAAACTGTAGGGGTCAGTCCAAGAGAGCTCCGACTAACGCGGAGGCACCCCATGAAAAACAATTGTGACTACTTTAACGGAAAAGACGATATTAAAATGGCCGAATGGTGAGAAAAAATATATTTATACTTATATATTTGGAAAATGAGTTTTCAACACATGTAAGATAAAACATTAATTAGGCCCCTCTGCTATCCCTATTTTTCTACACTTAAAAAAATATATTAAATATCTCACACATGTTAATTCCTTAATCAACCACGTTTACATCAGGTAGAACCTATATCGAAAAAAAGAGAAAGAAGGCTAATGAGAAGACTTCCACTATGCATTTGGCCACCTCTGAACTCCCATGTAAGAAACCGAAACCGAAACCGAAACCAAAACCAAAACCGAACATTTTTGGTCTCAAATTGGAGCTGGTACAAATTTGAACCTCCTTGGCTCCTATGCCTCCCACCTCATTCTATTGTGTAGTCTTTTACTTTTCTCACCGGCAGATCCTCAAAAGTTAGAATAAATGAATAATAATGCTGCAACCCCTTTTTGCTTTTACAAGTAGACATTCAATATATGACAGAATAAAGCTAAAAGTCACCAAGGCATGACCCTTCCATCAAATTACAGTTCTTACTTCCCTACTCATTTCTCATATCAGATTTTCCACGATTCACATTACACCAAACCAAAGGCAATGAAACAAGTAGAACCACTAGGCAATGACACAAGTTTCAATCAAAAAATTGCAAGAGGGTTTACCATTTATATGTTATACATCCTCTTCCCCTGCATACATGTACATGTCAACAAGAAACTACTCTTTCTGGAAATTTAGATCAAAAGAAGGAAAGGAGGGTCCTACTCTTCCTGCTCATTCTTTGGTATTCTTTCCTCTTATTTTCCCAGAAATAAGAAGCAACTTCATCTTCTACACTGGCACCGAACTATCCTCTCATCAAACCAATCAAATTGAATTACACTTCCCCATCAACCCTGTCAGATTATAAACACCACGTGCACAATGGATGAGTACACATTCCATCAAGGACAATTTTCCCAACTTGGTAAACTTCATTCCAAAACTGTGGGTTTCCACCTAGCCTCCGCCTGGTGTGCTTTTCACATGATTACATGCTCAATTATTTCCTTCGCAGGTTCCCCATAGCACATGCAAAATTTTCAATGCTGGGCAGGAATGAGCCCTTCACTTCAAACGTTCAGAAACCCCAGCAGAAGTTCCTTTCTCTTTTCCAGCTCTTCATGGCCACAAAAAATGGGGACAGCCAAGTAACATCAAAAGCATCCATCTACTCACCGGCTGGTTGCTTCTTCTGTTCTGCTGGTTTCATCTGTACTACTGTTGGAACAGCATGAACATAAGGGAAGCCTGTCGGTACAAGCTGATGTGGACCAGAGGTTTGTGCAACAGCAAACTGGGCATGATGGATAAGTGTCTGAGAAGATAAACTACCACCTTTCATGTTGTTAGCAGCAGCAGCAGCAGCCACTGCCTTTGCAGGATCAGTGGTGCCAGTATTATTAGCAAGCGTAACAGGAGGGCAGAGTGACAACATCCCACTTGGGGATGTCCCTAATGATCCCTGTGAATGTTGCGACTGCTGCTGCACGTCACCGCGCCGTCTTGTTGGAACATAACACCCACTTGAGGGGGATGCGGTACCGCCTGTACTATTAGAATGTGAAGCTTGCTGGTTTGGCATGTGGGCATTAGAGAAGTACAACTGTGCTTGCTGAATTGATTGCTTAGACACCTGCTGCTGTTGCTGTTGCTGTTGATGCAGATGTTGATGATGTTGTTGCTGCAGATGCTGATGTTGCTGCTGTTGTGTCGATTGTAATTTTGTCCCAGTGCTTGAAGAGTTAATATGGGTATTCCCTAGGCTCGAAGGAACATTCCTCCCACCCACTGGAGATGACTTCTGACCGGGAAGTGATGATGAGTTCTTCACCTGCTGAGATGACAGTGAAGAAGCTTGCCCAGCTTTATTACCAGTGGAATTTGAAGTATTTGTCCTCGGGCTTCCACCAGCGCTCTTTGACATTGACGAAGTCGTAGTTGGGGGTGAACCAACCATTATTGGAGGAGATGGGGACTGGTTACTATTAGGTTGTAGCCCCTGATTTTGGGTGGAAGACTTCGGGTTGGCTGCAAAGGAAATCTGAGTGTGACTTTGCTGTGTACGTGCCGGCTTCTGAGGATGATTTTTAGGGGATGAAGAGGTTGATGAGGCCAGTGATGATGCAGGAACCTGGGAAGTATGTGTCCTGGAAGAATTCTTCCACTGAGGAGATTGTGATGGACTGGTGGTAGTTTGGACAAGGTTATGGGGAAATGATGATAGTGCATTAGGAAACTTTGCAGCCATAGAAGAGGTTGAAGGAAGGTGATCAGAGTAAGCGCTGCCATTGCTTGTTGCTGGTGTCTTGCTTCGAGCTGCATTCTGCTGTAGCTGTTGCTTCTGAAGCTGAAGTATATGATGTTGCTGCTGCATTTGATGTTGCTGCATCTGCTGTTGGTGCAGCAGCTGCTGGTGCTGGTGATTCCGCATTTGCTGCTGAGGTGTGGGAGCATTTACAGCACTAACCGAGGCAGGCATAACAGAACCGCATGCCCTGACAGGAGCAGAACTGTGGCTAAGACTTTGTGCCACAGAGCTATCAAGGACATTGTTTCCTGGTATTGTAGAGGTGGAACCATCGGTGGAGAAAGCAATGGAGTTACCAACAGTAGAAGCTTTCCCTGTCATGGCCTTTCTTTCCTCCTCCACATTAGAGGAATCACCAACTCCACTTTTCCCTTCTTCAGGGTGCCGATAATTCTTCTTATGTTGAGCTGTTTGTGCTTGCACGGCAGCAGCCATAATCTGTTGGTAGCCTTGCTTAGTAGCCTCTGTAAGGCTCTGGAGAATTGCTTGACTCTGTGCTAAGGAAGCCATGTCAAGGCCAGTAGCAGGGTTAGCACCATTTAATGCAAAAGACAGGGCATAAGCCGGAGATCCTTCAACCCCAGTCTTTGAGCCTTGCTGCTTCTTTTCACTGCCACTGGCAGCAGCTGCTCCACTTGAACTACCCACTGGAGGTGTCATTAAACTAAAGTTTGGTGGAAGCATTGGCATTGCAAAATTCTGTGCATAAATACTCATGTTTTGGCAAGAGATTCGACTATCAGCAGTTGATGGGCTATCTTCACCACCCATCTCATGTTCAAGTTGACGAGCTTGGTGAGGGGCATGTGTGTTTTGTTGATGTTGCCGCTGCTGCTGCCGTTGTTGCTGCTGCATCTGTAGTGTCTGTGAGGACTGATTTTTTGAGGCAGGAAAGCCTTGTAAGCCACCATTAACACCATTCACGCCACTGGATGGTGGCCTCTGCTGCTGGTTTTGTAGATGCTTCTGAGATGACGAAGAACCACTGGAAATACTTGGGTTTTGATGACCTTGTTGACTTTGCTTTGATTGAGAAGGTGGTTGCTGCTGCTGCTGAAGCTGAGAAGGCTGCAGCATTTGGCTTGAATAGAAAGACCCACTAAAGTAAGGTAGAGTCTGAGCATTGGGTCCTCTATATGCTGGTGGTGCACCAACATGTGCTGGCATTGAAAATGGATATGCATTGTTCTGCAAAATTGCCAGATACTGAGGTTCATTTCCTGGATAACTGAAGCTCATCGCAGGAGCTACAGCAGGCGTTGCTGCAGCAGTAATTGATGTAGAGTTTACGGAACTTGGCAACGCTGCACTACCAGCATTGGGAGACTTCACAGAACCAGGTCTAACAGAAGCAGCAGCAGCAGCAGCAGCTGCCTGCTGCTGGCTCAAAGGGAAAATGAAAGCAGGGCCATGCTGAATTTCAATAAGGACACTTGATTAATATATGCAACTCTTAGTCCATGGAACCTTTCAACAAACGGAACAAACAACAAAAGAAACATACCAAGATATTACTAGGTGCGCCTGGAGGAAGAGCTTGCTGGATTACTATTTGCTTTCTCTGTGCATCTATAAGGTTGGCTGCTGGTAAAGCTTTTTCCTTCCCAGGTTGTGTAGGACAAATAGTGATCCCCTGCCCCTTGTCAGGTGCAGAATTTGCACCTCTACCAGGAATACTCCCATGAAATTCTGGGGGAATTACACTTGGATTGTGCTTGGTCCCATACATAGATCCTGAACCAGCTGCTACTGGCCAGAAAGGATTCATCTTTGACATTTGGTGGTGATAGTATATATTCCTTGCAATGTAGCAATGGGTTGCACACCTCTTTGGCCGACGATGGTTGAAAAGCACTTGCGGTGGCTGCACAAGTTCAAAATTTCAATAGAAAAAAAAAGATGGAGCCCACAAAGTTTTCAAGAAAAAAATTGGAAAGTGAAAGAAAACCCGGAAAGTAGACTTACTTGCATAGCAGCTGGAGGAACCGTACTCCCATCCATGGATAAAACTCCTTGTAAAGGTGCCATGTATCTGCTGATAAGAAACCCAAGTGAGTCTAAAAACCAGCACCAGAAATTTTACCAACGGAGACTAAAAATAAAATGACCAAATCATACCCCATTGGAGAAAGCCCTCCAGGCCAGCCAGCAGGAATAGACATTGGCAAGGGTACAGAGCTTGGTTGTACTGAAGAAGAAAATGATAAAAATCATTAATCGGGCAACCCGAAACGTCAATCCAAGAACAAAGAAATATACACTTACCAGCAGTGCTTTGTTGCTGCTTAGCACCATGCTGAGGTAGCTTGTTTCCACTAAAACCAGCATTACCACTATCTCTATCAGTCTTCTCCAAATCAAGCTGAATGTCAATATTCCTTTCCTTACTGCCCACAACAGGCTTCTTGAACTCGGCTTCTTCCACTACTGCTGCTGCCGAAGCTGCTTTCTTAGACTTCTCAGCTTCCAAATTTGCAGGCGCTTCCTTCCCAAATTTCAGAGCTTTGTCATCTTCTCTGGTCATCAAAGACTTCAATTCCTGCACTCAAAAACAAACAGTGCCCCATTTATTAAATCAACAAATCACATCACACCAAACAAGAAGGGTACGCAAGTGGCAGTGGTGGGCCCCAACTCACCGTTTCTTCAACTCTGACCGTAGGCTTGGGATCTACAGACACAAAATCAGCCTCCCCTTCTCTTTCTGGAGAAGATCTTAATGGAGGAGACTATGACAATTAAAACACAGAAAATAAGACCAGATTAGAAAATTAAAAAATTATATCCCTTAAGAAAAGAAAAATTATATATAAATAACAAGACCCTCACCATCATCAGATCTATCTGGTACTTTTCTTCCCTGTGGCTCTCAGTCTCAGAGACGGTTGAATTTCTGGGTAAAATTACCAGAAACGAATATATATAGAATTAGAAAAGAAAAGGACCCAATTTTTATACTTCCCAGAAAAAGAAAAGGTACTTGATGCTCACACTTTATTGGTCCCTGTCATATCCCCACGATTATCATCCAATCTGAAAACTGGGGAATCCTTCTTGGGCGATTGAGCTTCTTCTTTCTTCGGTTTGAGATTTTGACTCTGCGGCATGCCCTTGCTCTCCGGCTTCATTGAGTCAGGCTGGGACTCCGGTACCTGAATGGAGTGAGAATTCGTCAAGTTGTAGGAAACCCCACCGTTTTCAGCGACAGATCCCGATTTTTTCTCTAAATTTGGAGAGGAAGCTTCAATTTTCATGGATTGATCTGTGGCGATCTTGTTTGCGTTCGAAATGGCACTGCTTTGAACTGGGAAAATTGATGGATGTTCTTCGTCATACTTGGCTGGGGCTCGCGGTCTTTTCCTCTTGGGTGCTGTTGAATACAATCGAACACATAAATTTCATCAGTCACCATGTTAACACTAAAACACCTGAAAACAAGAATGAAATAAGACTTAGCTCCTTAGAGCTCATATACCCACCAGCAGCCGACATGGAAGTGGCAGAGGAGCTAGAATTTTGTGGTAAAGTAGATGTTGAGTGAGGAGCACATGGCGAGTTTGAGATCGGGGACGAAACTCTTGATTTCGCATCACTGGTGGACTTGCTGATTTCTCTTGATTCAAACTTAATTGAATCAGTGGCGGTAATTTCTTGTTTCGTTGGACCCTGAGGTTGCCTCATCATCCCATACAACACCTCAGCGATCTCAATCTCTATATCGTCTTGAGCAGCGGGCGATGTCTTGGTCGTCGGCGCCAACTTCAGTGGCTTCAATTTTGGACCATTTGGTCTCTACACGAACACAATTAAATCCGTCAGTAAAAATAAAAATCAGCGGAACAGAACCACAAATGAATCAAATTGAAGAACACCCACCGGCCTCTTTCTAATGCAAGCGTGAAACGAAGAGGGCGAGGTTGGAGCCGGGGACGGAGCAGCCATGGATGGTCGGACCGGAGACGTAGAAGATTGGCGGTGAAATTGACCTCCCACAACGCCACAACTGGAAGGCCATTCATGAGACCTCTTCGTAGAGGCTGAAATTACAGATAAGGACAAAGTCAAAACTAGAACCTAATAATTCCGTTCCGGTTTTCCATATTATGTTCATTCTCTCTACCTGACCGTGCTTTTCTCGGAACCGAAACGCCAATCATTTCATCGGTGACCTTCAACGCCGCCGGCACCGGTCTGAAATGCTTCTTATTAACCACCGGAGGGAAGCTATTCCGGTGATTCAACAACGAAGACGACGAAGAAAGTGACGTCGTTGGCGGAAGCATGCGAACAGAGCCACCTCCGCCATTGTCGTATTCGTCTTCGTCGGTTACACTCTCCTCCGAAGTATCGTCACCGCCGTCTTCTCTATTGCTTCCGTGCATCAATCTCTCGGCTCTTCTCCTCTTGTTCCGGTCTCGATCCCGATCTCGATCTTTCTTCCCGCTCCCCCCTCGATCTCTCAGCCTCGTCGTCTCCTGTGACTCCATCGGGCCATCGTCGTCTGCAAACAAAAAAATCAAAATCAATGGAAGAAACTTGGAAATCAGAATGGGTGAAAACGAGTTAGATCTGGTGAGCGAGTCTGACCTGGAGAGTCTCTGAGGCTGAGATTTCTGTGCCTTCTTCTGGACACGCCATTCGTGGCCATACTTCCTTTCCTCGCATCTCTATTCCTATCCATCTTCTTCTACTGTAAATTTATCTACGCTAAACCTAGAGGACTAATCCCATCTCCTCATAACCAGAAACGCCTCAATCAAAGCCACCGGATTCGCATCCGCCGGAAATGATCTCCCCTTCCCCTCTCACAAATATATAAAGATCTCAGCTTTCGCTTATCTTCTTCACCTCTCTCTCTCTCTATCTGTGCTCTTCTTCTAGCCCACTCATGCCTCTTTCTCTCTCTCTCTTTTCCAACTTCTCTGTCTTCTTTTTGTGCTCTCTATCAGTCTATCTCTCATCCTCTTTTCCGCTATTTCACTGGGAGCGAAACCCACTCCAGACCCGCGTGGACGGTCCTGATCTCCCGCTACATTTCCTCACCAGATCTCAGCTCTCCATCAGTCCACCCATCCGGTGGTTATACATCTCCTGAAACCAACATGGCATCATCTCCCACCGTTCGTTCCTGAACATCGACGTTTTCTGTCTGTCCCTCCACGTGTCATAATCTTTTTTCTTCCTTCCCAAGTTTTCACGTTTACTCACTACCGATTTGGTGTTTTTATGCTATTTAAATCGATAAATAAATTTTTCTCTTTTTCTTTTTTCTAGTCTTACTAGTTTATAACGGGCGCACAAATCCACAATCACTGACAATATTTTAAAGAAAATCCCCGAAAACCGGTGACCGGCTATCACCGGTGGCAGAGACCTCGGTAAAAGCTACGTGACCGCAGATAATATCGTTCCAACCGGTCAAATTACACAAAATTCATTACCCCTGGTCCACCTTTTTTGTTTTCTTTTTTATATCTCTAATCAAATATTTTAATGTATTTCAGGTTGATGACAAATCTATTAACAAATTCCATACAAGTACGGGCCCACCTGACTTGTACCAGATTGACGTTCAACGTAGGGATCTGCCCCTTACCGTCACACCAGCTCTAGACGCCGTTGGATCAGTGTCCGACGTGGCTGGAAGCTGAAGAAAATGTTTTTAAAAGGCAAACGCCCAAACCCAGATTCGTCCGAGCTGGCACCACAACTAAAAAGAGTTCGTGCGTGTCGATCAGTGCGCCCCCTCTGATCCAACGGTTCAGACGCGCCAACACCCGGGGTGAAGCGTACTCTCTCCAGTCACGGAACTTCCCGAGAGAGGGCGTGGGTCCCACACTCTTAGCTGCCGATCTAGAAATTATTTCCTCGAGTAGGCCTATTGTCACGTTAGTGGGATATGGCAAGCTTTCATGACGTATACCGGGCCCACACCACAAAGAAGAAAAACAATGCTTATTTTTTAAAAAAAAATATTCATTCCGTACCACTGAAAAACCTATATAAACTAGTAATATCGGATTAGACAAAATTTATTAATTTAATAGCATATTAATTAATTAATATATTATTAATTTATTAATTATGAATAATATATTAACTTGTAAAAATGATTTTTTTTTAATTTTTTCTTAAATTTATCTTATTATTTTTTCACAAAATAATATCATTTTACACTATTTAATATTGACGAATTATTATATACATTATTAAATATGTTACTTTATTTGATGTATAAGTAATATGTTAGTATGAAATACTATATTAGTTAATTAGATAAATATTAAATAATTAAAATTTTATTTAATATACAAAATAATAGTCACATGTCACATCAGAAACACTAAAATGAATTATCATCTTAAAGAAGTTAAAATATCAAATATGACAGATGAAACACGTAAAACATTGTGCAAATACAACACAAAAAATTTAAATAGCACTTAAAATCATTAACAGCAATAGGTTTTATAAAAGTTCGACTTGTAAATAAGTAAAATGACACTATCAAATCCATCAAATGATCAATGTGGCCTCAATTTTTAACAAGAAACAAAAAAATCAAATAAGTAAAAGTTCGACTGGCAAATAAGTAAAATCACAATTTAACAAGAAACAAATCACAATTTACACATTTTTTTATGAAATTATTATAAAAAATTAATTTTATGTATTAAGAAATTATTAATTTATATATTCATCGGGGTCTATGTGTATTGTCATATTTGAATTATCTTATAAATTTAACAAATTATTAATTTAGCAGGTTGTCCCCAACTCGGGACAGTCAAAATTATTATTTTAATGAGGTTATTAATTAATCGATTATTAATTTACCGAATAATGTAATTTTAACCCCTCATTGTCTATTCTTGTGAAAATCTTTTTCAATATTCAATTTCAATATAAGGTTACTAATTTTGTACCAAAATAAACAAATATTTATTAAAACTCTAAGGGAGCAATATTATTTTAATCTTATTTTACTTTCATCCCTTAAACATATTTAGAGAGAGAAAATAGAAGATAGCAGATTTAGCTGGAACCTCACTGGCTCCGATCACTAGTCGCCGATCGCGAACTCTAGTCTTCGGTCTTCGATCACCAGAATCTCGTCAGGCTCTTTAAAACATCGCTGAAATATAGCATGACCTTGCTGAAACCATATTGTATATTTGTTGGAAAGTTTATTAAGGGCAGTAATGTGGATAAATGATTTACTCGGACAGTAAACATCGTTGTAATAAAACATGACCTTACCAGAACCATATTGAATATTTGTTGGAAGGTTTATTAAGGGCAGTAATGTTGATAAGATTTAGCAAATTATTAATTTAGCACGTTGTCTCCAACTAGGGTCCGGCAAAAATTATTATTTTAGCGAAATTATTAATTAACTGAATATTAATTTACTGAGGTTTTATTGTAATTTTAACCCCTCATTGTCTATTCTAGTGAAAATCTTAAAACTCTAAGATAAATTTTGAAAAATGACTTTATTTTGGTCATCAAATTGATTTTTAACCATGATTTATGATTTAGTTAAAAAATGACCACTTACGAAGGTAAAACGTTTTTATCACCCTGTGTTATTCACTCGCTCTATTTCTTCATAAATCTCTCGTTACACTTCACAAGACAACAAATCACATACATATTATTTGAAGAATTCAAACTACTAGTATCCAACAGTCTAAGTTCCAAAATCAAAGAGGCTCCTACATGTTGTTTTGTTATGGCTCCGGTGGCTTTGTTTAATTTTGTTATCTGTTCTCTTAGTCATCTGCTCATTCTTTAATAGCTTGAGGGGAAACTTGTCCACCATACTAGTGTGATGAGATAGTATGCTATATTCCTTTTTCTTTAAAAAACAGTTCACATCCTCCCGAAGACGAGTTATACATAGTCAATTGCTCCAAACCTTATCGACCAAAGATCCAACTGATAGAGGGACAATACTGGAATGACTTCGATGTATAGCATCTCTCAAAAAAATTTGGTTCGTAGTTTCATATCAAGGACAATAGTACCTTCCCAATAAAGATTTGTAGTGATAAGTTCTCAATGATTTGGATCTTGCTAGCACTTCTCCATTGATCTATTCTTCACACACAATCTTACGCTCTTCATCAAATACAACCTGACTTTACAAACACCTGATACATATCTGATCCTTTAGGATTGCTCAGACGCAGGAGCGCTGTGCGGGACGGAAAGGGATAAAACGGTAACAACCGTTCGATCTTTAATTAATTGATCCAGTCCGTTTAATCCCGTCTGTTGGATCAATTCATTAAAGATCGAACGACTGTCGCCGATTTGTCCCATTCCATTCCACATGACGCTCATGCGCTTGAGCAGTTTGTATGATCCTTGGTTATAGCAATACTGAGCAAACTTACTATACTTCATACAACAAAAGCGATATTAAGCATACTTATTATACTTTATACAGCAAAAGTACACCAAGTCAACCACCACCATGCTCAATTACTCAGATTATCATTTTTCTCCGGAGTTGAGAGTAGATTATGACTAACAAGGGTTTCTATGACTTTTTACACTTTTAAATTGTCATTTTTCAACTACAATAAAATATGAGGTTAAAAATCAATTTGGTGATCAAATGAGGTTGTTTTTCAAAATTTCCCAAACTCTAAGGGAACATAACCTTGCTGGAATCATATTGTATATTTGTTGGAAGGTTTATTAAGGGTAGTAATGTTGATAAATGATATAACGAATTATAAATTTAACACGTTGTCCCTAACTCAGGATCGACAAAAATATTATTTTAGCAAGTTTATTAATTAATCAAGTATTAATTTGCAAAGGTTATACTGTAATTTGAACCCTTCATTGTCTATTCCAGTGAAAAAAAAATTCAGTAGCCAATTTCAATATTCGGTTACTCAATTTCAATCATGTTGATAAATGATTTATTCGGACAGTAAAATTTATTAGGAGTATCTTTATACTAAAACTTTATTAGAGTCGATAATGTTGAAAAATGATGTATTGTGGGGGCAGTTAAAGATAGAATCGTACAAAAATGATCTCAAATAATACGTTAAAAGTATTAAACAATTTCCTTTTCAAAAAAAAGTATTAAAAAATTTATAGATACTAATAAATATATTATTCGAGGTAATAAATTTTTAGAAATAAATATACTATCCCTAATAAAGTTTGTTTACCCCGATTACTTGATTCATTTAATTGAGTCTTGATTTCTACCCCAATTTTGAACATAATAAAAGTGCTTATAACCACTAATAACTAAATTATTATCTCAAATAATACGTATTACTCTCACTACCAGAGAAAGTAGTATAGCGGACGAAAAAACAGGCCGACAAAGGAAATTATGTACTTTAGCAGAGGAAAGAAACTTCGTCGGCCAGAAAAAATTTCATCGGTTATACTGGACTTTAACCGACGAAGCTCTAATTCATCAGCTAAAGTCCATAATTTTGTTGGCTAAAGTTCCAACAAAGTCACTTTAGCTGACGAAAAAGAATTGGGTCGGCTAAAGTTTTTTTTGCCAGTTTTAGTCTCTATATGTTAGCCGACGAAAAAAAGAATTTATCGTCGGTTATGATATAATAAATAAAATACCATAGTAGACGAAGATGTAATAAATTCGTCAGCTATGGTATAATAGGGGTTTAAGGTTTAGGGTTTAGGCTATCGTCGGCTATGATATAATAAATAAAATTAAAAATTAAAAATATTTAAATACTATAGCAGACGATAATGCGATAAATTTTTCGGCTATTATATAATAAATAAAATAAAAATTTAAATACCATATCCGACGATAAACAATTAAATTTGTCTGTTATAGTTGCTTTAACTGACTAGATTTATATTTAGGGTATTCGTCGGTTAAGGATTTGAGGTTTTAGGTCAATACCTTCTATTGGTTGCGTCTTATCAATTTAAACTATTTTGTGTTGAAGATCCAGCCAACATACGTAATTTGGACGGTCAAATAACCGTTTCCGTGCGTTTAGGGGTTTGAGTTACAGGATTTTCCGTCAGATCGAGCCCTCAAACATTTAATTTTTTTTCATACATGTATTTCATCATGATGGTCATATTAGATGGTAGGAGTTTTGTTTGTGAATTTTGATTATCGGAATCACAACATGCCTACTAATGTTGTATAACTTAGTTACTAAGTTTAAATAAATGTTCCATTTTAAAAATAAACTCTTCGTAAAACTTTCAAACTCTAAAAAGTGGTGAAATAAGATATGACCGTAATAGTAAATATGTCTACTGTTGAAAAATCACGTAATTCCGGTAAAGTCTCGGGATCGATAGTTGCGGTCGACGCAATTTACCATTCTTTGTCCCTATGGGTAGCTCTATCTTCAAGGGTTATTTTTCAGTAATTTTTATACCACTGGTTGCGTCTCATCGATTTGAAATTATTTTGTGTTGACGATCTGACCAAAATATGTAAGTTAGACAGTCAAATTACCATTTTCGTGTTTTTAGAGGTTTGGCTTACGGGATTGACCGTCCGAATCAAGCCCTTAACGTTATCGGATCAAGTTGAATTTTTTCTCATAAATGTATTTTATCATGGTAGTCATATCTGATAGTCTGATTTTTTGTTTGTAAATTTTGATCATTGTAATCACAACATGCCTACTAATGTTGTATAACTTAGTTACTAAGTTTTATATAAATGTTTAATATCAAAAATAAACTCTACGTAGAACCTTCAAACTCAAAAAATTCTTGAAATATGATATGACAGAAATAGTGAAATACGTCTACGGTTGAAAAATTATGTAATTCGGGTAACGTCTCAGTGCCGATAGTAGCAGTCAACCATATTTACCATTATTTATCCCTATGGGGAGCCCTATTTCCGAGGAGTAAATGTCCCAAAATTTTTAAATGGACAGTTTCGTCTCATCATGGTGAGTGTTTGTTGTGTTGATGTTTTGACTAAAATAACTTATATAGATGTAGATATGGACATTTCTGTGTGTTAAATAATTATCCAAAAATAAAAAAAAATGTATTCTGAAGCCTTAAACAGATTTGGATGGCCAAAATGGTCCATAGGGCCGTTCCGCTTCTAGATTTGTATCACAACAGTCAATCAGACACCGAACGCTGTGTGTGACAATTTTGTCAGTAAAAGATACTTTAGTCGACGAAATATCACTTGTCGTCAGCCATACTTTAACCGACTATGTGACATTTTGTCGGCTAAATTACCCTTAAAATTTTCAAAATCGTCGCCAAAAATTTTGAATTTTTTATATATATATTTCATCACTTTCCCTCCTCCTCCTTATCCTATGGCGGCAACTCCTCCTCCTTCGTCTCCACCTTCGGCGGCAACTCCTCCTTCCACGGTAACTTCTCTCTTTCTCTTTCTCCTCCTCCTCCTCCAAACACCTCCGAACAGTGGTGTGGTGACAGAAAAACGAAAAAGAAAAAAATTAATCAAAAGTAAAAGATATAAAAAATAATTATTCGAAAGTAAATAAAATAAAAAATAAACTTTAGCCAACGAAATGTAAAATTTAGGCGACGGAATGAAAACTTTAGCCGACGAAATGAAAACTTTAGGTGACAAAATTCAAACTTTAGCTCACGAGTTACACACTTTAGGCGACGCAATTTTGTCGGCTAAAGTTCACTCGGCCAACCATTTTGACCAATAGGGGAAGTTTCCGGCGACAAAATATCGTCGCCTAAAGTTCAGACTTTAGGTGACTTTAGGATACGAAAAATTTCTTTGTCGGTTAAAAGTCTAGACTTTAGGCGATGAAACATTTCTTCGTCGGGTAATATTCACACTTTAGGCGACGATTGAAATTTATTTTGTCGACTAAAGTATTGTAACACCCCGTCCCAAAATTTATCTTTTTACCATAATTAGGCGGGTTACAGAGGGTTGTAACCACGCTGTTAGTCTTCCCCGAACTACTATTCGAGTTTAATATCGAAATATTCTCGATTCTAGGGGAAGATAGAATTAATGTTCCGAGGTGGTAGAATATGTTAATAAGAGTCCACCGGTATGTCCGAAATATTTTTTGGGGCTACGGGCTAATTACACATGGATTTATTTAGTTTACGGAAGTAATAAAAGTTATTTACTTTACCGTAAAAAAATAATTTTGCGATAAGTCGAAAATTTGGGAAAGTTCTTACGGAAAAGTTGTAGGGGACGTTAATACGAACTCGTGGGTATGTCCTATGCTTTAATCAGAGTTCGTATGCGGAAGTTGTATGGGTTAATGTGTTGTTACTGTATGGTAAATAATAAATAGCACAATATCTATTTCTATTCATGGTAACTTTTTATAATCCAATCTGGGCCGTCAGATCAATCAGAGATCGATCTGGGCCGTTGGATTTTAGGTATATATATGGGGGGTTGACCGGACAGTCTTCTCTCCCCTCTCTTCCCCTCGATTCTTCTCTCTCTCTCTCTCTCTCTCTCTCTCTCTCTTTCTCTCTCTGCTTCCTTCTGCAGCGGAGACACACCGCCGCGAGTGGTGTCTCACCGCCACCATTAGTGCCTTGCTCTGTCGACTGAGGCTTGACATCTATCCACGCCAGATTCGCCATGACCGCCTCCCAGCAGAGAGGAACCGAAGCTCGAGCACTGTACAGGAGGGTTGACGTCGAACCAGGGCTGGAGGCGGGCCAATGGACTTCCAGGCAGCACCAGGAGTTTCCTAGAAGCAAGGAGAAGGGTGGGGGAGCGTAGCGGAGCTGCGTTGGAGGAGATCCTCCGGAGTTGCAGAGGTTTACCCTGAGGTATGAAAACCTCGACTTTTTCTTGTGTTGAGGTATTGTTGGACTACCTAGGATGTTTAGAGGCTTGTTAGGTAGGTGGAAAACCTCGGTTTGGCTAGAAAAGCTCGGTTTTCCTGCGAACCAGTGATCAGAGAAGAAAAGGGTAAAACCCTGGTTTTTACCAAGTTCGATTTACCCAATTACTGTTTAACCGCAGGGTGAAATGTCAGGACTGCCCTTGGCAGTTTGGGTTAATTACTAGGATGACATTTAGTCTGAAATCCCATAAATACCCCTGGCAGTTTCATTTAATTACAAGGCTGCCACTGAGGTTGAAATTTCATAAATACCCCCATTTGTTTTGTATAATTACAAGGATGCCATTGAGGCTGAAATCCTAGAAATGCCCTTCGTAGATTTGTATATTTACAGGACTGTCTCTAAGGTTAAAAAGACAATATTGCCCCTGACAGTTTTAGTTAATTACAGGGTTGCCCTTAAAGGGTAAAATTCTAGAAATGCCCCTGGCAACTTAGCATAATTACCAAACTGCCATGGAGGCTGAATTGACAATATTACCCTAGATGATTGGTTACTTACATGGATGCTTTTATCTTATATTTATGTGTGGGAATGTTGTATTTACTTATGGTGGAATGTTTGGGTTATTACCGATAATTAGCTAGGTTGTGGATACTTAGGTGGAGATGTTAAACCTCGGATTTGCTTTTAGCTTATGCTATCCTTATTTTTTAATAGACCGATATGTAGTAAAACGGGTTTTTTTCCCGGTTAGGGCGTTAATGAAAATAAGAGCTACGTGTGGCTTATCCCTGAGTACAAGGTACGTAGGCAGCCTGACCGAGATTCGGGTGCAGTCACAAATAATATTAGAACCCTAAGTCCTCTAAAGTAATTAGTATGAAATCCAAATGCGGGAATCGGGATAACCTCCGGTTGTGAGGTCTATTCCGGTATCGTTTGGATTGTTGGAAATGGTTGAGAAAAAGGGTTATCCTTTCTCAAAAGGGATTACGAGTAAATCTCTTTTAGGATGAGTCCCACATATCCTATCATGGGTTTAGGAAGGTAAACTTAGACCGGGGTGTGACAAGTTTAGCCGACGACCTTCTCGTTGGCTAACATTTTAGCATAGGAAATTTTGTAGCAGGCTGACGAAAAATTTTCATCGGTTAAAGTAATTCTTTGGGTAGTGTCTAATAATACATTTATTACCCTTGATAAAATCCTACTCCACCATTTCTGGTACACATAAATATCCAAACTTGCCTCTCTCTCTCTCTCTCTTTTGTTTGAAAAGGACATCTTTTGCATACAGCAAGAAGAAGATTGGTATGTGATAAATCCATGGAGAGCCATAAATGTCTGAATCTAAAGGCAAAGGCAAAGACTTTGTGCGACCAAGTGAGGATGACCCCCTCTTATTGGAGGCGGCCGTGGTGTGGGGTGGAGATCGGCAAGCTCGGCTCGCCTTGACATTTCCAAACGATGGTGTGCAGATGACGTTAGAGAGCGACCAATCGCCTACACCATCGCAGACCTCATCTTCAACCTCCCCACCACCACATATCTCATCTTTCAAGTATCACCTCATGTACAACCTCCAGCACCGCAGATCTCTTGAGCAACGTTGCCACCGGTGATGCTGGAGAGAGAGAGAGAGTGAGAGAAAGAGGTCAAATGGACATTTGTTTTCCTATCTTTCCTTTTCTATACCTGCGCGGTCAAATTTATCAACATAGTTAAAAAAGTTGTAATTACATGCACGATTTATTAATTAAAAAGGCAAACGCTTTTCCGGCTCTCTCTCCCTCCACGCGCTTATTACAGAGTTTCACATTTAATTCAACCTCCCAAATGGGCGGATTGCGAGCGGGTCAAGACGGGTTAGCAGGTCAAATGGTTTAACCCGTTATAGTCTGTTAAGATAAACAAGTTATAACGGATTAGCCTGTTGGGTTCACGGGTTACCCATTGAAACCCGTTAGACCAGTTAAGCTTTTTGTTTTTTTGTTTGTATTTTTGCTTTCTGATTGAATGCTCTTGTTTTCCCCCTTTTTTCTTCTTTTAGTCTTTTTGTAAACTTGATTTAAAATATTGATTTTTTTTTCAATTGTTAAACCATTTAAATCTGTCATTTAGCATTTAAATCTGTCATTTCAATCATGTTATAAATAAAAACCATTGAAATAATTTTCAAACTCATATCAAGGTAATCTAATCCCGAACTAAATAAGATACATCTCAACTAATAATCATTACATGACAATAGAATATCAAGATCATCAATTACTTTTGTTTTGCCGGTTTAATGTCAAGTCTAGCAAGTTTTCAGAATGTTGTTCCCCATTCGGTCTAATCTTGATCTGAAATATATATAAAAGTTAGTCAAATAAAAATTTAATGAAACCTAAAATATAAAAGGATACAATTAATACATTGACAAACTGATGGAGAAATTACCTATCTTCCTGAATACCCAATCACGAGAATAATGCTTGAATTGTTCCAGGTAACAAGCTTCAATTTTGGTCCAATACTCTACCAGCAATACTGAATGCAGACTCAGATGCTACTGTAGATATAGGAATCGTAAGCAGGTCACGAGCCAATTGACTAAGTACTGGATAATGAAATTGTTCCAATTTCCACCAACAAAGAACATCAAACTCTTTATTTCTTCTGTCCAATCTTTCTTCATCCAGATATATTTGAAGCTCACTTTTCACACTGAACTTGAACCACTCTTGTAAGTAGAATCAAAATCCTACAAATATTATTCAACTATGTAAATAAATAGATCCAGAAGTCTATAACAATCAACCAACAATCACCATGTAAAATCTGCTTCTCATGAAACATATTACCAAATGTAAGTTCTAATAATCCAAAGCAAAAATGTAAACACCTGGTAACAGAATTAAACTGCTGCAACAACATTATATTAGATGCAGAAGTCTATGAATTAGATTCAGTCATGTGTCATCGAATTTGCACATGATTAAGCGACTAAAAGTTGGGATATCATATTAGATACCAAATAGTTTATGGACAATGAAACATATAAGAACACTATTGTCTAGTGCTTACTTTGTAAACTATTATGGATCATGCTTAAACAATTTACAGCAGGATATTGATGAAATTGACCAGCCTATGAAATTCACCTTTACATACTAAATATCATCACCAATTAAGTAGTGTTACCTGAAAAAATGCGTCTTCACCTTCTATCTGGGAACAACTCTCACTCATGAATCCATTTACATTGTCGGGTGACCACTTATCCACGTAAACATTGAAAAGAGATACCAAAGTGTCCTTGAAAGTCTTCAACTCTCTAGAGTTTGCACCATAGAGACTTTTATAGGCCCACTCTACAAAAGTCATCTTGTATCGAGGATCAAACACAACGGCTATCCCAAGGGCCAAGCTATAATCATGCTAATATTTCTCAAACTTGAGGTTCATGACATTCCCCATTTGTCTCATGAACTCATCGTCGTGTTCCATTGCTTGTTGAATGCTTTGTTGGATCATAAATACCTTGGGGAAAACAAGTTCGAAGTTGGATACTTGGTTCCAGAAAATAGGCAAGTGACATCATGAAAATACCATAAGAACTTGGAAGTCTGCTCAACCTTGACCCATTCATTAGAAGTAGGACAAAACTTGAAATCCATGTCACATAATTCAAAGTCGATCAAAGCACGACGATAGAAGAGTGCACTATCTAACATGAGATAGGTGGAGTTCCACCTTGTAGGCACATCCTGACACAAAGCTCTCTTACTGCCTCCCACTTTATCAATACAATCCAAAAATCTTTCCTTTCTTGCCATTGAACCTTTGATGTACTTGAGACACTCACGTATCTTTACCACTGAGTGATCAATAGATTTTAACCCATCTTGAACAATTAAATTCAAGATATGCGCACAATATCGAACGTGTAAAAATGTTCCATCTAACAAGAGTAAATGAGTTCTCAACTTCTCAACAAATGAATCATTTGCAGATGCATTATCATATGTAATCGAAAACAGTTTTTTATCAATTTCCCACTCACATATCAAAGAATTAATTTTTTAGACAAAGCAATACCATTATATGGTGGAGGCATACGACAAAAACTAATTATCTTCTTTTGCAATTTCCATTCCAAATCAATCCAATGTACCGTGAGTGTCAAATAACCATCAGTTGTTTGAGAACTCCATAAATCAGAAGCCAAACAAACTCTCCCTTGAGCTGAACCTAATATATTATGAAGTTTTGGCTTTTCACTTTTAAAGAGCTTTATAACATGTGATTTAACGGTGTTTCTACAAAGCAACTTAAGACTAGGACAAACACAGTGAAAGACAGCTCTAATCCCTTCATACTCCACAAAACTAAACGAAAAATCATGTCAAACAATAGCCTCAATAACCAACTCATTAAATCTTTCTTATGAAAAGTTTGAAGAATGTGTAGAAGACCAAGGTGACACTACGGTACTCGAATTATAACATGCGTCATGATGCTTTAGAAGGTTACCTATTCCCGTTTTATTGTCACACTTGTAAACTCTTCCACACTTAGTGCATTTTGCACGCTGAACTTGATCAGCACCCAAATGCAACAATCTAAATGATTTCCAGCAACGAGAAGTCTACTGTCGCTTATGAACGTAGACCTCTCTTGTTCTCCTTTCCCCCACTGCATGTTCTTCTTTCATTGACATTGATATATCAATCCCCTCATATTCCATTCTCACTAGTATGTAATCTGCAAAAACAAAAAATATATTATGATGTATAATTGATATTGGTACCACATTGCACAAAAGAATCAAACACCCTCTAAATTTTGTAAACCAGTTCATTCAGGAGAGAAAGCTTGGAACAACGTATCTACCAATTCATATATAGCTTTCTGGGTTTTGTACACAAGTACTGCAACTAATCTGAAGTATAATGATCCCAATATAATTATCCCTTCATACATGCCTACGCTTTGACATTCTAAGCATCCGTGAGAAACCAAGTGACCTCTCATGAAATTAACATCAACCCAATTGAGTTTTCACACAATTAAAAGAAACCCATTTCACCTTTCACTAAATTAAAGAAACCCATTCGAGATTAACAATATCCCAGATTCCCAGTTGAGATTCACACAGTAACATAAACCTAACTAAGATTCGGGAAACACAATACCTATAAGGCAGCCAGAGACATTGGAAGAGGGAGAGGCAGAGGTGGTAAGGTCATCAGAAACGTCGCTGTCCTCTGGACGTCAGAGTGAGTCACATAGAACGAATAGTGAGAGAGAACGAGAGAGTGAGGTTTTGTTTTCTTAGAGGGTTTAAGTGGGTTAATAGGGTTCCACGGGTAACCCGTATCCACCCGTTTATTAGCAAGTTGGTAACGGATTATATCCTGTTAACACGTTATTTAATTAGGCGGGTTACAGATGGGTTGTTAACGGACGGGTTACAGGCAGGTAATGGGTAGCGGGTTAAATTGTTAGGTTGACATTTAATTACCGCCAGATATATAAAAGATGTTCAATTGTGGCAGTGTCATTCTCTCTACGTGTCGAGTTGTACACGCGACACGTTACACTTGCTCTGCTGATTCCCCGCCTCAGATCTTCCTTGCTACTGGCTACTTTTCTACGCCCTCACAAGTTAGAGTAAATATCTTTCTCAGATTAGAAGGTGGTTGCGATATTCGCACCCGGCTGTGACGGACAAAATGCGAGCGGGTAGTGGGAAAGTTTACAACACAATTGGGTGGGTTAATTTTTTTAGAAGACAAGTAAATTTTATTAAAACAAACTTAAGAATAAGACAACATTCATTTATAAGAAACTAGTCATAAATAAATTATTTTAACCCTTATAAAAAAAACTAATAACCGAAACTAACTCCTATCCAATAACCAAGATACTACACACTTAAACCCACAAGTATGCAATACACACAATGAGGGAAAGCTGGTCAAACTAAATAGTGATTTAATTGTTGTTATACAACATACAAAATCTAAAAACAAGAAAAGAAAGCCCACCTACAATTCAACCCAAAAGCAGACCCATAAATTAAGAGGCCTAAAAGTGCCAGAAACTACCACATATTGAGCAACGACTGCCAAAAATGAGCAACTCTTGCCAGCGACGGCGAACGGAAAAGACTTGCGAAGAAGAGGAGAGAGGAGGTGCCAACCAGAACCAACCAAACCACAACACACAACACCACACCTACAAAGACAACGACGAAGACCCTGATGAGATCGAGCAAACCTGGAATAACACCTTCCAATAGCATATCTGATCTGCAACATGGCAAAGAAATCCAAGCAAAACTCCAAATTTATGCTCTTGGCTGTGAAGATGGAAAAACACAAACCCCTCAGATTAATGAACTTAGCAAAGCTAACAACAAAATCAAAACTACCAAATTGAATCGATCAACCAATGAAGTAGAAGATTGATACGACGTGTCACTTTTAATTAAGAGGTAGAAAAGGCTAGGAGGAGAAGTGATATGAGAAAGGAAAAGAAGAGGAAGCACAGAGAACAAAGGGGGAAAACGGAGAGGAGGGGAACAAATGGAGAGGAAGGAACATGAAGGAAAGGGAGAAGGGAAATGAAACGAACTTCGGGGAAAAGACCACGAAGAATGGGGAAGCTGCTACCGACTCTCAAAGCGGTAAACTCTCATAGAGAAAACCTGAGTATTTGAGTTCGGTTTCACCCAAGGTCTTAAATATCCAAAATATCCTCGATATTTCTTCGAAATTTCTATTTTTTACAAGTATCTAATTTTTATATCTTTTTGATATTTTATATGTAACCTATTTTTAGTCAAAATATATAATTTTTATATAAATTTTTAAAAATTTCCATCGATATTCGATAATTACTTGATATATCTATCAAAATTTCTATTTTTCAAACTACCAAAATTTTTATAATTATCGATATTTATAATGGACTAATTAGTGCTTCATATAAAAAGATATAATCTAGGAGACAAGTGTGGCCACATCAGACAATGGGGTCCAAGTCTGGTTGACCCACCACAGTGGATCCCTTTTTCCAATTTTTGTCAACTTGCGCGGGTTAGGATCTCATTCTCGTCTTGCTATTCTGAAAATGGTGCCACGTGTCTGAAAATGCTGCCACGTCATCTGTTCGCGTGGCTTTGTTTATGACCATTTACGTAACCCTAGCCGTCAACAACAAAAAAGCACACATATTTGGGGTGTGACCCATTAAATGATTATTAGAGACTATAATCATTAGTCTCCATCCATTAAATGATTTATTATTGAGTAATCTAATTGAATTTGAATTTATTTAACGTGACAACCAAAACTAATAATAAACTAAAAATGAATACTAAACTAATTTAATGTCATATTGCGCTAGTGCATTACGAGCATTACACTCTTATCTTCCCTACCGGTCTATCCGGGGAGCTACCTGCATGAATGAGAATTTTAGGCGATTGGAGGATCAAATTACTTAATTCTTCACTTAACTGAATGATACGTCAGCAACCACTCGGAGCTGATATATATACACATACAGTAGAAACTTAATAAATTAATATTTAATAAATTAATAATTTTGTTAAAATAAAAATTTTTATCGGTTTTGAGTTGAGGATAATGTTAGGACTCAGGGTTAATCTCTTTAACCCGAGATAAATCATACGGGATCTACCTCAAGGGAACTTCTTACTAAAATCTTCTTGAAACGGACAACCCTTCCTGTAAATCAACTAAATACTTCCACATATTATATAACTCAACCCCAACACCTAGAGTCATCCTGTTCTCCAAATCACATCTACGCTTCACCAATCTATTCAACTAACTAAACTGGGGTAATCATAATAATGCAACATGAGGTCATGCAATGACGTCTGCATTGCACACTAACAACTCGGAGTATACGACTCGAAGAAACAAATTAGTCGTACAACAATGACACGGAAGGTACCAAAACGATGTTCTGATACCAAGTAATTTTGAGTAGTTTTTCAAGCCCATTAAATAGTATAAATTGTGAGGAGTCTGTGGTTTAAATTTGGTAATTTTTGGAAGAGTTTTGATTAGGTTTTGGAATTTTTCTAGTTTAGTATTATTGGCGGATAATTAAATATTTTTTGAAGGTTTGGAAAATATTTTAAAGACTCCTAAGCTATTGTTGAAGGTCGGGGACTTTTGTTGATTAAATTTGAGTGTTTTGGCCGAGGGTAACGTTATTGCCAATTTTAATTATTTATTCGTTTGGCAATTGAGATTTATTATTCGTTGAACAGGAGATGAAGAGTTCTCGCTTGAGAAGCGATCCGGATTTCGTCAGGTTAAGGCCTAAGTCTGTGAGTGGACTTTTTATTTTAAATCGTGCATGCTCAAATATTTTTTGAATATTTATAAACATGTTTTTAATTGTTTGTTGAGCCGGTGGGGCCAGGAAGGCGGGTTGCTCCCCTCCCGTGAGCTTCTTTGTTTAGTCGGCTGGAATTTATGTCATTTTGACTGCATTTGGAATTTACTTATTTATGACCATAGTTTTGAGGACGGTCGGGGGACCGTGCCTCATGCATGAGATGCAAGTTTTAATTAACGGGGGAGGAGTCATATAATAATGACTTTCTTATTTTTCTTGTTTTCGTCACCATGAAGGGTCGTTATATACCTATATTCATTCATTGCTAGCTAGCCATACGGGCCCCCTATCTTAGAGGTAAAGCGGGGCAATAGTAGCCTTATTTGGCTCTGATTCTAGCCTGAGAGGCTCATTGTCATGATAGAATTTGTCCGCCATGAAGGGTCGTTCATTACTTAATAGCCTCCGGAAGGCTCTGACCCTAGTCTAAGAGACTCTCCGTCATGGTGAAACCTCTTCCCCTATTTTTACTGTCGTTTTTTAAGCCAATGAGATTGGCATTTAACGATTTGGTCTCTGGAACGATGATTTGGGATTCTTTCCCGACGAGGCATGCATTTGGATTTTCTGGAAATTTAAAGGGAGAACATAACTGGTTACTTTTCACACGCCTGTATATTCTTTTTGTCCACTCACTCTAACATCCTGTTTTTTTAAATGTTTTCCCCTGGGCCCTTTGTTTTCAAATGCCCAGTGTTGCAGGGATGCCGAGAGGAGGTCGTGCGTACAGAAGACGAGGCATAGCCAACTAATCCGCTGACGCTAGGATTTTTACTTAGGTATCTCTTCTATGTAGATCTGCTCTGATACCAACTGTCAAGACCCACCCCGAGTTAAACCCATTTAACTCGAAGTAAATATCAAAAAAAAAAAACGTCGACCCAAGTATTGTGGCCAATGGGATGTTGTGATTCGGTTGAAGAATTTAGTATTTGAATCGTGCCACTAAATGGTTAGAATTTCAGAATTATAAGATTATTAAGTAAGTTAAAGAATGTTAAATATGAGGCCATGGTGAGATCTCCAGGAAAGTTAGAGTTGGAGGTCAGGCTTCTAAAGTTGTCGGACGTTTTGAAAATGCGGTTAATTATAGCCTTGAGTTTTTGTGGTAGGTCGAAATTTAGATGACAGTGGTCATTCCAACTTGTGATAAAGTTAAGAGAATGTAAGAAAGTTCAAAAGTGACTGATCTAGTACGTGTTGAGTCAGATGCACGGAATACGAGAAAGAGGTAACGGGGAGACAAAGCCCACTGTATCATGGATTAGTAGTAGACTATATTTATTTCAGGTGGTATTGCCAAAAGATTATTTCCATAAGCCCTGAATTTGTGATGGGAGTGGATTATGGATATCATATCTTTCAAAATGGATGACTAGTTGTAATATGTTAAGATTAGGATTTATTCACCCACTTTATTGCTATTTAAGGTAGTTGGACTAAGTCCTAGATGAATGTGTTTTGGGAAATGTGAAATTTGTTGTTGCTACGGTTTGGGCAGCCTTCGCAATGATTGAAGTTATAGAGTGTATACTCTATAATTTGGAAGTGAAGATTTCAGGTTGGTTTACTGGGTTTTTGAAATAAATAATCGATCATATTCTTTGATCGAAGTATTGCAATGTGGCGTGTTTACTGGTACATAAGTTATCCCCACCGTATTAATGGGTAGTATCCTCAAATTTCGAGTTCGTGGAGTACGGACATGGGTGTCTTGAGGATAAAGTTCTGGTATAATTTTATCGAAATCCTAAGAATTGTTATGTGTTGTAGTCAGGGGTCGATTAAGTAGTGACCTTACTTAATCTACGTTTCGATTTGGCGACAAATCTTAGAGCCTCATGTTTGACGGATGGTTTGAGTTTGTGGTAGGTTTGTTGGTGTCCTGGGAGAGTACGGACGTGACTGTAGAGTGCAAGTCAGAGGTTATGGTTAATTAAGTGGTAACCCTATGTGAATTGAGGTTTGATGGGGTAACAGATCTGGGAACCACAAGTGTTCTAATGAAGCAAGGAGTGCGAGGTTTGGCTTATTAATTGTCTGTTTTACAGCGAGTACGAATTGTGAGAGCAGGGGAAATGATTTCTTTATTGACTCAAGAAGTATCATGAGTCAATGGTTATAAAGAGATTTATTATTGAATGTGGCAAATTTTCTGCTAGGTAGAGCAGGGATCTTTCTACGGATCGTATTGTGGTAGGATCTCATATTGATCTAGGATTGACCTGTGAGGTCATTGTTGTTTGCGGTTGTGGTCTTCATTCTGGGTTACAGCAATTAGATGAATCATGATGTTTGATGTATAGTCCTGGTTACTATCTCAATTAGACTATCAATAAATGTTGGCGAGGTATAGGACTTTTTAATGGAAGTTGAAATCTGATTTCCTCTCGAGCTGGAGCCGAGAGTGGACGTGCAATTTGACTTTTGCCGAGGTATCAGACTTGGAGGATGGCAAAACCTTGTTGGTGATGATAGTTCCCAAGTGGAAACTATTTGTCTAATGAAAAGTGAATTGGTGTTCGTCGCACGTGCAGTGCAGTAGAATTCTGATCTAGAATTTTATTACGAGAAGTAGAGACACCTGGGAGGTGTATATGATTCTAGTATCTGTCATCGAATCTCAGTCTGTGATCAGACTTATTAATAGTAACGGAGATAGAATGAGAAGTGTGACCTTAGGTCAGTGATACGACGTTAAAGATTGTTGAAAGTATCAATTGAAGTAAAATAAAGCTGGTGGTTGTCCAGGCTTAGTGATACTGGTAAAGTTGACAATCACGTTGGAACTGTGGTCTTGTTGAAGTTTTCTCTGGTTCGAGATTTCAGATTGAGTTGGGTTTCGCAGTTATGTGTCACCCTAAGCTCAACGTAGAGAACGGTGAGACTCGTGGCGTCTCATTGAGTGGACTGATGTCTCGCTATTGCCCTATTTAAGTTTAATATAACTCCTTTATGTGATGGGCAAAAGTAGCGTAGTGATAAGGAGTATTATCAACTTCTCGAGATTTTATAAGTTGATTGCCCTTATATTTAAGACATCAATTGAGTCTTACGAGTTGTGGTTTTATTTGAAAAGTGAGGGATCCGAATTTGTTGTTAGAGTGGATGTTTAAAAAGAGTTTAAAGTAGTTTTGGGTTAAACTTTCTTGGAGAAGTAGATTTTTTGGGTCCTTATATCTACAGAATTGGAAATTCTTGATGCAGCAGTTGCAGCGCTTATTTCATGCATCGTATCTTTAGGATATTGTTTGATGTTTACAAGTGAGACCATTTTAGCAGTCATATGCAGAAAGAAGATTATTTCTTTATCAAATCTTGTGATCTATTTGAAAGAACAAAGAATTCACGTGTTTCGATTTGGCTTTGTTTTCTTTCTTGGATTATTGTGAGCCTTGGTTCTGCATGCGAAGCATTTTTATCGTTTAGAATTTTGGGTTCTAGCAGTTTGAGGAGCACGAAGTCCTCAATCGGTACGATTGGAGGGTTAGTTGATCGTATGGGTGAATAATGGAGATATAAAGTGTTAACGATTGGCTTTGACGACGGGTTATTAAGTAGTTGATGACGAGTTGTTGCTTGACTTCATGAGGTTCGAACCAGGTGATGGTCACGAACTTTGTTCTCGTTTGGGTTAGTTGTTTCCAGCAAGTGGAAAGACGTGGACAAGCCTTTGAGTGGTTTTAATCCGGCTAGGGCAACAGGGAATTGTTGCCAAAGGATGTTTTCAGTGCATGACAGAATTTGTTATCTTTTCGTGAAAAACAATAGTGTTTTTCGCGAGGATTACAGTTGGTGGATCAGTGATAGGCAGTGTCGTATTCCACCTCATAAATGAGATGAACTACAATAAGAATTCGGTGATTCGGTTGATCAATGATTCAAGAGAAAGTCATTGTGATCCGCGGTAAGACTTAAGATGCTTTAGTTTTGACCCGAGAAGAGTGGTCGGGTGTCAGAAAATGAAGGTGTATTGGAGGTTATCATCCACGTAGGAAGGAGTGCTACGTTGGTTAAATGTGACTTGTGACAAGGTTACATGAGTTTGAGGAATATGTTGGGTATCTTTGGAGTTATAATGGATGCCTAGTGTCACGTATGTCCTTGTTACGTGAATAAGTTTACTTCCCTTACATCCTAGGTGAATAACCTTCTGGCTAGTATATTGGAAATTGACTTTTAAGGAGGATCGGTAAGGATGTTGATCGTAAAGGGCAGGTGGATAGGGTTTTGACAATTCTATTAGTGAGGCGGTTCAGAAGAGTTCTCAGAAAAGAGTTGATATTTGAGAACAATATTATTATTTTAACTGGTACTATCCCCCACTGTGTTGGACTTCGAGTATAGAAATTTCGAGGACGAAATTTTTATAAGGTGGGGAGAATTGATACATCCCGATCCTAGAATTATTTTACGGTTGGTTACTTTGGTCTTTTACCATTTAAAGTAACCGTTTAACCGTACAATGATCGTAAAGTTGACTTTTCGTTAAGTCGAGAATTTGGGAAAACTTTCTTCATGAAAGTTGTAGAGGGCGTCGTTACGAGTTCGTGGACATGTAGCACGCTCAAATCGGAGTTCGTATGGCAAAGTTATAAACAAAAATGTAAAGTTACTGTGCGGTAAAATGGCTATATATAGGAGTTACCGGGGTGAAAAAAAATCAGATTTCACCCGGCCTTTCTCTCTCCTCTCCCGGCAGTTTTTCTGCCGGAACTTTCGGCCGCCACAGCTCCGCCGTCCGGCCACCAATCGCCGCCGCACCGGTCCCAAAAGATCGGCCTCCGAGTCTACTTCATTCCTAGGTAAGTTTTCCGACCTAACTCGCCGTAAATCGGGAGAAATTACGACTTGTTCTTCATGTGTACAGTAGAATTTCAGGATCGAATTTCTCCCTCCCTAGATCACCATTTGGTGAGTTCTTTATATGGATATGATGAGTTTTAGGAGTACTATAATCCCTTAGAATTTGGTAGCTTGATTCGAAGTTTGTAGGGAGAAATGAGGATTTGAAGTTTTGAAGTGTAAATTTTTGGGGTCTACTGTTCATCACGTTTTTGACCTAGTTAGAGGCCGAATTGGCCTTCGAATTGACGAGACGAAGCTACTGGTAAAATTTGGTGGTGATCGGAGGTCGCCGGAATTTCTGCCGCCGGCCGCCGCCGCCGGCGGTGCCGCCACTTTTTGGGTAGTTTTTCAAGCCCATTAAATAGTATAAATTGTGAGGAGTCTGTGGTTTAAATTTGGTAATTTTTGGAAGAGTTTTGATTAGGTTTTGAAATTTTTCTAGTTTAGTATTATTGGCGGATAATTAAATATTTTCTGAAGGTTTGGAAAATATTTTAAGGACTCCTAAGCTATTGTTCAAGATTGGGGACTTTTGTTGATTAAATTTGAGTGTTTTGGCCGAGGGTAACGTTATTGCCAATTTTAATTATTTATTCGTTTGGCAATTGAGATTTATTATTCGTTGAACAGGAGATGAAGAGTTCTCGCTAGAGAAGCGATCCGGATTTCGTCAGGCTAAGGCCTAAGTCTGTGAGTGGATTTTTTATTTTAAATCGTGCATGCTTAAATATTTTCTGAATATTTATAAACATGTTTTTAATTGTTTGTTGAGCCGGTGGGGCCAGGAAGGCGGGTTGCTCCCCTCCCGTGAGCTCCTTTTTTAGTCGGCTGGAATTTATGTCATTTTGACTGCATTTGGAATTTACTTATTTATGGCCATAGTTTTGAGGACGGTCGGGGGACCATGCCTCCTGCATGAGATGCAAGTTTTAATTAACGGGGGAGGAGTTATATAATAATGACTTTCTTATTTTTCTTGTTTTCGTCACCATGAAGGGTCGTTATATACCTATATTCATTCATTACTATCTAGCCATACGGGCCCCCCATCTTAGAGATGAAGCGGGGCAATAGTAGCCTTATTTGGCTCCGACTCTAGCTTGAGAGGCTCATTGTCATGATGGAATTTGTCTGCCATGAAGGGTCGTTCATTACTTAGTAGCCTCCGGAAGGCTCCGACCCTAGTCTGAGAGACTCTCCGTCATGGTGAAACCTCTTCTCCTATTTTTACTGTCGTTTTTTTTAAGCCAATGAGATTGTATTTAACGATTTGGTCTCTGAAACGATGATTTGGGATTCTTTCCCGACGAGGCATGCATTTGGATTTTCTAGAAATTTAAAGGGAGAACATAACTGGTTACTTTTCACACGCCTGTATTTTCTTTTTTTCCACTCACTCTAACATCCTGTTTTTTTAAATGTTTTCCCCTGGGCCCTTCGTTTTCAAATGCCCAGTGTTGCAGGGATGCCGAGAGGAGGTCGTGCGTACAGAAGACGAGGCATAGCCAACTAATCCGCTGACGCTAGGATTTTTACTTAGGTATCTCTTCTATGTAGATATGCTCTGAGTACCCCAACTTAGTTTAGTTTCTTCTTCGTGAAGCGTAGTTATGGTTTGAGGAGCAGGATGACTCCAGGAGTTGGGGGTTGATTTAAATTATCACGGAAGCGCTAAGTTTATTTTTTAAGAAGGGTTGTCCATTTCAAGGGGGTTTCAGTAAGAAGTTCCCTTGAGATGGTCCCCGCAAGATTTACTTCGAGTTAAATGGGTTTAACTCGGGGTGGGTCTTGACATAAACAAGCCCGAAAGTGTCCCAAAGTACGCAACAGATTATTAAGAACATCAAATACGGAAATCACATGAAGTGGAGTCCACACCAGAATGGGTGTCCCCGAAAGCGGAAGTGCACGATGACCGACGCCACTCCACGAGCTCCTAGTCCAGCTCCTCTAGTGATGGGTGCTGAAGACCTGAAAAGATGTAGGGGTGAGTAACTCATCCTCGCTAACCCAAATGGGGTAGAAGCCCAACCAAATCAGGGTTTAAAACCCATGAGAAAACATATAGCTCATATATGTAGATATACGTATAAGTATTCGTCTAGGACATTTAAAACATATGCAATAGACACGCACACAAAGCTCGAGTAAAACATGTTAACCACACATGAATGAACTCCCTGGATCCACACGGCTAAAATCCCGGGTTTGCCTTCACAATAAACCGGGGCCAACTACCTATGCGTCTGAAAACAAATAGTAGCGAGAGCGTCCATTTACAGTTAATGCCTAACAGATCTCTCATAACAGCACACCGCACTTACGTCTCGCTTAACTCTGTGTGAGACGAGCGTAAGTGAGATAAATAAAATAAATAGGGCATTTCACGGTCATCGACACAATAGGAAGCGTAGTTTAAAAAGTAGGTTCCGTCTCTCTCAGGCCAAACACCGAAAATCAGGACAACAGTACTACTTTTTGATCCAAACACGCACACCAAATGCTATAAGAAGCGTGTGGTTATACAGTAAAATAATGCAGCTATATATATATAAGTAAAGAAAATCCACCAACCCGGGAGGGTTACAGCTCACCCATTGGGCGTGCCCCCTATTACATGATATGACGATAGCTGGCTGCGCTCCAACTTCCGACCCTCCTGAAGCTGACGTCGATGCGCTCCTGAGTCTGTGGGTGAGATAATAATGACATAGTCAGACAAATATAATTCGAGGATTTACTATCTACACTTTACAACTTGATAAACATTTTATGTTTATCTTTCCGACATTAGAGTCTAATTTATTTGGCACTCCGATTCTCGAACTGGAGAGAATATGGGGCTCCCGATGGGCTTTTCTGTAACTGTGAGACGTGAAACATGTCATGTATATGCTGCAGTCGTGGTGGCAGGTGAATCCGATAAGCAACGGATCCAACTCTCTGAGTTAACTGGAAGGGCCCTACAAACCTTGGAGCTAACTTCTCTTTAACCCCAAAACGTCTGACTCGCTTGCGGGGACTGACTTTCAAGTACACAAAGTCTCCCACTGCAAACTCAAGGGGTGTTCGGTGTGTATCTGCATATAATTTGCTCCTACTCTGGGCTGCCCTAAGCCTCTCCTGGACAATTGGAAGTTTCTCCAAAGTCTCCTGTATCACATCAGGACCAAGTAGAACCTTGTCCTCTCTGTCCAACCAACACGTAGGGGACCTACATGGTCGACTGTAAAGTGCCTCAAATGGAGCCATACCAATGCTACGATGGTAGCTATTATTATATGCAAACTCTGTAAGTGACAGACACTCATGCCACTTTTCTCCAAAATGTACTATGCACGTTCGAAGCATGTCCTCCAAGGTATGAATCGTATGCTCGGACTGTCCATCTGTCTGAGGATGATATGTTGAACTCAAATGTAACTCAGTGCCCAACTCTTTCTGTAATGACTTCCAGAGCTTGGAAGTGAAACGTGGGTCACGGTCTGAGATGATGCTCTTCGGTATCCTATGAAGTCTGATCACCTCACTAATATACAAATCTGTGAAATACTGAGTAGGCGAATTCATCTTGACAGGAAGAAAGTGTGCAAATTTCGTCAATCTATCAACTATCACCCATATCCCATCATGACCTTCCCGTGAACGGGGTAGGCCGGTGACGAAATCCATGATGATGTGGTCCTACTTCCACTGTGAAACAGCTAAAGGCTTAAGAAGTCCTACTGGATGCATGTTCTCTGTCTTTATTTGCTTGCACACATCATATCTAGCTACATACTCACCAATGCTCTGTTTCATGCGTTTCCACCAAAACTGGCGCTTCGTGTCTTGATACATCTTTGTAGTTCCAGGATGCATGGTGAAACTGGTTCGGTGTGACTTGTCCAACACAAGTCCTTGGATATAATCATCACTTGGGACAAAGACACGTCCCTTATATCTGATAAGTCCATCTTCACTAACACTCCACTTGCTATCGGCTTCACCTGAATAAACCTGGGCTCGAAGCAAGTGACTATCTGGATCATTCCATTGGCATTCTCCCACCTGCTGAAGGTTGTGGGGCCTGAATGATACACTAGCCAAGAATCCATAAGAATCCCCAAAACTGCACATCTGAATCATAATCCTCCAGTGTCTCCAAAGCCTCTATGTGAGAAAGAAAAATATTCACAAGCTCATACCTCGGCTTTCTACTCAAATCATCGGCAACAACATTTTTTTTGCCTGGATGGTATCGTAGAGTGAACTCATAATCAGTAAGATACTTCATCCATCTCCGCTATCATAGATTAAGATCACGTTGAGTGAAGATGTACTGTAGAAAGAAAAATACTCACAAGATCATACCTCGGCTTTCTACTCAAATCATCGGCAACAACATTTTTTTTGCCTGGATGGTATCGTAGAGTGAACTCATAATCAGTAAGATACTTCATCCATCTCTGCTATCATAGATTAAGATCACGTTGAGTGAAGATGTACTGCAGACTCTTGTGATCCGTGTAGATCTGAAAGGTGGCACCGTAGAGATAACACCTTCAAAGCATAAACAACAGTTGCCAACTCCAAATCATGAGTTGGATAATTCTTCTCATGTGGCTTCAACTGTCTGGAGCCATAACACACAACTCCGCCATTCTGCATAAGCACACAACCCAAACCAGTCCCTGAAGTGTCCGTATACACTTGGTACGGATCCACACTGTTAGGGAGAACGAGGACTGAAGCGGTAGTCAAACGGCTCTTCAATTCTGCAAAGGCCTCTTCATACACGTCAATCCACTCAAACTTGACTCCTTTCTTTGTCAAATTGGTTAGTGGCGTGGATATATTTGAGAAGTCCTTGATAAATCGACGGTAATATCCAGCTAGACCAAGAAAACTCCTCACTTCTGTAACATTACGAGGATGTTCCCAATCTAGAACTGCCTCGATCTTCGCTGGATCCACTGACAACCCTGAATCTGAGACTACAAGTCCAAGAAACTACACCTCGGAAAGACAAAACTCGCATTTTAAATTTTTAGCGAAAAACTGGTGATTCCACAAAGTCTGTAGAATGGTGCAAAGATGATACACATGCTCTGCCTGTGTCTTGGAGTAGACTAGAATATCGTCAATGAACACGATCACAAACTGATCCAGATAAGGTCTGAAGACTGTTCATGAGATCCATGAAAGCTGCTGAGGCATTCGTTAATCCGAATGACATGACAAAAACTCGAAATGCCCGTAGCGTGTGCGAAAATCTGTCTTCTCAATGTCACCATCTCGTACTCGAAGCTGATGATAACCAGACCTCAGATCAATCTTAGAAAAGAACTGAGCTCCTGCAAGCTGATCGAACAAATCATCAATTCTCAGAAGTGGATAATCTATACAGTGACACTGTTTAACTTCCGATAATCTATACAGAGACGAAGGGTCCCATCATGCTTTCTAGCAAACAACACTGGTGCTCCTCACGGTGACGAACTATACCTGATAAAACCCTTGCTCATAAGATTTTCCAACTGTAACTTCAACTTTTGCAATTCTACTGGGGCCATACGGTAAGGTGAAATCGAAATCGGCGTGGCTCTTGGGACCAGGTTGATCCGAAAAATCTACCTCACGGTGTGGCGGTAAACCGGGTAAATCTTCAGAAAACACTCCAGGATACTCATCAACTACCGGAATATATCTGTCACCACTAGGTTCACCTGTCTCCTTCGTCGATCTCACAATACTGTAGCAAGTTAAAGTCCTCATCCCACGAAAACAAGGTCGCTCATCCATCCTGATCACCATAACTCTATCCTTGCCTGGAGTTTTCACTGTAACTATTCTCATCTCACAATCAATGAGGGCTCGATGCTTTTCAAGCCAATCCATACCAAAGATCAAATCATACCCTTCAATATCTAACAGGTATACATCTGCTAGTAGCTTCCCATCATTAACTAACAGCTGACACTTGCGAAAGATTCTATCTGTAGCTGCCCCTTCCCAAGGGCAGAGCTGAAACAGTACGTACTACCAGTAGACTCTGACTCAAGTCACAACGATCAGCGAACCAAGTGGCAATCAAAGAATGTGAAGCTCCTGTATCAAACAAAACTCTAGCCTCTGAATCAGATACAAGAATCGTACCATCTAGAGTTGTCGACGTGTCAAGACCTAGTTGTCCCCTTGCAAATGCATAAACATGTCCACGTCTTCCGGTATTACGACCACTACGACCTCTGGTACGTGAACCCTGACTGGCTTGGCTACCCTAACTCTAGGCAGACTGCTGCTGTGGGGCCTGCTGATATGGCTGCTGCTGATAGGCCTGCTAATAAGACTACTGCTGTTGAGGAGCCTGTGGATAAGGCTGCTGCTGGAAAGTCTGCTGAACCTGTGGCTGGGCACTGCTGGAGGAATCTGATGCTGAAGCCGCACCACGATACTTGTTAGGGCAATGCTAACGAGTATATCTTGGCTGACCGCAGTTGTAGCAAGAGTAAGGTGTTGACCGGCCGCCTGAGGACCCACTACCACTGCTACCAGCACTAGCGTTACCACCAAAAGTCCTCCTATTGCTCTTCCTGCCTAATCTCATATCCCTACTTCGAGAGTAAGATCCGCTACCATGCCCATCTCTAGCCCGAAAGTGTGTCGCCTAATCACTCTCAATCTTGTAGGCAGCACTGACAATATCCTGATAAGTGCGAGTAGTGTTGGAGAGCAACTCGTGGAGGATGGAATCTTGGAGACCGAACTCAATCCTTTGGGCCTTCACCTTCTCGGTGAGACTTGAAACATATTTGAGTAGCGACGTGAATCGTACCACATACTCATGAACTGTCAAGCTCCTCTGTGTCAGATTGAAGAACTCGGCCATCTTCTGATCTCTCAAAATTGGGGGAAAATACTGATCAAAGAACAGCTCCTCCAACTGCTCCCAAGACATCTGATCTGCATCATGTCGGTCTGCAATAGTCTCCCACCAACTGTCAGCCTCTCTAGTGAAGCAGTGAACTGCAAAGGCAACTCTGTACTCTACAGGGGTATTGTCCGTCCGCTGTAGCTTCTTGATATGTTTCAACCAAATCTCGGCATCTACAGCCTCAATAATACCGGTAAAGTTAGGTGGCCTAACTTTCAGGAAACTAGATAAGCAGCTAGATCTCCTCTTTAGCTCTAACTCCTGTGGAGTAGGGGATGGAGCATTCCCCAAGGCACAGAACGCTCGTGTAACCTCATCTAGCTCGCAACGAGGTGGCATCGTGACTGATACTGAAAAAGAAACAAAGATTAGTCACCGAATCACTGTCCAGTAAATAAGATAACAAGGATGTCAACTACCGGAACCTGAATGAACTTTTGATCTTCGTATGAAGGAATGCAACATGAGGTCATGCAATGATGTCTGCATTGCACACTAACAACTCGAAAAAATCCCGGGTTTGTCTTCACAGCAAACCGGGGCCAACTACTTATGCATCTAAAAATGAATAATAGCGAGAGCGTCCATTTACAGCTAATGCCCAACAGATCTCTCATAACAGCACACCGCACTTACGTCTCGCTTAACTCTATGCGAGACGAGCGTAAGTGAGATAAATAAAATAAACAGGACATTGCCCCTCCGGAGGTTCACGGTCATCGACATCGTGGGAAGTGTAGTCTAAACACTAAGTCCCGCCGCTCTCAGGCCAAACACCGGAAATTAGGACAACAATACTACTTTTTGATCCAATCACACATACTCACACCAAATTCTATAAGAAGTGTGCTGTCATACAGTAAAATAATGCAGCTATATATATAAGTAAAGAAAAGACACCAACCCGGGAGAGTTACGGCTCACCCATTGGGCGTGCCCCCTACTACCTGATATGACAATACAGCTGGCTGTGCTCCAACTCCCGATCCTCCTAAAGCCGACGTCAATGCGCTCCTGAGTCTGTGGGTGAGATAATAATGACATAGTCAGGCAAATGTAATTCGAGGATTTACTATCTACACTTTACAACTTGATAAACATTTTCTGTTTATCTTTCCGACATTAGAGTCTAATTTATTTGACACTCCGATTCTCAAACCGGTGAGAATTCGAGATTATTTCCTATTCAGTACTTACGTCGTTTTCATCGCGTTTTTAATTTAAAAACCTTTAAATCATTTAACTGTAGTGATTAAAAACGTAAAAGTAAGTATTCTACAGTAAAAGTCAAAAGTCAACTATGGAATAGTAAAAGTCAACAGTAAAAGTCAACGATCAAAAGTCAACAGGTGAATAGTGAAAAGTTCTCAGTCAAAGTCGACCGATAAATAGTAAAAGTCAACGGTCAAAAGTCGACCGATAAATAGTAAAAGTCAACGGTCAAAGTCAGCTGGTTAATAATAAACATCAACAGTAAAAAGTAACAGTAAACAGTAAAAAGTAAAGTAAGTAAAACAGTAAAGGTAAAAGCTAATTCTATAAATGTAAATAGTAAAACAGTTCGGGATAATTTGGTAACTTTATCCCTTGTGGTAAAACGGTAAAAGGTTAAACTGACGCGATAAAAATCAGATTTTTTACCGCGTCGGTTTCCGATCAACTGTGTCACCGGAAAACGAAGCTTTTCCGTCCAAATCGAGTCCCTAGGCCTATCTTTCCACCTTCTACACATCCTATGCAACATAACAATATCAAAATCTCAAGGAAATATCAAGTTTTATACCTCGAAGATTCTTTCGGGGTTTTCCAGCAAACCTCCTCCGGCGGAGCTCCGCTGGCCTCCTCCTTGCTCCTGGGTAGCTCCTAGTGGTGCTTGGGCGCTTCCTTGCTCTTCAAATGGTTTGGATCAACTCGAGCTCGAATGTACAGTGCTCTCGAGCTTTCTACCTCTACTGGGCGGTGTTGGCGGCGGTGCTGGCGTGGCTGGTGGCCTAGGCTAGGTCGCCGAGGCAGGGCGAGACCAGTGGTAGTGGCGGTGAGGGTCGATGCTCGCCTGGAGTGGAGCAGCTGAGCTACTGTCGAAGAGAGAGAGAGAGAGTTGTTCTCTCGTAAGGGAAAGAAGGAGAAGAAACAGAAAAGGAAGGAGAAAGAAAAGGGAAGGAGGATAAGAAAGGAAAGAGGATAAAGGGATAAGGGAGAGAAAAGGGTTTTTAAAGAAAAATCGACGGTCACGATTCGATGATCGAATCAACGGTACAATTCAACCAAACTTTCAAAATAATTTTTAAACCAAATTCATTTTCGAAAAGTCATTTAAATACAACCGAACGTCAAATTGAATAGTAAAAATTATACGAAAAATACATGAAATGCCGGAAAATATTCCGTAAATACTCTCACACATTTGGCGACGTGTGTTCTAACGTAAAAGTGTTAGATAAAATTTACGAGGTACCGAAAAGTAATTGAAATTAAACCCTAAGTATGTCAGAAAATTAAATAAAATTTACCTGGTATCCCATTCTCCTTGTAGTGTAATAATTTCCTAATACCGAATTTTTTTATTCATTTATAAGGATTTTATAAAGAATAAGTCAATTGTCACTTGTTTCTTCTTGAAAATTAAGGTTACCTTGATTACTTGATCGATTTCGTATCATTTTTTGGCTCACTTGCAAGTCAAAATTTTCAAAAATCCCCTATTACAAATGCTTATATATGAGTGCTACTTGAATTTTCTATGTTGTATTCGCACAATATTTCACGCATTTCATTCGTCATCTTCAATTTTTGTACTCCTTTAAGATAAGAAGTTATTATTGATGAGGAATGTGACTATTACTTTTGTATATGAAATAAAGTTTTGTTTATTTAATGTTCATCCAATAAATTAACATAGTACTTCAAACTAACATAATACGTTGAAAAAAATATTGTACATCGAATAAAGTAACATATTTAATAATATATACGTAATAGATTAGTCAATAACTCAATATAGACATTAAATAATGTACAACGGTATTATTTTGTTGAAGAAAATAAAAAATTATATTTAAGAAAGTAAAAATATTTTGATAAATTAATAAGTTATTAAATTATTGATAAATTAATAATTTATTAATTTAGATATTAAATAATATATCGCTAAATTAATAAATTTTGTCGATCTTGACATTATTAATTTATAGAGATTTAACTGTATATTTTTAACAAAATTTGACATGTCACTGTGCCGTTGTGTCTTCTTTTTACTAAAAGCAATACTACTATTTCATTGATACTCAAGCTAGAATGATACGGATACATGCCTTTCATTGTTAAATGTTTGATCAAGTTAAAGACTTGACATGCTAGCACCATTCATTACAAAATTTCGTTCACTTATTTCTAGTAGAAAAAAGAAGAAATACTAGGAAAAACAAAAGGAGAGTCCACTATGGTATAAAACCATTGCAATTTTTCAAGCTTAACAAGCAGTACAACAAACATAAGAATCACTGTTTCTCCTTGCCTTTGGCAGAAAGGCTTGGAGACTTGCTGAAGGAGCCAAAGACCTCTTCCACCGAACCAGTAGTGGCCTGAGCTTGAGCCTTATAGGTTTTCATGGAAGTTTTCTTGTTCTTTGAACCCAAGGGTCTCCATAGCTTCTTCCTTGGCGCAGCTTGCATGTCGACTTTCTCTTTGGGGATCAAAACATTTCCTTCTGCACCCACTAAGTTCAAGGATTTTTCAGTAAACTTCGATGGAAATTGAGGCATCTTCAGCTTCTTCAATGGCACATCATCAAAGCACGACTTGAACAGGGATGGCAGTGGATATGCTAGCTTGACCGGTAACTGTGTGAGAGCAGGAGGTTGCTGCCTCTTTTCAATCAGCTTTGACAACTCTAGAGCATTCCCGATAGAGGATCTTGGTGACATTCCTGCCTCTGAGATTTGGTAGTTTCATCGAGTTAGGGCATGCATCTAACCTATATTGACTGGTAATGCTAGGGCAAGGGCATGTTGGCTAATAACCTCAACAACTGGCATCATGGTTTCGTCTTCGATCTCCTCCTCATCCTCTCGAATCATTTCAAGACAGAGAGTCTGTGCAGGTCCAGTGCTAGGACTGACAGTTCTAACCACGATAAGGACCGGTTCTGAGTTGATGTCTCCTGCAATCGAGGCCTCCCCTTCCTGGAATAGTTTCTTCTTCAAGACAATTGAACGTCGAGTCTTTGTCGGTGTCGCCGACGTACCAAGCGGCAGACTAGTAGGGTTTGGGATCCCTCCTTGGAACTTGAAGTTTGTTTCCATGAGATTACACAGACCTCCCATCAGTGTAACCCTCAGAAAAGGTATCTGCACATCCAGATCTCTTGGAATTTGCTTTTCCAAAGAGCACCGATCATCAACATGATAAAATAGATTACAATGTACACATATTGATGCCATGTTTTCAAAGGAAAAATGGATTTCCTGCTCAACATTGACATCCAATTGCATCGTTTTTTTCAGAATGAAGGGCAGTGCAATATCATGAGCAACAAAAACCCTAGCCTTTTTTGTATTATGATACAACTTGTGATCAGTGTCAATGCACTTACTAGACACAGGAGCAATGTCTTTGATCAAGGGTTTGGTCGAGTATAGAGGAGGGATCTGGAGGATGTGAGTCAAATATAATAATCAAAGAATAAATTGACTGATATGTTATTCATCTCACAGTGAAAATTTATATAAGAGATTATAAGAAATACAATTGGTAAGTAAAACTTTACAATATAATTACAATATTGCATTCCTAATATGACTCACCCTAACACCCCCTCAAGTTGGCGCATACATATCAATCATGCCCAATTTGCATAGTGAGTCATAAAACGTCATCTTGGATATTCCTTTGGTCAGTAGAAACAAAAGAGAAGCTAATAATATTGGCATCTAGCTTCTCTTTTATAAAGTGACGATCAACTTCCACATGCTTAGTACGATCATGTTGCACTGGGTTCTATGATGTATCAATTGCTGCCTTATTATCACAATACATCTGTATTGCACATTTGAGTTTGATACCCAAATCACGTAACAAATTTCTCAGTCACAACAACTCACATACTCTATGAGGCATACCTCTGTACTCAGCCTTAGCCTCAGCACTAGAACGTGTCACAACCTTTTGTTTCTTACTCTTCCATGTAACCAAATTACCTTTCACAAAGTTAAAGTAGCCTGATGTAGACCTCATGTCTGTAATATTTCCAGCCCAATCTGCATATGTGAAATCACAAACATCAAGAATATTGTTGTGTTTAGAAAACATTACTCCTCTCCTAGGAGCTGACTTCAAATACCTTAAGATTCTCACAACAGCGTCCATGTGGCTCTCGTTCGGATTATGCATGAACTGACTCACCACATTCATTGCATATGCAATATCAGGTCTGGTATGGGTTAAGTAAATCAATCACCCAACTAACCTCTGATAGTGAGCCCGATCAGTAGGTATCTGGTCTGAATATTCTGTTAGATGATGATTCTGCTCAATAGGTGTATCCATAGGTGTACAATACAACATACATGTCTCTGTCAATAGATCAAGAATGTACTTTCTCTGGCACAAGTATATTCCTTTTCTTCCCCTAGCTACTTCAATTCCTAAGAAGTACTTGAGATCATCCAAATCCTTCATTTCAATCTCGGAGGCTAGTTGACTTTGCAATCTGTCCATTTCAACAATATCATTTTCAGTGAATACCAAATCATCGACATAATTAATTAAGGCGGTTACCTTCCCTTGTTAATATTTGAGAAACAAGGTGTGGTTTGAATTACTCTATCTATAACCAACTTTACGCATAAACTGTGAAAACCTCCCAAACCAAGCACGAGGTGACTGTTTTAGACCACACAAAGACTTCCTCAATTTGCATACAAACTCACCAGGAGAAGCAGCTACATACCCAGATGGGAGACTCATGTACATTTCCTCAGCTAACTCTCTATGAACAAAACATTTTTAACATCAAATTGTCGAAGTGGTCAGTTTGAACTAGCAACAAATGAAAGCAGAACCCGAATATTGTTTATTTTGGCAACAGGTGCAAATGTCTCATTATAGTCCATACTATATGTTTGAGTAAACCCCTTTGCAACAATGTGTGCTTTGTACCGGTTTACTGATCCATCTGCATTGTGTTTAACAGTAAACAACTAACAACAACCTACAACCTCCTTGCCATGTGGTGGAGGCACAAGTTCCCATGTATCATTCTTTTGTAACACCTCCATCTCTTCCTCCATTGCTTTCCTCCACTTTGGATCTCCCAATGCATCCTGCACTTTGTTAGATACTGATACAATAGATATTTGATTCACATATGATGCATATGACTTAGATATCTTTTAGTGAACATATAATTGGCTAATGGGTACTTTTATTTAGCTTGAAGAGTCGGTTCATATATTTTGGGTGCTTGACCTCGAGTAGACCTATTTGGTCACAAATATTGACCACCATTAGACTCACTACTACTAGTACCAGTGGGGCGACATACCTCAAATGAGTGATATTCAGTACCAGTTAGCTGTGGGTCAATGGTAGGAGCAACGAAGGCAGGAGGGGTAGTTGTGTCTTCAATTACATTTTCAGTGTTTGAAACCGGTTCTTCTGAGTCTGGAACCACTAGAGCAACTGGTTCTTTAGTTTCTAGATGAACTGGTGCTTCTGAATTTGACAAGGGTAATAATCTCATCTGGACCCGTTGATATATCTTTTGAGAGAGTAACTTCTCCTCTTTCTGATTATTCCTCCTCACCATGATACAACTCTTCAAAATATGACTGCTCCCCCATGAATAGCATTATCAGATGAGGAGAAATAACTCATGTCTTCAAAGAAAGTAACATCCATAGTGACACAATACTTTCTAGCGGGTGAGTGGATGGTAACACTTGTAGCCTTTTTGATGTCCTCCATATAGCCAACAAACACACACTTAATCGCTCGGACATCCAACTTAGACCTCTAGTTTTTAGAAATATGAACAAAAGCAACACAACCAAAGACACGGGTAGGAAGATTATTATTAATAGAAGGAGGGAGACCTCCACTTATGCCGGAAAAGCTATCCAAGGTTCGGTCGTCGATGGCCTTAAGAACCACCAGCTGCCCCTAAAGGCAACATTTGTAGGTAGGTGACTTCAGCTTTGACCAGACATGCCTAGCCATTCCCCCTGCCGCTAATCTTCTAAGCCCTTTTATGAGATGAGTGTTGAGGACATTCTTGGTAGTCCCACATCAGGATGGGGGGAATGGTGCAGATTCCACTCCACAGCCATATAGGCAGACCAAAGGAACATGGAAAAGGTAAGATTCTTCTAGCCCCAAAACTTTAACAAGTCGTTCACACAACAGTTCTAACTTAGGCATTAGAGAGTCAAAGACTGGACCCACCCCGGTCTTGACTCCTGACGCTGTTGCTACTTGTACATGGGTAACGGATAGCCGAATCGAGTGGTATTCTTTCGTCCCGAACTCTCAGAATAGGAGTAACAATTGATTTGGTGCTAGAAGGAGGGCCTTACTTTCTCCTATTACCAAGCCACTTTTCAGAACATCCCACAAAATGGTCGAAATAGATGATAACCCTAATGACCCAGAGCCATAGCTCGGGCAGGCTCTTTTCAACCAGGATGACCCTAACCCATCTATAATCACCACCCCCATCCCCCATATAGATCCCGCTGCCGCTCTCGAAATCTAAAAATGAGATTTTCACCAGTTCCATGAACATGTCGCCAAGGAGCGCACTGAGGTAGAGACTTACCGTGCCCGAATAGTAGAACTCGAGAAAGGGAAATTCCTATTACGAGCAATGCTTGAACACAGGAATACTTATAATGCGACCATAGAACGCGCCACCCGAACTATCAGAATGCCCGACCTTGGAGCCAACTCCCTTTTTTCTCGTGGTACCCATAGTCACACTGCTCAACAAGGGAACTCTCGCCAAATAGTCTACATCGGCAAACCCATCAATCCCTCATTCTCACAAGCCGCCCCACAACCCACCTTGGACACAGAACCCAACCCCGAGTCTGACCAAAGTGGCCCCTCTCAGCCTCACGCTAGACTCGGAAAATCAATTATTCTGCCCACAAGCAGCCCTCTCGACGTACAAACCCACCTCCTACTCTAACTTAGCGATACCGTGACACAATTAGCCTCCCGGGTCGAAGGTGTCGAGAGCCGCAGTACCCAACGTCCTCTGTTCTCAAGATACATGTAGTCACCCTTCACTCTGCGAGTCCAACTCGAGAAGATTCCTCCAGAGGCCAAGCCACTTAAGATGGAAAAATATAGGGGTGCTAGAGACCCACATGTCCACCTCAAAACATTCTTTTCCCTTTGTGCATCCACCCAATATACAAATTTCATAGCTTGCCATGCGTTCCAGGAAACACTAGCAGATGAAGCCTTGAGCTGGTTCCTTAATCTCCCGACCAACTCTATTGACAGTTTTGAACAACTCTTGGAGCGCTTCCTTAGCCGCTTCATATTACAAGCTAGCATCTACCGAAGTGTCGATGCTTTATTTCAAATCAAGCAACGTGAAGGAGAAGGACTACGTAGTATGTGAGACCCCGCACGTTCTTACCGTGGTTAATGACGAGTTACTGAAGTTTAAGTCGTATTCGGTAACTTCACGAGTTAACGACCACGTTCATTTTTGAGTTTTTCAAAGTTCTTCAAATTCCTCAGTTAAGGACTCGATGTCATAGTATGTATCGACACGAGACTTCCGGTATTTTTAGAATATTTTTCAGAGCTTCCGTCTATTTTCTACGAATTTTGAAAGTTTCGGTAATAAGGAAATTACCTTTGGTAATTTAGTAAACGATAAATAGTAAAAAAATGAAATTTGATCTGAGCCGTCAGATCTTAAGTGGGAAGATCTGGGTCATCCGTCCTCCTATAAATAGAGACACGGGTCAGACTTGGTCAAAGTCTTCCCCAGCCTTTGCTCGACGCAGAACACTGTTTCTCCCTCCTCCGCCTTCGCCGCCACGATCTCCGTCGTCAGGCCACGGCTGCGCGCATGGCAGGTCCTGTTCGACTCCTCTCCTAAAGCCCATCCTTCCTGTGCTCAAAAATCACTCAAGTATTGAGGTTCCGGTAAAATCCCGATTTGGTCTCGAGGTTTCCCTGCAAGGTTTCTCTGGCCTCCGGCCACCGAATCTCCTGTTTGAGGTAGGTTTCTTGATCTCCTCGATGTGTTCTACAAGCTCATGTATTCAATTTCTTCGATCGGTGACGTTTTGAAATTCCGGGTTTTAAGCAGTGAGTTTTCCCGCCGAGGTTGGTAGCTCCGACGAGGGTTTTCTGAAGATTCTAGGCTGCTTTTTGAGCTCCTGAAGGTTTTATTTATCACTCCTAGGCAGCTGGTAAGCTATCCCCCATCCTCAATCATTTTTGTTCAAAAATGGCATTTTTCTGTATAAAACGAGGAGAGACTGAGTTGGTTGTGTTTTGATTTGTTGATGAGGTTTTGATGAAGAAGAGATGATGATGAGGATGAGGCTATAAGGATTTGAGGTGAGAAGGATTTTGAATATGTGTTACTGGTTTGATGCTTGGGTGTTTTGGTTTTTAGGTTTGTGAACTCGGTGAAGAGCAGAGGAGTTTTTAGGTTCAAATCATGGATTGGAGCAGATCAAGGGTAAGGTTCGATTTTCCCATAGTGTTCTTACTGCTGTGTTGTTGAATTAGTGTTAATTTGATGTTGTTTTCATTGTTTGTATGTCGATAACTTTGAGACGAAGAAAACGGGGAAACTCTGGCAAATTTCCGGCAAATTGACCGGAATCCGGTAAGAGTTTCCGACAAGTTACCGAAATTCGGTGACCGTTCCGGTGAGATAGTAAATCCGACAGAATGCCGATGTGGTAGTCTTCGACTCCTTTTTAAAGTGTGTCGTTTCCGTTTATTTGAGTTTAAGGTTGTACTCGGAAAAATTACATTTACAGAAACTTACTAAAAACGGAAACTAACCGTATTTGAGATCTTTCCATTTTAAGAAACTTTCCATTTTTGGAAACCTACTAATTTGGGAAACTTTCTATTTTGAAAAATTTCCATTAAGAGAAAGTTTCCATTTTGGGAAAGTTCCATTTTCGAAAAAATGGTTTAGTAAAGAATTGAAGTTCGACACAATTTATTAAAGTGTTAAATTGTTATCGAAAAATGATAACTGAAATTCTGAAAATGTCAAGTCTTAGGATATACCCTTAAAAGTCTATGTTGATTTTATCTTTGAATGCATAATTGATGGTTTAACATTTATTTTAAGAAATTGCAAGTTTCATAGATGTGTGAATTGGTATGAATATTTAAGACCTGATTGATTATGAAGTATGCATGTTTGGTTAATTTGTTTTGAAATAACCTATGTGAGCTTTTGAGCCTAAAAACTTTCTTTCTTGAGTGAATTTTGTGCTGAATTTAATCTATATTTTTTCGAAAAATTCACTAAATTCACTATTATTTTCAAACCCTCATTATTCTTTGCATATTCAATAACTATGTGCTATAGTTTAATGGACTCTAGAATTTACTAGAACTTGCTTATGTGATTTTTGAAACTTTGTAATCATAACATGTCTTTATTTTGTGTGTGATTGAATTTAATCTCTTTAGGTTTACCACTATTGCCAAATAAAGAATTTGCCTATTTATGCCCATCGTGGGACTCATTAGTTTTAACTCCTTTGAGCCTACATTGAGCCTTTTCTTTCATCACCTTCATAAAAAAATTTCTTTGCTTAGAATAGCTAGACCTTTACCTTATTATCAAGACTTGACAAAGTACTTTCGATGAAATTTTGTGTGGTGTGATGTTGTGAAACAAGTGTGGGGTGAACTTCAAATGTAAAAGACTTATTTGTGCCGTAAAAAGAAAAGAAAAAGATATGTGATCCTAAAACAAATAAAAATATAAAAAAAATAAAAGAAAGAAAAAAAAACATTTCGGATCAAAACACAAACAAAGAAAGAGGCACGATTATGAAACATGTCTATGAATTTGGAGTTTTATGATGACTTGGAGGTCTAAAGTTGTTGATATGACCTTTGTCCTGTTCATGATATTTGGAGGAGTTAAGAATGACGTATGGGTCCAACTTGATGAAATTTGACCCTTGGAATGAAGACATAAGTCTTGGTGATGTCTTATATATAGCACCACTTATCCTAAAATCCTACCCTATGTAGCCAAGCCCCATTACAACCATGTTTTTGAGATTAATTCATGATTATTAAGATAACTAACTTTGATTTATGGAGATTTTCTTATGAGTTAAGCATATGGTTTTAATACATTATTGCACTTAGTTGTTACATGACATTTTCCATGAATTTCTATTCACAAAGTGCTCTTATTTGATGAAATATGCAAGCTATTTGTCATCTTATAATATTTTCTCTTGCATATACTTATGAGTGAATGTCATGGATGAGTGAAAAGAATAGAGTATATCATTATGAGGTGGAACAGTTATCATACATGTCGTACTATATGTACTTATTTCTTACATGTTCATGCTATAAAACATGTTTTTGAAGCTTTGTAATTAAGCTTTTACTCGAATGCATAAACTTGAAAGTTATGCTAAAGAATCTGAGACAAATCCTTAAGGGTATTAGTTGTTAACGTTATTAGTTGTGTCGTTAATTTTAGTAGTCTTTTATTTAGCTTGTTAAAGACTAGCAAAGGGTAAGTTTGTGGTAGTTGATAAGAGTATTTTATGCTACGTCTTAATGTGTATTTACCCTCATTTATGTTTTGCTTATCCGTTATTAGTGTCGTATTTGTATTTATTTATCATAAGGGTTTTTTCTGTAGAGCAATAGCTAAAATGTGCGTAAAGTAGATAAATTATGAACTAAATTGTTAAAAGCTGATTTATGAAGTGCTCGTGATGTTTTCTTATAATTCTGTTAATTTGTACATTGTCATTACTTGATTAATTTTCTTTAATGTTTAGGTGACATGTATATGGACTTAACAAATAAGGAATCATGAGAATCAGACTCATGGAAGGCAACAAATGAAGTATGAAAAGATAAGAGGCCGAGAGCATGAAATCAGAACAAAAACAGAGGATTTCCAGAAACCATAACTCAACTTCAAAAAATTTTCCAGGATGATCCAGAGGAACCAGGAGATTTGCTTTATATGGATGGAAAGCTGCGGATATCTAGTTTCGGAATCTTTTGGAATTGTAGCAATCCAAGTTTCGAGGAAGGAGTTATGATGGAAACAATGGCAGGAGGTCAGTCTGCTAGAAACATGACAGATTTTGCTGAAAGTGTCTACCGAGTTCGTGAGTGTGTTTCTTCACCAAAATCCTTCCCAAGCATGCCAAATGATTGATGAGGAGCTTAATGTTGAAATGGGAAGTTGTTTAGAAGAAGAATCAAAGAAATCACCAAGGAGAAGCCGAAACAGAAGCTAGGAAAGTTCACCCGGTCAAACCAAGATAACTTGTTCTACCAAGCCTATGGATGAGATTTGGCTGTCCTAGGGGTACCAAAACGTGTAATTGATCCCTTAACATGTAGGGGAGTCCAAAATTCAGAAATAAGTCCTTGAAGTATTATCCAAGTCAGCCATTGAAGAAGTCAAAGTTGTGTGCAACAAGGAAAAAACGTTTCCTCATTCGATAAGGACAAGGATTGCAGCCGACTTTGCTATGGTTTTCTTCCTATAAATACACATGTAATAGTTGAGTTTGGGGAGTCAATCTTTGTAAAAGCCATAGTATAGCCAAACTCTACCTAAAAACCCTCCCAAACACAGAGAAATACCAAGCCGTCGCCGATCACCATACTGCCACCAATCACATACCAAGTTGCCGTCGATCACCTCCACACCCTAGGCTGAACCTTTAGGTAGGTTTTAGGCATGGAAAACCTTAATTTGCTTGTATTTTTACTCTGTGAATAGTGCTTTATTTTCATATATTAGAGGAAGAAAGATTTTTATAAAACCTTTTAACGGCCACGATTCGTCGAACAAATACAACGGCCACGATCTCCTCTGACTTTAGAAATAACGAAAAAAACCTGAAAACATTTTCCGTAAAACATGCACTTGAAAATAAATGGTCAAATCACGTCCGTAAGACAGGACAAATACGTAGAGTGCCGGAAAAACATTCAGTCAATACTCATACGCAAGTGGCGATGTTCGCTCTAATATTTTAACATTAGAGTGCATTCTCGACGTACCAAAAAGAAATCATAAATAAACCCTAGACGTGTCGGAAAATAAATAAAATTAGTCGGGGTCTCACAGGCCCACCCTGATCTTGACTCCTGACGCTGTTGCTACTTGTGAAGGGTAACGGATAGCCGAATCGAGTGGTAATCCTTCGTCCCGAACTCTCAAAATATGTGTAACAATTATGAAATAAGGGAATGAGAGCATAAGATGCAAGAACCTCAAAAGAAATTTTTTCTTGAAGAACACTAGATGGGAAACGGTTGATAAAATGAGCGAACGCATGTACTATATCACCCCCAAATATATTTAGGCATATGAGCACTAAAAAGAATGGTACGAGCCATGTCTAGGAGATGACAGTTTTTCCTTTTGGACACTTCATTTTGCTTTGGAGTTTGTGGACAAGTAGTTTTTGAACAATCCTATGTGTTTGGAAAAACTGTTGGTAAGAACGATTAACATACCCCCCCATTGTCTAAACGAAGAACTTTAATAGTGCTATTGTATTGTGTCTGAAAAAAGTACGAAAAGCTTGAAAAGCTGGAAAGACTTCATCCTTATTTTCAAAAGAGCAATCGATGATAACCTTGTGCAATCATCAACAAACAATACAAAATGCCTCATCCTTGACACACTAGATTCTCTAGAGGGTCTCCAGACATCTGAATGAATTATTTCAAAAGGAACATTACTTCTAGAGAAACTAGGAGAATAAGTAGCACGGTGACTCTTAGTTATGACATATGTTTCACAATGCAGAGCAGACTCATTCATACCAATAAACAAAGAAGACATGAATTTTCTTTATAATACTAAAGGATGGATGACCTAAGCGGCGGTGTCATAACCAAATTTCACTTAGCTGGATAGAGCTTGAAGTCAGAGCGGTGCATTTGAGGCTGTGCTCCTGATTTCTCTCCTGCATATGTTTAGTCTAAGTGAAACAATCTGCCCCTCAAATACCCGTTACCGATAAGCTCCATAGTAAGAAGATCCTGAAAAATCACATATATTGGATAAAAGGTTACAGAACATCGAAACTCGGTATTCAATTGAGGAACATAAATCAAGTGATGAGACATGTTAGGTACATATAAAACATTATGTAGCTCTAAGCTAGGAGTGATACGTACTGACCCTTTCCCTAACACAGGAAAAGCCTCACCATTATCATTAGTGAAATATGACACAGGAGGAGATGACAACTCAGTGAAATAAAATTCATCATAAGTCATATGATCGGTGACACTAGGATCAATAATCCAAGTATCAGAACCAACAAAGTTAGAGACTTTCGAAGCCATACTAATCTTACCATATCCTCGTGGTTTTTCAGTCAAAGAATTAGTACCATTATTGAAGTCATGCCGCACTTCACGTATTGAGTCGTGTGAAAGTTCAACCCTCCAGTCATTGTAGCTATCTAACTCACGAATAGCATCATCGGCATCTTTATTGTTATGAAAATCGATGAGAGCGAAACCTGATGGTCTTTTTGCAACCTATATTCTCCTTATTGTTCTAAATTTGCGGAACTCAGTTTCGAGTTCACTCTCTGACACCCAATGACTCAAATTTCTGATATATACACAGGCCATTTTTTTAAATCTTCTGCAGGTGTAGATGCACTTGGGTGTAGGTGCAGTTGAGACCAAGAATTGATCCGTACACCCAAAGGGATGAAGGCGGCGGCCTGGGATCTGAGGAGGAAAAGCGGCGTAGCGGCCTGAGCCTGGATTGAGAACTAAATCCGACTCAGGTTTGAATCAAATCGGAAAAACACAGTGGCGACTGAAGCGGGATTGGGCAAAAGAGACAGCGGCAATCAGAGGGGAAAGAGATTGAATTAAGCACAGACCACAGCTGCTTTGAGGAGTGAGGGACGCTCAGCTGCCTCGAGGAATGTGTGGCCCCCGACTGTCAGGAGGAATGAGTGGCGCCCGGCTGCCTCTGCGTTGGCTCTAGAAGGGACGCACGTCGGGCTGTCATGGGGCTCTGAAAAGACGCTTGAGGGTTGCTAGACGTTCTCTTAGACGATTCAGACTTTTGACCCTTTGAACCCTTAGTTTTACTAAAAAAGCCTTTCATCATGATTATTAAATTATTAGAAATTTTAATTTGTACAATTAATAACAATTAATATTTTAATACACAAATATACCAAATTATCACAAATATTTCAGCAACATTATCACAAATATATTAAATATACCAATTAATATTTTAATTGACCAAATTTATTAAATATACCAAATTATTACAATTAATATTTTAATACACAAATATACCAAATTTTTTAAATATACCAAATTATCAGAAATAATTCAACAACATTATCACAAATATATTAAATATACCAATTAATATTTTAATTGACCAAATTTATTAAATATACCAAATTTAAACAAATATTTCAAAAACATTATCACAATTTCAATAACAAATATACCAAATTAACAAAAATTCATTAATATATACAATATATACAAAAATTAGAATTTCTTACCTTAATTGCTTGAGAATTCAAAAAAGATAGAGAGGGGATGTGGAGGCGGAGGAGAGGAGTGGAGGAGGCGGTAGATAGGCCGAGGAGGGCAGTGAAGGAGGAGGAGAGGACTGGAGGCGGATTTGAGAAAAAATGAAATATGGTTTCTGTAGCACGCTGGGTTTTGCCTATATAGGCAGAAGTATAGCCGACGAAATAAAAAATTAGTCGGCTATAATCATGATTTTTGTCGGCTATAGTGAACTTTAGCCGACGAATTTAAAAAAAATCATCGGCTATACCCATGAGTTTCGTCGGTTATAGTAAAACTTTAGCCGACGAATACTCAGGCAATTCGTCGACTATAGTACTTTTTATACTAATTTATTATATGTATTTCCAATTTACGAATTTTGACAGTCTAAATTACGAATTTTGCCCGGACCTTCAACTGCAAATAGTTTCAAATCGATGAGACGCAACCAGTGGTATAAAAATTTTATGAAAAGTAACCGTCGGAGATAGGGCTACCTCTAGGGAGAAAAAATGAAAAAATGCATTAAGCGCTACTATCGGCACCAAAACTATATCAGAATTACGTGATTTTTCAACCGTAGACATATTTCATCGTTCCGGTCATATCTTTTTTCTCGACTTTTTTTCGTTTAAAGCTTCTACGTATAGTTTGTTTTTGAAACGGAACATATACTTAACACTTGGTAAACAAGTTATACAACATTAGTAGACATGATGTGATTTTCATGATCAATCTTGTGAAACAAAAATCTGACCGTCAGATATCATCATTATGTTGAAACATGTGTATGGGTAAATTTTCAGCTTGATCCGACAACGGTAAGGACTCGATCCGGACGGTCAATCCCGTGAGTCAAACACCTAAACACAAAGAAACGGTAATTTGACTGTCTAAAGTACGTATTTTGCCCGGACCTTCAACAACAAATAGTTTCAAATCGATGACGCAACCAGTAGTATAAATTATTATTTTATTTATTTAACTATAGCCGACGAAAAATTAGGGTATTCGTCGGCTAAAACTATTTAGCCGACGACACATTAGGGTATTCGTCGGCCAAGATTGTTTTAGCCGACGAAATAAGATGTAATTCGTCGGCTAAAACTATCTTAGCCGACGAAACATGATATAATTCGTCGGCTAAAACCATCTTAGCCGACGACATATGGCCTATTTCGTCGGCTAAAATCGAAAAATACATAAAAAAACAGGATGTTTAATGTAACCATACCAATTTCATGTTCATATATCACAAAATTAAACAAAATTATGAATTCAACAACTTGTAGCATATAAAGCACATCAATTTGTATTACAAATTCAAACTAAGAAGACTCGTAATCGGAATCATCCGATGAGTCTTCTTCCATGTCAGAATTAATTTCTGGCAATCTATGCCTTTCCTCATCATAAGAGTCGTCTTCTGTTTCTTGATTTGGATCCACATCAATAAGCCTTGCGTCTAAATCACGAATTCAAACCGAACGACCCGCTTTAAAATTATTAAGGCGAATTGTAGAGGAGTCAGGAATACCTATTGCACTGGGCTTTTGATACGCAACATCTTCTTCCTCGTCTTCGGCCACTCCAAGTGTAGCCGCCCGGTAAATGTTTCGAGGGTGCACAAGGTTGACTAATTTCCACGCTTCACCCTTAACAAGGTCATCAAGATAAAACACTTGTTTTACCAATATGGCAAAAACGAACGGGTCATCTTCGTAACAGCTTGTAGCAGTGTTCACCAATAAAATCCTGTACTGATCGATCTTCATGCTATGCGGGCTTCTAGTATCAAACCATCTACACTTGAAGAGGTGCACTGTCATGCCTTGCCCATAAATGAGTTCCACCACTGAATCGAGAACACCGTAATAGTCAACTCTATTTCGCCCACCATGCGCCATCACCCCAGAATTTTGTGTTCTCTATCTGTTGTCTCTCTGTTTACATATAAATTGCACGACATTCACCTTGCACATCAGATAAACTTTTGACATTATCGGTTTCATCGCTAGAAGTCCTAGTTCGTGCGACCAATTTGGGTGACTATCGAATTGAATATGGTTCATCTACAACCAAATATTCAATGTATTGTAAATATGAATAATTATGCAACGAATGAGTCATGAATAAAAATAAAGAATTACATACCCAGCCGCCAAAATAGTTCGCGAACTCCCTGTTGTGGTAGTCGAGATCACCTTGAATGTCTGGACAGTATAAATAGATGTCTTTCTAGTATTCAACTTCTGGACAGTTAATCAATACCCACCAATGGGCTATGACTAACTCATGTGGTTGCAACTAGTAGGAGTCTGGCGAAATTCCATAAACTTCACCATCATTAGAGACTATGGAAAGGTAAAACTTCGGTACATCTACCGGTATGGTTTGTGGAGTTTCCTTCAACACTCCTAAATACAACTTCATGTAGGTGACGAACTCGTGCGCAATATATGTTTTAGCTATACATCCTTTAGGCGCAGATTTATTAGCCACATAAGCTTTTTAGTCTCCAAGTTGCCTATATATAAATAAATTGTTGTAATATGTTATGATTATATATTGAACATGTAAACTATAAATTTAGGTGTAAAAAACATACATTTCCATGGGATCTATCCAAGTATAGTGTACTGGACCGGTAAGCAACAATTGCTCTGGAAGATGGATTACCAGGTGGGGTATGATGTTAAAAAAATTTGGAGGAAATATCCTCTCAAACTTACACATGATATAAATAATGTTCTCTTGCATTTCTCGGAGGTCCAATTTTGTCACTTCCCGTGTGCATAACTTCTGGAAGAATCTTGACAACGCTATTAACGGCTCCACCACCTGACGGGGAAGGAACGGTCGAATGAAAATAGGGAATAGACGTTGTAGTAGAATATGACAGTCATGACTCTTTAACCCGTACATTTTATTGTCTCGAATGTTTACACACCGGGCTATATTTCCTGCGTAGCCTGAAGGATACTTCACAAAACTCATCCACCTAAAAATTACGTTCTTCTGGTCAGGCTTCACGGTGTAAGGAGCTTGAGACATTTTTTTTCCCTTCTTTCAACCACAAATGTCTTCGTATCTCTATTTTTTTAAGATCAATGCGTGCCTTCGGACCTTCTGTCGTCTTCCCCTCCAAGTTCAGCACTGTTCTCACCACACTGTCGCACATATTCTTTTCTATGTGCATCACATCTAGGTAGTGCCTGATCAACAAATTACTCCAGTATGGGAGTTCCCAGAATATGCTCTTATGTGTCCAAAATTTATACCTGTCGGGTCTGTCAGGTATTGCCGCCATAATATTGGGATGATTGCTGAGCTACCCAAAATCATACTCATTAAGCACTGCTAAAATTTCTTCCCCCGTCCATCTTCTAGGAGACACACCGTTTTCTACAGTCCCATCAAATGCCTTGTCATCGAACCGCCATTCGTGATCATAATGAAGGAGAGTACGGTGACCGAATCTGCATATCTTGTTGCAATGACTACTGCTCTCCTCATCGCTAAGGCACTCTGGACAAGCCTTGCATCCCCTAACAACGTTGCCTGAAACATCCCAAAAGCAGGAAAATCACTGATGGTACCAACAACCGTGGCATGCATCTGGAACATCTCGTGCATGTACTTGTCATAAGTGGGATGACCAACGTCCCAAAAAAACTTAAGCTCTTCAATCAAGGGTCTCAAAAACACATCGAGACACTTCCCTAGATAACCGAGCTCCGGAATCAACAAACTCAACATCCATGGAGGAAGGTTGTATGGTGCCAAAATCACCGGCCATACACTGTATTGAAAACTAATGTTGCCAAAAAGATTGAACCCGTTAGATGAGAGCCCGAGCCTCCCATTTCGGACCTCTGTAGCAAAATGAGGAAACTCACGGTCTATATGCTTCCAAGCCTCCCCGTCAGCAGAGTGTATAAGGGTATCTTCACCATGCAATTCCCTATCAGCGTGTCATCTCATAGTTTTAGCCGTGTGTGATGACATATACAACTGTTCCAGCCTGTCCCTCAACGGAAAATACGGAAGTACCTTCACAGGTTTCCTATTGCCTGTCAGCTTATACCTGTCACTCTGACATACCGGACATACGTCAAGGTCACCAAGGTCATTCCCTTCTGGATCTTTACCCCAGAAGAGAACACAGTCATATCTGCATGCATGGATCTTGATATAGGAAAACCCAAGATCTTTCAGGATACATCAAACCTTATGATGAGTGATAGGAAGACGATGACCGTGGGGCAGCATCGAAGCAGTGTACTGTAGATAGTCATCAACGACCTTCACGGTCGATTTTGTCTCAACTTTAATCTTCATAACGTTCATCACACTTTCAAGAACCGTCTTCTGACAACCGGGGTACAGACGGGTCTGTTGGAAAACAAGTAGTTTGTTATGCCTGTCAATACCAGCAGTGTTGACAGCTCTAGGAAAGGGCTGCACCGGCTCAGGCATATACTGTCCTTCAGAGCATACGCCGCTCTCATAAGGAAACATATCGTTGATGAAGATCGTTGGATGTACTGCCCGTCTCAGAAAATTGCCCATGATCATGTGGACCCCCTGATGATGTTTCACCGTGATATATCCAACATGTGTACTTCTCCTAAAACTCATTACTCTTAAGGTGCTACCAAACCTTGTCAATTGCAAATCGATGCATATCGTTACGACACTGACATTTGGTGCACGGGCAATAGAAAATTGTATTCCCTTTAGCATTATCCATCACATATTCAATAAAACCAATAACTCATTTACCATATATTTTGTCCCATTTTCGAAGCGAAATTCAACTCTTATCCATATCCTGAAAAGATAACATAATATATATGTATAAACTCTAATTAATTAATTCAATTTTCAAATCATTTAATATTCTATCTACAGTTAACGTACAATTAATTAATCACAAATTAATAATTAACACACACACACACATATATATATATATATACTAATTACTAATTATATAACAATATTATATATATATATATATATCAATTAACATCAATCATAATCAACACAATATTATAATTAAATTAATATATATATATATATAGCTACTACTACTTATTAATAACAACAACTTCATATATATTATCAAATTAAAATCGATCAACTCAATCAGACTCAACATCTAATAATTCAACTCAAATTAAAACTAAAAATCAATATATATATATATATAACTCAAATAAAACTCTTAAATCAACTCGAAATCAAGATATATACACATATACGTACCTATATATAATTCCACAAACTAATTTTGGACAGATTTCGACGACACCCAAACTTTGTCTCCCGTTTTTTTTTAAATGAGTTGTTGTCTAGATCTGGAAATATAAGGACTTTTAGCCAACGACATTACAAATTTCGTCGGCTATAGAAAACAGACTATAGCCGACAAAAAATTATTTTAGCCGACGAAAATTTACCTTAGCCGACGATTTTTTTTTTCGTCGCCCTGTTTTTTTTCGTCGGCTATAATGTTTATATTGGTAGTGTAAGATACAATATTTTTCTAACAGCTCAGATTGCAAGTCGTTCGCTTTATTTCTTAATCTATTGGGATCTTTCATCTTCACTCCGACAGTTGTTATTCTATGATGGTTGTGCATCTTAATGTCTTCTTGTGTTTGTTTTGGTGGGGTTCTGTGTTTTATAGGTGTAGCTATCTGTGATTGTGATCGGTTTTTTGGCCTTCAACACATGTTTTCTCGGCCGAGGACGTGGCACTTGCGGCGACGATTTTGGGTGGCGGCCATTGTCCCCTCTGTTGTGTTGTGTTTCTGTTAGCTAGGTTTTTGTTATGTTTTGGGTCTGTCTTTGGGCTTTCTTTCTTTCCATTTTTATTGGGTCTAGTATTAGTTTTTAGGGTCGTAGGTGATAGTCTGAGCTTGATTGTTTGGATTTAGGTTTTCCGTTTTCTTTATTTTTTAGCTTTTGTATGAGGTACAACAATGGGGAAGACCTCCTTTTAGTATGACCATGATCGGCTTCCCCTCATTGTATGTATCGTATACATGTGGGTTTGGGAGGGTAGTAGTTGGTTATTGGATATGAGTTTATTTCCAGTTTATAGTTGGTTCCTTGTAATTTATGTTGTCTTGTACCTAAATATGCTTTAATAAAATGTTAACGTGTTTTCTCAAAGAAGAAGAAGAAGAAGAAACACTATTAAACAACACTATATTTTGTTGTGTAGTATCGTTTAGAAAATTCAAGTAGGAAGGAACAATAATTATCCATTATAGAATTATGTTAAAAAAAATTGAAGTGTAACAAACTTTTTTTAGAGCAATAACAAGAATTTCAATAAAATGGAACATAATATTACAACCATAAGAGATATCAGTGGAGAAAATAAATTACATACTCTCATATCTCTCTACATGAAATACCAACGATTACAGTGAAGAAGAACCAATAGGGTTCATCCGTAACCTAATCTAATCTAAAAGTTTCGATACATTCTTATAGTCAATCTCAAGAAGAAACAACCATTTCAAACACTACATGACAAAATTAACATCATATATGCATAAGTAACCTCCCTATTACATTGACAACAATAAATAATTGACGTTAAATTGGTCCCCGACATCACACTATAACTATGAAACACCCAAGGACACGACCCTACCAAAACATTAAATCTTCCCTCAAAGAGGAGACATAAACCCTGGCTCAAAGAGGTGGGATAACCAGACCCAAAATAAAAAAAAACCTAACAAAACAAAAAATAACAAACAAACCCAACATGGCCCAAATAAGATCCATGTCCCACCCGTTGTCGACTGGACCTTTAGCCCACTATTACTATCTAGGCCCACTGATCGGATCAAAGCGACCCACCACTCCCAGTTCGACGTCATTGCTGGATCAGCGCTCCACCCTCTTCTGCCACTACCGTATCAACGGCGTCATCTTGTTCGCCTCACCCCTTAAGAGTAATTCAAAAACCACGGCTCCACAAAAGAGTAGAGATTGAAAGCCAGCATACCTCTTACCCCCTTCGACCGCCACAAACCGCTGACACGACCCATCGAGAATCCTTCATCAGTTCAACCCCATCTGTAGCCAACCCACAACCCACAAAGACGGCTCATCGAAAATTAGAAGGGCTGAGATCTCCCTTCCAATCACATCCGTCGATGCTAGTTACCGACCGAGATCTCTCCATGTAAGGTTTCTTCAGATGCGAAACCCAAAAGTGATCAGACCTAAGAAAAACTAGCCACTTAATCACTTAAAAAATTCTCGCTAGCCGCTTAATCATCATGGCCTTAAGATATGTTATTTTTTTCTTTTTTAATTAGAAAAGAAAGAAAATAATAACAAAGTTGCTCCTCTCATGCAACCGACTTGAACAGAATCTAAATGAAGCGACGAGAAAGTATGCGGAGGAAGGGCACCTTTCCAAACTTTAGGACTTGAAGGTGAATGACAGTTTGCATCGACAAGGAAAATTGCTTCTCTAACACTGAGAGAAGGAGATCTGTCAAAGTCACGCAAGAGAGCTTATAAAGAATGATATTTGTGTTAATAGAATCGATTATGTATCTCTTCACCGATTACAAATATATATACAGCATGTGGAGTAAGGCTATCTCCTTGATTGTAGCGATTCTAGCTAATCTACAGCTAAGGAACTTGCTATACAAGTCAATTATATCAATGCAGATAATAAATCATAACTAACTAGGATTACATTCCCTAGATGTCTCAATACTTCCCCTCAAGTTAGAGTGTATGTTGATTACACTTAACTTGCTTAACAATTCAGTAAATTACTTAGGATGCAACGGTTTAGTAAACATGTCAGCAGGTTGTTCTGATGTTCGAATATGGGCAGCCTTAACGAGTCATCTTTAGATCTTTTCACGCACAACATGACAGTCAATCTCAACGTGTTTTGTGCGTTCATGGAAGACAGGATTAGATGCTAAATAGAGAGCAGCTTGATTATCACAAAATAGCAATTCTTGTTGCGTACCTTTTACATTCAAGTCTCTCAAGATGTTTTGCAACCATGTAATCTCACAGCAAGTGAAAGTCATAGACATGTACTTAGCCTCTGCACTGGATCTAGACACCGTACTCTGCTTCTTCGTTTTCCAAGATACTGGTGCGTTACCAAGAAAAATACAATAGCCAGTAACTGACATTCTAGTGTCTTTACATCTTGCCCAATCTACATCACAATAAGCCTTTAATTGTAAGGTACCAATGGATGGCAAAAGAAGTCCTTGTCCCGGCGTTTGTTTTAGGTACCGGAGGACCATATGAGCAGCTTCTAGATGTGGTTCTCTTGGCTTGTTCATGAATTGACTAAGGATGTGAACTCCATATACAATATTCGGCCTTGTGATAGTAAAGTAGATTAACCTTCCTACCAATCTTCAGTACTGTGATGGATCAGAAAGTAGCTTCCCTTCTCCTTCCGTTAGCGTGTTGTTATATTCAACCAGAAATGTGGTAGGCTTTGCTCCAAGGAAACATGAGTCTTCTAGTATTTTCAAGGCATATTTTCGTTGGCTCAAGACAATGCCCTGTTTAGAACGAGCAACCTCTATGCCAAGAAAGTACTTCAAAACTCCCATATCTCTAAGCTTGAATCTGTTAGATAGATACGTTTTCACACTTGATATGTCATCAAGATGACTTCCTGCTAGAATTATATCATCAACATATACAAGTAGAACTGTAAAGTAACCTTTATGATCTCTGATAAATAAGGAATAATCGGACCAGGATTGTTGAAAACCAGCTTCTCTGAGAGCATTAGATAACTTGACAAACTATTCTCTGGATGCTTGTTTAAGTCCATATAATGATTTATGCAGTTTGCAAACTCTTGTCTCCCCCTTTCCTCTAAAACCAGGAGAAAGTTGCATGTAAACATCTTCATACAAATCGCCATGTAGAAAAGCGTTGCTAATGTCAAGTTGGTGAAGATGCCAACCTTGGAAAGAAGATAAGCAGAGGAGAACTCAGACAGTGGTGAGTTTAGCAACGGGTGAAAAAGTTTCACGATAATCAATTCCTTCAACTTGGTTGTAGCCTTTTGCAACAAGATGAGATTTTATATCGTTCCACACTACCATCAGGATTGTATTTGATTTTGTACACCCATTTGCAACCAATAGGGAGTTTATTAGCTAGTGGTGGTACAAGACTCCAGGTGTGGTTAGCTTGTAATGAACGTATTTCATCTTGCATGGCTTTGCGCCATTTTGGCTCAAGAACTGCTTGGGAAAAGGATGTAGACTCACGGTGCATAGTTAGTGCAGCAATAAAAGCTCGATGTGTAGGAGATAGTCTATCATAAGACAACACATGTGATATAGAGTGAGCCGCACCTGAGACCTCGTTCGTTGAAGAGGATGTTACAATACGTGAGGGGAGAGCTGCCTCTATGTGAAAGTCCTATAATAGGCTTGGTGTGCGTGTGGGACGAGTGGAGCGACGCTGGAGAGGTGGACTAGAAGGGACAATAGTGTCAGACACAGGAGTGGTGGTTGAAGGTATAGTGTTTGTAGGAAGAGACGTGTTTGAGATGGGGATTGGTTCAACTGGATGTGTAGCGGAAAGAGTATGATCTGGAATGGTAGGTGAGATGATGATGGGAGAAGATTCTGGGTTGATGTTATCAATCCTGGTAGAAGTGGTGACATCAAGAGGTAGAGGAAAGAGACGTGTTTGAGATGGAGATTGGTTCAACTGGATGTGCAGCGGAAAGAGTATGATCTGGAATGGTAGGTGAGATGATGATGGAAGAAGATTCTGGGTTGGTGTTATCAATCCTGGTAGAAGTGGTGACATCAAGGAACTTGCTATACAAGTCAATTATATCAATGCAGATAACAAACCGTAACTAACTAGGATTACATTCTCTAGATGTCTCAATAGGTATCGCCAACCAATGATCACTTCTCCAAACTTGAATTGCATCTTTGTAGGGATACCTTCTCCAAGAGTGAAACCTTCAACAATAGGAACATTAGAACCACAAACTCATTGAGTTAGCGGTCATTGCCATTGGATTCCTTTATGACAAAACCAAAAATGGATGAAAAGGAATGACTGAATCCTCAAAATTTAATTTGACCTAATTAGGTGTTGGAGGGATCAATTTATTAATAACAAATATTAACCGTGTGTGTGGATACATGTGAATTTCTAAGAATTTAATAAAAAACGAGGAATTTTCAATTTCTTAGGACTCTACATGCTTGGTGGTGTTGACGATTGTTTTAGCAGCCCTCGAAATCTTGTTTGATTTGGATATGCCCTTATGGTGGATTGAAACCTTTATTGGTGGTCATCGAGGTTGCGACGACCCGTGCTGTCTCGCTAGCAAGGTCTGCATCATTCTCATGGTGCAACATTGAGGGTGGCGGTTTTGATGTCAGGGTCTTGCGTTGATCTCTATCGTCGGGTTGAGGGTGAAGGGTTGAATCATGACTGTGTTCTGACTAGAGATCAGTGGTTGGATGTGTGTCCGACCAGAGGAGGTGAGCCGTTTGGTGGGGATGGTGGCGACAAAGAGGCATGGAAGGAGGCTGTTAGGGTTTCCATGTTTTATCTCTAGCTTTCGGGCTTCTTTGGGCTTGTACTGCATCAGCTAGTGTTTCTCTTCTTTGGGCTTTGGCTTTTGGAGGTGGATCAAGGCTTTTGAAGCTTTAGGTTGCTATGGAGGCCATTAGTCTTCCTTTTGGTTTCGTTTAAACTTCTGTTGGCCCAAGTTAGTTAGTTTGTGTTCGTGGTTTCTTGATGCTTACGTTGAACCCTAACTAGCTTGAAAAATAATTATGCTTAACCAGACAAGATGGTCTACATAAGATTTGTTAGCTTATGTTTTATCTATTATAAAATTTGCAATTATGCAAAATGATGTTTATATACTGATGACGCTACAAGGGACAATATTTTGGGTCACTAAGAGCAACTCTCACCATAAGCTAAAAACCCAAATTTAACTTATGGTTTGCTCCTACTATAAGCTAAACTACAAATCCCACGAAAAAAAATTGGCTTGAAAAATTTGGTAATATGAAACAAAAGAAAAGGCAAATAGTTTTACCTTAAATTTTAGTTTATGATAGGTTTTAAAGTCAAAATTTTATTAGTTTAGTTATTGATGTAGCGTATGATGGAAGTATTTTTTTTAAATTTTTTCTTGGTTGAAGTATTTTGTAAGCTAAAATTAATTATATAGAATATTCCTATTTTATAAACTAAATTTAGCTACAAATTTATCGATGAAAGATGTTGCAAGACCGTCATTCTTCTTTTGGCCCAGCGACCGAATCTCTATTTTCCAGGAAGTAAAATCTGAGAATTTTGTTATGTTCAGTTGAATAGTGAATTGACGGAACTTTGTGCCATCCCACTTGAATAAAACAGTGTGCCGCCTAATAAGAACGGATTCACCACTTGAATAGAACAGCGTGCCGCCTAATAAGACGGATTCACAGCAGGATTATAGCCCCGTGAACTTCAATTCTAGCCAAATTCACAGCAACACCATGTCAATCTTCATACCAATTATATGAGCTACTTGTAATACAGAGCGTCTTGAACCAAGTCACGTGCTTTGACGGAATTAAAACCACCGTTAGTTGATTGACGAACACCAAAAACAAGGAGATACGGTGACAACCAGAATTACCTCGAGCTAGTATCCACTATTCCAATCCCTCCATTGCCTCACCAACCCAGTAATACTTCTCCATCGCCGCCCCGATTAAGGAAACTTGCTAGAAAAATTGATTCGAAAATTTGGGCTTTGGGTGGATCAGCGCCCATCCTTTTACCTCAAATCTCGCCGTCTCTCTCTCACACGCAGGAGGAGAGCTGTGCCGTTTCTGACTGTGTTTCCCGCCCAATCTGGGTTTGTTCGAAATTTCGGATGGTTGGGAAGAATGAGATCCGGGAGAGATGATTAATGGTGGGGCAACACGTGGACGAGGGACTCCATTAATTGGTAATTAAGGTTTGAAGAATCTCAATTCTCAACCTACTTTTATATATTAATAATTATAGTTTTTTTATCAAAATTAATTTCTTTTCATAATGTGATGGAAGAACCTCAGCCTAAACAAAGTTGTAAAGATTTGTGTGTCACGCACGGGTGGGTGCCGGAAGTTCGGAACCCGAAAACCTGAAAATCTGGTCCGAAAAACCTGAATAAATCAGATTCGGGTCAAAATTTGAAACCTTAAACACGGTTCGGTTTAAAATCTGGCATGTTTTATAAAAATCGGTTCGGATTCGGGCTTGAAATTTAAACCGAAAGCCCGATCCGGCCCGTTATAATTTTAATTAACCATTTTAATGATTTTAATTAACCATTTTAATTACCGTTTTCTAAAAACCAGTTCGAGTTCTGGCTTGGCTGGTATCAAACTTGTGGAGTTCTAATCTTTATTTAATTATTTTATAACTTGTAAATGTTGAATATGATGAAATTTGAGAGAATAGATAGATATGTGAATCTAAATATTTAGGCCTGAAAAACCGGAACCACGGTCCGGCTCGACCCGAGTTGTGTTTTGCTCGGATTTAGATTTCATAGAGCCCGAGCCTGAACCGGCCCGATTAGTTCGGGTTCATGTTCGGTCCTTGAAAAATTTAGGACCAGCCCGGCCTATGTCTACCCCTAGTGTCATGGGTTCAAGTAAAATTTGAACTATTGTTAAATATTTGATATGATAAAAAAAATTGGAAATAAATTTTATATTTATATCAAATTATATTATAACCTTGACGCATTCTGTATGGATTATATGTCTCAAATATTATCAACAAAAAATAAAAACAAAGTGACTGAAGTATCATAAGGTTATATAATCATATAATTAAGGTCAACCGATGCTAATCAAATAAATCTTCTTTTTGTAATGTACATTAACAAACCTAAACCCAAACATGGGCAAGAGATTCTCTAACATTAACCAAGTTTTAAGAGTCCAAAACATGACAAAAGTAAAAGGGGCTAACACAATTCCACGTACTAAAGATCGGTGCAAAATCAACGTCAACACATCCATCTTCCCGCCGCAATCGTCGTGGCGCCAAGAAGACCCACTAGTGGATTTGGGCTCTTAGGTGACAGAATATTTCCTTCGGTTAAGATAATTATTCCGTCTGTAAAGATCCTACCTGACGGAAATTCCGTCGGTTAAGATCCGTCAGCTAAGACGCATTGGTGAAGATCCTAGCCGACAGAATAAAATATTTCGTCTGCTAAGGTACATCTTAGCCGATAGAGTATATATGTTCATCCTGGTCGACGCAAATATTCGTCCGCAAAAAATACTGCCGACAGAATCATTTCATCGGTTAGGAAATCGTCGACTATAGTTACATCTTAGACGACAAAAAAGTTCTTCTTTGCAGACCAAATATTTCGTCGGCTAGGAAGCAACTAACTTACCCGACATAATGTTTTCATAGTCTACGACATAACAGAAGAAAAAAGTTGACTCTTAGTAGACGAAATATTCCGTCGGCTAGGATAGTTGCTTCTTAACTGACGAAATATTTCGTCGTCTAAGACATAGCAGACGACAAAATTTAACTCTTAGCCGACGAAATTCCATTGTTCCGTCGGTAAAAGAAAGATCATTGCCGACGGAAAATCTTTTCTTCCGTCGACTAGGAATATAAAAATATTTGTTTATTTTTTATTTTTTTTCATTTATTCTTTTTGATTTTGAATTTAATTTTTTTTCAAAAATTTTATTTATTTGTTTTGATTTTTAATTTATTTATCGATAAAATTCATATTGGTTTTTGTTGTTATAGAAATAATTATAATATTTAAACTTAATACTAAATTATTAATAATATAAAAAATATACGATAATAATTAAAATTGTTCATACATAAATTTTTTTTATACAATTAAAAAATCATCGGCGTCAAATGATTGTGGAGGAGGAGCCGAAGACGACTGTGGAGGAGTCGTAAAAGGCTAAGGAGGAGAAGGAGCTGTAAACAAGTTGGGAGAAGCTTCTATACCTAAACGAGAGAAGATGAAATTCATTCATCTGTTTACTTCGGCCATCTTATCGTCGTTCCATGTATTTCTTGCCTCCACGTGCTCAGTCCGCTGCTTCCAATGTTGGACCTTCCGTTCAATTCAGTCTATGACCTCTCGAAGCCTTTCTGTCTCTTCATGTGGAGACGCACGACTACGCACGGTCGAGCTGGATGAGGATTAGCTCAAATCTCGCTCACCTCCTCGTCCTATCCCTTTAATCTCCTTGCCTTTACGCTTGATCAACACAACATCCAACATATCAATTAGTTGTGATTCTATGTTATTCATGATTTGCTCCTCCATAGCTTTAGGATTTGACTCTTTACAGCTTGTTTTTCGTGAAGCATCTTGTCCTACATAAACAAAATAATGCAATTGTTATTACTTAAACAATCATATATATACCAACCACATAATTCAACAAAAATAAAATCAACATTACGGTTCAGATAAAATGATGGAACACATAACACGTTCTCAAGCTTCAGTGTGAGGAAAACACTACGTGTTATGACCGAATATCTATTTTCCAGGAAGTAAAATCTGAGAATTTTGTTATGTTCAGTTGAATAGTGAATTGATGGAACTTTGTGCCATCCCACTTGAATAAAACAGTGTGCCGCCTAATAAGAACGGATTCACCACTTGAATACAACAGCGTGCCGCCTAATAAGAACGGATTCACAGCAGGATTATAACCCCGTGAACTTCAATTATAGCCAAATTCACAGCAACACCATGTCAATCTTCATACCAATTATATGAGCTACTTGTAACACAGAGCGTCTTGAACCAAGTCACGTGCTTTGACGGAATTAAAACCACCGTTAGTTGATGGACGAACACCAAAAACAAGGAGATACGGTGAAAACCAGAATTACCTCGAGCTATCCCTCCATTGCCTCACCAACCCAGTAATACTTCTCCATCGCCGCCCCAGTAATACTTTTCAAGGAAACTTGCTAGAAAAATTGATTCGAAAATTTGGGCTTTGGGTGGATCAGCGCCCATCCTTTTACCTCAAATCTCGCCGTCTCTCTCTCACACGCAGGAGGAGAGCTGTGCCGTTTCTGACTGTGTTTCCCGCCCAATCCGGGTTTGTTCGAAATTTCGGATGGTTGGGAAGAATGAGATCTGGGAGAGATGATTAATGGTGGGGCAACACGTGGACGAGGGACTCCATTAATTGGTAATTAAGGTTTGAAGAATCTCAATTCTCAACCTACTTTTATATATTAATAATTATAGTTTTTTTATCAAAATTAATTTCTTTTCATAACGTGATGGAAGAACCTCAGCCTAAACAAAGTTGTAAAGATTTGTGTGTCACGCACGGGTGGGTGTCGGAAGTTCAGAACCCGATAACCTGAAAATCTGGTCCGAAAAACCTGAATAAATCAGATTCGGGTCAAAATTTGAAACCTTAAACACGGTTCAGTTTAAAATCTGGCATGTTTTCTAAAAATCGGTTCGGATTCGGGCTTGAAATTTAAACCGAAAGCCCGGTCCGGCCCGTTTTATAATTTTAATTAACCATTTTAATTACCGTTTTCTCAAAACCAGTTCGAGTTCTGGCTTGTCTGGTATCAAACTTGTGGAGTTCTAATCTTTATTTAATTATTTTATAACTTGTAAATGTTGAATATGATGAAATTTGAGAGAATAGATAGATATGTGAATCTAAATATTTAGGCCTGAAAAACCGAAACCACGGTCCGGCTCGACCCGAGTTGTGTTTTGCTCGGATTTAGATTTCATAGAGCCCGAGCCTGAACCGGCCCGATTAGTTCGGGTTCATGCTCGGTCCTTGAAAAATTTAGGACCAGCCCGGCCTATGTCTACCCCTAGTGTCATGGGTTCAAGTAAAATTTGAACTATTGTTAAATATTTGATATGATAAAAAAAATTGGAAATAAATTTTATATTTATATCAAATTATATTATAACCTTGACGCATTCTGTATGGATTATATGTCGCAAATATTATCAACAAAAAATAAAAACAAAGTGACTGAAGTATCATAAGGTTATATAATCATATAATAAAGGTCAACCGATGCTAATCAAATAAATCTTCTTTTTGTAATGTACATTAACAAACCTAAACCCAAACATGGGTAAGAGATTCTCTAACATTAACCAAGTTTTAAGAGTCCAAAACATGACAAAAGTAAAAGGGGCTAACACAATTCCACGTACTAAAGATCGGTGCAAAATCAACGTCAACACATCCATCTTCCCGCCGCAATCGTCGTAGCGCCAAGAAGACCCACTAGTGAATACACTTACATATTTCTGGGTGGCCAATTCGTCTTCGGGTCTCACATAGCTCTGCTCGAATCCCTTGATGATCGGCAACAGCTCACCTTCATTCCTCAGATCCTTCAAATTGTAGACGATAGGAGAAGACCCGCTGTGGTGATGCATATTCTTCAAACCACGGTTCTTCTTGTTAGCATTCGAGAGTTTCTGATACACAATTTAATTAAAATATCATTTTTTTGTAAACATATATTCACTAATATCTTATTTTAAATAAATAATGTGTAGGTAAACTTAATTTACAAAATTGTATAATAATATTTAAAAGACATACCTTGAACCTGTCGCTCTCAAAATGCGTATAAAGAAATATCCACTCATCCTCCCTCCCATAAAACTCCCCCGTCATTCCTTCTGCTTCATGCTCCTTGTAGACATTGTGACATTGTCATTTCCACTTCTTGTACCTTGATTGTGCAGTGACCATAATCCACTTGAACGTCACCTCGTCATTTTCATCCCAAGAGTACCATGGCTAAGAAAAAATTTCAAATATTAATACAAATAATGTGTATATTAAATTGTCCAAATTAATAAACCTAAGTAAATTACGTGACAATTAACTTACCGGCAATGTGTCCCACACATTCCACTGCTCCGGTTGCTCAAGGTCATGGAAAGTCTTAGCCCTGATCCTAACTAGGGACCGTACGGCCGACCCTATATCCTTGATCAAAAGACTGTTCACCCCCTTAGTCCATTCATTCGAGGGCAGTACTCTAACGGTATTTCTTCCCTAGTCTCTTGCACAAAGCCTCTGTCGTCTTTCCACAAATAAAACCCTGTTTATTTTTTGGTGGGGGACCTACAAGAAATTAAACAAAATACGTGTCATTGAACATATATTTACAAACTAAAAAGGTGGCAAGTTAATATAAGTAAATGAATAAATAAGTAAATAAAATATTTAAAAATAATAATAATAAGACTTGAAAATAAAATATTTAAAAAATAAAAAAAATTAATTATAATTTTTATTTTATTATTACATTTTATATTGTATTTAAAAATGCATGTAATTAATTTTTATTGTTGTTATTTTATTTAACAAAATAAAATAAATTAATTAATTTTTATTAATTTATATGTTATTGTTGTTTTATTTATCAAAATAAAATAATTAATTTTTATAAACAATTAATACTTATAAAACTAAATTGTTACATGTGCTTGTGACCTTTACTTTGCAACGGGCACTAGGAACGAGCCTGCTAGTGGCAGAAGACTCTTTGGACGATGCCGAGGTTCCGGTCGTCTGCTCAGCAGTGGAAGTCGTACCAGATGGGGTGATCGGTGACCTGATGATCAAAGAGGAGCCCCTGGTGGTACTGTTCCCCCCGGTAAAGCTGTTGGCTGCCCGGCAGTAGCCTGCCTACGTATGATTTCCATCAACTATGAGGCCTTATCCGACCGTTCCTTCCTATTCCTAATGATCAGGATCTTGAAAAAAATACAAAATTCATTAGTAAACAAAATTCATCATCAAAACATAATCAACACTAAATATGACTGCTCATGAATCGACCAAATATTCTACATTATCATGATAAGTGAAACTGAAAGTGAAATATGTATACCCCCTTCTCTTAATTTCTTGATCAATTCTTATTCAAGAATCAAGCCCAGCCTAATTCAAAACAATGTACTATGGACACCCAATTTTAAGTCAAAAACCTCACTAATACAATTCACACTACCGGAATCAGAAGTTTGGTCGACGAAAAATGTTCGTCGGCCTGTTAGCCAAATTCAGCGGTTAAGATCTTAGCCGACGAGTTGTCGTTAAAGACTTGTCGGCTATGAATTTAGCCGACGAAATAAAAGTGGTCGTCGGCTATAGTTTCACACTTAGCCGACGACATATTTTTCAATTTTTCGTCGGCTAAAGTAAGACTAAAGCCGACAAAATAAATTGTCGTCGGCCTCAACCTAAGATTTTGGCCGACGAACTATAAATATTTCATCGGCCAATTTAAAAAACTATAGCCGACGAAATGTACTATAAATCGTCGGCTAAATATTAAAAAAAATAAAAATTAAAATAATATAGCCGACGAAATATAGTACATTTCGTCGGCTAAAATACTACTAGCCGACGAATTAAGCCATATGTCGTCGGCTAAACTTTGAAAAAAATAAAATAAAATAAAATACTATAGCCGATGAATTATGGTAAATTTCGTCGGCTATAGTACTTTTTATATTGAAAAAAACCATAAAATTTCTAAATTACCATTCAAGCAAGTTGCAAATTACACAAACAATTTCATTTAACCAACAACATACGCCATCAAAAGTAGTCTAAACGTTTTGCATTAAATTAATAATTTATAAATTTTTCATAAACCCATAAAACTAAATAAAATCTATATCATCTAAATCTATATCCGCATCAGGAGGAGGTTGCTGTTTTTTTAGGTTGCGGCGGCTGAGGTAGGGGAATAGGCGTAGGCATGGGCGGAAGTCCCTGAAGCTGGGCAGCTGAAAAATCTTGCAAGTACTGGAATATCTGTTGTTGTTGTGCTTGGTTGGTGACATATACTGCCGCATTATACTCTTGTAAAGCGGCTTGGTGTTCCCGTAGCATCTGAACTTCCGTCTCTATCTGAGTCGTTCTGCTGCTGGTCGAGGCTGCCTTTTTTTTGAAATCCGAGAGTGGTCTTCAGTACCCCCTCGCCCTTCTTTTCTAGACCCCGACAGTAGAAGTTATTTCCTCACGATGGGAATGTTGTGCCCATGATCCTCGCCCCAACCCTGAGATCTGAAGTGTCGATCCGAGACATGACTTTGGACATGTCATCCTCTTACGTGTCTGGCCATGTCTCCCTCACTATAGCAGTCATCACCTCGTCACTAGTTTGCCTCACCCTCGCCTAATTGGATAGAAAAAATTAATTAATTAACATTTTGAAATATATATATATATATATATATATAAATATAATTTAAAAAATTTGAAAACGTAAAACGACTTGCAATATCCTCCTGGGCGTTAGGATATGTCTTCTCGTACGTATAGACGTACCCGTTGACTTCTGAATGTTCCTTGCCCGCCTCATCCATCAACGATGCGAACGGTCTAGAACCGGCATGATGGTTCCTTGTGTTGCGCTGCCGGTTCTGAGCGTTCGCCCGGGAATCATCCTACAAAGGAAAAAAATTAGTAAAATATTTTAAAACGTACTAATTAATAACAATATAAGAAATTATTATTTTTAATTACCTGTTTATGAGGGTTGTTGAATTCTGATATCAGAAGCCAACGCCACTCGTATTCCCGGAACTGGAACTCAAGGGGGTACCAGAACGCTCGTTCCCATGCGTAGTCTAGTGGGTTCGTAACTCGTTTTTCTACTCTTTGTACCTACAGATACCACAAAAAATTTATAAATATTATTAATTACACATATAATTTTGTTTTTTCATTAACTTTCCAACGTACCTTCTTCCATGCACAACGTCAGCCCAGATGTTCCTCAGGTGTTAGGAAACGTCAAACCACAGCTGCATTAAAAACATTTATTAGTTTAGTTTTTCATAAATCCACAATGTAATACATAATGTTAATTGTGAATTTTTTATACTTACAGAAATTGTGTTGTGGACCATGTCCTTAACCTCCTGTGGGACCTCGCTACAGTCTGACCACAACATAGGGACTCTATCCCTAATGAGTGCTCCCACGCGGCCGGAGTGCATCCTCGTCTTTCCGCCCAATACTACGTTCCCATCCCCGTCAGTATCGATGACCATCCTTTTCGAGATACTCACAGTCTTCTCGAGAGCCTTCCCTGTGACGGGGCCTCTCTTCTTCCATGTCGGCTTGGCTCCGACGGTGCCTATCAAAAATTGTTTATTAATAGATTATTCTTATTATGACATTATAAGAAAACAAATTATTTATATTTCATAACCTGAGGGCGTTGGGGCGGACGCGACGGATTCTGACTCTGTCGCTAATAATGATACCCTCACAGAAATTAAATTCGTACCAAAAGGCACGAACAGGTACGCCGTTGATGGGGTCACCTGCAGGGGCAGTGGATAAATCGACGCCCCTGAGTCATCGACTGCCGGTAATGCGGTATCAACCGTGGAAGGTAGAGAAGAGGCGGCGGTATTTGTACCTCAGAAGACCCACCCTCCGAAACAGTAGGGCCCGGAGTCGGTGCCTGTGTATCTCAGACATACGTGGTGCAGACACTTTCGCCTGAGTCGGAGGCCACAGCTGCCTCGAAAAGTGAGGGACGCTCGGCTGCCTCGAGGAGCGAGGGGCATCTGGCTGCCTGGAGGAATGTGTGGCCCCCGGCTGTCTGGTGGAATGTGTGGCCCCCGGCTGTCTGGTGGAATATGTGGCCCCTGGCTGTCGGGAGGAATGAGTGGTGTCCGGCTGTCTCTGTGTCTACTCCAGAAGGGACGCATGTCGGGCTGTCATTGGGCCCTGAAACGACGCTTGAGGGTTGCTAGACGCTCCCTCAGACGATTCAGACATTTGGCCCTTTGAACCTTTAGTTTTACTAAACAAGCTTTTCATCCTGTTTATTTAATTATTAGAAATTTTAATTTGTAAAATTAATAACAATTAATATTTTAATACAAACATATTCCAAATTATCAAAAATTAACAACATTATCACAAATATGTTAAATATACCAATTAATATTTTAATATACCAAATTTATTTAATATACCAAATTATATTAAATATTTCAACAACATTGTCACAAATATATTAAATATACTAATTCATATTTTAATATACCAAATTTATTAAATATTCACAATTTCAATAACAAAAATACCAAATTAACAAAAATTTCAATTCAATATATACATCAATAAATTCATATAATTCAATATATACATCAATAATTAAATAATTATATAATTCAATATATACATCGAATCACATACATTAATTTCTTAAAAAATTCGAAAGAGAGAGGAGGGCAGTGGGAGACGGAGAGGGCAGTGGGTGGCGGAGGAGCGGAGTGGAGGCCGAGAGGAGAGAGGGAAAAAATGAGAAAATGTTAGGGTTCTCTTGCTGGGTTTTGATATAGAAGAAGTATAGCCGACGACATAAAAAATGAGGTGCACTGTCATGCCTTGCCCATAAACGAGTTCCACCACTGAATCGAGAACACCGTAATAATCAACTCCATTCTGCCCACCACGCGCCATCACCCCAGAATTTTGTGTTCTCCGTCTGTTGTCTCTTTGTTCACATATAAATTGCACGTCATTCATCTTGCACATCGGATAAACTCTTGACATTATCGGCTTCATCGCTAGAAGTCTTAGTTCGTGCGACCAATTTGGGTGACCATCGAATTGAATATGGTTCATCTGCAACCAAATATACAATGTATTGTAGATATGAATAATTATGCAATGAATGAGTCATGAAAAAAAATAAAGAATTACATACCCAGCCGCCAAAATAGTTCGAGAACTCCTTGTTGTGGTAGTCGAGATCACCTTGAATGTCTGGACAGTATAAAAGGATGTCTTACCAATATTCAACTTCTGGACAGTTAATCAATATCCACCAATGGGCCACGACTAGCTCATGTGGTTGCAACTTGTAGGAGTCTGGCAAAATTCCATAAACTTCAATATCATTAGAGACTATGGAAAGGTTTAACTTCGGTACATCTACCGGTATGGTTTGTGGAGTTTCCTTCAACGCTCCTAAATACAACTTCATGTAGGTGACACACTCGTGCGCAATATATGCTTCGGCTATACATCCTTCAGGCGTGGATTTATTAGCCACATAAGCTTTGTAGTCTCCAAGTTGTCTATATATAAATAAATTGTTATAATATGTTATGATTATATATTGAACATGTACAATAAAAAATTTAGGTGTAAAAAACATACCTTTCTATGGGATACATCCAAGTATAGTGTACTGAACAGGTAAGCAACAATTGCTCGGAAAGATGGATCATCAGGTGCGGCATGATGTCAAAAAAATTTGGAGGAAATATCTTCTCAAATTTACACATGATATAAATAATGTTCTTTTGCATTTCCCGGAGGTCAGATTTTGTCACTTCCCGTGTGCATAACTTCTGGAAGAATCTTGACAACGCTACTAACGACTCCACCGCCTGACGGGGAAGGAATGGTCGAATGAAAAAAAGGAATAGACGTTGTAGCAGAATATGACAGTCATGACTCTTTAACTCGTACATTTTATTGTCCCGAATTTTTACACACCGGGCTATATTTCCTGCGTAGCTTGAAGGATACTTCACAGAACTCATTCACCTGAAAATAATGTTCTTCTGGTCAGGCTTCACGGTGTAAGGAGCTTGAGGCATTTTTTTCTTCCCTTCTTTCAACCACAAATGTCTTCGTATCTCCATTTTTTTAAGATCAATGCGTGCCTTCGGACCGTCTTTCGTCTTTACCTCTAAGTTCAGCATTGTTCCCACCACACTGTCGCACACATTCTTTTCTATGTGCATCACATCTAGGTAGTGTCTGATCTACAACTTACTCCAGTATGGGAGTTTCTAGAATATGGTCTTATGTGTCCAAAATTTATACATGTCGAGTCTGTCAGGTATTGCCGCCACAATATTGGGATAATTGCTGAGCTGCCCAAAATCATACTCATTAAGCACTGCTAAAATTTCTTCCTCCGTCCATCTTCTAGGAGGCACACCATTTTCTACAGTCCCATCAAATGCCTTGTCATCGAACTGCCATTAGTGATTATACGGAAGGAGAGTACGGTGACCCAATTTGCATATCTTGTTGTAATGACTACTGCTCCGCTCATCGCTAAGGCACTCTGGACAAGCCTTGTATCCCATAACAACGTTGTCCGACAACATCCCATGTGCAGGAAAATCACTGATGGTACCAACAACCATGACATGCATCTGGAAAATCTCGTGCATGTACTTGTCATAAGTGGGATGACCAACATCTCAAAAAAACTTAAGCTCTTCAATCAAGGGTCTCAAATGCACATCGAGACACTTCCCTGGATAACCGAGTCCTGAAATCAACAAACTCAACATATTGTATTCCTTCTTCATACACATCCATGAAGGAAGGTTGTATGGTACCAAAATCACCGGCCATACACTATATTGAAGACTCATGTTGCCAAAAAGATTGAACCCGTCGAATGAGAGCCCGAGCCTCACATTTTGGACATCTGAAGCAAAATGAAGAAACTCATGGTCTATATGCTTCCAAGCCTCCCCGTCAGCAAGGTGTATACGGATATCTTCGTCATGCAATTCCCTATCAGTGTCTCATCTCACAGCTTTGGCCTTGTGTGATGACATGTACAACCTTCCAACCTATCTCTCAACGGGAAATACCGAAGTACCTTCACAGGTTTCCTATTGCCTGCAGGAGTCAGCTTGTACCTGTCTCTCTGACATACTGGACATGCATCAATGTCACAAAGGTCATTCCCTTCTAGATCTTTACCCCAGAAAAGAACACAGTCATATCTTCATGCATGGATCTTGATGTAGGAAAGCCCAAGATCTTTCAAGATACATCAGACCTTATGATGAGTGGTAGGAAGACGATGACCGTGGGACAGCATCGAAGCAGTGTACTGTAGATAGTCATCAACAGCCTTCACAGTCGATTTTGTCTCAACTTTAATCTTTATAACGTCCATCACACTTTCAAGAACCGTCTTCTGACAACCAGAGTACACAGGTGTCTGTTGGAAAGCAAATAGTTTGTTGTACCTGTCAATACCAGCAGTGTTGACAACTCTAGGGAAGGGCTGCACCGGCTCATGCATATACGGTCCTACAGAGTATACACCGCTCTCATAAGGAAATATATTGTTAATAAAGGCCGTTGGATCGTTGAATGTACTGCCTGTCTCAGAAAATTGCCCATGATCATGCGGACCCCCTGATGATGTTTCACCGTGATATATCCAACATGTGTACTTCTCCCAAAACCCATTACTCTTAAGGTGTTACTGTTTCCGGGTAGACTCGTGGTCCTTTTAGCAGGTCACACGGCTCCAGAAATAGCGAACTTCCTTGTACTCCGAGTTTTCCTGTGTAAAGAACAAACATGTCAAAGAGGCGTTCCCGGGTTTACCGAGGGAAGCCACTCCGATGCTTAAGTCAGACACTGTCAATTAAGCAGAAAACTCAAGAATAGTCGAGAAGTTGCGCGTCCTCTTACCGGGAGGCCCACGCTGGTATTTATGGTAGCATTAAAGGCAACCTGCCTTATCCTTTTCCAATGTGGGAACAATCTCCCTTGCTTTTCCTCAACTTTACAATGAACTGGGCCCTGACAAAGGACCCAGAGTGGCTTCTCATATCTGATTAGGTTTTCACCCTGTAAACAACACTTCAAGCATAATAAACAATGCATATTTAATAATTGACCAGACATTTGGAGGTTCTTTCTTGAGTTATAACCCGGTAAAGGTGAAATATTAGGTTCCACCTATAAACAAGTCCCCCAAGTCCTCAGTCAAGGGGTACGCTTGGGTGGGGACTTAAAATCTTTTCTTTACCGGGTTACAAAGTTAGCAACCAAACCCGGGGTACCCAGTCCCCCAAGTCCGTACGCAAGCGTAACCCGCAGACACTCTTTACGTTGAGAATTCAAAACGACGTCTCCGGGTTGTAGTGGGGGGAAACTGAAAAGTTTTTCGGTTTTGTGAAGCGGCATGCGTGACACGTGTCGTTTCCCTCGAGAAACTGAAACGTCCCTTCAGTGCACGCCTTTAACTGTATAAATAGGGGTTGAGGGTGACAGTTTTGTCTCACTTCCAAACCGATAACTTTTTCGAGCTTTTTTGCTGTCGCTCTCGCTCTTGTCTCTGTTTCTTTCGAATTCAAGACTCAAATCTGTGTCAAAACCCCTACGAACCTTCCCAACTAAGGTATGGCTTCTCCTCCCTTCTTTTTGTGTGTTTTGGGATGATTTTTGTGGTGTTTCTGGGTTTCCAAGAAGGTTTTTCTGGGTTTCTGCGTTATTCTGGGTGGGGTTTTAACTTGCGGTCACCGGGTTATCTGGGTTTCTGTTGACATCCCCGTGTTTTTGGTTTTGCAGATGGCCAATGAAGCAATGGACACTCACGTCCCCGAGTTTGCCTCTGTAACCTTCACCGATGAGACCGCTCTCGACCCTCCCGGGTACTCACTGACAGCGGAGGAGATCGTGGAACTAAGGAGCAACTGGAAAATCCCCGAGTCCGTTGAAATACGGCCCTTAAAACCCGAGTACCAGTTCTTCGCTCCCGGGGATGGGTGGACGCTGTGCCACGAGTATCAGCTACGCTGCGGCGTGTCACTCCCGCTAAAGGTAGAGGTGCAGTATCTCTTAGCTGCGTGCAACTTCGCAATCGGGCAAATTGGCCCGAACATGTGGAGGCAGCTACTCGGGTTGTGCGTTATGTACAAAGTACTGAAGCAGCAGATGCCGACATACCATGAGTTGCACGCCATGTACCGGGCCGAGTACTCCTGGAAGGCGGGTTTTAGCGGGACTATCCAACTGAAGTCCAAGGCGACCTTTAAGAAAATTGTCGAGGACCTGCCAACCTCCGTGAGCCGGACCTGGAGGGAGAAAAGTTTCTTGATAAGAAACTTTCAAGACCCGGGATACGCGCTTCAAGTACCGGGTGACTTCCAACCACTGATAAGTGAGTTCCTCTCTCTCCGGGTTTTTTTTCTTTTGTTGGAGTTCCGGGTTATAACTTTCTTTTTTGTTGCAGGTATCCCCGATATTCCTCTAGAGCCGGTGATGGAGAAGAGGATCCGGAGGATGCTATGGGCCTTTCGAGGGCAAGATGACCGGAGTTCATACCGGCTTTGTAGGCTGTACGTGTACAGCAGGTGCCGGTTGATGGAGCTACCAGGTTTGTCCAGTGTCCTTAAAATTTTTGTTGTCATATGGCATGCTCTTTGTGTAACAGGCTGTGTTATTTGTTGCAGCTCTTCTTCCGATGGAGTTCACCAAACGGAAGAACCCGGGAATATATGACGGCTTTGAGGATAAAGCTGTATGGTCCGGGATCCGGACGCAAGGGGCGGATGGTCTACCGTACGATATTGACCTGACCACAAAAGCGGCTTTCCTGCGCCCAGACGCCGAGCAAGGGGATCTTAAGCAGTTCCATGTTGATACCTTGCACTACAACGAGGTCCCCGGGTACTTGGCTGAGGTTCTCGGACCAGAGTTTTGTCAGGAGGAAGAGGAAATTGAAGGGAATCCCTCGGAGGCGGGTGAAAACCCGGTATTTGAAGAACCGGTGACTCAATTTACCTTCGCCGATGAAGAGGAGACTGAAGAGCCGGTGATGAGCGCGGTGCCCTCATCTGTGCTCCCGAGTGAAGAGGAGTTGACTGAAGATGAGGCTGACGACGGGGGTGAAGAAGTTGTTGGTTTCGAAGGGGTGATGAGTGAGAACCCTGAGGGGAGTGATGGGAGCGACGAAGTGCACGAAGTGGAACCCGTCCCCTCCCACAAACGCACCCGGGAGGCATCCAGCTCGGCAAGGTCCGAGAGGAAGAAGAGGAGGAAGGAGAGGAGGGAGAGGAAAGAGAGGAGCCAGCACTGGGCCATTCACGAGATCATGCAAGAGTTGGCGAGTGGAGGGGTGGCGGACGTGGCCGTCCAGAGGATGGTGGCGGACCTGAAGAACTGTGCCGCGGACTCCTGCATCCTGGGGCACGAAGACCCGGTAGTTACCCTCCGGAGGACACAGGAGAAGCTGATGCGAGTAAGTGTTTCCTTCGTGCAACTTGTGTTTGGGGTTTCTTTCTTTTTCTTGATACTAACCCGCTAAATTGTTTTTTGTAGGCGGTCAGGATGTCATACTTGGCAGCTGATCGGCTAATTAATGAAGGAATCCCCGAGAGGGAGAGAGTGCTCAGGGAAGATCTCCGGGAGGCCCGGGACCAGGCGACAGTTAGCGAAGAATGCCTGGCTCGGTTCTGGGAAGAGGCAAGCGCAGCAGCGGTCGCGTCGTGGGCGGAGTTGGCCAAGGCAGAAGAACAAATAGCGGAGCTTGTGGCCAAAAACTCAGAGCTTGAGAGGGTCATTGAGGGTCACCGGGAGGACCGGTGTGCTCAAGATGCCGCTATTGCTCAGCTTACTCAACAGAATCAAGCGCTGCAGCAGCAAGTGACTTCTCTGGAGCAGCAGAAAGGAGAATTGGTGCAGTCTGTTTCCCGGGCCAGGGACTCTGCTGTCTCCAAGTTTCTGGCGAGCCCCGAGTTTGAGCTGAAGCTGCGGTCGACAAGGGCTGAGGCTCGTGCCGAAATTGTTAGCGCCGGGATTCGCGAAGGCTGGCTCGACAAAGCCGGTTATGATGGTCACCAAGGTCATGTCAGACCCGATGAGGCTGCAGGTACTTCACGGTCGACACCTGCTATGGCTGCAAACCCTAAAGCCCCCGCAAACCCGGTTCGGAGTCCCCCGGTTGGTTCTTCTGCAGCTCAGAGAGGTACTTCCCGTGGTGGGATTGTCGGTGGTCCTCAAAACCGGCCACCGCTCCGTAGGGGACAGTTTATCATACGGCCCCGGGGAGGACGTGGCGGCTCGAGCACTGGCGGGGGTAGCGGGTCTGCAGCGCCATGAGCTGGAGCCTCTAAGTTTTGTTTTTGCTTTTGTAGGCTAGACTTTACTTGTAGCGGTTCGCTACTTTTTGTAATTGACCTCTTTGAAGTAATCAAGCTTTTCCTTCGCATAATTCCTCCTGTGAAATAACACGGTAACCTGATGCATAGTATAAAAATTTACACATAATGCCGGTTTGACATGTAAATAAAGGTAGTGCCGCTAGGGTATACGGGTCCGTTAGGACTTCCATGGGCCGCTAAGGCCTTTGCGGGGGAATGTCTTTCTATAACACGGGTTTTGTTTCCTGTAAAATAACACGTTAAACATATGCATAATTTGCAAGTGTTGACAAAATGTACACATATAGTGCCAGTTTGGCATGTAAATAAAAACAATGCCGCTAGGGCTTTACGGGTCTGTTAGGACTTTCAAAGACTGAAATAAGGCCGTGAAAGGCTTGCAATATTTCAAGTTATGGAGATTACTGGAGATTGCCGAGTTTTGACAGTGAAACAAGGCCGTTTAAGGCTTGCAATATTTCACGTCATGTAGATCGGAGATTATCGAGTTTGACAGTGAAATAAGGCCGTTTAAGGCTTGCAATATTTCACGTCATGTAGACCGGAGATTATCGGAGATTATCGGAGCTTGCCGAATTTGACAGTGAAATAAGGCCGTTTAAGGCTTGCAATATTTCACGTCATGTAGACCGGAGATTATCGGAGCTTGCCGAGTTTGACAGTGAAATAAGGCCGTTTAAGGCTTGCAATATTTCACGTCATGTAGACCGGAGATTATCGGAGATTGCCGGGATAGGCATATAAGCTGTGCCGCTAGAGACTGCATTTACTCAACAAACTGATTGATAAACATAACCCGGTATGGTTTTATGCATTATGTGGGCCTTAAAGGCTTCAAGTATAACATCAAAACATAATGAATTTGGACATTTGTAGATAACTTGGTACCTATTTGGGGAAGAGATGTAGATGTTGTGCGTTCCATGGCCGTGGAAGCGTAACTCCATCTGTGCCCCTGATGTAAAATGTGGCCGGGCCTACTATTTTAACAATTTCATATGGGCCTTCCCACGGAGCTTTCAATCCCGTTGGCTTAGGGATAACCTCCTTCATTACCCAATCCCCGAGTTTGAGTGGGCGCTTGATAACCCGGGAATTGTAATGTTTGGCCACCGTTTGCTTCTTGTTGATATTCCGGAGATGTGCACGTTCCCGTCGTTCTTCCAGTAGGTCCAGGTTAAGGTGAATGCCTTCATTATTGGTTGTCGGGTTGAACAGTAGTACCCGGTCGCTAGGGACTTCCATCTCTACCGGGATTACTGCCTCAGAACCAGAAGTCATAAAAAATGGGCTTTCCCCATTAGCCTCTGTTGGAGTTGTTCTAAGTGCCCACAAAACCTCTGGGAGTTTCTCAGCCCATAAACCCTTTGCGTCCTCCAGCTTCTTCTTCAGAACTTGCTTGATCAGCTTGTTAACAGCTTCAGTTTGTCCATTAGTCTGCGGGTGGGCCGGGGAGGCATATAGCACCTTTGTCCCATTAGAATGTAAGAACTCCCGGAACTCGTCATTGTCAAACTGTGTCCCGTTATCTGTGATAAACGTCTCTGGGATTCCAAACCGGCAAAAGATATTGTTCCAGAGGAATTTCTTAACATTTGCGGTTGTGATCCGAGCCAGGGGTTGAGCTTCTATCCACTTGGAATTATAATCCACTGAGACAATGGCGTGTTTGAGCTGTCCCGGGGCTGTGGGTAGAGGTCCAATAAAATCAATCCCCCACATGCAAAATGGATATGGAGAAATGATTACTGATAGTGGGACTGATGGGGCCCGGGGAAAGGCTGCAAACCGGTGACATTGAAGACAGGAATCTACCACGACTCTGGCATCCTGTTCCAGAGAAGGCCAGTAATATCCCATTCTGAGGTTTTTGAAAGCCAGGTTACGGGCTCCAAAGTGATTTCCACATACCCCGCTATGAAGTGACTGCAAAACCCGGTCTCCCTCCTCGGGTGTAATACACTTCAAATCAGGGAAAGTATGTCCTCGTCGATACAGCTTCCCCTCACGGATGCTATACTGTGCCGCTCGAACCCTGAGCCGTTTAGCAGCTACCGGGTCCTTAGGTAGGGTTCCATCTTGGATGAAGTTAATGAACTCATCCATCCAGGACAGTGGCGGCTTTGCTTCCACAGCAAAAATTTCCGAAAAGGAGAGTGAGATGCTTGGTTTCTCCAATGTTTCGATCAGTAGGCCTTTAAACTCGGCATTGGGATCCTCCCCTGTTGCAATCCTAGCCAGAGTATCTGCTCTGACATTCTACTGCCTCGGTATTTGACTAATCTCAAAGGTGTCAAATTTGTCAAGCAACAAAGCCGCTAACTTTTGGTAGGAGGAAAGATGTGCTTCTTTTGCCTGAAACCCGCCATTAACCTGCTGCACCACTAGTTGAGAATCGCTCAATATGTGAAGATGCCGGGTGATAAGTGCGTTTTACGCCATGTTTTTAATATGTTTTTACCCTCATTTATACTTAGTTTATTCCTTAGTAAGGTCGTTTTTACTTATTTTAAGTCAAAAAGGGTTTTTCTGAAGAGTAATGGTTAATACATGTATTCATACAGAAATTTGTGCTTAAGTGTTGTAAAACCGATTTTGGATAAGACTTGGTTATTTCTCTTATGATTCACCGTACCTTTACATTGTCAATTTTGATGAATTTGGTTTAATGTGTAGATGACATGTAAATGAGCATATGAGAACAAGAATCATGAAGATTGGACTCATGGAAGACAACAAGAGAAGCCATGGAAAAGAAGTACTCCGAAACATAAGATTTTGATCCGAGCAGAAATTTCCAGAAACCCTACATCAACTTCGGAAAATCATATCTAAAGATTCAGGAGGAATCTAAGGACGAGCCACATATCAATAGAAAGCTGTATGTGTCTAGTTTTCATATCTTCTAGAATCGCATCAATTGGAGTTTAGATGAAGGAGTTATGATCAAAACAATGGACGGAGCTCAAGCTGCAAAACTGGGCAGTTTCCGCCTAAATGTCACACGAGTTTGGGAGGATGTTTCTTCACCAAAATTCTTCCCAAGCATGTCAAAGGACTTAAGAGAAGCTTAATGAAGTCATGGGAAGCTTCATAGAAGAAGAAGATTCGAAGAAGTCATCATGGCAGCCGAAACAACCAAGTATGGAGCTTTCCCGGTCAAACCGGGAAAGTCTGTCCCTACCGAGTTCTTGCAATGGATTCGGCTGCCTAGAAGCCCAAAACTTGTGCAATGAGGCCTACATTGATCCATTAACATTTAGGAGAGTCCAAGAAGTCAGAAATCCAAGTCCAAAGTCGAAATCCTTGTCAAAGAAGAAAGAAGAAACCAAGTCCAAAAGGATTACAAGTTCAACAAGGAATGGGATTCCTTGAAGTGGCCGAATTTCCCTAGGGTTTCTCTTCCAAATTTTATGTATAAATAGACATGTATAGCTCTTAGTTTTGTGTCTTCAACCTTTGTAATTTTTAGAGAGCCAAGCTCTACCCAAAAACCCTGACATTCTACTGCCTCGGTATTTGACTAATCTCAAAGGTGTCAAATTTGTCAAGCAACAAAGCCGCTAACTTTTGGTAGGAGGAAAGATGTGCTTCTTTTGCCTGAAACCCGCCATTAACCTGCTGCACCACTAGTTGAGAATCGCTCAATATGTGATTAAGGCTTTATCTTTAGCGAGTTGAAGCCCTTTGATTAAGGCTTCGTACTCAGCCATGTTGTTTGATGCTTTGAAGTTAAAGCGTAAAGCATAATCAAACATGTTACCCTCCGGGTCCACCAATGCAATTCCTGCTCCACACTGCCTCTGATTGACCGATCCATCTACAAATATTTGCCAACTCTCCGGTTCAGCTTCTGTAGGAATAGTTTCAGCAACTGAGGAATCTGCTGGGATTAACTCGGCAATAAAGTCTGCTGCTGCCTGCCCTTTGATTGCCGTGCGCGGTTTAAAGTGCAAGTCATGTTCCCCCAACTCAATTGCCCACTTGACCAATCTTTCTGAAGTCTCCGGCTTTTGTAGAACCTGCCGTAGTGGTTGGTTGGTGAGCACATGGATAGAATGTGCCTGAAAGTAGGGTCTTAGCTTTCTTGTTGCTACAACCAAGGCCAGGGCCAGTTTCTCAATATCTGGATAACGAGTTTCAGGATCATTGAATCCTTTTCCAGTATAGTAGACCGGCAGTTCTTCAGACTCTGGCTTTCTTACCAAGGCACAGCTCATAGCCGTTTGAGATACCACCAGGTATAGATAGAGTATTTCCCCCGGGTTAGGTCTGGATAAGGAAGGAACTGATGTCAAGTATTCCTTCAACTTTTCAAAAGCTTGATTGTGCTCTTCCTGCCATGTAATCCGCTCGCGGTGTTGACTCTTGAGAATTTTGAAGAAGGGGGCACATTTATCTGTCAACCTGGATATAAACCGGGATAAGGCCACCTGCCTACCTGTAAGCCTCTGGACTTCATTTCTGGTCTTTGGCGGTTCCATGGTCAAAACCGCTTGAACCTTATCCGGGTTTGCCTCAATCCCCCGAGCGCTAACCATAAACCCGAGAAACTTTCCTCCTGAAACGCCAAAAACACACTTCTCCGGGTTTAATCTCATTCCCTTGCTCAAGGCAATGTCAATAACGGTCTCCAAGTCATCCGGGTGTTTGCTTGTTTCCCGGCTCTTGACCAACATATCATCTACTCCATAGTATCCCCGAGTTGGTTTTTCAAACATGCCCACTACCAGGCGCTGGAATGTGGCTCCTGCATTCCGGAGTCCAAAAGGCATCACTTTGTAGTAATACATCCCCTTGTCCGTTGTAAAAGATGTGTGCTGTTGATCCGCGGGATCCATCGGAACTTGGTTAAACCCCGAGTATGCATCTATAAAACTCAACTGGGGGTGGCCCGCGGTTGAATCCACCAGTTGATCAATCTTGGGAAGGGGAAAACTATCCTTCGGGCAAGCCTTATTCAGATCTGTGTAGTCGACGCACATCCTCCACTTTCCGTTTGCCTTCTTGACCATCACAACATTAGCCAACCAATCCGGGTATGTTGCATCTGCAATGAACCCGATGTCCTTGAGACGTTTAACCTCTGCTTGAATGGCCTTGTACTTCTCTGCACAAAATGCACGACGCTTCTGTCTTACAGGTTTAATACCCGGGATAATATTGAGGGAATGTGTCATAACCTCTGGAGAGATCCCGGGCATGTCTGCATATGACCATGCAAACACCTTCTGTTTCCGGGTTAGTAGCTCAATCATCCGGGTTCTGACCTCCGGGTCAAGGCCTGTGCCAATGCAAATCTTCCTCTCCGGGTATTCCTCTGAAATCTGAATCCATTCTGTTGTTTCGATTGGGGCTGGCCGGGGGAACTTGGAAGGATACTTCTGGCTCTTCTTTTGTGCCGTCTTACTGATGGGCAAGGAATCCGGGTCATCTCTGGGGTCATCGGGTTTGTCGAATGGGGATAGGGAAAAACCGGCTGAAAACATTTCATGTTGGGACTGAGCTGTTGCTATCGCGTTGCATCTGACAGCGGCCTCTTGGTCTCCGTGAATTGTAACCCAGCCCCCGGGTGTAGGTACCTTCATAAGCAACATATGACCTGCTATGAAACTCTGTAGGCCCCAAAGGGCATCTCTCCCAAGTATGGCATTGTAGGATGATGGGCAGTCCACAATTATGAAGGGAACTATGATTCTTGTGGACTGGTGCCCGGTTCCAACTGTAACTGGTAGCTGATCCGACCCCAATGGTTGAGTTGTTTCACCTGAAAAACTGATCAATGGCTCGTGGTTTCTATACAGCTTATCTCTTCCTCTTTTAAATCCCTTGTAGCAACTGCTGAACATGACACTGACAGCGGCTCCCGTGTCTATTAGAACTCGCCGAGTTCGCCAATGGTCAATCTGAAGAGTGATTATGAAAGGATCATTATGATGCATTTTCAGCGTGTCTTCAGAGTGAGAAAATGACACGGTATCCCAAGGAACCAATTCCTTGCGGCATTCCTGACGAAACTGCATTATCTCTAACTCCGGGCCTCTTGGGCAAAGTCTTTTGGCCCGGTGACCTGACACTCCTTGGGTGCCACCCCCGTGAATCGTCATTATCTCCCCATATACTTCAATCAGGTTGACACCTGTAGCGGGTGACTTATACTGCTGTAACTTGCCGTTCTGGATCATGTATTCAATGCTGTTTCGAAGGGAAAAGCACCGGTCGGTAGTGTGGCCAGACTCGTTGTGATAGGCACAATGTTGCCCATTGTCCGGCCCTGCCCTTTTGGGAAACTTCCTTTTTGGAGCCGGGGGAATGTCATTCCTATGGCGGTTCCAAATTTCTTCATAGGAGGCAGTCAAATTGGTTAACACTTCATATCGAGGGATGTAAGGGGTTTTTGCTTCCTGGGCTGGAGGTCTCGGGTATGGAGCTTCTCTTGGCTTCTCCCTTGATCTGTTTGAACTTTTGCCGTAGTATCCCTTACCACTCTTATTTTGCCCTTCCTTTCTCCATCCATCAGCTCGCTGGCTTGTGAACCCGGTATTCGTCCGGCGTTCCCCGAAGGTGTCATACTCGGCTTGAGCTTGCCGAGTTACTTCATTAATCAAATCGTCGTAACACCTGAACCGTTGCTTCCTGAGCTCCACCACAAAGCGGGTTGGCTTGAGCGCCTGCAAGAACGCCTCTGATGCCACTGACTCATCCAAGTGCCCACATTTGGAAGTCGTGGATAGCCAACGGGTTACAAAGAATTTCAAGCTCTCATCATCCCTTTGCTGGACTTTGAATAATGAAGTGGTGCTTCGGTTGGCACTAGACAGCAGGATAAACCGGGAAAGGAACTTCTGTGTCAGCTGACCATAGGTTTCTATTGACAAAGCCGGTAACTTGAGGAACCAACTCAATGCCTCCTCACTGAGTGTTTCCTGGAAAGCATGGCATGCTTGGGCATCCGTGAACCGGGTTGAATCCAACTGAGACTGGAACAACTCTAGGTGTGCATATGGGCAGCCCGTTCCGGCATATTTCTTGATCTTAAATGGCTTTGCTTCCGGTGGCTTTTTATCTGCTTGAACCCGGGTGGAGAATGGGCTTGCACGGGTAATAAAGGGTTGGTATTGCAGTGGGCCTGTTCCCGAGTTAAGACGCTGCTCAAGTTGAGTCACAGTTTGCGTCAACTGTAAGAGAAGCCGGGTCTGGGCATCGGCTGGGGGAAGTGGTTGATTTAACACCGGCTCTGGAGGTGGAGGAGGTCCTGAAAGATTGTGATTAAACAAAGGATTGGAGAGATGGATAATTTGTGGATTTGGGTTAGGGTGGGCAATGGGTGGGAGAATAACGGGCGGGATGTATGCACTTCAAAAGTTCGCGGGTTTCCATAACCCGGAGGATTCCCTTCTGGGGTAATGACATCAGCGAGTCTGGCTGACGTCCCAATGGCATTCGCCCTTTGAGTTAGGGTTGCCTGAAGAAGCCCATGCTCGGCCTGGATAGTCGCTAATTGCTCCCTTACCGTCATTAACTCGGCATGTTCTCGAGTAGATTGCTCTTTCTGAGCGAGAAAATCCTTTTTCAAGAGCTCAAATGCTGCTGCCAAATCTGTTTGGCCAAACTGGGTCTCGGAGGCCCCCGGGTTATCATCCACTGAGAAATTAAGCCTCCTAGTTGGATCTTGTTCTCCTGCCATTTCCACCGTCCTTCGAAATATTAAACGGGAGGTCTTGAGTTCGACTCTCAACGAGAGCACCAATTGTTTCCGGGTAAACTCGCGGTCCCTTTAGCGGGCTGCACGGTTCCAGAAATAGCGAACTCCTTCGTACTCCGAGTTTTCCTGTGTAAAGAACAAACACGTCAAAGAGGCGTCCCCGGGTTTACCGAGGGAAGCCACTCCGATGCTTAAGTCAGACACTGTCAGTTAAGCAGAAAACTCAAGAATAGTTAAGAAGTTGCGCGTCTGTCTCTCTCCCCTTACCGGGAGGCATGCGCTGGTATTTATAGTAGCGCTAAAGACAGCATTCCTTGTCTTTTTCCAATGTGGGAGTAGTTTCCCTTGCTTTTACTTAGTTTTATGGCGAATTGGATCCAGACAAAGGACCTAGAGTGACTTCTCACATTCAATTGGGCTTTTCACCCTATAAACACTTGAATTGTAACCCGGTAAAGGTGAAATATTAGGTTCCACCTATAAACAGTTACCAAACCTTGTCAATTGCAAATCGATGCATATCGCTGCGACACTGACATTTAGTGCACGGGCAATAGAAAATTGTATTCTCTTTAGCATTATCCATCACATATTCAACAAAACTAATAACTCATTTATCATATCTTTTTGTCCCATTTTGAATGCGAAATCCAACTCTTATCCATATCCTGAAAAGATACCATAATATATATGTATAAACTCTAATTAATTAATTAAATTTTCAAATCATTTAGTATTCTATCTACAGTTAACGTACAATTAATTAATAACAAATTAATAATTAACACACATATATATATATATATGTATATATATATATATATGCAAACATATATATACTAATTACTAATTATATAACAATATTATATATATATATATCAATTAACATCAATCATTATCAAAATATTACTTAATTCATACTATATATATGCATGAACACAATATTATAATTAAATATATATATATACATATATATATATATATGTATAACAACAACTTCATATATATTATCAAATTAAAATCGATCAACTCAATCACACTCAAAATCCAATAATTCAACTCAAATTAAAACTCAAAATCAATATATATAACTCAAATAAAACTCTTAAATCAACCCAAAAACAAGATATATACACATATACGTACCTATATATAGCGCCACAAACTAATTTTGGACAGATTTCAACGACACCCAACAATATTGCCAACACCTAAACGTTTTCTCCTGTTTTTTTTTGTCACATGAGCTGCTGTCTAGATCTGGAAATATAAAGACTTTTAGCTGACGAAATTATATATTTCGTCGGCTAAACTTTAAAAATTTCGTCTGCTATAGTTTACAGACTATAGCCGACGAAAAAACATTTCGTCAGTAAAAAATCCACTTTAGCCGATGAAAAATTAACTTTGCCAACGAAATTTTTTTTTGTTGGCCTGTTTTTTTTGGTTGGCTATAATGTTTCTTCTAGTAGTGCCAATATATTTGACAACAGCTCAATTAAAAAATCCACCAGCCTCCGTAAGCACACATCTTATCAGCATTGATCAACAAAACCAAACAAGCTAAACAAGATTTAAATCTGTAAAACGCTTTAGCTTCTAAAAAGCTGCAGAACTGTAAAACACTTCACATTGAAGCCTGCAAAATCTCAAAGGTCTCATGATCTAATTTCATCAAAATATGGCCTTTAACCATATCAACAGAGTCGATATTAGGATTGCTATATATTAGGATTGATATCATCACATTTTGACATGGGGACAGAATCCACACAGTGAGAGACAGCTTAAAAGTTTAATAACATCCCAGAGTATCCTAATCAAAATTGATAGATAAATAATTGATATAAACACCACAAAAAATCCAATTCACAATCTGAATCATTAACACATCCACAGTCATCTAAAACACAAAAAACCATCCAACATTGAAATACAAAACAATTATGTTCCATTTCGATCAACTGAACAGAAGAATTGGCGACTGGCCAAATTCTAAATACCTGAAGACTGAAACTTGACGGTGGCGGAGGAGCTCGACGATGGCGGATCAAGCTCGAGCCAAAGACGAAGGCGTTGGCGAGATGTGGCGGAGGCGCTCAAGGAAGTGATGTGGAAGACGAGGCAGTGACGGAAACTCTAAGCGAAGGCACCTGAAGAGAGGGGAGACGAGGAGGCGCAAGATGTTTTTGACCTTGTCAAAATTTTTTAGACAATTTTTATCAGCAGGAAGCAATTCCTTCAAAAGTGCAAGGTCATCGTTAAAACAAGCAATAGTCTTGTTCCTCGTGTTTTTGATACTCATCTGCTTCATGACAATTTTCAACACAGTATGCTCACTTCCGGGATACAACGGCGTCTGCTTCCCGACGAAGTCTGTTATAATTCTTATAGTAGTAATTATTGCCATGGAGAGACATCAGACAAGGTTGTATTGCTGTTGTCATGTGGCACACTTTCATCATATGCTGAGGCGTATGGAAAAGCATCATTTACGAAATTAATCACAGCAGGGTCCTCATAATTGGCACTAAAAGACCCGCCCTGGTTATGCTGTCCTTAAATATCTGCAAGTGTGGGCATCTATTCAGGAACTTCGTCGTGCCATGTCCAAGTCGTATAACTGGGACAAATACCGTATTGTGACAGGTGAAGATACATGTCCTCAAAAGTTACATGAGTAGCAGATCTGTTGCGACATTTTATGTAGGGGCAAATGTGCAAACTTGTCCAGACAGAGTGTGTCGACGGACGGACTCAATAAACTCAAAAATTCCTCTCATGTATGTCACAGACCATCTATCTAACTGCATCCAGCTCCTGTCCATGTTGTAACCTGTAGTAAAAGAGGTTACAGCTTATTATTAGAAACACAAATTTATATAATCGATCATAAATTATAAAATTATCACGAAGAAAATGTCATCATGAAAATAAATGAAATTTAATACAAATAATGATTTAAATAGACAATTATTTTCAACAACATATATAATATATATACATAATTAATAATTCACACACACACATATATATATATAAATACATAATTAATAATTCACACACACATATATATATATATATATATTGTATATATGGATGTATATATATATATATACATCCATATATACAATATATGTATATATACAAATACCCGAAAATATACAAATTAACAAATCTAGAATGATATACCTGAAATTAAAAAATTAACAAATATATATATACACACCATATATATGCATGGATATATCATCAACAAAACATCATCATGAAAATAAATGAAATTTAATACAAATAATGATTCAACTTAGCCCAATATTTTAAACAACATATATATACATAATTAATAATTCACATATATATAGATCAATATATATATACCTGAAAATATACAAATCCAGAATGATATACCCGAAATTAACAAATATATATAAACATCATATATATGCATGGATTAAACAAATCTAGACGAAAATATACCCAAAAATTAAACGAATTCCTTTGAAAATTAATAAATAAGAAAATTTAAATAATACGTACCAATGATTAAAATGGATAGAGAACTTCAATTCATGAATCAAAATTTTTTGATGAAGAATGGATGATTCGACATGAAAGAAATGGATGGAGAGATGAATCGGAGGAATGGAGGAAACTCATGATGAGGAAAGATAGTGTAGAGTTCAATTCATACGTTCCGTATTTATCAGATTTGATTTCACTTAGCCGACAGAATATTCCGTCGGTTAAGGAAAAAATCCGTAGACTAAAAAATATTCGTTCTGCACGGTGTCAGAGAATTATTGAACTTTATTTTCTTAGCCGCTGAATATTCTGTCGGCTAAAAATAAATTTTTGTCGACTAAGAGATACTGAGTCGACGGATAATAGTTCATCGACTAAGTGTATCTTACTCGACGAAATATGTCAACAGAATTTATCCGTCGGCTAGGGGTTTCGTAGTCGAAGAAAATGGTCGACGAAAGATTTTCGTCGATTATGACAATCTTAGTCGACGGAAAATTTCTCCTTTCCAACGGAAATAGTTCCGTCGGCTAGGAGTCTCCTAGACGACGCAATAATAATGGTTCCGTCGCTTAAGAGCTCAAATCCACTAGTGACCGTGTCAACCAAAATCACCGTCTTGTCAAAGCAAGGAGCGAACGATCAAGGTCGGAACATAACGACGACATTAGTAGGTGGGAGGGCGAATTTTGAGCCAAGTTAAGAGAGCATGGTGTGTGTTGTCACTAGTGGATTATGGCTCTTAGCCCTCAGAACAATTCCGTTTCCTAAGAGTATTTTTCAGTCTCCTAAGCTCTTAGCCGACGAAAATTCCGTCAGCTAAGACATGTCGGTGAAGATTCTAGCCGACGAAAAATTTTATTCCGTTAACTAAGTGACAACCTAGTCGACGGAAATTCTGTCGGCTAAGATCCGTCTACTAAGATCTTAGCCGACGTATTGATTCTGTCGGTTAAGTTCTTAGGAGACGGACATATTTTAAATTAAAAAAATAAAAACTCTTAGCCAACGGAATATTCCGTCGGTAAACCTAAAAAAATTAAACTAAATGGATATTGATCACCGGAAATCCACCGCCTACGATCGATCTCCGACAAGAAACCGGTCATTCTGATTCCACACACCACCATAACCAAAAACCACCACCACACCACACCACCACCGCACACAACCACTAAAAACCACCACCATAACCAGACAACTACCACACACAACCACCATAACCACACCACCAAAAAAATTTTAGCTCTTAGCCGACAAAATGTAATAATTCCGTCGGCTAAGTGTTTGAATTTTTTTCTAAAATTTTGGTATAAAATTTTGAGCGGGAAAATTGTTCTGATATTTTGCTCTTAGCTGACAAAATTAAATAATTCCGTCGACTAAGCGATACCTTAGAAGAAAAATTATTTAATTTTGTCGGCTAAGGGATTAAAAATTATTTAAAATTATTTTTTGTTTTGTTTTATTTAATTCTGACGGAATTATCTTTTCCCATACACATATTTCAACATAATGATGATATCTAACGGTCGAATTTTTTTTTTTGAATTTTGATGATCGGAATCACAACATACCTACTAATGTTGTATAACTTGTTTACTAAGTGTTAAGTAAATGTTCAATTTCAAAAACAAACTATACGTAGAAGATTCAAACAAAAAAAGTCATGAAATAAGATATGACCGGAATGGTGAAATACGTCTACGGTTGAAAAATCAAGTAATTCTAGTAAAGTCTCGGTGCCGATAGTTGCGGTCAATGCAATTTTCTATTTTTTCTCTAGAGGTAGCCCTATTCCGGAGTTTATTTTTCATAAAATTTGTATACCACTGGTTGCGTATCATTGATTTGAAACTATTCCCAGTTGAAGGTCAGTGCAAAATACGTAATTTAGATAGCCAAATGACTGTTTCCGTGCGTAAAGGGGTTTGACTTACGAGATTGGCCGTAAGGATCAAGCCTTTAACATTATCAGATCAAGTTGAATTTTTTCCTATAAACATCCTTCGACATAATGATCATATCTGACGGTGGGATTTTTGTTTCTCAAGTTTGATCATCGGAATCATAACATGTCTACTAATGTTATATAACGTGTTCACTAAGTTTTAAGTAAATATTCCGTTTCAAAAAAAAATTATACGTAGAAACTTCAAATATGAAAAAGTCGTGAAATAAGATATGACCAGAATGGTGAAATACGTCTACGTTTGAAAAATCACGTAATTCCGGTAAAGTCTCAGTGCCGATAGTTGCGGTCAATACAATTTAGGGGTTTGACTTACGGGATTGACCGTCTGGATCAAGCCTTTAAATTTATCGGATCAAGATGAATTTTTTACCATACATATATTTGGTTATAATGATCGTATCAGATGATCGAATTTTTTGTTGTGGAGTTTGATAGAAGGGATTTGAAAGCCAGTATGATGGTGGTGATGGTGATGATGATGGATGTGGTACGTGGTGGTTGATGGCGGTGAACTGATTGTGGAGCATAAGAGAGATAGAGAGAGAAACGAAAAAAATTGATATTTTTTTGGGTTAATCACAACTTTTATGTGGTTTTATCACGATTTTGATAAGAGACTAGAACCCGAAATAGTTGGATGGAGTAGATAATTTTCTTGTTAGGAAAAAAAATAAGTAAAAAACTCCTCCCAAACCGTGCTTGCATTTTTCATTGCACACGGTTTTTCTATGTATACATCCAAACTGTAGTTCATTCTATATACAAGACACTAAGAAAGTTGAGAGACTAAAAAAGTTGAAGACTCAGTTTTACTCTGCATGGTAACTTATTTTTTTGGTTTCATATATGTTAACAATGTTAGTATTGGTGGTTTGTACTGTATAATGACTAGATTAAATAAACGGCTGAGATTTAATTTTAATTCTAGATTCATTTACACGTTGGTGCATGCAGAATTTTCGCCACTTACAAATGCACATAGAGGAGCCTAAACAATGCCTTCTGATCCATTCACATAAAAGGTCACACAAAGAAACATGCATGATGGAACCCACAGATAAAGATAGCAGCATAAGCATTTGATTCATTACAGAAAAAGACATTCAAAAACCTGACATGTGGAGCTGCAATCATGGCCGTGGGACATCTGTTGATCATGCACTGTCTCTCTTTCTCTTTCTCATCCACACACACTCCCCCTCTTTCAAACTCTATAAACCCTCTCTACTAGCTGAGAGCACATTTGAAGTCTCTTCTTCACATAGATTGGAGCGTCAGGTTGACAGCAATCATGTCTAAACAGGGTTCCTCAAGCTTACCAACTCTTGGAGCTGACCCTTCTGAAGCAAAAATCACACCAATTGTGATCATGTCTTGTATCCTGGCCGCTACTGGAGGCCTCATGTTTGGTTACGAGATCGGCATTTCGGGTTAGTCTCTCATATCTCTCACTCTCTCACACTCAAACACTGGTTTGCAATTTTGATGACTACCGGTACGTTCATGCAGGAGGTGTAACATCCATGCCAGATTTTTTGAAAAACTTCTACCCTGATGTGTATGCGAGTACCCAGATTCTGAAGACACATAACAGCAACTATTGCAAATACAACAATCAAAGGCTGCAGTTGTTCACATCTTTGCTCTACCTTGCGGCTCTGGTATCAACATTCTTTGCGTCACACAGCACCAAAAAGCTAGGCAGAAAGATGACTATGTTGATTGCTGGGATTTTCTTCATAGTTGGCACAGTTCTTAACTCGGCAGTTACAAACTTTACCACGGTCATCATTGGGAGAGTCTTTCTTGGTTGTGGAGTTGGTTTCGCTAATCAGGTCTTTTACTCCTCGTATCCTAGTTTGAGATTTCAATTTTGCATGAATTTATAGCAACATTTCTGTAATTCTGAATCTAGATCCGGGGGCGCGTAGCCATAGTGGTTAGGTGTTAGCGAGCCCTTTATTCCTTGTGACGTTAGGAGTATTAAAAGCAAGTTTTAAGTTGTGAGGTGAAAGGATAAAAAAATTCCCAATTTTATTTTGACTTTAGGACCAACAGCAATCTTAGTTTGAGTAGATGAGGCATGAGGGTCATGACTCATGAGTTCTAAGAAAGTTGGGTCATGGGCGCGCATTGTTTCTCTTTTAAATATGGTTTCTTAATTCTTTCAAGTCATTTTTATCTTTCACCCTAGCAGATCAAGCTATTTCAACATTTGTGCAGGTTGTTCCACTTTTTCTTTCCGAGATTGCTCCGACAAGAATCCGTGGAGGACTTAACATACTTTTCCAGCTTAATGTAACGCTTGGAATTCTTTTTGCAAACCTTGTCAATTATGGAGCTGCTAAGTATGCCCCCTTCTCTCCTTAATTGTCGGAATTCCAACTAATAAATTAGGCCAGCTATGAATCATTTATGCATTGGAAGATACATGTCTACATCATTATGCCCAATTTGATGGTAAATAGATTCTTGTACAAATTAAGAGCATCTTTAGCAATGTTAGACATTTTTTAGTTAAAATTTCGTTAAATTAGCTAAAATGTTCTTTTGGCTAGTCACTTTAGAAATGTGTATGTTTAATGCTCATTCAAATAATGATTAAATGGTTTAAAAGTATTTATATATCACCTAAAATATTTTAAAAAGAATGTATTAAATTATAGCTAGGCTTATTTGACTTATCTTGCTAGCTAAAAGTTATAAAAGCTCAACTTTAATCAGCCTGTTGGAGCTCCCAAAACATCTAAAAAACTAAACACGATTATCAAAATAGCTAAAAATTAAAATAAAGAGTATGCTAAAGTTGTTTTAACAACCATATATATCCACTAAATGTTGTTTTCTAATCTACCAAACACAGAATTAAAGGAGGATGGGGTTGGAGGTTATCATTGGGTCTAGCAGGGGTTCCAGCTCTTATGTTAACCTTGGGATCCCTCATTGTGGTAGACACTCCGAATAGTTTGATACAACGTGGTAAGTTGGAGGAAGGAAAAGCAGTGCTTAGAAAGATTAGGGGGACTCAAAATATTGAAGCAGAGTACTTGGATATATTAGAGGCAAGTAATGAAGCCAGTGAAATCAAGCATCCTTTCAGAAACCTGCTTAAGCGTAAAAATCGGCCTCCTCTCATTATCGCAATAGCAATGCAGGTCAGTTTAATTATTTTCTCTCTACTTCATCATTCACATTTCATCATTACATTGCTAAGTAAGTTTGAGAAAAATGGTTACACTAGAGTGTGTTGCTGATTTGTTTGCCAAACTTGATAAGCATATCTCCGAAAGGTTCACGGTGTTCATAGAGTTGATTAATTAGCTAGCTTGTAGTTACTCTAATTATCGAATCCATTTATTTATTTATTTATTTTTTTTTTTGATAGGAATCCATTTATTGATATCTATGTCTTGTACAGATCTTCCAGCAGTTCACTGGCATTAATGCAATAATGTTCTATGCTCCAGTTTTATTCTCAACCATGGGTTTCGGCAACAATGCTTCCCTTTATGCAGCTGTCATTACAGGAGCAGTCAATGTGCTCTCGACCATTATATCAATCTTTGTGGTTGACAAACTTGGCCGCCGCATGCTTTTACTAGAAGCCGGTGTCCAAATGTTACTTTCTCAATTGGTTGTTGCAATAGTGCTAGCACTCAAGGTGAAGGACCACTCCAACAATCTTTCTTTCGGTTTGGCGATACTGGTGGTGGTGATGGTGTGTTCTTTCGTCTCTGGTTTTGCTTGGTCTTGGGGACCTCTCGGGTGGTTGATCCCAAGCGAGACATTTCCACTGGAGACCCGCTCGGCGGGGCTAAGTGTGACGGTTTGCATCAACATGATCTGCTGTTTTCTTATAGGGCAAATCTTCCTCTTAATGCTTTGCAGCTTGAAGTACGCCATCTTCTTGTTCTTCTCTGCTTGGGTTTTGGTCATGACGCTCTTTGTGCTGTTTCTAGTCCCCGAGACTAAGAATATCCCTATTGAAGAGATGACAGAGAGAGTGTGGAAGCAACACTGGTTTTGGAAGAGGTTCATAGATGAGTATGAGGGTGATGATTCAAATAGAAAATATGTAAACAGTAAACTAACTCTTCCATGATTCCAAGCCATCCCCTCCGCTTCTTTGAATCTTACTGTGTTCATCCTGCACATGTTTAAAGTTGTAATACCATGAACTAAGGATTAAAACCCATCTGGTACCAAAGTAATGGAGCTCGATCGACATGAACATTTCATTTTAAGTTTTAATCATGCCAATTGGGCAATTGTTGTTCAGAAATATTTTTGTTTTTGTTTTTTTGTTTATCAGAAGAGTTAAAACTTTGGAAAATAATCGATTTGGGTCTTTATTTTATATTCTTTTTTTTTCTATCTATAACAATTAAATCGATTTTGGGTCTTTGTTTTATGATCTTGTTTTCTATAACAATTATTTTTTTTTTTTGAAAAAAAAAGACCAATGGTATAGAAAAATGTGAATTGAGAATTGGTCTACTTATTCTTATTAGATAACTCTCTTATATAGGGGATGAATACACACTACCAGAACAACCACTTTAGCCGAAAAAATTTTTTCGTCGGCTAAACCTTAAATTTCGTCGGCTATAGTCTTAGCCGACGACGTGAGAAGTCGTCGGGCAAAATCCGTCGACCAACACTATAGCCGACGAAATTACTGTTCATCGTCGGCTAAAGTCATTTATTTAGCCGACGAATAAATTTTTCGTCGCTTAATTTCTAGACTTTAGCCGACGAAATTTATTAAAATTCGTCGGCTATAGCTATTATTTTTATTTATTTATTTAACTTTAGCCGACAAATTTTAGGGTATTTCGTAGGCTATAGTTATTATTATTATTTTTTTTATTTTAGCCGACGAATTTTATTAAATTTCATCTGCTATAGCTATTATTTTTATTTATTTATTTAATTTTAGCCGACAAATTTTATTAAAATTCGTCGGCTAAAGTTATTATTTTTTTAAAACTTTAGCCGACGAATTTAAGGGTAATTCTTCGGCTATAGTTTTTTTTCTTTTTTTTTTTAATTTTAGCCGACGAATTTTAATAGTTATTATTTTTTTTAAAACTTTAGCCGACGAATTTAAGGGTAATTCTTCGGCTATAGTTTTTTTTCTTTTTTTTTTAATTTTAGCCGACGAATTTTATTAAAATTCGTCGGCTAAAGTTATTATTATTTTTATGTAATTATTATTTTTTTTTAAAACTTTAGCCGACGAATTTTAGGGTATTTCGTCGGCTATAGTTTTTTTTAAAAAAAATTTTTCATATTTTTTTTCTTTTTTAATTTATTGTATTTTTGATTAAAAATTTTACTTCTTTTTGTTTTTACACCGAAAAAGGAGTGAGGAGGAGAAGGTTAGGAGAGGGAGAGGAGGAGAAGAAGAGGAGAGGAAGGAGGAGGAGAAGAATTTAGAGAAGTAGGAGGAGGGATTTGAAGGAGGAGGAGGAGGAGGAGGAGAAGGTTAGGAGAGGGAGGAGGAGGAAGGAAGATGAAGAGGAGGAGGAGGGATTTGAAGGAGGAGGAGGAGGAGGAGGAGGAGAAGGTTAGGAGAGGGAGGAGGAGGAGAAGGTTAGGAGAGGGAGGAGGAGGAGAAGGTTAGGAGGAGGAGGAGGAGGAGAAGGTTAGGAGAGGGAGGATGAAGAGGAGGAGGAGGAGGAGAAGGTTAGGAGAGGGAGGATGAAGAGGAGGAGGAGGAGGAGGGAAGATGAAGAGGAGGAGGAGGAGGAGAAGGTTAGGAGAGGGAGGATGAAGAGGAGGAGGAGGGAAGATGAAGAGGAGGAGGAGAAAAATGAAAGATATAGAAAATTTTAGTCGAAAAATTTTAAAAATCCCCGCCAAAAAATTTGAATTTTTAATTAACTTTAGCCGACGAAATACCCTAATTTCGTCGCCTATAGTTATTTATTTTATTTATTTATTAATTTAACCTTAGCTGACGAAATACCCTAATTTAGTCGGCTATAGTTATTTATTTTATTTATTTATTAATTTAACCTTAGCCGACGAATTACCCTAATTTCGTCGGCTATAGTTATTTATTTTATTTATTTATTTAACTTTAGCCGACGAATTACCCTAATTTCGTCGGCTAAAACCCTAAACCCTAAACCCTATACGTAGAAGCTTCAAACGAAAAAAAGTCGTGAAATAAGATATGACCGGAATGATGAAATACGTTTATAGTTGAAAAATCACGTAATTCCGGTAAAGTCTCGGTACCGATAATTGCGGTTAACTCAATTTTCCATTCTTTCTCCCTAGAGGTAGCCCTATCTCCGGTAGTTATTTTTCATAAAATTTTTATACCACTGGTTGCGTCTCATCGATTTGAAACTATTTTCAGTTGAAGGTCCGGGCAAAATACATAATTTAGACGGTCAAATGACTGTTTCCGTGCATTAAGGGGTTTGACTTACGTGATTGACCGTAAGGATCGAGCCCTTAACATTGTCAGAATTAAGTTAAATTTTTTCCTATATACATATTTCAACATAATGATCATATCTGACGGTCGGAATTTTGTTTCTCAACTTTGATCATCAGAATCACAACATGCGTACTAATGTTGTATAACTTGTTTACTAAGCTTTAAGTAAATGTTTTGTTTCTAAAATAAACTGTACGTAGAAACTTCAAACGCAAAAAAGTTGTGAAATAAAATATGACCAGAATGGTGAAATACGCCTACGGTTGAAAAATCACGTAATTCCGGTAAAGTCTCGGTGCCGATAGTTGCAGTCAATACAATATAGAGGTTTGACTTACGAGATTGACCGTCTAGATGAAGTCCTTAAATTTATCAGATAAAGTTAAATTTTTTACCAGAGATATATTTCAACATATTGATGATATCTGACGGTCGTATTTTTGTTTGTGAATTTTGATGACCGGAATCACAACATGCCTACTATTTACCATTATTTATCTATACGGGGAGGCATATCATGGAGGGGTAAATGTCTCAAAATTTTTAGATGGACAGTTGCGTCTCATTATGGTGAGTGTTTGTTGTGTTGAAGGTTCGGCCAAAATACCTCATATAGGTGTAGATATGGACATTTTCGTGTATTAAGCGTTTAGAAAAACTTCATTTTGAAGCCTTAAACGAACTCGGATGGCCAAAAAAGCCTGTATGTCATGGCAAAGCATGAGTTTTACTCCTACGGCCATTCTGCTTCCAGATTGGTATCACAATAGTCAATCGGACATGATAGTTCGTATTTGCACACGCATCAATTAACCCTGTACACAGTCATTGTCATCGTATAAAGCAAGTAAGGGTATCGTTCTAAACCGGGGATCCAACCACAGGGTAGATCCATCTAATCTAATCAAAGATGTCGAAATAAACATAGAATTTTAAAGATTTGGATTTTATATTTCGGAAAGATGCAATGAAATAAAGTCCTATATTACTTTTATACATATATACATGTGATCGATCAACAATTACACAAACCAACACCAAACAACAATGCAAGAATATAGAAAACAATTTCTAATCTCATATCAATCTATGCCGAAATACCTAAATCATGCTAGAATCGAAACATGCACATTAGGTTCCTACGTGGTTCCTAAGCCATTAGATGCATTCGAAATCGACTACTTGTTTCATTCGAAACCTTTCACACATCCATGCTCAACGTATCAAACACGAAATCTAACATACTAATTCACTTATGCAATTACGTATCACACAAATAAACTAACATGTTCATTAGCACCATCTAAATCCAATTCTAGCATGTAATTTTCGAACACAACAAAGAACACATCAACCTATCCACTACATGTATCAAAGTCATGTAATTCTTTGAAGGATTAACTAATGCGACATCAACTACTTGTCTTAATCACACGTTAATGTTATGAAGCAAATCGAAAATTAATAAAACCAAACACTTAGAATTATCGGCATAAACTTCAAATCATTGATTAAAAACTAAAAACTATAATCCTTACATCATTCAAAAGTACTTAACATCTCATAGACAAGAATTGAATCGTACTTAAACAAAAACCTAAAACAAATATCAACCATAACAAAGACATACCAATTCGAAAATAGCAGATGAATACACCTTGAAATATTCCTACGTGGTCTATTCTTCAAGTGCACGGAGATCCTAGGCTACGTGCTTCGGATCAAAGGATGGAGTATGGAAATCGGAATTGGGGTCTTTGAATGGTGATGGGATTTTCGGCAGCTGCTTTGGCTTCGGCTTTTGCAATGTTGATGATGCCCTAATACGAGCTATACAGACCCTATTTATACAGAAATAATGAAGAGAAACCCTAGCTGATTCGGTTAGGGAAAGGCAACCCTATTCCAACTCGGTTTCCTTATTGCTCAATGATTCCTCCTTCAATGCAGCTTCTTATCCGAATTTGGACTCCTTCTTCTGATTCCTTGGACCTTCCTACATGTTTATGGATTCATGTAGGCCTCATGTACGAAATCTTGGGCTTTGATGGCAGCCAAAACCAGTGATAGGTCCAGCAAGGTCAGCTTTCCCGGTTTGACCGGGAAACCTTACACTTAACCAAAATATGGCTGCCTTGATGCTTCTTCCTATTTTCTTCTTTTGTCCAGCTTCCTAACACTTCATTAAGGTCTTGATACATCTCTTGACAAATTTGGGAAGCCTTTTGGTGAAGAATCATCTCCCAAAACTCGTTAGACAACTTAGGCAGTTTCTGCCCAGTTTTGCAGTCTGACCTCTGTCCACTATTTTGCTCATAACTCCTTCGTCTCAACTCCGATTGCTGCGATCCAAATGGGGTTGAAAAGTAGACACACACAGCTTTAATTCCATATGTGGCACGCCTTCTAACTCCTCCTGGATCTTGAGATATGATTTTCCAAAGTTGACGTACGTTTTCTGGCAGATTCTGTCCGAGAGCAAAACAATGTCCAAACGTGTTTCTTCTTTTCCGTGGCCTCACTTGTTGTCATTCATGAGTCCGTTCATCATGATTCCTGATATGTTAAGCGTGTTTACCTGTCTCCAGCACATTTAAACAAGATACATCAAAACTGACAGGGTAACAAAATAACGAATCATAATAAAACGTCCAAGTGCTAGTCCAAAAACGGTTTTCATCATTTAAGTGCAATTTTCTGTATAAAAGTGGCTAGTAGCTACAACTCTACGGAAAAACCCTCTTGACTCTAAAACAAGTAAAAATAAACATACTAAGGTAAAAACAAAGTATAAATGGAGGTGAAAATCTATTAAGAACATGGCGTAAAACGCACTTATCAAACTACCCCACACTTATGCTTTGCTAGTCCCTTAGCAAACACTAAACAAAAACATACTACGATGACTCAATCTAAAGCCTTCAACGATATTGTTTCAGAGATCTTCAACATCATAGTATCAAGAATAGCACAAGAGTCGAAATCGAAAGAATGAATTCACTGGTTAATAAACATGAGATTTCGATGTAACAAGTAAGACATGGTAGAAACAAAGGTGAATTAATCTCGACATGTTCAAAACAAGTTCAAATTCAACTCACAAGGGATATGCACTCCAAATCTTTTCTCTCAAGAACATGGCATATGCTTAAAAGCTTTTCACACACAAGAATTATATAGATAGTGAATTTCAGAATAGACCTCAAGAAAGATACCAATTACATGCACAAATGAACCACAACCATATGCTTATTCATGAAACAAACTCCACAGATCAAAGGCTACTTATCTTAAGAATCATGCGGATCTTTAGAAAAGGGATAGCTCAGGGTTCGAATAAGGTAGGATATAATCAAAGAAAGAGGAATCACAAAGGTCATCCTCAAGGCTAATAAAAACATGGATATCCTCCTTATATCACCAATTAACATCGAGGCCAAATTTCATCATGTTGGACCCATCCTTCACTATAAACATAGTAAAATCGAACAAAGGCTATGTATAACTTTATTGAGCCTTCAGCAAATACATATCACAACTCCAATTTCACAAGAATAAATCATGCCATGGGTGTCCAAATCAAATCTCCACATCGAAAATTTTCTTTTCTTTTCTTTTAGATAATCTTTTCTTTTCATATATTTTTTCCTCTTTTTTTTTTCTTTTCCTTTTTTTTTTCTTTTGTTTCTCACCCAAAATCGGCATCATAGCATTCACAAGTCCAACCCCACACTTATATCTTTTTGATCACTCCATATTCATACCACAAAACAACATCTCCATCAAGTTTGCAACCAAGGTAGAGATAACTATTCTAGGCAAGGTAAAAACATGTTGGTAATCAAAGAAAAGGCTTAACGTAGGCTCAAGGGGGTTCATACTAAGGTGTCCCGAACAGGGCTCATATAGGACTCATGGCTATTTAGATAAAGTGGTGATAACCTAATAAAGATCCAACAATCCTTTTCCAAATCAAAGTAAGTTATGATATAAAGCTTTGAATGTTTCACAAACAAGTTCTAGTAAATCTCTAGTTCATTGGTTTATCTCTATGGCATGTACATTGATCAAATAATGTAATATGAGGTCATAAAACCAATAAAACGATATATCAAACACTCATCAATGAAAAGGCACATATATGGCTCGAAACTCACAAGGTTAAACATGAAATCGAACATTGTAATAAACATGCTCTGTCTGTACCTAGGTTTCAGTTTCTCATCTACTACTTAAGTGCATGATCTCTTCACATCTATTAACCATTCAATAACAATGTAATTCAAGAAATCAAGTCCATGCAATTCAATCAACTATGAAATCAAAGATCAAAAATTCATCATCAACGGTTAAAGGCGACTTTCTAGACTCAAAAACTAAAAATCAAGTTTAAAGATCAAAATAAACTTCAAAAATCATGAAAATTTGCCAGAATACCTAAAACAGTATCACAAATACAAACCTAAACTTAAAAATTAAAAACCGAGCCTAAAACAAAAATTCAAAAATCACTGTTCACCGAAATCACTATTCACCGAAACCCTAAAAATCACTGTTCACAAAAAACTGTTCACCGAAACTTGCAATAAGCCATTCCCCACCCCACACTTGAAACTTACATTGTCCTCAATGTTCAATATCTAAAACAATGAAAGAACGAAGATAAGGGTTAAGAAAAGCAAACGCTCGTAGACGGCTCCTTTTATGGGTTGCCTCCCATGCAGCGCTTAGGTGTTTATAGTCCTTTAGCCTAGACTCATGCATCCTCATGCTCATGCCGTGAGGTCCTGAAGAGGAACCTCCTCGATGGTGTGATCCACCAAGCTCTCCAAATACGGTTTCAAGCGATGACCATTAACTTGAAATTCAGATCCTCTGACCATGCTTTTGATCATTACTGCACCAGAAGGAAAAACATTAGTGATAACAAAAGGTCCTATCCACCTAGAGCGTAGTTTGCCCGGAAACAACCTAAGTCTAGAATTAAATAAGAGAACTTTCTGGCCAATAACAAAGTCTTTCTTTCGAATCATCCTGTCGTGGAACGCCTTGGTTTTCTCTTTATAGATCACGGCAGAATCGTAGGCCTCGTTCCGGATCTCCTCAAGTTCACACAGTTGTAGCTTCCTATGCAATCCGGCCTCATCTATGTCCATGTTGAACTGTTGCACCGCCCACCAAGCTCTGTGCTCTAACTCCACAGGCAAGTGACATGCCTTACCAGAGACCATTCGAAAAGGGCTCATGCCTAAAGTAGTTTTGTATGCCGTCCTATAAGCCCAAAGAGCATCATCCAGTCGTTGGCTCCAATCTTTGCGTGATGGCTTCACACTCTTCTCCAAAATCCGCTTAATCTCCCGGTTACTAAGCTCTACTTGTCCACTTGTTTGAGGGTGATAAGGTGTAGCAACCTTATGCCTTATTCCATACTTTTTCATGAGAGCTTCAATTGTCCGGTTGCAAAAGTGGGTACCTCCATCACTGATGATGGACTTCGGCATGCCGAACCTGGAGAAGATGTTAGAACGTAGAAAATTTGCAACAACTCGAGAATCGTTAGTCCGGGTGGCCTTGGCTTCCACCCATTTCGACACATAATCAACACAAACAAGTATGTACAGAAAACCCTGAGAATTTGGAAAAGGTCCCATGAAATCGATACCCCAACAGTCAAATATTTCAACATGTATAATAGGTTGCATAGGCATTTCATCCCTAGGTCCTAAATTCCTTGTTCTTTGACATCTATCACATGAAGCACAATACATATGAGCATCTCGAAAAATAGTAGGCCAGAAAAATCCACAGTTAAGAATTTTCAATGCAGTCCTACGTGAACCAAAGTGACCTCCACATGCTTGTTCATGGCAAAAGCTAAGAATAGATTTATGCTCAGTTTCAGGAACACACCTCCTAATAATTTGATCTACACAATGTTTCCACAAATAAGGTTCATCCCACACATAATGTTTAGCTAGTGCCTTGAGTCTTTTTCTCGCATGATATGACATAGAGTTTGGAAAATCCTTGGTAACTAAATAATTTACAATGTCTGCATACCAAGGATCACTTACCTCACTTACCTTGAAGAGCTGCTCATCCGGAAAACATTCTTGGATAGCAATGGTGTCTTCATCACGCACCAAACGTGACAAGTGGTCGGCAACCACATTGTCGGACCCTTTCTTGTCCTTGATCTCCAAGTCGAACTCTTGTAGGAGCAGAATCCATCGAATCAATCTCGGCTTGGCATCCTTCTTTGTCAACAAATACTTCAAAGTAGCATGATCAGTATAAACAATAACTTTAGATTGAAGTAAGTAAGAACGAAACTTATCCAAAGCAAAGATGACTGTGAGAAGTTCTTTCTCGGTGGTGGTGTAGTTTTGTTGCGCATTATCGAGCGTCCTTGAGGCATAATAGATGGCATAGGGCTGCTTGTCTCTCCTTTGCCCTAGCACGGCCCCAACTGCATGATTTGAAGCATCACACATAAGCTCAAATGGCAAACTCCAATCCGGTGGCGCCATGATCGGTGCCGTGCACAATGATTCCTTCAACTTCTCGAATGCGGCCTTGCACTCCTCATCAAAATGGAATGGCACCTCCTTTTGCAGTAGAGAACTCAAGGGTCTTGCTATTTTCGAAAAGTCTTTAATAAACCTGCGATAAAATCCTGCATGTCCAAGAAAGCTTCGAACATCCCTCACACTTGTGGGAATGGGTAAGTGACGCACAAGATCTATCTTCGATTTATCAACTTCAATACCCCTAGAGCTAACAATATGACCTAACACTATACCCTGAGTAACCATGAAGTGACACTTTTCCCAATTAAGCACAAGATTAGTTTCCTCACATCTCTTAAGCACAAGTTCAACATTATGCAAACATGAATCGAAATCTCCACCATAGACAGAAAAATCATCCATAAACACTTCTATCTTAGAACCTATGAATTCAGAGAATATATGATACATGCATCTTTGGAACGTACCTGGAGCATTGCAAAGTCCGAATGACATGCGTCGATATGCAAATGTACCGAATGGATAAGTAAAAGTGGTCTTCTCTTGGTCCTCCTCCGCAACACTTATTTGATTGTAACCGGAATATCCATCAAGAAAACAATAAAACGAATGACCGGCTAACCTCTCAAGCATTTGATCAATAAAGGGCAGCGGCATGTGGTCCTTCCTCGTAGTAGCATTAAGCTTCCGGTAATCAATACACACTCTATGACCGGTCACGGTTCGTTGAGGCACCAACTCGTTTTCAGCATTCTTCACAACTGTGATCCCACTCTTCTTTGGCACAACTTGAACCGGCGAAATCCACCTCGAATCCGAGATAGGATAAATGACTCCACAATCAAGTAACTTAGTCACCTCATCCTTCACAACTTGCATCATAGGTGGGTGAAGTCGACGTTGACCTTCCTTGGTTGGTTTCGCACCATCCTCTAAAAGAATTCGATGGACACACATAGTAGGGCTGATTCCCTTTATGTCGGCTAAAGTCCATCCAATAGCCGTCTTGTGTCGCTTCAACACTTCAATCAATCTCTCCTCTTGGTCCTTCTCTAATGATGATGATATGATAACCGGCAATGCCTCATTCTCTCCCAAGTACACATACTTCAAGTGTTCCGGAAGGACCTTGAGATCTAACTTTGGAGCTTGAACAATGGATGGCAGAAACTTGTTAGATGTCGAGAAAATTGGACTAAAGGGAGAGTAGGTTACCTCAGCAGCGACCTCAAGAGAAGCCGCGGTTTCTATGAGAGCAAGAGGCACGGCCTCTTGCTGCATTGCACAAGTTTTTGATCCAAACTTGTCATATCCGATCCCTTTAGCTAGGGTGAGAGCCAAGATGTCTTGAGTTATCATTTCAACATGTTCTTCTGCAAGAGAATCCACCACATCAATAGAAAAAGAATCACGAAAAATTTCGGGAAGTGGATACCTCATAGCGTCGAACACGTTATAACTAATGATGTCGCCATCAATTTCAAACGTTATCTCTCCGGAATGGACATCAATCTTGGTCCTAGCAGTCCTCATGAATGGCCTTCCCAACAGAATGGGAATTTCCTTGTCATCTGCATCTGTGGGTTCCATGTCAATGACATAGAAATCTGCAGGAAAAGTTAGATTAGCAACCTGCACCAAAACATCCTCAACATATCCCAAAGGGATTGTATTAGAACGGTCAGCTAGTCTAATAATAATATCATCCTTTTTTAATGCACCTAGACCTAAGTCCGCATAAAGATAAGAAGGCATGACATTAATAGATGCACCTAGATCTAACATGATCTTGTCAAAACTATGAGTGCCAATAGTGCAAGGAATAGAAAAACTCCCTGGATCCTTAAGCTTTGGTGGTAGTTTCCTTTGAAAAACCGCAGAGATGGTTTCATTCATAACCGCCACATCCTTCTCTCGTGGAAACCTCTTGTTAGTGCACAACTCTTTCAAGAACTTAGCATACTTAGGATTTTGTTGAATGCATTCCAACAATGGCATGTTCACTTCCACCTTCTTGAATAACTCAATCATTGCACGATCAGCTTCATCGTGCTTTGATTTTGCAAACCTGTTTGGGAAAGGGTATCGAGTATGGACGTTAGATGAAACTAAACCACTAGAACTAGAAGACTTACCTTTTTCCTTGGCACCTTTCGGATCAGCAGGGACTGCATGAGGGTGAGGCACGGCCTCACCACCTTGTATCTTCTCGGACTCGGCAGAAAAGTCTGCCGGACTGCCCCTCGGACCGCTGCCTTGCTGCTCGGACCCTGGCAGGGTTGCTGCCGGAATTTGCTCCACAAAAACCTCCTCTACATTCTCATCTTCCTCCTCTTGCAACAGCTCAACATCGTCTCCTTTAGATGTCCCCAACTTCTTCAACAAAGGCTCCTCAAAAACTCTCCCACTCCGAGTTGCAACTACCTTGAATTGTCCTGCATTTGGATTTGGCAAAGTTTGTCCCGGCAACTTACCACTTTCATGAATTTTACCCATGAAATCAATAACTTGTCCCATCTGCTTCTTTAACTCTGTGATCTCTTTAGAATTAGCTTGTTGACCTGTCACTAAAGCTTGAGTTGCAGATGTTAAATTCTGTTGCCCTTGAGCAAGGGACTTCAAGAGTTCATCATAATTTGGAGTAGAAAAACTAGCATTATTAGGTACAAAATTAGAAGAGTTAGGAACAAAACCTTGAGGTACCTGAGGCCTCACAAACAAACCTGAAGGACGAGGTCCTTGAGCTTGAGCATTGTTCGGTTGAGCACCATTACTCCAACGAAAGTTGGGATGATCTCTGAGTCCAGGATTGTAGGTGTTCGAGTGTTTATAGGTGGAACCTAATATTTCACCTTTACCGGGTTACAATTAAATGTGAAGCCACTCTGGGCCCTTTGTCTGGGCCCAATTCGCCATAAAACTGAGTAAAGCAAGGGAAACTACTCCCACATTGGAAAGGGACAGGAATGCTGCCTTCAATGCCACTATAAATACCGGCACATGCCTCCCCATAAAGGGACGAGGATGAAACTTCTTGACTATTCCCGAGTTTTATGCTTAGCTGACAGTGTCTAACTTAAGCATCGGAGTGGCTTCCCTCGGTAAACCCGGGGACGCCTCTTTGACGTGTTTGTTCTTTACACAGGAAAACTCGGAGTACAGGGAAGTTCGCTATTTCTGGAGCCGTGCCACCCGCTAAAGGGACCACGAGCCACCCGGAAACAATTGGTGCTCTCGTTGAGAGTTGAACTCAGGATCTCACGCTTACCAAATGGACGCCAGCCAGACTTGCTAAGGTAATAAACCCAGTAGGGAAACCTCCGGGTTATGGAAACCCTTGCTAAGGTAATTTTGACAGTGCGTACATCCCAAGTAGGTACCGAGTTATCTGCAAATGTTCAAATTTATTATATTTTGATGTTATATATAGAGCCTTTTTAGGCCCACATAAAACCCTACCGGGTTAGGTTTATCAATCAGTTTGTTGAGTGAATGCAGGCGATCTCCATATGACGTGAAATATTGCAAGCCTTAACGGCCATATTTCACTGTCAAAACTCGACAAGCTCCGATAATCTCCGATAATCTCCGGTCTACATGACGTGAAATATTGCAAGCCTTTCACGGCCTTATTTCATGGTCAAAACTTGTCAAGCTCCGATAAATCTCCGATAATCTCCGATAATCTCCATTTGACATGAAATATTGCAAGCCTTTCACGGCCTTATTTCATGGTCAAAACTTGTCAAGCTCCGATAAATCTCCGATAATCTCCGGTAATCTCCATTTGACATGAAATATTGCAAGCCTTTCACGGCCTTATTTCATTGTCAAAACTTGGCAAGCTCCGATAAATCTCCGATAATCTCCGGTAATCTCCATTTGACATGAAATATTGCAAGCCTTTCACGGCCTTATTTCATTGTCAAAACTCGGCAAGCTCCGATAAATCTCTGATAATCTCTGGTAATCTCCATAACTTGAAATATTGCAAGCCTTTCACGGCCTTATTTCAGTCTTTGAAAGTCTTAACGGACCCATACAGCCCTAGCGGCACTATTTTTATTTACATGCCAAACCGGCATTATATGTGTATTTTGTCAACACTTGCATATTTTGCATCAGATTACCGTGTTATTTGGCAGGAAGCCCTTGGAAGTCCTAACGGACCCGTAAAGCCTTACCGACTCTATTTTCACTTTATAATGTTAACATGCCAACCCGGCACTATGTGTGAATTTTGTCACACTTGCAAGTTATGCATTAGTTTAACGTGTTATTTTACAGGGAAAAATACCGTGTTATAAAAAGACATTCCCACCCAAGGCCTTAGCGGCCCATGGAAGTCCTAACGGACCCGTAAAGCCTGAGCGGCCCCATTTTCACTTTATAATGTTAACATGCCAAACCGGCAATATGCGTACATTTTGTCAACACTTGTATATTATGCATCACATTACCGTGTTATTTGACAGGAAGCCCTAACGGACCGGTAAAGCCCTACCGGGCCTATTGTTATTTTATGACGATAACATGCCAGACCGGCACCATATGTAAATTTTTTTTCTACACTTGCAAGATATGCATCAAGTTAACGTGTTATTTGACAGGAAAAATTATGCCAACAGCTTGAATACTTTTATTCGAAAGTCAGCTACAAGGCAGAAAGCCGCTACAAAAATAAAGGCTAGTCTACAAAAGCAAAGACAAACCCTCCGAGAAGCTCCAGCTCATGGCGCTGCAGACCCGCTACCCCCGCCAGTGCTCGACCCGCCACGTCCTCCCCGGGGCCGTATGATAAACTGTCCCCTACGGAGCGGTGGCCGGTTTTGAGGACCACCGACAATCCCACCACGGGAAGTACCTCTCCGGGCTGCTGAAGAATGAACTGGGGGACTCCGAGCCGGGTTTGCAGGAGCCCTAGGGTTTGCGGCCATGGCAGGAGTCGACCGGGAGGTGCCTGCAGCCTCGTCGGGTCTAACGTGACCTTGGTGACCATCATACCCGGCTTTGTCGAGCCACCCTTGGCGAATCCCGGCGCTAACAATTTCGGCACGAGCCTCAGCCCTTGCCGACCGCAGCTTCAGTTCAAACTCGGGGCTCGCCAGAAACTCGGAGATGGCAGAGTCTTTGGCCCGGGAAACTGCCTGGACTAAAGCTCCTTTTTGTTGCTCCAAGGAAGTAACTTGTTGCTGCAGCGCCTGGTTTTGCTCGGTCAGCTGAGCTATAGCGGCATCTTGAGAACACCGGTCCTCCCGATGACCCTCGATGACCTTCTCAAGCTCCGAGTTTTTGGCCACTAACTCGGCCATTTGGTCTTCCGCCTTGGACAACTCCTCCCACGACGAGGCCGCTGCTGCACTGGCCTCTTCCCGGAACCGAGCCAGGCATTCTTCGCTCGCAGTCACCTGGTCTCGGGCCGCCCGGAGGTCGTCCCTGAGCACTCTCTCTCTCTCGGGGATGCCTTCGTTGATGAGCCGGTCAGTTGCCAAGTACGACATCCTGACCGCCTGCATGAAACAGATAACGGATTAGTATTCAAAAAAAAAAAAAAAAAAAAGAGGACACGGGTTAGAGAAGAAGAAACACTTACCCGCATCAGTTTCTCCTGTGTCCTCCGGGCTACAATCACCGGGTCCTCATGCTCCAGAGTGAAGGAGTCGGCGGCACAATTCTTCAAGTCCGCTACCATCCTCTGGATGGCCACGTCCGCCATCCCCCCGCTTGTCAACTCCTCCATTATCTCATTAGCGGCCCGGTGCTGCTTCCTCTCCCTCCTCTCCTTCCTTTTCTTCCTCCTCTCGGACCTCGCCGAGCTGGATGCCTCCCGGGTGCGTTTGCGAGAGGGAACGGGCTCTACTTCGTGAACTTCGTCACTCCTGTCACTCCCCTCCGGGTTCTCACTCCCTATCACCCTTTTCAACCCTCCAACCTCTTCACCCCCGTCGTCATCCTCTTCGGTAAACTCCTCCTCACCCGGGAGCATAGATGAGGGAACTGCGCTCATCACCGGTTCTTCAAACTCCACCTCTTCGTCTGCTAAGGGGAATTGAGCCACCGGTTCTTCAATCACCGGGTCTTCCGCCACCTCCGCGGGGCTCCCCACAATCTCTTCATCTAACTCCTGGTACATCTCTGTGCCAAGTACCTCAGCAAGGTACCCGGGGATCTCGTTGAAGTGCAAGGTGTCCACGAGGAATTTCTCAGTATCCCCTTGCTCTGCTTCTGGCCGCAGGAAAGCCGCTTTCGTGGTCAGGTTAATGTCGTATAATTGACCATCCGTTGCTTGTGTCCGGATCCCGGCCCAAACAGCCTTATCTTCAAACCCGTCGTATTTTCCCGGGTTCTTCCGCTTCGTAAACTCCATCGGGAGAAGAGCTGCAGAAACACATATAGCCCGTTACACAAGAAGCTTTTGATTATAAAAGTTGAAGGAACACGAGACAAACCTGGGAGCTCCATCAACCGGCACCTGCTGTACACATACAGCCTACAAAGCCGGTATGAACTCCGGTCGTCTTGCCCCCGAAAAGCCCACAGCATCCTCCGGATCCTCTTCTCCATCACCGGCTCCAGAGGAATGTCGGGGACATCTGCAACACAACATGATTATAACCCGGGATAGAGAAAAGAAAGAAGAATCCAGAGAGAAAGGACTTACTCATCAGTGGCTGGAAGTCACCCGGTACTTGAAACGCGTATCCCGGGTCTTGAAAGTTTCTTATCAAGAAACTTTTCTCCCTCCAGGTCCGGCTCACGGAGGTTGGCAGGTCCTCGACGATCTTCTTGAAAACCGCTTTGGACTTCAGTTGGATGGTCCCGCTGAAACCCGCCTTCCGGGAGTACTCGGCCCGGTACATGGCGTGTAGCTCGTGATAGGTCGGCATCTGCTGCTTCAACACCTTGTACATGACGCACAACCCGAGTAGCTGCCTCCACATGTTCGGTCCAACTTGCCCGATTGCGAAGTTGCTCGCAGCCAAGAGGTACTGCACCTCTACCTTCAGCGGGAGTGACAGGCCGCAGCGTAGCTGATACTCGTGGCACAGCGTCCACCCATCCCCGGGAGCGAAGAACTGATCCTCGGGTTCTAAAGGCCGAATTTCTACAGACTCGGGGATCTTCCAGTTGCTCCTTAGCTCCACGATCTCCTCCGCTGTCAATGAGTACCCGGGAGGGTCAAGAGCGGTCCCATCAGTGAAGGTTACGGAGGCAAACTCGGGGACGTGAGTGTCCATTGTTTCGTTGGCCATCTGCAAAACAAGAAAACACGGGGGCGTCAACAAAACCCAGGTAACCTGGCGTCACGAAGCTAAATTCCCAGACGCAGAAACCCAGAAAACGTTCCTGGGAACCCAGAAACAGTACACAAATCGTCCCAAAACAATCAAAAAGGAGGGAAGAAGAAACAGTACCTTACTTTTGAGTGTTTGAAGGGGTTATTGAGATCGATCTTGGAGAATCCAAAGAAACAGCGACAAAAGAGAGCGAAAGCAAAAAGGCACGAAAAAGTTATCGGGTTTGGAGGTGAGACAAAACTGTCACCCTCAACCCCTATTTATACAGTTAGAGGTGTGCACTGAAGGGACGTTTCAGTTTCTCGAGGGAAACGACACGTGTCACGCATGCCACTTCAAAACTGAAAACTTTTCGTTTTCCCCCACTTCAAACTGAAGACTTTTCAATTTCCCCCCACTACAACCCGGAGACGTCGTTTTGAATTCTCAACGAAAAGAGTGTCCGCGGGTTACGCTTGCGTACGGACTTGGGGGACTGGATACCCCGGGTTTGGTTGCTAACTTTGTAACCCGGTAAAGAAACGATTTTAAGTCCCCACCCAAGCGTACCCCTTGACTGAGGACTTGGGGGACTTGTTTATAGGTGGAACCTAATATTTCACCTTTACCGGGTTACAATTAAATGTGAAGCCACTCTGGGCCCTTTGTCTGGGCCCAATTCGCCATAAAACTAAGTAAAGCAAGGGAAACTACTCCCACATTGGAAAGGGACAGGAATGCTGCCTTCAATGCCACTATAAATACCGGCACATGCCTCCCCATAAAGGGACGAGGATGAAACTTCTTGACTATTCCCGAGTTTTATGCTTAGCTGACAGTGTCTAACTTAAGCATCGGAGTGGCTTCCCTCGGTAAACCCGGGGACGCCTCTTTGACGTGTTTGTTCTTTACACAGGAAAACTCGGAGTACAGGGAAGTTCGCTATTTCTGGAGCCGTGCCACCCGCTAAAGGGACCACGAGCCACCCGGAAACATCGAGTAAGGGTCATACTTCTGCCTCTGTTGTCCCATGAAATTCAACTCCTCCTCGCTCAATGCACCATTCGGACATGTATCCGTATTGTGATCTGTCATTGAACAAATTCCACATGTTTGTGGACCAATAGTCGAACCGGCCATGGCCTTGACCAAGACATCAAGCTTCCTCTCCATGGTGATCATTTGGTTCCGAGCTCCCACGTCATACACGCCTCCACTTCGGCCTCCTGCTGTCTTCCTCGAGTTCTTGGTACTAAATTGACGATTGTTATCCGCCAAGTCCTCAATTAAAGCATAAGCTTGAGTTCCGGTCTTGTTCATAAATGTGCATCCACTAGCAGAATCGATCATACCTCTGTTGGCATTGTCCAATCCTTCATAGAAAAACTGAACCAACTCATCTAAACTGATTCCATGGTGTGGACACTTGCGCTGAAGCTCCTGAAACTCCTCCCAAGCCTCATAAAAAGTATCTCCATCCTTCTGAGTGAAGTTCTGAATCTCCCTCCTAAGTTTCTTAGTGAGTTGAGCGGGGAAGAATTGCTTCAAGAACCTCTTGGTCATGTCATCCCAAGTTGTAACCACCCCTGAAGGCAAAGAGTACAACCAACGCTTGGCGTCATCCTTCAAGGTGAATGGAAACAAAAGTAACCTCAAAGTGTCTGAAGGCAGATGGGTGATAGCTTGGAGTTGACAGATGTTAAGAAACTCCCTCAAGTGCACGTTCGGCAGTTGCCCAAGTAGCTGAACTGGAATAGAGAAGTGAGCTTGATCCGGCACTGTAACAGAAATGCATGATGGTGAAGCTGGAGTAGTAGGGTTGAAAGCATCTTTGAGTGGCATGTTGGCCATGACAACGTCGGACTGATTTTTCTCAAGAGTTTGCTCGGTCTCGGCCTCGGATCCGGATGAAGAATCCTCGGACTGAATTCGGAATGGAGATGGTGGTTCTTGATCTGCAAGTTCTCGAGGTGATGCCGTGCTACTACTTGCTGCCTTTTGTGTCTTCTTTTGTTTTCTGCAAACACGGTTAATCTCCGGATTCAAAGGAACACGATCTCCTTGTGAAGATGACCGAGTAGCGCGGGGTAGCATGCACGTCTAGCACCTGAAAAACCAATTGGCCAAGATCACGTTAGAATACATGAGAATGAAATTAAAATCAAAACAATTAACTATTCTAGTTACAAAAGCATTTCAACAATCATACATGGCACCAATCTTTATAATTACAAAAGCACACAAATATATACATCGAACCAACTATACAAATATTCACATATAGACATATATACAATGCAAATTTCGACAATTAAAAAGATTTAGGATCCCGAAGGATCCCCGGCAACGGCGCCATTTGATAGTTCGTATTTGCACACGCATCAATTAACCCTGTACACAGTCATTGTCATCGTATAAAGCAAGTAAGGGTATCGTTCTAAACCGGGGATCCAAGCACAGGGTAGATCCATCTAATCTAATCAAAGATGTCGAAATAAACATAGAATTTTAAAGATTTGGATTTTATATTTCGGAAAGATGCAATGAAATAAAGTCCTATATTACTTTTATACATATATACATGTGATCGATCAACAATTACACAAACCAACACCAAACAACAATGCAAGAATATAGAAAACAATTTCTAATCTCATATCAATCTATGCCGAAATACCTAAATCATGCTAGAATCGAAACATGCACATTAGGTTCCTACGTGGTTCCTAAGCCATTAGATGCATTCGAAATCGACTACTTGTTTCATTCGAAACCTTTCACACATCCATGCTCAACGTATCAAACACGAAATCTAACATACTAATTCACTTATGCAATTACGTATCACACAAATAAACTAACATGTTCATTAGCACCATCTAAATCCAATTCTAGCATGTAATTTTCGAACACAACAAAGAACACATCAACCTATCCACTACATGTATCAAAGTCATGTAATTCTTTGAAGGATTAACTAATGCGACATCAACTACTTGTCTTAATCACACGTTAATGTTATGAAGCAAATCGAAAATTAATAAAACCAAACACTTAGAATTATCGGCATAAACTTCAAATCATTGATTAAAAACTAAAAACTATAATCCTTACATCATTCAAAAGTACTTAACATCTCATAGACAAGAATTGAATCGTACTTAAACAAAAACCTAAAACAAATATCAACCATAACAAAGACATACCAATTCGAAAATAGCAGATGAATACACCTTGAAATATTCCTACGTGGTCTATTCTTCAAGTGCACGGAGATCCTAGGCTACGTGCTTCGGATCAAAGGATGGAGTATGGAAATCGGAATTGGGGTCTTTGAATGGTGATGGGATTTTCGGCAGCTGCTTTGGCTTCGGCTTTTGCAATGTTGATGATGCCCTAATACGAGCTATACAGACCCTATTTATACAGAAATAATGAAGAGAAACCCTAGCTGATTCGGTTAGGGAAAGGCAACCCTATTCCAACTCGGTTTCCTTATTGCTCAATGACTCCTCCTTCAATGCAGCTTCTTATCCGAATTTGGACTCCTTCTTCTGATTCCTTGGACCTTCCTACATGTTTATGGATTCATGTAGGCCTCATGTACGAAATCTTGGGCTTTGATGGCAGCCAAAACCAGTGATAGGTCCAGCAAGGTCAGCTTTCCCGGTTTGACCGGGAAACCTTACACTTAACCAAAATATGGCTGCCTTGATGCTTCTTCGTATTTTCTTCTTTTGTCCAGCTTCCTAACACTTCATTAAGGTCTTGATACATCTCTTGACAAATTTGGGAAGCCTTTTGGTGAAGAATCATCTCCCAAAACTCGTTAGACAACTTAGGCAGTTTCTGCCCAGTTTTGCAGTCTGACCTCTGTCCACTATTTTGCTCATAACTCCTTCGTCTCAACTCCGATTGCTGCGATCCAAATGGGGTTGAAAAGTAGACACACACAGCTTTAATTCCATATATGGCACGCCTTCTAACTCCTCCTGGATCTTGAGATATGATTTTCCAAAGTTGACGTACGTTTTCTGGCAGATTCTGTCCGAGAGCAAAACAATGTCCAAACGTGTTTCTTCTTTTCCGTGGCCTCACTTGTTGTCATTCATGAGTTCGTTCATCATGATTCCTGATATGTTAAGCGTGTTTACCTGTCTCCAGCACATTTAAACAAGAAACATCAAAACTGACAGGGTAACAAAATAACGAATCATAATAAAACGTCCAAGTGCTAGTCCAAAAACGGTTTTCATCATTTAAGTGCAATTTTCTGTATAAAAGTGGCTAGTAGCTACAACTCTACGGAAAAACCCTCTTGACTCTAAAACAAGTAAAAATAAACATACTAAGGTAAAAACAAAGTATAAATGGAGGTGAAAATCTATTAAGAACATGGCGTAAAACGCACTTATCAGGACACCGAAATATCAATGGTACAATTTTATAACTAAAAGTTACTTTAGCCGACGAAATACCCTAATTTCGTCGGCTGAACTTTTCAAATTTCCTCGGCTAAAGTTCACATACTATAGCCGACGAAAAAAGCACTTTAGCCGACAAAAAATTTTTTTGTCGGCTAAAATTTAACTATAGCCGACGAAAAAATTAGTTTAGCCGACGAATTTTTTTTCGTCGGCTAAAATGCCACTTTAGCCGACGAAAAAAAAATTCGTCGGCCTGTTTTTAGATATTTCGTCGGCTATAGTCTTTTTTCTGGTAGCGACAACTATTACAAATGGTAATTACAACATAATGAAAACTAATTATACCATATTGCTCAATTATATATAATCAAATAATTCTTTCTTCGTCAATTACTTTGACGAAGACACACTTAATGCATATTTCTTTCAACACACACCTGTGTCAAGTCGAAGTTAAAACAGTGTATGATGTGTTGCATCATTAAAAACCTTCTTGCCAAGTAACAAAACCCAGTGGGACAAAATAAATCTTAGTCAAATGAAAAAAGAGCACAACGCATCTATAATAGTGTGTGTGTGTGTTAGACTCCCCTTGAAGTCTACACTCCCTCTGATCATTTCATTAATCAAGGGAGCTAGGAATGTCTTTGCATTCCTAGGTTTCTCAAATGCTTTTCAGGGTAAAGTCGTAAGCTGTGATTTGAGAAACAAGTATGTCATATTTTGCTCAGACGTTACTTAATTCACTTAAATCTTAAGGAGAGACTAATGTTTCTAACCTGATATCATTATGTTCTGAATGGTGAATACATAGCCAGTTTGGAAACAAATTATTACTCATAGATACATTGTGTTGATGATCACCAACCATAACATTGTTTGGTATATTGGTGTAGAGGACTACAGTTCCATATGTATTCATTGTCGTCTTTCTATAGGGATCGGATGAACTCAAGTCAATAGTTCTTTTAGGTATCATGATAAATTATGTATACCTTCTAATGACACTACGTTAGCGCTAAGGTAAGTCTAGCTACAAGTTCTTTGAGGATGTTATATCCGGTCGAGTTCATCTGGCTAAGTACAATATTGCGCCTATTTCACTATAGAGAGAGATTTTCAATTCTCAACCCTTCTTCGTCATCTTTCTATAGAGGAAATAGATCTTCCTTTACATCAAAATATCGACTTATCATTGGGAGTACTAACAGTATACACTTAGTCCATATAAATCGTATGAGAATCTTTTGGACACATGCACATTGGTGGATTAGCATTTCACAAACTCGTTATTAACCAAGTTTTCCAAGATTATTCATCTCAATTTGGATTTCATCTAGTTCGCGGTTTCTCTTATTTCATCAAGAGTACCTACTATGTTCGTATCATCAACATAGCTAGCTATAACTGTAAATTTGGAACTCGTTTTCTATATGAGTACGCAGGAGCATAGTTCATCATCTTGTATCCCTTCCTCACTAAGTAGTCACTTATGCAAACACACTCCGTGGTTTAGAGTTACTTGAGTTGGATCGTTTAAGGTCAACAGACGCTTTTAGATATATCTCTCAATCAAGATCCCATGGAGATATGTAACCAAATTTATTAGCTGTATTTCTATTACTCGAACATGTCCCATTTTAATTAATCCAGAGCGTTACGAGAAATTTTGGCATCACAAGTCGAGCCTTGTCCTTTAGGGCTTCATTCTTCTCATTAAGTTTTTTAACAAAGAGTTGTTTATGTCCTACATGCTTTACACTTAGTATGGTTAGCACTACCAAACCAACTACTTGTCTCTTTGTCAGAGAATCTAGCTCTTTCTAGATTGCAATTATATAGGCCAATATGTTCTTTGCTGACATTTTTGAACAGAGTGTGGTTCGATCCATTCGTGCTTTATGATTCTTTAAGCGACAATGTGAATCATCAATGTGTATGTAATCTCGTGATCTATTAAGATTTTGTCTTTGGAATCAATTTAAACATCAGAGCGTCCTCCCTTATTGATTCATGGACATAATTGTAATCAAAGATAATCTCATGAGAGAGATTCTTTACATTGATGAGGTTGTGCCTTATTCACCCAATTCCTTTAGGCAAGTATTGATCGAACCAAGTGGCATCTCCTATTCCCTTAGGGAGCCACGACCTCAACCACACCTCCACTAAGTATGGTTGTGTCGCCTCTATCTACGGCAATGTGCCCCTTATTAGGGGTTTTTAACCTTGCAGGCATTTGCAGCTAGTATGTGTTATCTCGTCACTTCAATATTATCTTTAAACGCATTAGGAATAGAAACTGTTACGTTCTAGATATCTATTATGTGGGGATCATGATGAGACATAGTGGTGATAAACCATGAAAATTTTTGTCGTTGCTTTAGAAAATCATTTTTCTTATCTCTCCCTAATGACGAGACGACTGTCTCATTAAAGTCACAATTCTCAAGCTAGTCAAGCGGTGAGATCGCCTGTAAGGCTTCCAAATAGTGGATAATTATTGGAAGTGCGTATCCAAGACAAATTTGTATTTGTTTATGAGGACCTATTAAAATGCGCTGTGGGGGCGCAATAGGCACATATGTTGCGCAACGTATTATGGGTAAATCTCAGACTCATGTCTAGTTACCAACTGGTACGCAGGGAATGATTGGCTTAACGGTGGGCCTAAAAACAAATAAGTATGGTTACGTGCAATATTACATAACCCCAAGCAGATATAGGCATGTTGGTGCGCATAATCAGTGCCTTAGCCACCATTTATAGCCTTGCTATGGTGGCTTTCGTGAGACCATTTTATCTAAACATATGGGGTACAAGATACTCTTCATTGATCTTTATAGATATGTAACAGTCATCAAATCTTTTTGATATTAACTCCTAGCAGTGTCAATTCCTATAGACTTTGTAATCAGGGTGGTGAACCCTTATAACATATGATATCACTAGGAGTTTTACAAATGCAGCATTTATTATGGACAAGTATTCGACATGTGACCTGTATGTGTAGCCAATATTATGGGTAATATGCCTACATCACCAAGCATAATTGACTCCATCATTGTGGGTCACGAGTCATGATGGGACCCGATCACGACGTGTATCACGAAGCCAGGCATGCGAGCTATGTGTCGGTACCAAGAAGTCACTGAGAGCTTACCGGCAAGTCACTTTCTCAGCCTCACCAACACTTGCTCATGCAACACTTGGAGACTAGAATAGAACTTTTAGTCCCACATTGAAGAATATGTAAAGGGACGAGTCCCTTCGTTTATAAAGGAGACTCCACCCCACTCATTTAGAGACATCATAACAAGTAGACAACACTCCACTTGTAATACTTGTAGAGACCCATTCAAGGCTCTCACCACCTAGTATACATTAAAGTGGATGCATACTTGTCCACCGATGGTAAGGTGAACCACTATAAACTTTGTGTCTCGTTACTATTTGCTACTAACTATCAACAATATCTCGTTAGTACATGAGATTATCCTAACGATAATCGTATGCATAAACATTTGGCGTCGTCTGTGGAAAGCCGATACAATGGCTTCATCAATCACTGCAAGCTAAGTCCACTCAACTAAACAATTAGTTCAATTACATAACCGGCAACGAGTCCAGTTACAAAGGAACTTTGATCACTTGATTGTTTGACCCGCTGGTAGTATAATTTTTTTTACAGTTGTTCAACGCCCTATCTTACATGGTCTAGGTTTGATATGCATTGCTCAATGGGTGACGGAAGACATTTGACGATTTAAATGCAAGCCCGGATCATAAGCAGACAAGGGAAAGATCGAACAAAAAACAAAGAAAGGAGAGAGGGCTGCCCATCTGGACTGAACACCTAAGTTACAGTGAATAGCTGAAAAAGGGAGTGTTGTCCGTTTGGCTGGATGACCAAAAAAATACTCAAAAAAAGGGAAAAAAAGTGAAAACAGGCAACTGGAAAATATTTCATTAGCAACAAAATTCGGTACATTTTCACGTTGAAAAGCGGACAACAAACAAGCCTATACGGCTGAAAGACCCTTGGGCTCAATTCCTAGCTACCCACATAAGGATGTTCAACATGATGGGGAACCACCCTCGTGGGATTGCCTCTAAATTTCAGTTTCTCCGCTTGGGCTTGTCCACGGCCATCGACCTCCGTTGCTTCCTCCGGCCACTTGTCTGCTTGACTTTCCTACCGAGTTTGCCACATGTCAAATTTGTCCATATCTAAGCACCCGATGGAGTTAAGTTCATCCATGACGGTGTCAAAAGCGGCAACCTTGGGGTCCTCCGCAGCTCGCAATTTCTCCTCCTTATCCTGAAGCTTTTTCTCCGCGTCCCGGGCCTTTTACTCGGCTTTTCGCAACTTTTCTCCGATTCAGCAACAACAGCCTTAATGGTCTCGTCTTGGTGGCAAGTAGGTCCTTCACCTCTTGCTCTTTCGCATCAAGGGCTTTTTGCAGGGACTCCACTTAATTATCGTGGGAAACTTGGACTTTTACAAGGCATGCCAACTCGGACTCCTATGACGAGATTTTGGAGGCGCACTCGTTAATTTGGGTGATGGCAATCTCAACCTTCTTCCGTTTATCAACCAACTCCGTCTTCAGCTCTATCCGCTTATTCTTCTCAGCAAATAATTTCTTCTTAAGCTCACCAACTTCAGCTTGGGCGACATATAGCTTATATATCCTTCAGAGCTGTTTTGTAATTGCCTGCTGCATGGAGGGCGTAGAACATATGGGCGGTCATGTCCATACAGCTCTCCCGTTCTGAGCCGGGTACCTTGAACAGTTGGTCGTCGTCCCTTTGGAAGCCTGCTACTCCGAAAATCTCACAGAATCGCCAGATGAATGCATAATCTTCTGCCGAGGCCCACTCAAATAGGCCATTACTGCTTTCCAAAGATAAGGTTGGACGACTATCTGGGGCATCCACCACTGGGAGGGCCTGCTCTGACGCGGAACAAACAGACTTATGCGCAACATCAGCTGATGGGGTAAACTCGAGCCCGACCGTAGGATTTTCTTGATGGACTTCTAGGCTGTCGATGACTTTCTGGTATTTGTAGGCACCAATATTCCAGGTCGCCCCTTGTCTTTCCTCTTTTGGATAGCTGCCTCAGCCGCAGCTTCACCTGTAGACTCTTCGGATGCGGATCTGCCCTCTATGGACAAAGTCAAATTATGGGTAGGCAAAGACTTTCATTCCGCATCTTTTTGGTGAGTATGTGGAGGAAACAAAACTTTGAATTCCTCTTGGCCATTCCGCCGACAATGTCGACCTTCCTCAACTTCGACCTCCTGGCCATATGAGCGGTTATGGCGTCATTCACCATGTTCACAAGGTCTTTGAAGCTGTTCTACTAAGAGTCTGGCATGCTAGTAACGCATGAGTTCTTGTCATCTTCTTCTTCCAGTCCCGTAGACGTAGCGTCATGGTTCCTTGGTGATACTTACGTGAGGAGTACACCAGGTCGTAAAAATGCGTGATTTCGGCCATTGAAGGCGCTCCACAGCAGCACAGATCCTAGATAGCTCGCATTGTCAGGAGAGTCTTTATCATGTTGAACCCTATCTGGCCTAGGGCAATCCCAAATTCAATAAAGACATATTGAAGCCACAAGACGTTATTTCCTTGAAGTAGAACAAGCACACAGCGTCATCAAATGTCTACCCTGCAACCGACTACAAAATTAGCAAAAGGTGAAAAGAAGGAAGGACGGTTACCTCTTTTGATCCTGAACCGCTTACAGACGAGTTACCCGTTGTCGATCCAGCGCTACCTATCCATGGTTCACACTCTCTCTCGCTCTCCACGTTAGTTTGGTTTGCCATTCTCACAAACACCCTAACCCAGAAAAGTTAGATGTCAGTTCGATCAAACTCCAAAAGTTTCACAAAAATCTTCAAGGACCTCTAAGAACAGCCTAAATTCAAAAACTCAGTCATGCACACATATCAACCATCAATAGCAAACCCCAGCCTAGAAAATAACAAGAAGATGAATATATTCACCCATACCCAAAAAACGTGTATTCACAGATTCAAGGATACATTCAGAATTCAAATACAGAAAGCCAACACAAGAAACAAAACGATAAACAGATAGGAGAGGAGCAGAGATCAAACCTGATCTGAAAGGGAGACTAAAGGAAAGATCCTCGCACTGGCTGAGTTTCTTCGAATATGGCAGAGAAAAAAACGCTCAAGGACAAGGTTTGAAAATAGTAATGAGGGAAACGAACCCCCATCCCATTCTATCCACCCTTTATATAGGGGATGATTGAATAATTTCAACCGTCCACCACAAAACCTGAGAACTGTCTGATGTGCGCCATGTGGCGTCCCACATCGCACGTCTCTTCGCCATTATTAACGTGACAATTAAGGGGTCGCATCAGTAACTGTAACCTTAATGGCGCGTGTTGCGTGCGTCATTAAAAATTGTCAACTGCCCACAACGCCAGTGCATGAGTGACACCTGTCACCCATAGAATATGAAAAGATAAGCTCTAACCGCATTCTCTTAGTTCTACACAGGCTACACTCCAGCAGCCTGGCGAAGCACATGATTACAATATCAACCGCCACACTATGACTCACTCAACTATCAAGCCGTACGTATATGATTTCCAGCTGCCAAGTCAAATTGAGTTGCGGACTAAATCTTTCGCACGGCTTAGGGCACCTTTCTAGGTAGAAAACGGCTCATTTCTTGCAGATCATCTCTCAAACACCAAGCGGTGACGCGCTCACTCTCTCAACCACCTCCAAACAAGGTCATTCACACACAATAACTCGTTTCTCTAATATCACTCAATCTGCGGCCTATCACAATGGCCCAGTAGTCTGCAGCTCCGACTGCGCCTCTTCACAATCCGCGGCCCAATACACATAAGCGAAACATTTTTGAGACGCTTCAACTTGTGTCCCACAATTGCTATATCATTACTGCTTTCACGCTTCAATTTATAAGATAACCGCTGTCATGAGTTGAAATGTTGTGACATTAAGACTTTCAACTAAAATATGATGTGGTTAGCAATCATTAGTGGTTATGAGCATGGCTACGACTCGACTAGGGTCCATCCCATAAAGGTCACAATGCGTACACGCTCACACAACCCAACTTGCAACGCAATTCCATCATGTTTTGGTTAAGCATTGATCATTACCTCTCCAAGCTTCATATCACTATTTATACGATTGTTAGCATTGCTATGTTAAAGCCCGGGGACTACCCAGCATATATGGATCCGCTCCACTTAAATTTTAAAATTTCGGGGACTACCCGACATGTGGATCCGCTCCACTTAAATTTTAAAATTCTGCGGACTACCCGGCATATGTGGATCTGCTCCATTTAAATTTTAAAGCCCGGGGACTACCTGACATGCGTTGATCCACTCTATTAAAATTACAAAGCCCGGGGACTACCTGTCACATAAGAATCCACTCCTATATTGTTTTAAGGCCCGGGGACTACCCTAGGGGACATATATTCATGCATTAGCCTATCTTGTGAAATCAATTTTTTAAGAGCATACCACATTTTTGTGACGCTAACAAGCTACAAATGAAACGGGATTCTCCCAACTATTATTCTTGGGCAACCAAGTATAAAACAAATCCCCTAATGATTTCATTTGGCCCAAAAAACATAGCGATCTATTTTGCAAGAACCACTCAAGTACATACTCTCACATGCAAGCGGATCATTGAAGACACGATGAACCGCATCCGCCAATTCCTCGCTCAATGCGGGATGCCTCCTCTTGGGGAGATTAGCGATGTTTATCCGCTACAGTTCCTCGCTCAATGCAGGATTCCTCCTCTTGGAGAGATTAGCGATCCTTATCCACTACAATTCCTCGCTCCATGTGGGATGCCTTCTCTTAGAGAGTTTTAGCGATGCTTATCCGCTACAATTCCTCACTCCATGTGAGATGCCTCCTCTTAAAGAATTTTAGCGATGCTTACCCGCATAAAAATTCCTCGCTCCGCAGGGGATGTCTCCTCTGGGAGAGGCATAATTCATCACTCCAAGCAGGACACTCCCTGAGAAAGAATAGCACAGATCGCAACCGTAAGTAAGCTAACGATTATTATATGTTGTTGTCGTCGGCAAGCATAACCGATGACTGCTAGTGGTATATAATCACTAAGAATTTGCCCCATGCCTCCAGATAACATCAGGGACTCAGAGAACTACATGGTTGCCCGAAATTATACCTCACCAAGCGCATGTGGGATACCTCGCCGAACGCATGCAAGAAGCGCCAAAGTATTCTCTTGTCGAATGTGCATATGAGAATACCAAGGTAGGAAGAACCGCTCTCTTATATGACCATCTCTCATGCGGTCATTTCTCAGCACTAAGCGGCTCACTCTTATATGGTCATCTCTCAGTGCTTCAACGACCAACGTTTCAGCGGCCAGCTCTTCAACACTTATTTGGCCAACTATCATGTGACCAGCGCTTTAGCGCCTTAGTGGTCATCGCTTCAATGAAGTGCAACCAGAGCCTCAGCGGGCAGCGCTCAGCTTTCATGTGGACAACTCCCAGAACTCATGCGGATAACGCCAAGCAAGTGCTCAAACAGCCAACACTCATACGACCAGTACAAAACAATCAGTGCTCAACGCCAGTTTTCATACGGTCAGCACCTATTTGTCATGCGGACAACACTAGATTTCATGCGGTCAACGCCTATCTTTCATGCGGTCATTGCTCAGCTTTCATATGGTCATCTCCCAACTTTTATGCGGCCATCTCACAACTCAGCGCCATTACGACCAGCGTCAGTGCACACTCATCTAACGAGCGGTCAACGCTCATCCAACAAGAAAGATATCAGCTGGTAAGATGAATCACATGACTTTAGAAGCAGTTTGAAGAGCCCTTTCATACGTGCAGACTTCAGGGACTAGTAGGAGCTAAGCGCCACATTGTTGTCACTTATGCTTGGTGACTTGATTTAAAGTCCACAACCAAGAAGGAGGTTCTCTTACTTGGGGACTTCAGGGACTTGTATATGTAGCCAATATTATGGTTAATATGTCTACAACACCAAGCATAATTGACTCCCTCTTTGTAGGCCCATGAGCCATGATGAAACCTGATCACGACATGTATCACGAAGCACGACATGCGAGCTACGTGTCGGTACCAAGAAGTCACCGAGAGCTTACTAGCAAGTCACTTTCCCAGCCTCATCAACACGTGCTCATGCAACACTTGGAGACTAAAATAGGACTCTTTGTCTCATATTGAAGAATATGTAAAGGGAGGAGCATCTTTCCTCTATAAAGGAGACTCCACCCCACTCATTTAGAGACATCATAACAAGAATACAACACTCCACTTGTAATACTTGTGAGAGCCCATTCAAGGCTCCCACCACCTAGTACATATTAAAATGGATGTAGACTTGCCCACCGATGGTAAGATGAACCACTATAAACCTTGTGTCTCGCTACTATTTGCTACTAATTATCAACAACATCTCGTTAGTACGTGAGATTATCCCAATGATAATCTTATGCACAAACATGACCAATGTGTTGAGCCATTCTTCAGAACCATAAAATACTTTAATGGTCTGTATTTCTTGATGAAACGATAATCACGCTGTATTCTTTGTGGAATGAAATATTTTGTTTATCTTTAACATAGGAAGGAGGAAGGCCTCGATTGTGTTTTGTTAAAGAGAAAACTTTGAAAAATGAGTGATATGTCTTTGACTAATCAATGAGGGCATAATAGGAGAGAAACTGGGCATCAGGTGCATTAAAATGCAATTGTTACATTAGAGCAGCACTAGCTAGGACCGGTCAATGGTCAAAGTCACTGCCGCTACCTTGTAGTGTGACACTTTTGTCCCATTTTATCATTCACTCAAAAGACAGGATGTTCATTTGAGTTCTTTCAAATACGGATCATCATGTCATGACCACTGTGTCTTTGATGATCATGTCAAAGTCTGTGTGAGTCACTATCCCACATTTCATTGTAGGTGACTCGTTAAGTTCTTTAAAATGTGTTTCCTCTCACATTTATTTAAGATATTTTAATTTCATTCTCACAATGGATTTCCTTTCATATTCCATATATAATAGTCGTTGTCATGAATTTCTTTGAAGCTAACACGGTTCAATTGACTCATGGTATATACAGAGCTTCTAAGACTTTAAACATTGTGCTATTAGAAATCAGGCAATGTCTCGCCTTTTTATTATTTGTGATAATCACTGCATCATAGTGATAGAGAAATTATAAGGCATAATTAAATGTTTATCATATGCCTTAAAGCAGTATGAATAGTCTCAGTTAGCACTTTGGTTCTCCTCCACACATTCCATAAAGTATATGAGAGTGTTTATAATTTGAGAGGTATAACTCATATCCTTTAGAGTATTTTGATTTAAGTAATGATATGCTTCTCATTTATAACCTTTCTTTATTGGGTAGATGCATTGCTTTGCATTTTTATAGTGTTATTTCGAACTATAGATAAAATCGAATTAAATTAATGCTTCATAATATAATTCAAAATTTAACAAACCAACGATAATTAAATCATGGTTTCATCTAATTCAGTAAGCATTATCTATAAGAACTTGAAGACCAAAATAACAGTCTAATTAAACAAGAATATCTTGGAAAAACTCAGAGCATATTTAACTGAAGTATGAAACTTTCTTGCATCATTTCTGTTTCTCACATTTGTAAGCTTATGGGAATTGATAATCATCTTTGAATCCTGATATTGAAGATACTTTTTCAATTTCTCATGTTTCTATGATTTTTTGCAATTCTTGCAAGCCGCGGCTAATTCATTTTCTAGTTGGCAATATATAAAAATTAGTTTATTCATAAAAATAGCAATGTGTGTTGCTGCTTATGTTATGTCCTAAACCCTCTTACACATGGCAATTACCTTTTGCTTTAGGTTTGCTTTCATCATTTGTTATTTTGTATTAGTTGTTTTTGGAACAATTCTTTGTCTTGTCATTGTATAAACTCTAAGTTATGCTACTAAACTATTTGCATATTGCTGATTTATTAATCATAATTCAGCATATACTAATTTGAATCATAACTGCTGAAGTAAGTAATATTAATAGGGTCTTTCATATCATGTAATTATTTATGATATGCTTTTCACAAAATCATACATATCTAATAGGCGCGTCATTCTTTTTATTTGAAGGCATTCACTGATTCATAGTCAAGTAAGTAGATTTCTTTCCACTTAATTGTATGCTTTGAGATAAACACTGTACTGTATTTTTCCAATATGTCACAAGAAAAATAACATCTCATTGTTCAAGTGATCAATTATAAATATTTCTAGCACAAGCTAGGATAAATGTGACGCCTTATTAACATTATTGCTTCGAGCATCTGGTTGGCTCGATAAATGGGGGGACTACTACTCAAATTTTCCAAAGTCAATTATGTCATAATCAGGCTGATGCTTTAGCCATAGAACAAGGAGGAGATGTATTAAATTCGTAGTCTATATAGACATCCACTATAATTGTAATGTACAAAGATGCAGAATCGTCTTTTTTGATTGTGATTTTTCGTTATCACAATAAATTTTCGGTTTGCACATTTCTTTAAAATATAAGCTCATGAAATTTCATTATCATTTATTTCCATGCAGTCATACAAACACATAAATATTTCAAGAATTATGAATTAGATATGAGGTCCAAGATTCATAGTAGTCACATTATTTTTCGATGCTTTGTGAAAATACTTCATCATAATACAAGGTTTGTCATTTCCATGCTATGAATTTTCTTTATCATAACAACCTAATTTATATTATATGCTAATAATTTATGTAATAAAATTAAATTGACATAGCATAAAATATTATCCTATGTCACAATAAATGTATATAATTTATCACATAAACATGCTTAAGATCACATATTAACACATGTTTGATAATAAAATCGGAAAGATATCATGCTTATTATCAAATATCATCTAAAAAGGTCAAGAACATGTGCCTGCATTAATATGAATATAACGAAAAACTGATAGCTTGGATTTAAAAGATACTTGTTAGTCTGCCAAATATACTGCATATAAAGCGGTTTTTCTCACAATTAACATTTCGATTGCCGCGTAGCAATAGTTCTAGTAATCAATGTTTTGATCGTTGCGTCATGCATAAATGGTTGATCACATGCAACGAAAACAACAAAATTATATAATTAGTCATATTTAATTTTAATTTTAATTGAGCACAAACAATAAATAATAAATGATGTTATTATAAAACAGTAAATAATCAAATAGCAAAATTGATTTCATATTTTACCATTTAAATTCAGTCAAACTGTAAATAATAAATAGTAAGTATATAGTTACCATACTAAATATTAATATTACCTTACCAGTTTTTCCAGGACGGTAAAGATCCCTGATTTACCAAAAATGGGTAATTTTTTTTCTTCTTGGGTTCGGATCTCCGATTCGGATCCAAAGATCCAGCTCGATCCCGGCTTCTCTTCGATCTTCGTTGAGGTCCTGTGTGAGGGGTGGATAGGGAGGCGCTAAGGCGGTGGGATGCAAACGACCGTGGGAGCATATTTCTTTCAACAACCACCTTTTTATTTATCAATGAAAATTCTACATAGCTACCCTTGTAAGGATTACAAACCATATGCGCATTTAACTAAAGGATCTCAACAGTAACTATAAACACGTCCATATATAAATGATCGTATGAACTAACGTTACTAAAACAACATACCTTTATTGTTGGTTGCCATGGTGTCCGATTAAACTTGAAGGCACAATGCTTGTCTTCAACTCTTCTCTAAGTTATGATATATTCTATGACACAGGGTTGAATATATTGTTTTAGAGATACTTAGGATTAATTTCAGTTTACCAACTTGAGGAATGAGACTAACATTATTTCACCCCCGTACTTTAAATTTTGAAGGTTTACCCCCTAAAGTTTCCAATTTTCATCAATCATGTCCAATTGCTGAAATTTCGACCAATTTGGATATTAAATGTTAATATGTAGTCTTATTAAAAAAACGTTTTAAAAGACAATTTTTGATATTAGATGACTATATTTTTCTTTAATGTGAGTTATAAAATTATAATTAACGTCTAATTACACTAAATTTCAATAATTGAGCATGATTGATGAAAATTGAAAACTTTGGGGGTAAACCTTCAAAATTAAAAGTATAGGGGGTGAAATGATGTTAGCCTCAAATCTTAGATAAGTAAACTGAAATTAATCCATATACTACTAAATTGGTATATAAGTATTGTACCAGATTTACACTCTTATTAATGAATAAATTAAGTCGAATCCAATTGTGACATATATTATAGAATATGATAAGTTCAAAAATATTGTTCTTACATTCTCCCACTTGAACCATCATAGTCTATACACACGAGAATCACAAGAATTTCAGAAATAGCCGAAGTGTGCGCTGAGATATAAACGTACCTTAAATTTATTCAATTCTGTCAAACTGCATAATAGTTGTAGAACCATGAAATAAATATGATCCAATGACCATACTCATTCAAGGCCACAACAATAGCTTTTGCATTTCACATGAAACTAATACTTAATATAATACAGTTAAATAACAATGTATATCAAACTCAAGCATTTATTTAACATAGTCCAATTCCTTAACATCTGAATATTAGAATCATAATGAAAACTCAAGATACACCAGTGGATTAATGTTTGCTTCTAACTGAATATATGCATATATAATCCACCTGAATGAACTTATAACAAACAGTAAACAAAAGAAATTTGAAAAGCTGTAGCACATAGATCTGAAATGCCTCAACTTTATTGATCAAAATAAAACTACAAATTTTTCTGCTACATAACTCAAAACAGAAGATACGAACTAACTCAAGTAAAACTATAACAAAAATTTCTCAAAATACATTTTGCTCCCACTGAACTCAAGCTTCATCAAAACTTCACAGAACTGTAGCACATAGATCTGAAATGCCTTAACTTTATTGATCAAAATAAAACTACAAAGTTTTTTGCTACATAACTCAAAACAGAAGATAAGAACTAACTCAAGTAAAACTATAACAAAAATTTCTCAAAATACAATTTGCTCCCATTGAACTCGAGCTTCATCAAAACTTCACAGAACTCCTAAATTCTTTGAATGCTCCTTACATGCTACTATAGACAATGTCTTGGTGAAAGGATTTGCACGTTGATCCTCTGTCTTAATAGTCAACACTTCAACATCACCATGTTTCACTCTCTTCCTCACACTGTAATATTTCAAATCAATGTGCTTTGAGTTAGTTGATCCCTTGCTGTTCTTGCAGAAAAACATTGCTACCTCATTATCACAGAAAACTTTAAGTTCTCTACATACAAAATCACTCAACACTTTGGTTTCCAGAATGAAATTTATTATCCATAACCCCTCAGACACACCTTCATATACTTCAATCACCTTTTCCTGCATTGTGAAAGTAGCTATCAATGATTGTTTCATTGTTTTCCAAACTACTACACCACCATCAAGTATATAGACATAGCCATATGTAGACTTCATTGAATTAGGATAATTCCCTGCAAAGTTTGAGTCTGTATAGCCAACTAATTCTAGGTTTTCACACTTTTATACACAAGCATATAGTTTTAAGTTCTTTGTAGATACCTTAAAACCTATTTCCCAGCCATCCAATGTTGCGGTCCAAAATTATTAGACTGAAACCTAGAAAGTATGCCAACTACAAAAGACAAATTTGGTCTAGTGCAGATCTGTGCATACATCAAACTATCTACAAGTCTAGCATATAGTACAGATTCCATTTTAGTCTTCTCTTTGTTGGTTATGGGACATTGATTTTTAGTCAACTTGTCCCCTGTAGTCATTGGTGTGTCACCACTATAAAAGGAAGGGTTTTAACAGACGAAAAAAAATAGACAGATGAATTAATTTTTCGTCGGCTAAAAAATAGACCGATGAATTAATTTTTCGTCGGCTAAAGTGGACTTTAGCCGACGAAAATATCTTTCGTCAGTTATAATCTGTGAACTTTAGCCGACGAAATTAGGGTATTTCGTCGGCTAAAGTACATTTTACTTACAAAAATGCATTAAGGATATTTCGGTGTCTGATTGACTATTGTGATACCAATCTGGAAGCGGAACGGCCCTATGAGTCAAACTCATCACTTCACCACGACATATAGGCTTTTTGGTCATCCGAGTTTGGTTACGGCTTCAAAATGCAGTTTTTCTAATCACATAACACACGAAAACGCCTATATCTACATCTATATGAGATATTTTGGTCGAACATTCAACACAACAAACTCTCACCATGATGAGACGCAACTGCCCATCTAAAAATTTTGAGATATTTACCCCTCGATGATAGGGCTCCCCATAGGGATAAATAATGGTAAATAATAGACATGTTGTGATTATGATAATCAAACTTCACAACCAAAAATTCGAGCATCTAATATGATCATTATGTCGAAATATGTCTATGGTAAAAAATTCAACTTGATCCGATAAATTTAAGGGCTTGATCCGGACGGTCAATCCGGTGAATCAAACCCCTAAATTATGTTGACCGCAACTATCGGCACCGAGACTTTACCGGAATTACGTGATTTTTCAACCGTAGACGTATTTCACCATTCCAGTCATATCTTATTTCATGAATTTTTTGTTTTTGAAGTTTCTACATAGAGTTTATTTTTAAAACAGAACATTTACTTAAAACTTAGTAAACAAGTTATACAACATTAGTAGACATGTTGTGATTCCGATCATCAAAATTCTCAAACAAAAATCCGACCGTCATATATCATCATTATGTTGAAATGTGTACGGAAAAAAATTTATCTAGATCCGACAACGTTACGGGCTCCATCCAGACGGTCAATCTTGTAAGTCAAACTCCTAAAAGCACGGAAACGGTCATTTGATTATCTAAATTACGTATTTTGGTCAGACCTTCAACTGAAAATAATTCAAATCGATGTGTTGCAACCACTGGTATAAAATTTTTATTTTATTTATTATAGCATAGTCGACGAAATTTTAAGGTATTCATTGGTGAAGGTTTAGGGTTTTAACCGACGAAATTTATTAAAATTCGTCGGCTAAAGTTAAATAAAAAAATAAAATAAATAACTATAGCCGAAAATTTTTATTAAATTTCATCTGCTAAAGTTAAATAAATAAATAAAATATAAGTTTAAAATATAAGCACTTTAACCGGCGAAATTTATTAAATTTCGTCAACTAAAGTTAAATAAATAAATAAAATATAAGTTTAAAATATAAGACACTTTAGCCGACGAAATACTCTAATTTCGTCGGCAAAAGTACCCTCAAATTTTCAAAATCTCCGACTAAAATTTTGAACTGTAGCCGACGAAATTAGAGTATTTTGTGAGACCCCAATATTTTTTTTATTTAATTTTTTGACACATCTAGGTTTTATTTTCGATTTGTTTCCAGTACGTCGAGAATGTACTTTTATATTAGAGCAAACGTCGCCACATGCGTAGGAGTATTTACATAATATTTTTCTGACACTCTACGTATTTCTCTTATTTTACGGACTTGATTTGACATTTTATTTTCAAATATGTGGTTTACAGAAAATGTTTTTGGGTTTTCTATTATTTTAAAGTTGAAGTTAAATCGTGACCTTTAGATTTGATCGATAAATCTTGGCCATTAAAAGTTTTATAAAATCTCTCGCTCTCCCTTATCCTCTTACCTCCTTCGCTTTTTCTTCTTCTTGTTCTTCTTTCTCTTCTGTTTCTTCTTCTCTCTCTCGACAATGTGGCCAGCAGCTCGGAGACCACCATAACCTAGCCACACCGCCTCGAGTCGTGCCTCACCGCCACCACCAACCGCCTTGTCGTGCCTCTGCAAGCAAGCCCAGACCTTCAGCTGCTCGGAGATGTCAGAACCGGAGCTCTGCCAAAAAGGAAGTATGAGAATAATGCGAATACATAATCGTGAAAGAGATATACTTTATTCATAGATATGTGCCTCTATTTATAGAGGATTACATATGACATATCCTTAAATAACTAGTAAACCTATCTCTATGCGGAATATGTATTCCTTATCTTAATTGCATAAGGCCAAGACACATAACATAATATTCTAGAACACTGCCCCTTGTGTCGCATGTCGTTATGCTCGTGATGCTTCAAATGTTGCCTCGCTAAAAACCTCGTTAAGTAACAAAAATCCTATGGGAAAACTGAACTTTGATCATAGGAAAAAAGAGTGCAATGCATCAACTACTTCATTCAAAACACGATCATTCATGAACAACTTCATGTTGATCAATAATATCTACAAGAAATAAGCGGTGCACGTGATGTTGTATCGTTAAAAACCTTGTTAAGCAAAAACCCCGTGGGACAAAAAAAAATTTCTAAGAGAAAAAGTGCTCATCCACACCCTTCACATTTGATAACGATATGTATGTGCTAGACTCCCCTTGAAGTCTGCATCTCTCCCTGATCCTTAGATCATTCATAGGAGTTCGAATTACTCAGCGGGAAATACTTGCGTCAATACCTGTATTGACGCGTGCGTACATACTCTTCTTTATTTACATACTTCTAACAATATAAATTATAATCTTAACCATTTCAAAAGTTTGATTAACCAATCAAGATCATCTTTGCAAAAAAATTTTAGTCTAAGAGAAAAAGAGCTCATCCGCACCCTTCATATTTGATAACGATATGTATGTGCTAGACTCCCCTTGAAGTCTACATCTCTCCCTGATCCTTAGATCATTCAAAGGAGTTCGAATTACTCAGAGGGAAATACTTGCGTCAATACCCGTATTGACGCGTGCGTGCATACTCTTCTTTATTTACATACTTCTAACAATATAAATTATAATCTTAATCATTTCAAAAGTTTGATTAACCAATCAAAATCATCTCTGCCAAAAAATCAATTTGAAAAAAGATCGTTTACTCAACTAAATGCATCAATCAAATGGACGACAGTTCATGAGACTGCTAACTTTCACCATAACTGTCCATTTGATTGAAGCATTTGGTTGAGTAAACGATCATTTTCTAAATTTATTTTTTCCATATGTGATTTTGATTGGTTAATTAAATTTTTGAACGGCTAAGATTATGATTTACATTGGTAAAAATATGTAAATAAAAGAGAGTATGCACGCACGCGTCAATACCGGTATTGATGCAAGTATTTTCCTTATTCAGCATATCAAAGCGTTTTAACTTGTCTTCAAATGTGGCATCGGTCAATGATTAACTATTGTCCTCATAGATGATCTCTTACACTTAGATCTTAATGAGAAGGCTTCTTGGGAACTCAAATCATAAATTAGCGCTGAAAGTCCGATTCTCGCGCAGCACGACCTTTGGGTATTAGAACAGCCGTAACTTTCTCTAGAAAATAAATATGAATGAACCGTAAACGGTTTTGGAAATTTGACTCATGTAGCTTTCCAACCGTATATTATGTACATTCTGGTTCATTAGGAGATATTCACAAAGCTCTGTTGAAGTTGGCTGTTATTTGCAAAGTCAAACTCTCGGACAGATTTGTCATACTTTACGAGAATAGTCATAACTCACTCAATATGATAGCTGTGATGAAATGGTTGGTGGCCCTGTAAAGTAGACACAAAGACCTTTCCATTGGTACCAATTGAACAGTTTTTAGATGAGCAAACATTCCTGGTATCGTGGAAGTTGACCTACGAAGATTGGCAGATTATGATTTCGCTTTTGATGTGTCTTTCTTATGTGGGCATGAAATTGCCCGAATCCTTTATATCGAAAGGATGTCCCTATGCCATTTCAATGGCGTTGCATTAGCGCAGTGCTACACTTAGCTTTATAACTTTTCATAGTGAATGAGAGGTCAAGTCTTTCGTATCATATTAAGTACATTGATGAGTCTTAGAGTACTTGGATGAGAATTTTATCTCTAAACACATCTCAGTCATTCTTTAGACAGAACAATGGATCTCTATTTAGAGATTGACTAATCATGGGAGCATATGTAGGTCTCACCTTTAGAGTGCCTAAGCCGATAGATGAGATAATCACCATCAAGACAATCATCGAGTTCATTACGAGACCTTATCTTTCCCAGGATCTTTTTCATTCTAACTTCGGATGTTTGATACACATTAGCATCTCTTAATCTATCAAGTGTCCATGTAAATCCAGAATACAGGCAAGGACACAATTCATCATATCTCTTCCAATCAAGTAATTACTTAGTGTGCGTTTCCGACAATGGTTGTACACATACGCTCTTGTGGTCTAGAGCAACTTGATTTGGGTGAATGAAGTCAGTCCATGATCTTCATGTATATCTCTGATCCCATAGAGATGTAACTCAACCACGTTCATAAGCTGCATGTTTAGTTATTCAGAAACTACTAAACTCAAAAAGTAGTGGAGTTCAATGACATTCATTACGAGAGCATATCTCATCGTAGTCAATTCCAGTGCGCGTTACTCAGAAACCTTACGCTATAAGATGAGTCTAAACTCTTTGTTTCACTACGTTATCTAACAAAGGCATAGTTGATAGAGTTTAGCTTGTGGTGTCGGCATCACCTGCCCTATCTCTTTGTTAATACTGGATTGTATCTTTCCATAAGCCAATCTACTATGTTGATTTATCAACGAAGTGTGGTTCGATAGTAAACTCATTATTCCACGTCCTCATATACACTAGTGTATTTGTAGAGAACTCTATTCATGTCAATGTATTTGACATTGAGGTGTTCCCCAATGATAATCACAATTCAAACTTCATGAGACGGATTTGAGTATCACTGATCAATGGATCAGGTTGTGCCAAAGCTCGCTTTTTCCTAGTGAGAGTACATATCGAACATAAGGGCCTCCTTATCCTTTCAAGAGCCACACCGCCTTGTGACACCAGTTTTGCCACTACATGATGTCACCGTATCACCACTTATGGTGATGGCGCAAAGACCAACTTCTTTTGGTCGCGCTATGTCCTCTTGATTTGACATCAATCCTTACAGACATATTTGCAGTATGTGATCTTGTCACTTAGATATTTGGGGATCAGAATGAGACCTAGTGGGGACAAATCATGACATTCACGTCGTTCCACTTGAACACTTGTGTTCTTATCTCCCCCTAACGGCAAGAATATTGACTCACCAAAGTAACAATCCGCAATTTAACGGTTAAAAAGATCGTCTGTCAAGGCTTCTACATAAGCGGATTGTAGATGAATGTTCATATCCAGCCAAAATACTTGTTCATCTCAAAAGACCCATCATTGAGCGCAGTGGTAGTGTCATTTGGCATCTAGATATAATAGCTAGCCGAGCTCAAGATTGGAGATCCATTTCAATCAGGCTGAGCTCAAGGATTGCAATTTCATTTCAATCCTCGCATATAGTTACGAGTTGTAGTACAAAAGTATTCAATGATGGTAGGCCAAAGACGAATAGTAAAGCTGCATGCAAAATTGCATAACCTCATGTTCAAAGAGTAGTACGCATCACAAAACTTCGAGCAGCAAGCCAAAGTTGTAGGCTCGGCGAGACCGTATTGATTGTGAACATAGGATACAGAACGCTTCAACTTCTCATGATAAAACTTCTTTAAAGAATGGGTAGTGAGCCTATAGAAGTATAAGCAGCATAAGTAGAAAATGGTGTAGCACATGACTGGTGTGTTTACTCTTCAACCAATCACCCTAAAGCATAAAAGGTGTCAACAAGTTGGTTGTATCAATCTACATGATTTGATGTACAAATGAAGTATTTTTTGTGTCATTTAGCGTAAGAGGGTCTCGCTCCTTTTTAGCTGAAGAATAGGCTATCAAAACGAGTGATAAACATTGCAGGGGGAATGAGTAAATCAAGGGAAGGTTTAACGCACCTTATTTGCTTGAAGTGATGTCCATGAGAATTTCTTAAAATTTGGATCATCATATCTTTTTCATGGTGTCCAAATTAGTTAAACCAAAGCCTATATGAGTCAGTGTCTCAAAATCAAGTATAATTGGTGACAACATAGGATTAGATATTCAAATCGTAGTGACATACAGTACACTAGATTGACTCATGAACTTCTCTAAGATGCACTTCAGTCTACATTCTTGAGAAGTTATACACAAAAGAACTTTTGGTCATTTTTAACCAGTAACGCAACTGTTCTTGAAACTCAACATGGTTCGGTTGCTTCTCAATTAAAGCGCATATGTGACGTGTATTATGGTCACAAATGATTTACATAACACAAAATTCAAAGATAGCTGTCGGTTCCTTAGACTGTTGTAGATAATTCCATTATCTGGAAGGCACTTATTGTCTCCATAAGATTTATCTACAGACAAGAGGTAGATATATGAGTAAATAGTTTGATTTTGAACCATCTAGAGAGATTGAAAAGGTGCTACAAAAGACAACAATCCTGAGAGTGCACAAACACTTTCGCGTAGAATGATCTTTACGCAGTTAAACAATCATAACTTCTTCGTTAAAATAGATATGAACAAACAGCCAACTGTTCTAAAAAAATAGACAAGTAGAGCTTTCCAGTGATATAAAATAGGCGTTCTAGTTCATCTGGAGTAGTTCACAATGCTCGTTCGAAATTTCTGTCCAGAAAGGGACAGATTGCTGTTTTTGCAGATTTAACACGTGCAAAGCATTCTAAGTTTGTAAACTGATGTGAAGGCTTTAAGCCTTAGCCGAGAGACATGCGTGCTCATCTTTGATGAGTCGGAGAAAGTCTTTAACGTATTATAAAGGTGACAATTGATTAAATAACGTAAGAAGAATCAAAATCAAAGTAGTTCGGTAGCTTTAAGTCAATATGACCAGTCATGTACGTGGAGGGTCTGTAGTGCGAGGCACACTTAAAACCACTATCTCCTTAATTTCGTACAATCCTAGACATCAGATTGAGCTCGAATGAGCCTACTTATAATTTTTCCTAACGTGAGTCTACTTATAATTTGATGATGGAAAATCTGCTAATGTATAGAAAACTTAATCAGAAAACACGTCGCAATCTTCATTGAGGATGCATAGCCACGTGTCTCCTTCCTTTGAGAGAAACAAAATTCGGCATAATCCATTATTTTGGATTACAAATCGTGTCATATACATCTTTGTTGTAAATAAATACAAACCATGAAAACAGAGGAACAATTTCGTGAACGAAATTACATTCATACACTAGTGAATTTAAGCTCTTAGACGACGGGACCATTACTATTCCGTCGGCTAGGAGAGTCCTAACCGACAGAACTATTTCTGTTGGAAAAGAGAAATTTTTCGTCAACTAAGATTAGCATAGCCGACGGAAATTTTTCGTCAACCATTTCAATCTTTTATTCGTATTATAAAGATGCGATTGCGATTCAACGTTCGGAAATTACCTTTAGAAATTGAGTTGGAAGTTGTTTATCCTACTGGCCACACACCTCAATCCTAAAGTAGCTTCTTCGAACTCGAACACCTCATCAAACAACAACCCGACGATTTAAATTGTAAACATAGCCCCCAAATCAATCACAACTCAGCAACATCGAAATAGCCAAAGGGGTATTCTTCCTCACCTTGTGTCGATCTTGAAATTCAATTCTGAGTGTTTACTCGACCAAGTAACAAAGTCACTGCCTCGTCACTTGCTACTCCCTTAAACTCTTCCTGACACGGCTACTGCTAGCTTCGTTCTTCTTTTAAAACTCCTTGATCTCTAGCGCTCCACCTTCATCTCTTCTCCCTCTGCCGAGACTCAGCCTAAGGCCTGCCCTGCTGCTGTTGACACGGCTGCAGCTCCTGCCTACTCCTCCTGGCTGAACTCCAAGAGTGAGATGACACCGTCGAGGAGAAACAAAACGAAGAGGATGGAGTCCGAAACAACAGAAAAAAGAGAGTTAGGATTCGAATCTGAATTTCAAGGTTCAAAGAATAATGAAATCGAAGAGAAAATAGACGGAGTTACCTTTCGGAGACAAGAACTCGCCAGAGATTGGAGGAAATCGACTTGAAGCATAATTGGGGACTTCGGTTTTCTGTTGGGTTTCTATCTGGGGAGAGAGATGGATGCATTTGATTGCAGGGATAGGAAGAGAAGAGAGAGAGAAGTCGATTTGTGGTGGTGTGATGGTCTGCGACTGCCTGACGGCGGTGGCATGGTGTCGGGCAAAGCGACTGAGTCGCTGCCTCCCTCTTTCTGTGGAACTCTCTCTCTCTCTCGACAGACATGGGAGAAGAGTGGGTTTTATCCACTTATACCTCGAATCAGTGGTTCAGAATTAATGAAGATGATTTGATGACCGAGAATTAAAGAAAGAAAATAAAAATAGAAAATGGTAATTAAAAATACCTAAAGCTTTGAAATTCCGTAGAACAAAACTCGATGCTCCAAAAAAATAATTCAAAGACATCAGTAAACTCGTTTCGTCTCATCGATTTGAATCTATTTACAGTTGCAGTTCCGGCACAAATACGTAATTTAGACAGTCAAATAATTGTTTTTGTACATTTAGGGGTTAGACTTATGGGATTAACCGTCCGGATCGAGCCCTTAACGTTGTCGGATCAAGTTGAATTTTTTTCATAGGTGTATTATATTATGACGGTAATATCAGACGGTCGGATTTTTCATTTTTCAAGTTTAATCATCAAAATCACAACATGTGTACTAATGTTGTATAACTTGTTTACTAAGTTTTAAGTAAATGTTCTGTTTCAAACACAAACTCTACGTAAAACCTTCAAACTCAAAAAATCGTGAAATAAGATATGACTAGAATGGTTAAATACATCTACGGTTGAAAAATCATGTAATTCCGGTAAAGTCTCTATGCCGATAGTTGCGGATCGAGCAAAATTTGAATATTTATCGGTCATTCGGACGACATAAATATAAATTTATGGTTCTCTCAGACGACAAAAGTTTGTCGTTTGATGTTGTGGTCTTAAAAGGAAAACTCAATTATTTATTCTTTAAGCAGACGACATAAATACAGTAAATATATTGAAATTTATGGTTCTCTCAGACGACAAACTTTTGTCGTCAGATGTTATGGATTTAAAGGGTTGAAAACATGTGCCCAACAATGTCCAAATTAAAAAATAAAGATTAGAAAAATGAAGATTATGTTAAACGACATATATTTGTTATTCAAATAATTACATTAAAAGACCATTAAAACGTGATTTTTCAAAGATTTATCAGACATCATATATATGTTGTCTTAATTTGTAGTTAAAAACAGTTGTTTATGGGTCTGTTCAGACCGCACTTATATGTCGTCTAACATTTTCAAACCAAAGAAAAATAGAAGTTAATCTAAGAGTATGTATGAAACATGTCAGCTAGACGACATTTACTAATTATATGTCGTCTAAAGGACCAAAAAACCATCAGACGACACTCGTTTAAAATGTGATTTTTTATATCATCTGCTCCAACACACCAACTTCAGTATTGCTCCACAATTCAGACACACCAACTTCAGTATTGCTCCACAATTCAATACTGCTCCAAACTTGTCAGGAAGCATTTTAACAAACTGCTATCTCCAAACTTCCAATCTGACTGACTGCATTAAAAAATACACAACAATATTAATATATCTCAAACGAGACCGGCACACCAGTTATACTGCCCCAGAAGGGAATATTTGATGACTATGTCATGACCATGAGTCCATCACCAAGTTCACAATGTTTAATGTCTAAACGGAAAACAACTACTATATCTGTACAACTTTTGCACATATGCATGCAAAATTGAAATGGATTCATATAACTGTTACGAACCTTGAATAAAACTTGGCATAAGTAAAAACGAATAACAACCAAGGGTCATAAATCTTGTAATCCATCTGTACCCTACCCTGAATGAAAATATATGATCAGGAAGCACCTAACATCAGGATCGGTTTGTTAAAAGAAGCAGTAATACAAAAATCCACAACACACAAATTCATAGTTACATCTAGTGCTCTCGAATTTCAGCCATTTCTCCAATCTTAGTTGCATAAGTTTCACCAAGTTGTCCCCATAATCTATCATTTATTCAAAGTCATCTTAACAACCGCTTAAGCATAACAAACTCAATCACAATAGTTAAAACACTTCACACACAACTTGAAATGTTACTTCAAATGATCTTATTGCGACGGTTCTAACTCAATGTTTGATACTTAAGTCTTAAATGACAGTCAAAGATCCCTTAATTAATTAAACTAACCCCTTAATTAAGTCACTCCTATCCAAATATAAACAATTTCTAATCCATCTTAAAATATCATCAAAATTTAAAGAATGGCATTCACTAAACAATCCAAAACACAGACTTCTGCATCACTGAACAAAACCTCCATTGCTAATATTCTTTCAATGAATATAATAAATAGACATTGTATGCCTTTCCAGTCTCAGAATTATGTAGCAGTAAATCAAAAGACTAATGTTAGATCCAAAAGTAAAAAGCCCATTTATGGAAAAACAAGTGGACCGATACCTGCGGTCAGGAAGGTCAGAGAATGCTCAGAAAGTCAAATACGCTCGCGAGGAGCACATGAATGAAACGCGCTCGCGAGGGAAGATAGTTTGCTCGCAGGAGGAGATGCGCTCGCGGAAGGGGCTATGTATTGAGGAAACACGCTCGCGGGAGGAAAGCGTTCGCGAGAGTATCATAAGAGATGAACCACGTGGCCACAAGAGGTTGAGTTACAAACAGAAGAGTGTTGGGCTTAGAGGATTGGGCTTTAAGAGGTTGTCTTGCGTTACAAGGAGGATTCTTAAACCCTAGCAGTATGGTGCCATGCCTTGATTCACAAGTAAATATCTACCCTAGTGTTCACTATATAAAGGGGTTAAGATACAAGAAAAAAAAACTACATCTATCAACAAACAGACAACAACTTCGCTTCGCGAAAGTCTTCAAGCCTCTCCGGAGCATTCAAGCCTGATCCGTCAGCAACCGTAGCCTGATCCGTCAAGCTGCACAAGGGACTTAATCCGTTAAGTCTGACAGGTTTCGATCCGTTGAAATCTCACTACTCCCCTGTTCAATCCGTTGAACAGTTTTACTCCCGCAACCAGTTCTGGAGAATCCGTTGGCCAGTCCATATCCTGCATATCTTGATACCCGCTGCTTAGTTTCATTACATACTAAGTAAGATTCGGCCATCCGCAAAGGTTGGAGAAAAATCCTAGAGGGACTTTTCCCTTGTAGGTCTGAAGAGAGAACCTAGCACAGAGGAAGAATATCGACGTCTGTCACGGTCGTTGTGAGAAGAAGTCAGAAGGGGGACGCAAGCAGCATCCAACTTCGAGGTTATACCTGACCCAAAGGTACTGGCACGCCTAGCACAAATATACAAGCCGGTTGTTTGAAGGACTGCAAATTCTACACCAAACATCTGGCATGCCCAGTGGGACCGTGTCAAGATTACAGGCTTCGGCGAGTACCAAAAGGAGTACCCTTCTTGTTCTAAACCGGAACACATAAGCGCGAAGCCGCAAAATTCGGCTCATTGTAGGAAGCTATCTACAGAGCAAGCAATTAGCAAGTTTGGTGCCATGGCTAAAGAAGGTCAATCACAAAACCTTGCTGAGCAAGTAGGAGGATTGAGCTCATCATTAGAAAACCTGACAAAAGGTTTCCAAGAGGTCCGAGATCGAGCCTGATAGCAAAATAGAAAGGTCGAGACTCAGGACCTAAGGTATAAGGACTTAGCAACTAAGATGGACGAAAATCAGCAGGCGCTGAACAAGAGGATGGATATGTTCATGGAGGCTTTAAATGCCATGAGAACTGAGCAGCTTATCCACCAACAACCTCCAGAAGAAGAGTTGCTGGAAGAAGTAGATCACCAGGTGGATAGAAGGACTGTGCACCGAGAGGGATTTGGCCCACTTCGTGTGGGTGATGACCAATTAGCGGTGCACAATAACCAGAACCCTGGAGAAGCTAGAGGGAGACAGAGGGCTCCAAGGCAACAACCACGTAGTTCGCCTACACCTATTCAGAGGAGACCTCAGCTGGATTGGGATGCAATTCAGAATATGATACAGGAAGCAATTAGGGCAACTCTCATTGTCGCTGCTGTGAACACTGCATATGCGCATCCATATCCAGAATGGGTGGCTGAGAGCCCATGGCCAGAGCATTATCGACAGATAAGATTCACCTCATTCTCAGGAGAGGGGTCTGAAGATGCAGCCACCCACATCGCAAGGTTCACAGGTGAGTGTGGACCGTATGGCGCAGACACTGTTTTTAAGTTGCGCACGTTCGGGGCTTCGTTGTCAGGGTCAGCACTGACATGGTACACCAAGTTGATATCAAGATCAGTTCCTGACTGGAACATGACGGAGACCATGTTTAGAACCACATTTGAAACTGTGGAGCCAGAGGTTGACTTGTCTTCTTTGACCGCTATGTATCAGCAACCTATGGAATCATCAGTAGAGTTCCTCAAGAGGTTCAAAGTACAGCAGGCCAAGTGCAAGACTCCAATCCCAGAGCCTGACCTGATCAAAATTGCAGTCCGGGGGTTGGAAAAGAGGCAGAGAGCAAAACACCATGATGGAGTGTTCTCTAGCATGGCTGACCTAATGAACAGGGTTGGCAGTTACCAGTACTTCCTGAATGAGCTAGACGAGGAGGCTAATAATTCCAGGAACAATTTGGTTCTCATCCCAGGAACGCTGAAGCCTAGAATGCCTCCAGCAAGGCATAGGACAGTAGGGGCGATCTATTCCCACATGGATTCCTACTACTCGGCTCCACAAGCTATGCCTTATGCAGACCCGTACATGATGGGATATGAGGAAGAAGTGGCAGCGGTGGAATTAGCAGGGAGACAGCCTATCAAATCCCAGGTGCTACAGATGTCTAAAGAGCCAGTAAAGATTTCGTTCGCTGCTTTTGCCAAACCGGAGTACGAGTCTTACACGTACAATGCACATAAGGCACCAGAGATTCTGGAAGACTTGACAGCGTTGGGAAAGGTTAGGAATGATTTTGAACCTCCCCCTACCCCTGAGCAACTCAAAGGGAAGAAGTACTGCAGGTTCCACAATCTTTGGAACCATAATACGTCAGAGTGCATTCGCCTGAAGGACACTATCCAGACTTGGATTAACGAGGGAAAACTTGGAGCGAATGAGGAAAAGACTGCAGCTTGGGTGGACATCGATCCTTTTCCTACAATCAACATGGTTGACTTAGTGCCATGTGATGGGAAGAAGGAGAAGCCACTGCCAGTGAAACCAAAGTTCAAAGAGTACACCTATGATGCTAGTAGGGCTCATGTTATTCTGGACAAGCTGATTGCAGCCAACGAGATAGCCATCCCATGGGGAGTCTATCCCCCAGAAGAAGCAATAGCTGGTAAGACTTACTGTAAATATCATAACCTGTGGACTCACAAGACTTCTCAGTGCATGCAGCTCAAAGACCAAATACAATAGTGGGTCAATGAGGGGTCCATCACCTTTTGTGATCCAGCAGTAGCAGATATTGTTGTAGTTGATCTGGTGCGGGGTAACAGAAAGCTGACTCTTGACCTGAGTACTGAAAAGGGAGATGAGGAAGTTTCTAAGCAGGAAGAGTCAAGAGAAGGTGCATCAGCAGTTATGTTGTGTGCCAGATGCAAAACTAAGTGTGGCATTGCTGAAAAGCCACGGCAGGAGAAAAGGAGTGCTGTTATTACACCCCCTGAAGCGTATCAGCCATACAGTCCAAAACGGGTGGTAAGACCAGCAAGTCCTAGTCAGAGGGATTCCAACCTCTACCGGCGTTTGCGCCAGGCAAGAATGGAGGGGAAGAAACCAATGGTCAACCCACAGGATGTCGTGACCAAACCTTACATACCGCTAGCTTCCAGGAACATACTTAAGGACAACGTCTGGATGGTCAGAGAGAAGGGAAAGGTGGTAGAGGCTACTCCTACTCAGACTAGGAATGCGCAGCGTAGGTATGGCAAGACCAAGAGGCTATTGGAAGCATTGGATAAGGGTTGGGTCAGCCCAGACCAAATCAGAGAGACTCCCGAACAGTTAAAGCGAAAGCTAGATTTGTTGTCAGCCAGACCTTACTGCCCTGTCAGGAGTGTTAGCAGTATCCCCAAGACTGCTACCACGGAGCATAGCGGACAGAAGAAAGTTTCGCGAGAAGAACATAGCGGCGAGCGAAAGTCTGTGTGGTCAAGGGTTGGCGTTGACAAAAGTCAACACACACGGGGATCAGTTTGGTCGCGCGTAGGTCAAAAGGTAGTGGATAAAACATCTACTTCCACTTCTAATGAGACACTTGAGGCGTCTCCAGCAAAAAGGGTTAGGATCTCAGAAGGTCCTAAAATCGAAGATAAGAGGGAGATGTCGAAAACGAGGTTTGAGTGGAGACCAAAAGCAATCCAGCTTCAAGAGCAAGGGTCTCTTAAAACAAGTAAGGCTGAACCTACAACTGAGGTTGAGCAGCAGAAACCTTCTCCAGAGGTTTCATTAGTGGAGCAAATGGCTGAAGCGTTTGCCCGTGCAGAAGAAGACTCAGAGATTGGTGCACTTCGCATTCCAGAAGAGGAGATGAAGGAAGACGAAGAAGAAACCGGGGGCATGGATAAAAGTTTGCCATGCAGCATGCTTTACGTAGAAAATGAGCACGGTGAGATGGTCACAGACCAATCATGGTCTGCCCAGGTTTACGTGACAACCGAAGCTACGATGCCAACCCCAGAGACAAACACTTATTGCAATATGGTGTATGTCTTACCTTCTATGTATGCATTGGATGAGCCAATTTCGTCTGAGGTTTTCCTCAACATGTCAGAGGAAGAGAATGGGGCGGAATCATCTGCTCGCGGGGAAGAGCTTGCCGCGAGCGAAGATAAGGTAGGCATGGACTCTGAGCTGAGAAAGAAATATGTTTTGTTCTCCAAGCCCACCTTCGTCATGAGGCAACATTTACGACCATTGTACGTGTCTGCTGACATGATGGACAAAAGGGTCAGCAAGATATTGGTAGATACAGGGGCTGCTGTAAGTGTGCTCACCGTGCAGACTATGAATTATCTTCAAATCCCTAAGGAAAAAATTCTAGAAAGCAAGATGAAGGTAAAAAGTTTCGCTGGTAACATAGCCCAGACATTAGGGGTGGTGATATTGAAAATTAAGGTTGGTCCATCAGAGATGTATCAGACTTTCTTTGTGGCTGAATGCACAGCTCCTTATACTATGATTCTGGTCAGAGATTGGCTTCACCAGGCCGGTTGCGTTCCATCTTCTCTCCATCAAGAACTTGCTATCTGGAACCCAGAGACTGACGAGTCCGAATTAATAAAGGCTGACCCTAGACCGTTCTCAGTAGCGGCGTGCTTTGTTGAGGCAAGTTATTACAGTGAGGATATGAGGCCTTTGAAAATCAGTGGTGTTACAAAGAAAGGACATCCATATGGGGTGACCTCCACTGAACTTACACAATGGGGATTGGCGCAACTCCAAGCAGACGCCAGTAGACCAATCTCCATGGTTTTACCCCAAAACAATCAATGAAGCCACAACACAGCAAGGAGGAGTTGGAAGCCTACGCTTCCCTGCACCAGAGATTATCTATTTTTAGGCAGGAGTAAGAGGCTTACCAACACGTGGCAGCAGTAGAGTGCGTTAATGATGATGTTTAGGAGTATGATGAAGAGGAGGAGGAGATTATCCAACCAGCTCCGGCAGCCTTGGATGATACTCCACCTAAGGTTAAGGATCCAATAGAAAAAGTCAACCTAGGGACCCTAGAGGAACCAATGGAGGTTGGGATAAGTGTATATTTAGAGCCTGAACAAAAGCATAGGCTCATTGAGCTGCTACACGAATACAAAGATTGCTTCGCGGAGAAGTACGAAGACATGCCCGGACTAGCACCAGAGTTGGTTTGTCATAAATTACCAATTATGGACGGTTATAGGCCAGTCAGGCAGGAACCTAGGCGAATGCATGCCGATACAGCGGCTTCAGTAAAGGAAGAGGTAGAAAAGATGCTCAAATCTGGAATCATTCGACCTGCAAAGTATGCCCAATGGTTGTCTAACATAGTGCCAGTCAGGAAGAAGAATGGTAAGATGAGGGTGTGTGTGGATTACAGAAACTTAAACATAGCCACACCCAAGGACGTGTACCCTATGCCAATGGCGGATATGCTGGTTGATGCAGTAGCAGGGCATGAGCTGTTGTCATTCATGGATGGAACCGCAGGGTATCACCAGATTCCTGTGGAGGAAGAAGACAAGCACAAGACAGCTTTTAGATGTCCAGGCTTTACAGGAGCGTTTGAGTATCAAGTCATGCCTTTTGGGCTTAAGAATGCTGACGCCACGTATTAAAGGGCGATGAATCTTATCTTCCATGATATACTGGGTAAGATATTGGAGGTTTACATTGATGATGTGGTAGTCAAGTCCAAGATTAAGGCAGACCATATAGAGGATCTGAGAAAGGTCTTCATGAGAATGCGGAAACACAAACTCAGGATGAATCCAGCTAAGTGTGTCTTTGGGGTTCAGTCAGGCGATTTCCTAGGGTTTGTGGTTCATCAGCGTGGCATTGAGATTCCAGCGGACAAAGTCAAGTCGGTAATATTAGCTCCAGCTCCAACTAACAAGAAGGAATTGCAGCAGTTATTGGGAAAGATTAACTTCTTGCGCAGATTCATCTCGAACTCGGCAGGAAAAATTCAGCCCTTTACATCACTGTTAAAGTTAAGAGCAGATACGGAATTTCGTTGGGAAGCAAGTCATCAAGAAGCGTTTGATAGGATAAATCAGTATCTAACTTCGCCGCCAGTTCTAATGCCTCCACGGCCTGGTCACCCTTTGAAACTCTACATTTCAGCGTGTGAGACATCAATTGCTGCGCTTTTAGCACAAGATGAACGCCAAGTTGATGATAAGTTGGTTGAGCATGCCGTATATTACCTTAGCAGGACACTAATCGATGCAGAAACCAGATATAGCGACTTGGAACGGTTGTGTCTCGCGTTGTATTTTGCTGGCTGCAAGCTACGTCATTATATGTTGTCTTTTACAACAGTAGTGGTGGCACAAACAGACTTGGTGAAATACATGCTGACCCGACCTATTCTCAGGGGTCGTATTGGCAAATGGGTATTAGCATTGTCTGAGTTCTCGCTACAATATACACCTTTGAAGGCACAAACCGGACAGGCTGTTTCAGATTTCTTGCTTCATCATCCCGTGGAACAAGACTTGCAGTACAGAGAGTTAGACGTAGTGGCTATTTTAATGCAGCCTTGGGAGTTATACTTTGATGGAAGCAGCACTGAAAGTTTGTCTGGCGCTGGGATATCTCTGGTAAGCCCTCTGGGGGTTCGTCACGCTTATTCTTTCCAACTGGAATGGAAATGTACCAACAATCAGGCTGAATATGAGGCGCTAATAATCAGATTGGAAATGTTGCTGGCAATGGGGGCAACAGTGATAAGTGTGTTTGGCGACTCTTTGTTGGTGATCAATCAGCTTAAGGGCTCATACAAATGTACAACATTCACCTTGGTACCATTATGGGAAAGGGCTACAGAGCTACTGGAACAATTCAGTGATGTCACTTTAGATCACATCCCAAGGGCACACAACTTTGCAGCAAATGAGTTGGCACAAATTGCCACTGGCATAACACTAACTGATGGAGTCTGCGAGCGGATTTTGAAGGTTGAAAGGCGAACATTACCTTCCTTCATGGCTCGTAGGGTAGACGCGGATGAATGGTATGTTGCTACAGTGGAAGCTATTGATACAGATTGGCGTCAGCCACTCATTGATTACTTGGATAATCCATCTGCTCCAGTGGATAGGCAAGTCAGATACTTTGCCACTAACTATGTGTTACGAGGTGGCGAGCTCCTACGAAGAGGAGAGGATGGAGTTGATCTTAGATGTATCTTTGGAAAAGAAGCTAAGCGAGTGATGAGGGAGGTACATTTAGGAGTTTGTGGTTCACACCAGGCTGGACCAAAGATGAGGTGGCTTATCCGTCGTTATGGTTACTTTTGGCCTCCAATCTTAAAAGATTGCATTACATTTGCTCAAGGATGTCAGGAGTGTCAGACGCATGGACCAGTGCGGCATGTTCCAGATGTGCCCATGCAGCCCATTATTAAACCTTGGCCAGCAAGAGGATGGGCGTTGGATTTCATAGGAATTATTCATCCAGCTTCGTCTCAACAGCATAAGTTCATCCTGTTGGCCACAGATTATTTCACAAAGTGGGTGGAGGCTGTACCCTTAAAAGATGCATCTGCTCGTACAGTTTGCAGCTTCATCTTCAGCAATATCATTAGTAGGTATGGCATTCCAGAGTGTTTAGTAGCAGACAGGGGGGCAGCATTCCTAGCCAAGGAAACTGAAGACTTCATTGCAGACTATGGGATTAAGTTTCTACACTCCACACCATACTATGCTCAGGCGAATGACCAGGCTGAGGCTAGCAACAAAGTCATTATCAATATTTTACGAAAGATGTTGATTGATAATCCTAGAGATTGGCATAATGAGCTTGATCATACCCTGTGGGCGTATCGAACATCTAAGCGGTCACCTACAAGAACCACACCCTATGCCTTGATGTTTGGGCATGATGCAGTTTTACCCATGGAGATAAATGTCAATTCCTTAAGGGTTCGCGAGCAACATCAGTTAGTAGGGGAAGATTATGTTCAGGCCATGTATCAAGAGCACGAACAGTTGGATACTACTCGTTTGGAAGCCTTAGATCATATTATGGTTGAGAAACAACGGGTCGCTCGCGCGTATGATGCCAGGACACGTGGCAGGAGTTTTGGAGTTGGCGACTTGGTTTGGAAAGCAGTACTTCCCTTTGGCGAGCATGTTCGCGGCAGGGGTAAGTGGTCTCCCACGTGGCAAGGGCCTTTTGTGATTGATCAGATCGTGGGTAAAGGTGCTTACTATTTGCGAGATTTGGATGGAGAAGTCCATAATAACCCTATTAATGGAAGGCATCTGAAACAGTATTTTCCAAGTGTTTGGGTCTATGACGATCCTCTGCCTCCACAGAACACAGAACAGCCTGTTTCCCAGGAAGGGGGGCAGAGTTTGGGGCCTTAGGGTTCGTTCGTTTGACTTATCATAGAACTAGAGTCTTGTCAGTTTCATTCATGTTGCTCAACGCTTAACTTGTTCGAGGTTTTGCTTTTTGTGCACCTGATAAAACTGGGGGGCACCATAGTTATACTTGAACCAATTAGTGTGGTTTTTTTAAAATTTTTGGGGAGAACAAGTTGTGTTTTTCAAGCCCTGGCCCTGATTTATTTTTTGAACCAATACCTGTGGTTTACACATTGAACATAAACAATTTGTGTTTATTGATTCATAATACTCATAGATACATATGATTTCAACAAATACAGTGTTGAACAAGAACAGAAATGCTTGAATGATAATCTATTACAACTCTTTTCATAAGGCTTTGTGGCCTCAAACTTTTACAGTTTTAGTTTCATCTCACACCTTGCTCGGCCAGCATGTTGAAAGTGAGCCGAGGATGGTGGAGTTGGAGCGACTTGAGCAGACCTGATGATACGAGAGAGGCTCGACAGAGGAATCCTGTCGGCACAGAAGTCTTTCTTCCCATATCAGAAGTCAATTCCCTCACCAAGTAGAATTTGGTTCCAATGGTGCAGTTTGAAGAGACTTCTGAGACAGGCACATCAGATCTTATGCCCTAGGTTAGGTTGTGAAACCTACCCAGGATATGAGGTTTGGTTGTGAAGCCTAAAGGATGGGAAGATTGAAGAAAGAGGTCTGGAGGAACTGCTTTGAGACTGTAAGGAGAATCCATGGTTTGGTTGCGGAAGGTGATGAAAAGAGTTTGGCTACTATTTATAAGCGAAATGCTAGGTTTTCACCTAAAGGATTGGACGGTTTGCTACCCATTCATTGGCCCGCATTTATCGCGCGTGCTGAGTTAGTTGAATGCGATAAATGTGCAAGTTAATAGTGCAACGTTGCAGTTAAAGCGTGGGACAGTTTTCGAAGAGGTCAAAGATATGGAATTAATCAGAAAAGACTTTTTGCATTCAAAGTTATACTCGCGAGCAGAGTTGATACAGAGGGTCAGTTAAATAAATTTACTGATGTGTTTAATATTAGTTAAGGCAGCATCAAGGGCCTTTTGGGCATTTTCTTCGTTAATCAAGGAATCTTCAACTCTGTCTTTTGCCTTTTCAATCGCCTGTTGAAGAGTTTGGTAGGAATTCTTTTCTTGTTCCAAGAATCCTAATGGGCCTCTTCCTCTGCAACTGCTAGCTGAGCCTCAATTTCAGCTTTTTGTCGTCTAAGCTCAGCAATCCGGTCAGGGAGCACATGAGTAGTATTATGGATAAGCTTGGTGACCTTGGTGACCTTGACACATGTCTAGTATGTCATAGTGACAGGTATAAGCTGACTCCTGCAGGCAATAGGAAACCTATGAATGACCTTGGTGACCTTGACACATGTCTAGTATGTCATATTGACAGGTATAAGCTGACTCCTGCAGGCAATAGGAAACCTATGAAGGTACTTCGGTATTTCCCGTTGAGGGATAGGCTGGAACGGTTGTACATGTCATCACACACGGCCAAATCTATGAGATGGCACGCTGATAGAGAATTGCACGGCGAAGATATCCTTATACACCCTGCTGACGGGGAGGCCTAGAAGCATATAGATAGGGAGTTTCCTCATTTTGCGTCAGAGGTCTGAAATGTGAGGCTCGGGCTCTCATCCGACGGGTTCAATCCTTTTGGCAACATGAGTCTTCAATACAGTGTATGGCCGGTGATTTTGGTACCATACAACCTTCCTCCATGGATGTGCATGAAGAAGGAATACAATATGTTGAGTTTGTTGATTCCGGGACCCGGTTATCCAGGGAAGTGTCTCGATGTGTATTTGAGACCCTTAATTGAAGAGCTTAAGTTTTTTTGGGACGTTGGTCATCCCACTTATAATAAGTTCATGCACGAGATGTTCCAGATGCATGGTATGGTTGTTGGTACCATTAATGATTTTCCTGCTCGTGGGATGTTGTCGGGCAACGTTGTTAGGGGATACAAGGCTTTTCCAGAGTGGCTAGGCGATGAGGGGAGCAGTAGTCGTTGCAACAAGATATGTAGATTGGGTCACCGTACTCTTCTTCCGTATGATCACGAATGGCGGTTCGATGACAAGACATTTGATGGGACTGTAGAACTTGGTGTGCCTCCTAGAAGATGGACGGGGGAAGAAATTTTAGCAGTGCTTAATGAGTATGATTTTGGGTAGCTCAGCAATCATCCCAATATAGTGGCGGCAATACCTGACAGACCCGACATGTATAAATTTTGGACACATAAGAGCATATTCTGGGAACTCCCATACTAGAGTAAGTTGTTGATCAGACACTACCTAGATGTTATGCACATAGAAAAGAATGTGTGCGACAGTGTGGTAGGAACCGTGCTGAACTTGGAGGGAAAAACGAAAGACGGTCCGAAGACAAGCATTGATCTTAAAAAAATGGAGATACGAAGACATTTGTGGTTGAAAGAAGGGAAGAAAAAAATGCCTCAAGCTCCGTACACCGTGAAGCCTGACCAGAAGAACGTAATTTTCAGGTGGTTGAGTTCTGTGAAGTATCCTTCAGGCTACGCAGGAAATATAGCCCGGTGTGTAAACATTCGAGACAATAAAATGTACGGGTTAAAGAGTCATGACTGTCATATTCTGCTACAACGTCTCTTCCCTATTTTCATTCGACCGTTCCTTCCCCGTCAGGTGGTGGAGCCGATAGTAGCGTTGTCAAGATTCTTCCAGAAGTTATGCGCGAGGGAAGTGACAAAATCTGATCTCCGGGAAATGCAACAGGACATTATTTATATCATATGTAAATTTGAGAGGATATTTCCTCCAAATTTTTTTGACATCATGCCGCACCTGATGATCCATCTTCCAGAGCAATTGTTGCTTACCGGTCCAGTACACTATACTTGGATGTATCCTATGGAAAGGTATGTTTTTTACACCTCATGTTTTTATTGTACATGTTCAATATCGTGAGATAAAATATGACCGGAACGATGAAATATGTCTACGGTTGAAAAATCATGTAATTCCGATAAGTTTCGGTGCCAATACTTGTCGTCATTGCATTTTTTCCATTTGTTTCTCCATAGAGGACGCCCTATCTCCGACGGTTATTTTTCTTATAACTTTTAACCACTAGTTGCGTCTCCTCGATTTGAAACTATTTGTAGTTGAAGGTCCAGACAGAATACGTAATTTAGGCGGTCAAATCACCGTTTGTTTGTGTTTAGGGGTTTGACTAACGGGATTGACCGTGCGGATCGAGTCCTTAAGTTTGTCCGATGATGCTGAAAATTTACCCCCACACATGTTTCAACATAATGATGATATCTGACGGTCGGTTTTTCGTTTCACAAGATAAAACATATAAATTGTGCATGAAGTTACTAAATAATTATAAAATGTACTTTAGCCGACGAAATTACTAAACATTCGTAGTAATTTCGTCGGCTAAAAGTGGGACTATAGCCGACGAAGTTTTTTAGTAATTTCATCGGCTAAAAGTGGACTATAGCCGACGAATTTAGGGTTTTTTCGTCGGCTAAAGTTGGAGTATAGCCAACGAATTTTTTATTTCGTCGGCTATACTTCTTCCTATATATTTGGACCCAGCGACAGAATTCCATTTTCTTCTCCTTTCTCTCTTCTGCGCCGCACAGTTCTCCCTCTCTCGATTTTCTTCCACTTTTTTCGACGAATTCCAGCCTCCACTCCGCTTCTCCCATCTCCCAAACAAATAAGGTATGCTATTTCATGTTTATATTGTATTATAGAACTATTTTCAATTTTTTTTTAATATATTGAATTATATGATAATTAGGGTTTGTGATAATGTTGTTGGTAATAATGTTGAATTATATTGAATTATTTCCATTAATTGGTATACTTTAATATATTTGGTGAATTTGGTATATTTAGTAAATTGAGTGTATTAAGTAAATTGGAAATTTTTAATATATTTGGGTATATTTAGTGAATTTGGTATATTTAGTATATTTAGTCAATTTGGTATATTTAGTAAATTGTGTATTAAGTAAATTGGAAATTTTTAATATATTTGGGTATATTAAAATATTTAATTGTATATTTAATATATTTGGGTATATTAAAATAGTAATTGGTATATTAAATTAATTTGTGATAATGTTGTTAATTTTTTATAATGCTATATATTTAACAAAATATTAATTATTTTATTTAGGATGAAATGATTATTTAGTAAATCAAAGAGTTCGAAGGACCAAAGGGGTGAATCGTCTGAGGGAACGTCTAGCCACCCTCGGGGTTCGTTTCAGAGCCCAATGACGGCCCGACGGGTGTCTCTTCTAGAGCCGACACAGCGACAGCTGGGGGCCACACATTCCTCTAGGCAGCCGAATGACGCTCGCTCCTCCAGGCAGCCAGTCGCCCCTCGCTCCTCCAGCTAGCCGGACGCCCCTCGCTCCTCCAGGCAGCCGAGCGTCCCTCACTCCTCGAGGCAGTTGTGGCCTCCGACTCAGGCGGAGGTGTATGCACCACGTATGCCTGAGATACACAGGGCACCGGCTCCGGGCCCTACTGTTTCGGAGGGTGGGTCTTCCGGGGTACAGATGCCGCCGCCTCTTCTCTACCTTCCGCGCTTGATACCGGCATTACCTGCAGTCGATGACTCAGGGGCACCGATTTATCCACTACCACCGCAAGTGACCCCATCAGCGGTGTACCTGTTCGTGCCGTTTGATACGGATTTAATTTCTGCGAGGGTATCATCATTGGCGACAGAGTCGGAGTCCGTCGCATCCTCCCCAACGCACTCAGGTAATGATTTGTTATGTTATAATGTTATAATAAAAATAAATAATTTGTTATGTTATAATGTTATAATAAAAATAATTTATTAATAATCAATTTATGATAGGCACCGTCGGAGCCAAGCCGACAAGGAATAAGAGAGGTCCCTTCACAGGGAATGCTCTCGAGAAGACAGTGAGTACCTCGGGAAGGATCGTCATTGATACTGACGGGGATGGGAACGTAGTATCGGGCGGCAAAACGAGGATGTACTCCGGCCGCGTGCGAGCGCTTATTAGGGATAGAGTCCCTATGTTGTGGTTAGACTGGGGCGAGGTCCCACAGGAGGTTAAGGACATGGTCCACAACGCAATGTCGGTAAGTATAACAAAATTCACATTTAACATTATTTATTACATTGTAGATTTATGAACGCCTAAACTAATAAATGTTTTAATGCAAGTGTGGTTTGACATTCCCTAGTACCTGAGGAACACTTGGGCGGACGTTGTGCATGGGGGAAGGTACGTTGCAAAGTTAATGACAAAAGAAAATTATGTATAATTAATAATATTTATAATTTTTTGGCGTATTACAGGTACAAGGAGTGGAAGAACGAGTTACGGACCCACTGGACTATGCATGGGAACGAACGTTCTGGCACCTCCCTTGAGTTCCAGTTCAGGGAATACGAGTGGTGTTGGCTTCTGATATCGGAATTTACCAAACCCACATAAATAGGTAATTAAAAATAATAATTTATTATATTGAATTATATTTAATACGTTTTAAAATATTTTACTAATTTGATTCCTTTGTAGGCCGTTTCCTGGGTAAACGCTCAAAACCGGTAACGCAACACAAGGAACCATCATGCCGGTTCTAGACCGTTCGCATCGTTGATAGAGGAGGCGGCCAAGGAACATCCAGAGGTCAACCGGTACGTCTATACGTACGAGAAGGCATATCCTGACGCCCAGGAGGATATTGTAAGTCGTTTTACGTTTTAAAATTTAGTAAATTATATTTATATATATATATATATTTTAAAATGTTAATTAATTATTTTTTTCTATCAAATTATGCGAGGGTGAGGCAGGCTAGTGACGAGATGATGGCTGCTTTAGTCAGGGAGACATGTCCTGACACGCAAGAGGAAGGCATGTCCGAAGCCATGTCCCGGATCGACACTTCTGATCTCAGCGTTGGGGCGAGGATCATGGGCACAGCATTCCCACCGCGAGGAAATAATTTCTACTGTCGGGATCTAGGACAGAAGGGCGAGGGGGTACTGAAGACCACTCCCGGATTTCAGAAAAAATGAGCCTCGACCAGCAGCAGAACGACTCAACTTGAGGCGGAAGTTCAGATGTTACGGGAACAGCAAGCCACCCAGGCAGCATATAATGCAGCAGTATATGCCACCCAGCAGGCACAGCAGCAGCAGATGTTCCAGTACATGCAAGATTTTTCAGCTGCACAGCTTCACGGACTTCCGCTTCCGCCCATGTCCACGTCTATTCCCTTACCTCAACCGCCGCAACCTCCCCAGCAACCTCATCCTGGCGCAGATATTGATTTAGACGATATCTACTTTATTTAGTTTTTTAGGTTTATGAACAATTATTTATTTACTTTTTTAGGTTTATGAACAATTTATAAATTCAAAATTTAATGCAAAATGTTTATGTTACTTTTGATGGTGTTTGTTGTTGGTTATCAAATTGCTTGTGTAATTTGTAGCTTGCTTGGATGATAATTTAGAAATTTTGTAGTTTTTTAGTATAAAAAGTACTATAGCCGACGAAATTTACCGTAATTCGTCTGCTATAGTAGTTTTTTTCAACGTTTAGCCGACGAACTTTACCATATTTCGTCGGCTTAAGTTGTAGTTAAGCCGACGAAATATTGTATCGTCGGTTTTTCTCCATTTAATTTTTAATTTTTTAAAATATTTAGCCGACGAAATATAGTATATTCGTCGGCTAAAGTATTTTAAGTTGGCCGACGAAATATTAATATTTCGTCGGCCAAAGTCTTATGTTTATACCGACGAAATATTAAAATTTCGTCGGCTAAAGTAAGAGTTTGGCCGATGAATTATTTTAAATTATGTCGTCGGCTATAACTTTAACCGACGAGTTATAGCCGACGACTTCTTAGCCGACGAATTGGTGAAACAGGCCGACGAAAAAATTTCGTCGGCTAAAGTGCTTATCCTGGTAGTGATTTTTGCATTTTTTTTTCAAGATCGGATCAGATCCTAAATTTTGTTAAACGGATCGGATCCATCAAATGATACATTTTTCATAGTCAGGATCCGATCCGCTCTGTCTTATTTGGATCGGATCGGATCAACTTGGATCCGAACCAAACATGCAGTCCTACTCTAAAGTGAGGTGATTTGTAACCAGTGTCATAGCTCCTGTTTGGATCAATGTCGTTCACTCCATTATTGAGTAAATTTCCAGGTCCTAATTAGCCTTATTTAATTACAGAAAATAACTGATATAATTCCTCCATTATCCACGAGGCTCATCAATGTTTTAGGTTATGATACCATGAATACCAAACAAAATGCATTTTTTTTCCTCACAAATTGATGCTATTTTCCTAATTTAGCTATAATCTCATTAACTCCTACCATCAATGGTAATGGATGTTGAAAAATTTCAGGTTTTATCCACGTATGATGAGTCTGGATAATTATCCATTTAAGCGAATTTACTGTCGACGAGTACTAGATATATATACAAACCTTTCATCAAGCATGCACCAACCTCAGTCACTGTTCTCCTTAATTTGTCGTCAGGGTATTCTTCTCTCCCACTCAGGCTCCAATATCAGTTTTGGTATACTCAGAAAGAGATCATGGCTGGTGGCTTCGGAGCGCCGGCACACGGAGGTGATGGACAGTTTGAGGCAAAGATCACGCCCGTTGTCATCATTTCTTGCATATTGGCTGCCAGCGGAGGTCTCATGTTTGGTTATGATATTGGTATTTCAGGTACATGCCTAAACATATAGATTTCAACTCATCAATGTATTATATATAGGAGTCGAGAATGATTTTCAAATTTGTACCTTAGATCTGAATCTGAATGTCGTTTTATTTTGTTTTTATTGATTGTTAATTTTTTTTTTATTAGAATAAAGTTTTATCAACTTCAGAACTGAACTGAATAGATCCAGGAGGAGAATTACACCATGGATCCAGGGGTGTCCCTAATTCTCTATTCTTGATAACAACAATCACTGTGGCACATAATTAAAAATATGTATCATTTTGCCCCTTTTATGATATAAGGAATTTGAATACAACACTTTTTTTGTTTTTGTTTGGTTCAGTGAATTCAGAGGTTTTAGGACTAAAATACCTCCATGTACGTTACAACTATTCAATTACAATGCGTTCGTTAAGTTTATACAAGTCATATATGTAAACATCCATGATATCATTGGTCTCAAATATAAATCTGCATAGATTCCAGAATTAGATGACCAAATTATTTTACTTTAAATGACAAAATGTCTTGATGACCAAATTATTTTCTTTAGGGAAACTAAAAGTAACAATGTTTTACTGTCTTGGACAAAAGTTTAATATTGTTAATTTTGATGCATGAAGGTGGAGTTACAGCCATGCCTCACTTCCTGAAGAAATTTTTTCCGGTTGTCTATAGAAAGACTCAGGAGAAACAAATTGAGAGCAATTACTGCAAATATGATAATCAAGGCCTGCAGTTGTTCACTTCTTCACTGTACCTCGCTGCATTAACAGCAACGTTTGCGGCATCACACACAACAAGAAATCTTGGCCGAAAAGCAACCATGTTGATTGCTGGGATTTTCTTCATAGTCGGAACTGTGTTCAACGCCGCAGCTGTGAACCTTCTCATGCTTATCATTGGGAGGATCTTACTTGGTTGTGGAGTTGGTTTTGCTAATCAGGTTTCTAATCTTCTCTTAATTAAACCACAACAATACTTGCTTAATTCTCCTCTATGTGGTTTTTCTTTAAACAATACGTCATGTTAACCGTATTACAACATGGGTTTCAGGCGGTGCCGCTGTTCCTTTCTGAGATTGCACCTACCAGAATTCGTGGAGCACTCAACATTCTCTTCCAGTTCAATACCACCTTGGGCATTCTTTTTGCGAACCTCGTCAATTATTTCGCTGCCAAGTACGTAAGATCAGTTTCCCCAAGAGTGTACTATTTGATTCTAATGCCATACTACATAAAACTTTTTAAGCTCTTTATCCTTTACATGGATCTAAACAAAGGGAGCATATACCTCAATTTATGTCATCGAAATGTATGCCTGTTCAAAAGGGTAGTAACTTGCTTGCTCTTATATTAAAAAGGACCTTATTTTGGGCACTTATTAGAATTTGATTTTTTGTGCTACAACAGAATTTCAGGAGGATGGGGGTGGAGGCTATCTTTGGGACTGGCCGGCATTCCAGCAGTTATGCTAACCTTGGGGTCTCTGATTGTGGAAGACACTCCTAACAGTTTGATCGCACGAGGTCAATTGGTGGAAGGAAAAGCAGTTCTTAAAAAGATTCGAGGTGTTAGCAATGTTGAACCGGAATACTTGGAGATTGTGGAGGCAAGTCGTGTGGCTTCCGAAGTGAAGAATCCCATGAGAAATCTTCTTAAGCGCCGAAACAGACCTCAACTGGTGATTGCGGTTTGTATGCAGATCTTCCAGCAAGTCACTGGGATTAATGCAATCATGTTTTATGCTCCAGTTTTGTTCAGCACCGTAGGATTCAAAAGCGATGCTTCCCTTTACTCCTCTGTTATAACAGGAGCTGTCAATGTCATGTCCACTATTGTGTCAATCTACTCGGTGGACAAACTTGGTCGTCGCATGCTCTTGCTAGAAGCCGGTGTCCAAATGTTCATTTCTCAAATTGTGGTAGCAGTTGTTCTTGGCATCAAAGTTAAGGACCATTCTGAAAGCCTCACTCCAGGCTTGGCTTTCCTCGTGGTGGTGATGGTCTGCACATTTGTTGCAGGGTTCGCATGGTCTTGGGGGCCGCTCGGGTGGTTGATCCCTAGTGAGACTTTCCCTCTTGAGACTCGCTCGGCCGGCCAGAGTGTTACAGTCTGTGTTAACATGGTCTTCACGTTTATTATAGCACAGGCCTTCCTATCAATGCTTTGTCACTTCAAGTTTGGCATCTTCATATTCTTCTCGGCTTGGGTGTTGGTCATGTCAGTCTTTGTGCTGGTATTGCTTCCTGAAACTAAGAACGTACCTATTGAAGAGATGACAGACAGAGTCTGGAAGCAACACTGGTACTGGAGGAGATTCATGGATGATGACGAAAACGGCGATGCTTGAATTTCTAAGCTCGATCGGTTTATTTTTTTATTTTATTTTATTTTTCCAAAAAGACATCCAGTACTTCTTTCAATATTTTCAAATGTCCTTTGAGGATAACTATTATGAACATTTTGTAATGTTCAGTTTCCACACCTCACTAGTTGCATACTGTCGATTTTCTTCAGAACTACAACTACATTGATAATAACTCCTTTCTATTTCGGAGTCCTCAATCAGAATTACTAACAAGTGAATTATCAACATTATGCATATGCATGGCCAAAGGTAAAGATAATTGTTGATGAAATATTTTTGAAATCAACAATCCACAAACCTTTCGAAGTCGATTATTCATATCTCTGTTTCTAGGTGAATTAATACAACAAAATAATAGATTAGCAGATATGTGTTAAAGGAAATGCGTATTATGTGTCTTCGTCAAAGGAACTGACGAAGCGAAAATAATGATCTTAAAGATTACAGATCAATCAGACATTATTAGGTTTCTTTAAATTGTAACTTACCATTGTAACGCATGTACTCCATCTCCTATAAGGGAGAATTTCTAATTAATGAAATGTGTAGACCAATTCCAATTCTCTTTTTACTATTACAAGTTATCAGCACGATACATTATGTAAAAGTTATTATGCCCTTGTTTAATTAGACCATTTTTTTGGTCTTAAAATTTTATAGGGATAATGCTTACTGAATTAGACGATATCTTGATTTGATTATTGTTGGCGTGTTAAATTTTGATTTTTATTGTCTAATAGCACAATGTTTAAAGTCTCGGAAGCTCTGTATGTACCACGAGTCAATGAATCATGTTAGTTTCAAAGAAATTCATACCAACGACTATTATATGAAAATGGAATGTGAAGAAAACCCACTATGAGAATGAAATTAAATTACCTTCAATAAATGTGAGAGGAAACACATTTTAAAGAACTTAACGAGTCACTTACAATGAAATGTGGGATAGTGACTCACACAGACTTTGACATGAACATCAAAGACACCGTGGTCATGACATGATGATCCGTATTTGAAAGAACTCAAATGGACATCCTGTCTTTTGAGTAAATGATAAAATGGGACAACAGTCTGTCACACTACAAGGTGGTGGCAGTAACTTTGACTATTGATCGGTCCTAGCTAGTGCTGCTCCAACGTAGCAATTGTATTTTAAAGCACATGATGCCCAGCTTCTCTCCCATTATGACTTCATCTATTTGTCAAAGGCACATGACTTATTTTTCAAAGTTTGGTCTTTAGCAAAACAGGATCGAGACATTCTTATGACAAAGATAACCAAAATATTTCATTCCGTAAAGAATACAACGTGATTATCGTGGACTTATTCATCAAGAAATACTAGTCCACAATAAATGCTGCATTTGCAAAACTCTTAGCGATATCATATATTATAAGGGTTCACCACCCTGATTACAAAGTTTATAGAAATTGACAATGCTAGGAGTTAACATCAAAAGGATTTGATGATTGTTACATATCTATCAAGATCAATAAAGAGCATCTTGTACCCCATATGTTTAGTTAAAATGGTCTTGCTGAAGCTACCATCACTACCAGAATAAGTATCATAGCCGACGAAAAAAAAATTACCAGGCCGACGAAATTTTTTTTCGTCGGCTAAAGTCCATTTTAGCCGACGAAAAATAATTTCGTCGGCTAAGTGAAATTTTCGTCGGCTAAAGTGGACTTTTAGCCGACGAAAAAAACTTTCGTCGCCTAAGTGAAATTTTCGTCGGCTAAAAGTCTACTTTAGCCGTCGAAACAACATTTCGTCGGCTAAAGTAGCTTTTTTCGTCGGCTATAGTCTGTGAACTATAGCCGACGAAATTTTAAAACTTTGGCCGACGATATATATAATTTCGTCGGCTAAAATTCTTTATATTTCCAGATCCAGACAGTAGCTGATTTGAAAGAAAAAACGGGAGAAAAAATTTTGGGGTTGGCGAAATTGTTGGGTGTTGTCGAAATCTGTCGGAAATTAGTTTGTGGCGCTATATATAGGTACGTATATGTATATATCTTGTTTTTGAGTTGATTTAAGAGTTTTATTTTCGTTATGCACATTGAGTTTGAGTTTTAATTAGAGTTGATTATATTGTGTTTTGAGTGTGATTGAGTTGATCGATTTGGGTTTGATAATATATATGAAGTTGTTGATATATATATATATATATATATATATATATATATATATATATATTAATTTGATTATATTAATTAGTAATTATTATATATATTAATTGTACGTTAACTCAGATATAATATAAATTGAATGATTCGTAAATTTAATTAATTAGCGTTTATACATATATATTATGTTATTTTCTCAGGATATGGATAAGAGTTGGATTTCGCTTCCAAAATGGGACAAAAGATATGCTAAAGGAGTTGTTAGTTTTATTGAATATGTGATCAATAATGCTAAAGGGAATACAATTTTCTATTGTCCGTGCACTAAATGTCAGTGTCGCAGCGATATGTATCAATTTCCAATTGACAAGGTTTGGCAGCACCTTCAAAGTAATGGGTTTTGGGAGAAGTACACATGTTGGATATATCACGGTGAAACATCATCAAGGGGTCTGCATGATCATGGGCAGTTTTCTGAGACGGGCAGTACATCCAACGATCCAACAACGGCCTTCATCAACGATATGTTTCCTTATGAGAGGGGTGTATGCTCTGAAGGACCGTATATGTCTGACCCGGTGCAGCCCTTCCCTAGAGTTGTCAACACTGCTGGTATTGACAGGTACAACAAACTACTTGCTTTCCAACAGACCCCTGTGTACCCCGGTTGTCAGAAAACGGTTCTTGAAAGTGTGATGGACGTTATGAAGATTAAAGTTGAGACAAAATCGACTGTGAAGGCTGTTGATGAGTATCTACAGTACACTGCTTCGATGCTGCCCCACGATCATCGTCTTCCTACCACTCATCATAAGGTCCGATGTATACTGAAAGATCTTGGGCTTTCCTACATCAAGATCCATGCATGCAGATATGATTGTGTTCTCTTCTGGGGTAAAGATCCAGAAGGGAATGACCTTGGTGACCTTGAAACATGTCCAGTATGTCAGAGTGACAGGTATAAGTTGACTCCTGCAGGCAATAGGAAACCTATGAAGGTACTTCGGTATTTCCCGTTGAGGGATAGGCTGGAACGGTTGTACATGTCATCACACACGGCCAAATCTATGAGATGGCACGCTGATAGGGAATTGCAAGGCGAAGATACCCTTATACACCCTGCTGACGGGGAGGCCTGGAAGCATATAGACAGGGAGTTTCCTCATTTTGCGTCTGAGGTCCGAAATGTGAGGCTCGGGCTCTCATCCGACGGGTTCAATCCTTTTGGCAACATGAGTCTTCAATACAGTGTATGGCCGGTGATTTTGGTACCATACAATCTTCCTCCATGGATGTGCATGAAGAAGGAATACAATATGTTGAGTTTGTTGATTCCGGGACCCGGTTATCCAGGGAAGTGTCTCGATGTGTATTTGAGACCCTTGATTGAAGAGCTTAAGTTTTTTTGGGACGTTAGTCATCCCACTTATGATAAGTTCATGCACGAGATGTTCCAGATGCATGCTATGGTTGTTGGTACCATTAGTGATTTTCCTGCTCGTGGGATGTTGTCGGGCAACGTTGTTAGGAGATACAAGGCTTGTCCAGAGTGCCTAAGCGATGAGGGGAGCAGTAGTCATTGCAACAAGATATGTAGATTGGGTCACCGTACTCTCCTTCCGTATGATCACGAATGGCGGTTCGATGACAAGGCATTTGATGGGACTGTAGAACTTGGTGTGCCTCCTAGAAGATGGACAGGGGAAGAAATTTTAGCAGTGCTTAATGAGTATGATTTTGGGCAGCTCAGCAATCATCCCAATATAGTGGCGGCAATACCTGACAGACCCGACAGGTATAAATTTTGGACACATAAGAGCATATTCTGGGAACTCCCATACTGGAGTAAGTTGTTGATCAGGCACTACCTAGATGTGATGCACATAGAAAAGAATGTGTGTGACAATGTGGTGGGAACCGTGCTGAACTTGGAGGGAAAGACGAAAGACGGTCCGAAGGCACGCATTGATCTTAAAAAAATGGAGATACGAAGACATTTGTGGTTGAAAGAAGGGAAGAAAAAAATGCCTCAAGCTCCGTACACCGTGAAGCCTGAACAGAAGAACGTAATTTTCAGGTGGTTGAGTTCTGTGAAGTATCCTTCAGGCTACGCAGGAAATATAGCCCGGTGTGTAAACATTCGGGATAATAAAATGTACGGGTTAAAGAGTCATGACTGTCATATTCTGCTACAACGTCTCTTCCCTATTTTCATTCGACCCTTCCTTCCCCGTCAGGTGGTGGAGCCGTTAGTAGCGTTGTCAAGATTCTTCCAGAAGTTATGCACAAGGGAAGTGACAAAATCTGATCTCCGGGAAATGCAACAGGACATTATTTATATCATGTGTAAATTTGAGAGAATATTTCCTCCAAATTTTTTTGACATCATGCCGCACCTGATGATCCATCTTCCCGAGCAATTGTTGCTTACCGGTCCAGTACACTATACTTGGATGTATCCTATGGAAAGGTATGTTTTTTACACCTAATGTTTTTATTGTACATGTTCATTGTATAATCGTAACATATGACAACAAATTTATTTATTTACAGACAACTTGGAGACTACAAAGCTTATGTGGCTAACAAATCCGCGCCTGAAGGATGTATAGCAGAAGCATATATTGCGCACGAGTGCGTCACCTACATGAAGTTGTATCTAGGAGCATTGAAGGAAACTCCACAAACCATGCCGGTTGATGAACCGAAGTTTAACCTTTCCATAGTCTCAAATGATGTTGAAGTTTATGGAATTTTACCAGAGTCCTACAAGTAGCAACCCCATGAGCTCGTCATAGCCCATTGGTGGGTATTGATTAACTGTCAAGAAGTTGAATACTGGAAAGACATCCATCTACACTGTCCAGACATTCAAGGTGATCTCGACTACCACAACAAGGAGTTCGCGAACTATTTTAGCGATTGGGTATGTAATTCTTCAATTTTGTATGTTGCAAGTCTCCTTGATTGCATAATTATTCATATTTATAATACATTGAATCTTTGGTTGCAGATGAACCATATTCAATTTGATGGTCACCCAAATTGGTCTCACGAACTAAGACTTCTAGCTATGAAGCCGATAATGTCAAGAGTTTACCCGATGTGCAAGGTCAATGGCGTGCAATTTATATGTGAAATGAGAGACAACAGACGAAGAACATAGAATTCTGGGGTTATGGCGCATGGTGGCCGGAATGGAGTTGATTATTATGGTGTTCTTGATTCAGTGGTGGAACTCGTTTATGGGCAAGGCATGACCGTGCACCTGTTCAAGTGTAGATGGTTTGATACTAGAAGCTCGCAGAGCATGAAGATTGATCAGTACGGGATTTTATCGGTGAACACTGGCACAAGCTGTTACGAAGATGACCCCTTTGTTTTTGCGACATCGGTGAAACAAGTGTTTTATCTTGATGACCTTGTTAAGGGTGACGCGTGGAAAGTAGTCAATCTTGTGCACCCTCGAAACATTTACCGGGCGGCTACACTTGGAGAGGCCGAAGACGAGGAAGAAAATGTTGCATATCAAGAACACAGTGCAATAGATATTCCTGACTCCTCTACAATTCGCCTTAATAATTTTAAACCGGGTCGTTCGGTTCGAATTCGTGATTTAGACGCTTGCCTTATTGATGTGGATCCAAATCAAGAAACAGACGACGACTCTTGTGATGTAGAAATGCATAGATTACCGGAAATTAATTCTGACACCGAAGAAGACTCATCGGATGATTCTGATTACGAGCCTTCTTAGTTATTTGAATTTGTACTACAATTTGATGTGTTTCATATGGTACAAGCTCTACAATTCATAATGTATCTTAATGTTGGTTATATATGCAGGAAATTGTTATGGGTACGGTTAAACCAACTGTTTTTTTTATCTATTTGACAGTTTTAGCCGACGAAATATAACATGTTTCGTCGGCTAAGATACTTTTAGCCGACGAAATATAACATATTTCGTCGGCTAAACCCTAAACCCTAACCCCTAAACCCTAAAGTATAGCCGACGAATACCCTAATATTTCGTCGGCTAAAGTTAAATGAATAAAATAATAATTTTATACCGCTAGCTGCGTCTCCTCGATATGAAACTATTTGTAGTTGACGGTCCGGACAGAATACGTATTTTAGGTGTCCAAATCACCGTTTGTTTGTGTTTAGGGGTTTGACCAACGGGATTGACCGTGCGGATCGAGCCCGACCGTGTGTCCGATGATGCTGAAATTTTACCCTCACACATGTTTCAACATAATGATGATATCTGACGGTCGGTTTTCCGTTTCACAAGATGGATTGTCACAATCAAAGTATGCCTACTAATGTTGTATAACTAATTGACTAAGTGTTAAGTAAATGTTCCGTTTTAAAAACAAACTATACGTAGATGCTTCAAACAAAAAAAAGTCGTGAGATAAGATATGACCGGAACGATGAAATATGTCTACGGTTGAAATTTCACGTAATTCCGATAAGTTTCGGTGCCAATACTTGCGGTCATTGCATTTTTTCTATTCGTTCGCCATAGAGGACGCCCTATCTCCGACGGTTATTTTTCTTATAAATTTTATACCACTAGCTGCGTCTCCTCGATATGAAACTATTTGTAGTTGACGGTCCGGACAGAATACGTATTTTAGGTGGCCAAATCACCGTTTGTTTGTGTTTAGAGGTTTGACCAACGGGATTGACCGTGCGGATCGAGCCCGACCGTGTGTCCGATGATGCTGAAATTTTACCCTCGCACATGTTTCAACATAATGATGATATCTGACGGTCGGTTTTCCGTTTCACAAGATGGATTGTCACAATCAAAGTATGCCTACTAATGTTGTATAACTAATTGACTAAGTGTTAAGTAAATGTTCCGTTTTAAAAACAAACTATACGTAGATGCTTCAAACAAAAAAAAGTCGTGAGATAAGATATGACCGGAACGATGAAATATGTCTACGGTTGAAATTTCACGTAATTCCGATAAGTTTCGGTGCCAATACTTGCGGTCATTGCATTTTTTCTATTCGTTCGCCATAGAGGACGCCCTATCTCCGACGGTTATTTTTCTTATAAATTTTATACCACTAGCTGCGTCTCCTCGATATGAAACTATTTGTAGTTGACGGTCCGGACAGAATATGTATTTTAGGTGGCCAAATCACCGTTTGTTTGTGTTTAGAGGTTTGACCAACGGGATTGACCGTGCGGATCGAGCCCGACCGTGTGTCCGATGATGCTGAAATTTTACCCTCGCACATGTTTCAACATAATGATGATATCTGACGGTCGGTCTTCCGTTTCACAAGATAAAACAAATAAATTGTGCATGAACTTACGGAATATGAATAAAATATACTTTAGCCGACGAAATTACTAACATTCACAGTAATTTCGTCGGCTATAGTCCAACTATAGCCGACGAAATTACTTAAAAAATTTCGTCGGCTATAGTTGGACTTTAGCCGACGAAATTAGGGTTTTGTCGTCGGCTAAAGTCCAACTATAGCCGACGAATTTTTTACTTCGTCGGCTAAAGTGGGACTATAGCCGACGAATTTTTTATTTCGTCGGCTATAGTTCTTCCTATAAATTCGAAAGCAGCCGAACAGAAGCCCACTTCTCCACTTTCTCCACTCCGCCGGCGAATTTCTCCCTCTCCTCTCGATTTTCTTTCGCCATTTTCGACGGTTTCCAGCCTCCACTCCGCCTCCCTCATCTCCCAAACCAATTAGGTATGCAATTTCATGTTTATATTGGATTATAGAACAAATTTGGGTTGTTTTTTCAATATATTGAATTGTGTTGAATTATATTGTGATAATGTTGAATTGTATTATGTTGTGATAATGTTGAATTATATTGGGTGTATTTACTGAATTTGGGTGTATATTTGGTTGTAGTTGGGT